>OY728139.1:1045884527-1047135579 GCA_963277665.1 Viscum album
ACATCATATCTCAGAAGCCACTACAGAGGATACCATCATGTTTTACATGAAAAACACTTAGGATAGACTACCCACATGCCAAAATTCGAGTCCAAAAAAGGATAAATGAGAGGTTTAGGTTTCCTTACAAGGAATATAGGGGAACTGTAGATTCAGGGAACCCACATGAAATGTGTGTCACAACCCGACCCATGCTGAGGATCGAGCTGCAACTACCACAAGCCCGCCTCCATAGGCTAGGGGCTAGAGACCAGTGCCAAAGGCATAACTAATAAGGAAGGCCTTTGAATAAGTACATGTTTTCACACACATATCCATCTCAATGTACAATTGTAGAGTGATAATAATAACAAATGAAAAATATAAGGGAAACAACCATGAATGCAAAAACTCTAGATAGTAAAAGATTACGGTATTGTAAAATGAAAAGTAAAGGGAAAAAATACATGCCCAACCAGAAATATTTCCCAACCTGAAAAAATTGGAAAGTAAAAAATTGAGAGGCTAACTCATAATATCCAAGATATAACCACCATATGCATTCTATAGTACCAGGTATCCCTCATCTCCTCTAAATTCACTTGCGACATGTGTATCTTCTGCATAAGACAAGACATGTATAAGAACATCCAATGTAGTGGTGACTGTATAAATACCCATTATGAAGTCCCAAAAGCTAAAGGGGGAGAAGTAAGATATACAACATGATTATATAGAATTTAGATAATAAATAGGATATAGAAAGAAGTGAAAGATAATATATCAACACAAACCCAAAGAGAGAGAGAGAGAGTAATCTAATTCAAACACAAAGGGCTCAATACAAAATGTCAAACAACTACACATCAAGTATTTTCCACTTATAACAGAGAGTGAAATCATCAAACTAGGAGAAGATAAATATAGAAATCATGTGGCATACCCCACGGTTCTTCTAAAACCCTGGCTGGATAGTTACAAAATCCAAAGGTATGAATATAGTAGAATATATATATTCTCAGTCAAAAGAAACCCAAAAAAGCGAGTAAAGGGACCTATATCTCAAATCTAATCCTATGAAAAATATTTTCCAACAATTCCAAAAGTCAATAAAAAATTGCCAACATCTCAAGAATCTATTCAGAAGTAACTATCCAAGTCAATCCATGTCTCGCCACTATGCTGCACAGTTGATGGGCCATAAACTCTAGGTAGAGGACACATGCCCTAGTACAATATGAGGGTTACACTGTAATAGACGATGGGAGACCCATGAACTACACATCTAGAGGGTTCCACTCTAGAAGTCATTAAGGACCCACTGCCCAGCTCTGCTGGAGAGTACTACTCATAAATTCATCGAGGACCCACTACCCATCTCTATTAGAGAGTAAAATATAGAATGTTATTAGGGGCCCACTATGGAAAGTCATTAAGGACCCAATTATCATCTTTATAAGAGGGTACCACTCAAAATGTTATCAAGGACCCACTTCCCAATTATACTTGAGGGTACCACTATAAAAGTATCAGGTGATCCTGTGTGATCACTACCATCATCGAGTATCACCTAGATTATAATTGTGCCTAGAAAATTCCATTCTATATCTCTAAACCCACAACATAGGTAACCACTGTGTTATACCTAAAAAAACACTTATGATAGGTTACTCATGGTCCCAAATCTGAGTTCAAATAAAGAAGATATGGTTCCATGAAGTTTCTTAAAAAGGTTCCAAGGGATACACGGTGTGTGAGGGGACCCACACGATGTGTGGTACCATTTATCTACCCCAAAATGTCCCTATATAGTACATGGATCCCTACTTATGTAGGTATATATAATGTTTAGGGAGTCTACATGATGTGTCCTAATACTTGGGGTCCCTGCTCAAGCACCATGGTCGTGTCTGTGTACTTCGATACACCATCATGTGCCTAGTCGTGCACTTACACACAAAACTAATCCATATGGGGAAGGGGGTACATGGTGTGTAGAGAGTCTACAAAACATCCTATATTTATAATTTCTCAAACCCCTAGACACCATATCCAAGGGGGTACAAGACGTGGATTCTTTGAACTACATAACATGTAGTTATGATTTTCATATATTCCTAAATCTAATTCCCACAAACCAAAACTGATTTTTTTTACTTTGATTTTGACCTTTCTTTAACTTATTAATTTTTGGATCTCGCCAGGATCTTTCATTTTCATCCCTCTGATGGCTATAAATCAATCATCAGTGATCTTTATAGGATTGTCGCTCGACCCACATGTTGCTAAACCTTCCACCTTCATGTATTTAATTACTAATAGTCAAAAAATTTATCATAATCCCTAAATCATCCCAAAACTATTCATGAATCATATATCCATGCTTCATAAGTGAATCCCTCATGATTTTGGGGGTCTGATCAGACTCAGTACTGCCCAAAAACATCGAACAGGGACTTCGAGGTACTAATCCTCCAATGGAATGAGGGCCTTAATTTTTTATTTATTTTTGATAATACACCTTTCAAGGGGTGACGTGAAATCCTTACAAGGCCCATAAGAATAAGTATTAAAATTTCTGTTGGCCTTAGATGAATTCATTTCCCGTAGGGTTAAAAAATTACATACAACCCAAACTAACTACTTGGAACTGCTCCTCCCTTGCATCTTCATCATGAAATTAGTTCTCCACCTTCGCATGACTGTTCTACTAGGCTTTCCTGTGCATGCACATGCTTGTCCCGATAGAAGGTGTTATACCCTTTCATTCTAGAAATCTGTTTAGCTTCTTCTACGGTGAAAGAATCCTTACTCATCCTTCTTCTGGAGCTTGTTCCTTGTAGGTTTTCAAGTTTTCATCTACACTTAAGGTGTCCCGAAGGCCATAAGGTGTCCTGAAGGCCTTGAGGTGGCCCGAAGTCCTGGGTGACTCAAAGGCCTTAAAGAAATCGGGGACCAAATCGGTAGCCCAAAGGCCCCAACGTGGGAATAGTCCCGACTACTATAGTGCGAAACAGTACCTGTTATAGTTCATGATATAGTTCGTACTATAGTACTACTACAGTACTGCTATAATATATGCTATAGTACTGCTACAGTATCAAAAATATTCCTCCACCTAGATTTGATCTCGGGTCACCTGGATGCACTTAAGGAGTCCTCACCAATCGGATTAAGGCTCATGTGCACCTACCGTCGAAGAATGCAAAGTAATTAATGTGGATATTAGAACCAAGGATTTTATTTGCTAGAAATAGAGTTTAGTTTGTGTTTTTTTTAATCTACTTTGGGTTGATTAAGGGGTTTTAAAGTCAAGTGATCAATTAATATAGGCTGAATCACGTTCTATATACCATGAATGGTTCACGAACAACGAAGGGTGCTACGCGGACTAGATGAAAAAGGTTTACGGAATGGAAAATGGTTCACTGTAAAGGTTTTTGGTTTGCGTCAAGGCAAACAGTTGCGGTAAGGATCATAGTACGTGGAAGGTGTGATGTTCATAGGATGACATGTCATTCGTGAGAACAATGTAGAGTCTTGAGAAACCGCAAAGGGTTTCGTTTGTGGAAACTAGTATGTTATTATGCCACCATGAAGGGAGAATGGGGGTATGTGAATCACGTAGGGAAAATGGTTTGTGGGAGATGTGAGGTACGTAGTGAAGGATGCGTTGCAATGAAGATTTGGAAAATCTCTATTTTGTGTATTTTCAGATCTATTTACCTATATAAGGATAATTAATCAATTTATTAGAATACGAGATAGAGAATAAAAATCCGTGAGGATTTTGGTGGAGTCTATAGTGGTTTGTGGGAATACAACCTTTTGAAGGATGTTTTGATTAGATATTTAGAGAATGCTGGTGAAGTGTGAAGTGGTTTGTAAGAAGACATGTCCACATAAGAGAGCTAATTTGTGAAGGAAGCAAGCAATACGCAGAGTAGGGAAATACGTGGTTGAGCTGAGCAGTACATTAGGGAAGAGTAATAGTACCCAGAGGAATAGATCCCAAACTACCAGTGCATGGAAACGTGAATTACATCTGTGGGTAAAACTAGGACTTCAATAGAGCCCAGATTTACAGTTGAGGATTCATGAATTAATACCAACACATTGAAGAGACCTTCAAGTATATAAACTACGTTTAGATTCTTCCCAACACAGTGAACAAGGGGGAGTCAACATAAGTTATCTAAGGGATGTAGTGTGTTTTCCCTAAAACCTTATAAAGGCATTGTACCTGGCATAGAGTGACAGTTCTAAACTTTTGTACTTTATAAATAGTGAATATTAGAGGTTCTTAGTACGACTGAAAACCTGTCGGTGTATACTCCTTGTACATATCCCTTAGTGGTGAACCAAGTAAAATTGTTGCGTCTTCACTTTGAATGTTATTTTTAGTTTTCTACTCCTTCTCCCTAGGTAGGTTTAATAGGTTCCTGGAAAGGTGGGAATAATATCCATTAGATTAAAACAAAAATTTGACACCCTGATTCATCCCTCCCCTCTCAGGTTGTTTCGGGATCCTTCAGGGGAAATGTACAAGAAAAAGTTTTAACCATTGTTGGAAAAAGTTTATTAGAAAAAGATCAAGAATGGGTACATTTGGGTTAGAAAAATTTTAAATAATCAATTTAATTGATACATGTGAGTATGCCAAGTATTCACAATTTGTGCAGATAAATAAAAGAGATTGATATTCTCAATCAATTTAATAAACAAAGGCGTAAACCACAAATTGATGAATATTAACTTAATATTGGAAGGTTATTGGTCAAATAATAAGTTCACCAATGATTTTTGGAAGAAGATACATTCACTGAATCCCGATATGCTCCAATTAGGTGTTCTGTCTTCGTCCAATGTGATTCTCCAACTGAAGGAGGAAGGAGAAGCACTAGAATCTTATTAGGGTTTATACAGATAACCTTGGAGGACACTCCATGTTAGTATTAGTATAGAAACTTTACTTAATTTTAATTAATTAATTAATTTATCCATTGAATGTACCTCCAATGGGAAAGAGATCTAAATGCCCTTCACTGACCTATTTTAGATCATGCCTATTATAAAAAACGCATTCTGAACTTAATTTTAGTTTCAGATTTCCGATCCAAGCTTCCATTCAAGAGTTATACCATTTTATTTAAGAAATAGTGTGTGTGAAATATAAAATATATAAAATATTTTTATAAAATTAATACGGGGAACACCGAGTCTCAGAATCGCACGTCGTCTCAACACCTCGATCAGGAAATACATGTATAAATATTTCAAAGTCTTATAAGGAAAAAATGGGTCTTAGCATTATTCAATACTTAAATATATTCATCCTTAAAAATAAAAACTAAACAAACAACTCGGGATACTGATCCTGAACAGGACTCTTCCCTCATAGGATCTCTCATACACATTCTCATCTTGCCACAACACGTGAAGCAAGAGGATGGATCCTCCACATTAGATCCTCTTATGTCTATCCTCTATTGGAATCGGGTGTTTCAAAAAGGTGTCTCCATCCATTATTTATAACTTTTCCAATTTGATGAGGTGTGTAGGTTCATTCACATATCTACTTAGCTACGAAATGTAGAAGATTTCATGCACCTACTCTAGTAGTGGGGGTAGGGCGAGGTGGTACGAAACCTCACCAACCCTCTGTACACACTCAAATGGCTTTGTGAACCTCATAGATAGATTTTATCCCCTTTAAAACCTCCATAATCCTTGTCATGGGGAAACTCTCAAGAAAATTTGGTCTCCATACTCGAACTCCAAGGGTCTACGATGTCTATGTGCGTATGATTTCTACCATTTATAGGCCATCCTCATCTGATCATAGATGACCTAAACCATCTCTATTATCACCTACAGAATCTATGGGCCCACAAGATATGTCTCTCTGATCAATTTATAGCATAAGGGTGACCTTAAGGGTCTCCTGTACATGGACTCAAAAGGTGTTATGCCGATGGTTGAGTGGTAGTTGTCGTTGTACACGAACTCTACAATGGGAAAGTGATCCTATAAGCTCCGACCAAAGTCTAACACAAATCCCTCAGCAAATACTCCAACACCTCGATAGTGCATTCAGTCTTCCCATCAGTCTGGGGATGAAAGGATATAATCATCCTCATCTAGGTCCTAAATTCCTCATACACAACTCTCTACAATATTGATGTAAACTGCCCATCAGAGTTGGAGACAATCATCAAGGGAACCCCATGAATGTGAATAATCTCCTGTATGTACAAATTTCCCAAAATCTCCACTAAACTATGCTCGCAAGTATCAAGGTAGTGTGATGACTTCATGAGTCCATATAATATC
This sequence comes from Viscum album, assembly GCA_963277665.1. Classification (NCBI taxonomy): domain Eukaryota; kingdom Viridiplantae; phylum Streptophyta; class Magnoliopsida; order Santalales; family Viscaceae; genus Viscum; species Viscum album. The sequence continues at coordinate 1,045,890,840 of OY728139.1, forward strand.
ACCCATATGGCTTCACGGACCATTTTGGTGCATGGAAGACCCATAAAAAATTCCATGGATATGCCATCCCACTTCCACTCCAGGATCTCAAGGGGATGAAAAAAACCTACCAGAACATGGTGCTCAGCCTTCACCTACAGAAAGGTGAGGCACCAAGAGATGAATTAAGATACACTTCATATCATTTCACACCACCAAAACTACTGATATAAGTTTCTATATATCTTCCCCACATTGGGATGTATAACTAGGGGAGTAGTATGGAACTCTCGCATCACCTCCTCCCACATCGTGACTGGAACCACAATCCATATCAAAAAAAAATGATGTGATTACCTCCTTCAGAATATTCATATAGTGAATCACCTATATATATGTGGTCATATATGACCTCACAGTAAATTTCTCCCAATTGGGACTCTCACACATACTCACAAAGTGAAGGAGTCAACACAATCGACTGCATAAAATTTGTACCATCCAACTCCACCAGGGTCAGTTTTAGGGAGGAAAATTGTTCTAAATCTTCCTACACCAAGATATCCCAAGAATTCCTAAAAAGAGAATATTTTACTATATTTACCTTCCCTGGAGTATATAATACCTCTAATTCATAGTCAGGTAGTAATTATAACTAGCGCCACTATCTCAGGTTCAAGTCTCTCTGTGTAAAGACGTACCTAAGACTCTGATGGTCTGAGTAAACCCCATGTTTCCTCTGGAAATGGGGATGACCTTGTTTTGTTTAGGGTTCAAAGATTCCAATCGGTTTCTAACAGGTTCGTTCATAGAACCAGAAACATCCAATGATTATATATCCATTTGGACCTACTTTCCAAAGATAGGTGCTCATTAGTTTTGGACCGATGAGGCTTAAGAAATGTCATTGGTCGAGAGGATGGGAGGTCGAACTCATCACACCTTTTTGGGGGGAATTATTGTCTACTTCAGGAATCTATTTATAGATTTAAGTTATGTTCGTGAATCCTTATTAAATTACCAAGTATGAAAATGAGTTGTCCTTAGATCTGACAATCAATGATTGATATGTAGGAGACTTAGATAATCTTTTATATGTATTTTAGGTTCTTCATCGATAGATAATAATCTGTGTTTGTTAGAGATTCTTAGTCAATGGTATCCTTTAATACATTATATAGAAATATCCTGGTCATTATAATAACCATACTAGTTTTAAATCCACTCAGTGGGGCACTTGAAGTTTATTGTCATTCAGAATGACATAGATTATTTTAGAGTTGGGATCGTACCCGCAGATGGGCTACATACGTATCCTTGTTTAGAAAAGGAATTAGAACCCACATAGTTTGGGAATTACGATATAGTTTAACGTTATATGGGATGGATGATAGTTAATGGGTGATGGGCTTAAACCTTAGAAAGGCTTCCTACGTACTCTACTTTTAAGGTAGAGATCAAATTCCACGTAGTTCGAGATAGAAGTGTGAGGTTTATGCATGATTAATGGCTCAGATGTCATAATTACTTTTACACTCTAAGCTCACGTGAGTCATGCTCGGTGTGAGAAACAAGAGGTATCAGTAAAACCTGATGATTTGTGCCACGAAGGATGCGGTCACAAGGAATGATATGGGGCTTACGTATGTATGATTTACCAAGTAGACAAAGATCGGGACATATTTCAGAGAAGAAGTCCAGGAACAAGATCCATAAAGGTATATGTGATTTTATGAAGATTTGGAGACTCTAACTTAGGGAATACTTCTGAGGAAGATGCCCAAATTAGGAGGGAACTTGGGGCATATTCCTAAGGAGGATGCCCAAATCAAAATAAATTAATACTGGTTAAGAGAAATTATGACTAGGGCTTATTCTTGAAAAGGAGGCCCAGGTTAAAGGGACTTGAGAACTAGGGATTACTCCTGAAAAGGAGGCCCAGGTTAAGGGAATTTGGGATTTGGGGCTTACTCCTAAGGAGGGTGCCCATATTTGGGAACATGGGGCGTACTCCTAAGGAGGATGCCCAAATTAGGGAACTTGGACTGGGGCTTACTCCTAAAAAGGAGGCCCAAGTTAAATATCTTCTCATATTAAAGTATGAGGTTGAATTAATGAAATATCTAACCTTAGTGACATAAAGATATGTAAATCACTATATTTCGAGAGATGTTCCACAAAATTCCTTTCAGATAAGGAATCCAACCAAGGAATCATTGCTATAAATGGCTTTGAAGAGGATTATGAAGGCTAAATATTTAAGCGGAGATGTAGATTTGAATAAAAGAGATGAATGGATAGGAGGGACACCCAAAAAGAGGTAGGCGTGCAGGTCCTGTTTGGGTGCGCAGGTCCTGGCCCCGTAGGTATACCTGCGCGACACTTGGAATAAAAACCTCTTTTGTCCATAGTTTTCTTAATGACAATATGTAGGGATCCACAGAAAATAGTCATCCTTAACATATTTGTCCCATACTCTTTTTCATGATCTGAAAGTATTCAAGTCTATGGTTTATATTTCCCTTCCATACGTTTAGGTCAGACCTTCGTAGGAGCGACATTCATCCAATTCTTATACAATCTTGATTGGAAATATCTTCTCAATATTCATGTACCTATTTCCATACATCAGACTCTATACTTTGGAAAATTTGAATCTCTATAAACTTTCACTGGGTTTTAGCAGTAGAAAAGTAAAATTTCTGAGAGTTCTTTTGCCTGACTATGTAGCACATGCCCTTAGGCGGCCTTGCATTAGTAGTCTATATAATGGACCTATCAACAAAAATATTCTATTATTTGACTATACAGCCAATTCCCTTAAGTGGCCCTACATAATTCAACCCCCTAACGGGTTTGTTAAATAGTGGTAACTTCATTCTTGGGAAATACTTCTTCTAATGCCTTTTATCCCTTTTTCGTAGCATTCCTCAGATTCAAAATTTCTTAAGTCATAGTTTACATGTTTTCCCCTATACTTGAATATGTCAATATGTTTTCAGATAAATTATCAAGGAATTGAGTTAATTTTAATCCATTTGATCAAAGCTATTTCGACTTTAAACATTAGCCTTTTTATGTCTGACGTGCATGACTTTAAACTGCCCAAAAAAGACAAGGGAACTCTAAACAAAAAGTCAAGTCCCATCTCACTAAACATATACTTCATATGATTTAGGTAATATTGATCAATTAAAAATATTAAAAGTTTGTACGATTATTTTTATAATCTTATAAAAAATCAAACTATGTTTACTAGGCCCATTGGCTTAGGTAAAAATTTAAAGCAGGTAGAAAAAGAAGGCATGTGCAAATGATTGAAGGTGAAAGTATTCTTTATTGATGCACAAGAGTTAGAAGGACATCCATAGATTGGAGTCTCTTCTCTTTTTCGAGAATTAAAAAAGGCTGTCAACATAACTTTTCATTTTATTTATGGAATCTTGAGCTTCATCAGTAGCCACCTATAATTTATTCATTCAACAAGATACAATAAGACATGTAGTGATACTGGCTGTTCGATATTCTCATTTTCCTGATGCAAGAGTAATTCGACAACTTGTTCTATGTATACCTGATTTTGAGAAGAACTAGTTGAGGCCTGTTCTTGAGTGAGCCTTTTATTACAAAAAAAAACCAATTGGTTGTGGCTGGCCATGTGAAATAACATTGCATAAGACAATTTTTTGAGGGCTTTGTTGGCTAGAGAGTACAGTGAAATGTAGTGCTCTATGAACACCCCGTCCTCTAATATGAATACCAGATAAGGCATAGGCAATTAATTGGCGCAATCTTCTTAATGCGCCAAGGCATGAACGCTGAAGGGCTCTCTGCTACTTTTCAGCCTTTAGATATTGAGAAACTTAGAGAGATGCCAGGTCAATTTGGCATTGTAACCCTTCTATTATCTTAACATGATTTTCATATTCATCATAAGATAATATTTTCTTTTTCAATTGACAAAGAGTTTTCCACATGTTGAGATGAATATCTTGAATACAATCTTCCCTCAACATCTCTAGAATGTCATACTGAGAGTCATCCAAATGCTAAAACATGACTGGCACTTCACCTTTTGCCAGTTGTTTTCTCATATTCAGCACTTCATTTTTATCATCCTATGAAGATTATTCTACCTGATTGGACCAGAGATGGTGATTCCTTGTTGCTTCATCAGATTCAACAAGATTGTTAGAGAATTAACTTATCAAACTAGAAGATGAATGACCAAGGGGTGGTTCGGAGAATGACCTACACACCGGGATATCTTCTGATTGAGAAAGTATTTCACCTTATAATGGTAAAGCGTCAAACATGACTGGCTTTACATTTTCAAGTGCCTTAAGATAAGAGGCCTTTATCGTTACTACATTTTCCATTGAAGCATTTTCCAGGCAATATGAATTACTACTACGGAGAGGACTTTCATAGCTAAATTCATCATCATGGGGAGAACCACCATGGTGGGTTATAGCAAAAGATGAAACCTCTTACTCCTTAGTCTTTTGGCCATGTAGAGGGTTATCGTGGCTCTCATCTGAAGATGATACTTTGAGATCGACCGAAATATCATGAAGAAAGCCTTCATGAGGAAGTTTCTGATGCAGACCTTCGGAATTAATGTCCCCACTACTGGGAAATGAGAGAGTAGAATCTTGAGTTGCAACAGATAATTGTATGAGTGCATCAAGAACTCCAGCATTGAGTAAGGCCTTATTATAGATTGACCCTTGATTTCTTGACTGTGATGGATAGGTATTTTTATTAGATTCCTTCTTACTCACTTTAGGAACCACTTGTTGAAAAAAGTGGTTATCATGGGCAGGTGTATGTGCCTGATCAGGAGAAATAGTTAGGTTAGGCTGATTATCTCCACTCAAATCAGGTGTATGTTCCTGTCTTGATTGTCCGTATGACATGAGGGAGTATTCCCCAAAACCCTCTTGGGATAGAACAGAGGTGTGTGTCTATTCTGGAGTGAAATGTTGATGTGTCACTCCACTAGTAGGGATATATTTGCATTTCATTCCCTGTGATGCTGCTGAAGCTGTTATAATATCCTGGTAGGCATCCAGAATATGAGCTAGGATTTTCTTCTCCTCCTTTACCATTGTTAGAATGTGTTTGGTGACTTAAGCTATCAGAACGAGAATATATGTCCATTCCGTTCTTGGAGTAGGTGTGTGTTACTGCTCTTGTCATCCGTTTCCTGTTAGTAAATATTGACAGTACTCATGTATGGGGGCAGAGAGTTGAGTCTGCCTCCTGGTTTTCATTGGGGCTTTCTAATTGACTTCTCCGGGTGCTACCAAATGAGACTGTTGGTAGGCTTGATCAATACTAGTAGGTGTATGTGCCTGCTGATTGTACTCAACTGAACTTGGTTGATGAACTTCCTTCAATATTGGCAGACGAGGCTGCTGGCAGGATTGATGAGGGTAAGTAGGTGTATGTGTCTGTTTATCAGTTGTCAACACATTGGGTTGGCGAGCTTCATCTTATGTAGTCAGATGAGCCTGCTGACTAGATAATGATTTATAAATAGGTGTATGTTCCTTTCTATTTTACTCCACCATAATTTCCTGGTGGGAATGACGTGTTGATGCCAGACGAGTCTGCTGGACAACAGAATTAAAACGGACGGGTGTGTGTGCCCGCTCGTTGCTTTCCACCAAGTTAGGTTGGTGGACTTCTCCGAAAATGGCAGAGATAAGAACCTGCTCACTGTTGACCAGATTTCACCTCTGGCGGTTCATCTTGCAGACTCGGATCTGAGGAACCTGAGCCGAACCCCTAAAGGCGATACCCTCATCATGTTGAGGGCGCACTGATGCACGAGTCTAGCGGCGATTGTTGGTGGGAGCCTTTGGGAAGGACTCCTATATCCTTGAATCAAGGCCTTCAGCAACCTTCTCATTCACCTCCACATAATATGGGAGGGAATGGTGATTGTGTTCTGGGGATAACGACCCGAAATGGTTGGAAATGGTGGTTGGCACCAGCTGCTTCTTGATCGCTGGTCGTTGCTGTCCAGAAAACCAGGGTGAATTATTAACTTGGAGGTCTTGTCGAGAAGACTCCAGAGTCGGAATGGTACCGTGTCGACAATATTCCTTAACCAGTGCATTTGATACCCAGCATTGAGGATGCTCTGTGTTCTCTTATATGGAAACCCAATGATTAGCTAATTTTGGGTAATCGTTATGTTTCGTACTTTAGTTTTTAAAATTAAGTTTTTGTATTCCTTTTTACGATGTGGGTTTCTAGGAACAGTAAATGATTTATAACCCCGACGAATTTTGAAGGCGGAATTTATTTTAAGGGGGGTAGAATGTAACCACCTGAGATTTTATAAGATACACTCTTTTTAATTTCAATCATATCTTCTGTTGTACGATACAATAAGATTATCTTGCGCGACACGCAACACCGTATTAGCTTGCAGTATACGCAACACTATTCTTGGCTCATGTTACACACAATTTCAAGTTCATTTGATAGAAGTTATTCTACGCAACATTGAGTGTATATATATATATATTCAATGTATAAATAAAATATGGTTGGATTCTGTTATACGCAACAACAATAGAGTCTTGCACTACACGCAACCCTAACTTGGCTTGCATTACACGTAATCGTGACCTTCTTCGATAGCTTGTGTTGTATGTAATATCGGGTTTCACTAAACAATGATATATGGTTATAATATTATTATGAACTAGCTGTTATGAATAGTATTAACTAAATTTTGAATTTTATAACATTATTATTCATCTTACATATTTTCTAGAACATGGTATGAGAACAAAATAAATTTTTCAGGTAAAATAAGTATTTTTCAAAAAATATAGTTTTGCCGCCTTTTGATGGCGCACCCACATTAAATCTAGTTTTTGACATGTTTATAAGTTCAATTTGACAAAATAAAATTCTTCTTTGGGATCAGGATATAAAATTTTACGTTGGATAAAATTTTCATATTATTCTGATAACTTTCATATTTTAATGAATAGTAAAAACACGCTATATTTTAATTAAAAACAACTATTTTCATCGTAATAATTTATATGGTTAAATTATAATATTTAATGGTTTTAAAGTATAAATATAATATATTTTTACCATTTAATATAATGTATGTCATTAGCATTGATTTTACATTGAATTAATAGGTTAAATCAATTCAATCTTTGGAAATGTTTTAACTTTTAAAACCTATTCGCTTAACAACGGTATTAATTTTAAATTAATTACTGCAAATTCGGTGTTTTGAATTTTGAAAAATGGATTCCATATTTGGAATCAGTGGGTCCAAATTATGTTAATAGTTTACTTTTATTTTTTTTATGAATAGTAACTACGGTAATTTTTATTTACTGCGGTTAAAGGTAAATAGGGTAATTCAAGGTTAAAGAAATATTATAATAATTCAAAATTTCCTTGAAACTTGTCTTAAATTATTTATGACACAATAATGGTGTAGTGTTTACCTCATTAATAAATGATTTAAATAAATAAGATTATAATGATTAAAATATCATCCAAAACCTGTCCAATTCCAATTGGATGATTTTATTTCGAATATGAGTCATCTTATATTCAACATTAATGTGTTTTGGACCTCTTGAAACCGAAGATAAGTTTATAATAAAATAATGTTTTCACAATTTCCTAAAGATCCCATCCTCTCCCTTATAAAAGGAGACCACTTCTATGCAATTCCTCACACCTATCAAGCCTTTTGGATCATCCAAACTCTGCCCAACAAAGCTCCCTACATCCATCTCCTACCCCTTAAAGCCTTACATTAGGCAGAAGACTCTCCAAGAAGTCCTTTTGGTTTATAATTAATATATTAAGAATATTTAGGAAGTATTCAAAAATGTTAATATACCCCCTATTTTAATTCCTTGTACCTAATTAACTAAATATACTATACCTCTCTATTATATGAGATGTATTAAGTGTAATCTTATGTAATAAATCATGAATTAATGTGTAATAAAGACACGAGTTGTCATATTTGGTATCAAAGGGAGGTTTAGTTATTTTTTGTATTAGGACTAGAAAAATATAGATAAATACTTATTGATAACACTTGATATAAGAAATCATCTATAAATATTGGTACAACATATAGTAAGTGGGTTCTAAGAAAATCCATCCATATCTGGATACTACAAGTGGATGTGGATTTGGAACAAATGTACCTAGGGGTAACACCCGAAAACACCGCATTGAGCTAGACTCAATTAGAAACCGGATCATGAAAATAGGCCTTGATGCACACCTAGTTTAACACTACTCGGGGATATGATTTGGTAAATTCACAAGCTCATTATGAACCATTATATGGGGAATATGAATTCCCATAAGTGTCTATGTTTGTAAATAGATCAGGGATACCTTATATTGAATTCATAAAATCAATAAGTGAAAGAATTTACATTTCTATTATAGGTTCTTACTATAAAGTTATTTTCTTCCTAGTTATGTGTTTAATAGTTTAAAATTAACCATCCTTAATTTAACTTTATTCTAGTCAATTGATGGATATATGAAGAACCAAGTCAGAAAGAAATTATATTTAAAATGGGATGACTACCCAAATAAAATTCCTCACTTGAAAATATCTCAAGTAAGAGATGTTATGATTATTATAACCTAGTAATAAAAAAAATTAAAATTAATAATTGTGACATAGTTAAATTTCCAATGATATCAAATAAGAGGAGAAAAACATCATAAGGATTTTCATATAATAAAGGTAAAAAAGGAAATAATATTCAATTTCCTTCATTTAAAAATGTGTAAATCAACACCAAGGTAAATTTTAAAAAGTAACTCATGGTGTTTTATGTGTGCAAAAATAGGTCATAAAGTAGATATTTTATATAAAAAATTAAGAGTGTGATAGAAGGGGAATAAATTACATCATACGGAACCCTTTGTTGTTTAGTATCTGATGTGTGGAGAATATGGGAATTATCTAAGTCAGTGTCATAATCCATGGATTAAATCCTACACGAAGGACTGGGGCTATGGAAATTATTGATGTGTATGTATTGAAGTGTTTATGTATTGGTATTTCAGAGTTATGTTGAAGAAGTTGTATATCAATTACATTATGGATATATGAATCATGAAACATATAATGATTGATCCATAATAGTTTTTCATTTCGAATTTGAATCATATGTTGAATAGTTCTGATAACCTATAAAATGGATTTAATGATAAAGTGGTATTTTAGAGAACAAATGATTTTAGGATTGATGACCCTTAATATGTAATTGATGTTGGGATAAACCTAAAGTGTATTTGGATTATATTTCAATGTAAAAATATTTAAAATCATTGATACCACTTTTGATTATTTATGTGATGGAAGTTTATCATGATTAAAGATATTTTGGGTAAAAATCTTATAGGATCAAATATTTTTTTTATTTTTATGTGATTAAAAATATTTTGGGAGATGTTTTATTTAGGTTTAGGTATATATATCTATTCGTTTTAACATAATTAATTTTTTCAGAAGAATCATCTTATGTTTTTTTAAGTAAAATATGAAGGGTAAGAGACAACCTTTGAGTTTAAAAATTCATTAATGTTGAGGTTATTTTAATTATTTGGGATATAAGAGAATTTGTTTAAGGAATGGTCTATGATAAACCATTTGGTTTTTTGTTGAATTTTGGAGATTAATGGATTGAGGTTTATTCATTATCATTTTTATCTTACTTTATGCAAACCATTTTGGATTTATTAAATATATGAGGAATAACTTGTCATTATTTGGTGGTTTATGTGATTCATTATAAAACTATTCTAGTGCTTTAGTAATAAAAAATTCCTCTCGACTACTCATCATTTAGAGAAAAGATGAGATTTTATTGGAAATTGATTAAAGGATAGAATTATACTTTTCAAGAAACTATATTTTCTTATGTTCTTAGTATATATGATAAAGTAATTTCTTATCTATAATAAAATAATCTTGAAACAGAAGTGTTTTCCTAGTAAAATTATTTTTTATTAATTGATCTTCTTTTCAACCATTATAGATTTATGGTTTTTTGGTCATTAACATTATCTTGGCCTTGTTTTTTATGAAACTATACTCGTTCATTGGTGTTATTTTTATCTTTCATTCCTATGTTTTAACCTCCCACTAATATTCTCTTACTTGGAAACCTAGTTATGTGATGACCTTTGTACTTCCCTTTCTCTATTTTCATGTGGATGTATTATTATACATTTTTATAATGTGGGTTCTGAATAAATATATTTTAAAGTTTAAAAAAAAATTCTTACTGATATAATGTTTAAATTTTTAGAATTAAATTTATTAATCGGGGTATGATTTAACACCTCAATATTTTACAAGAGAAAATTATGTTCTATAGTGTAGGCGATATGCAACACCAAACCCAAACAAACAATGATTATTCAAATATACATGTTGTAAAATTGCCATTAAATTTTTAGGTACTAATATTATTAACTAATTTATGAAATATGTATGTTCTAAATATAATGATAAATTCATAGTAAATAATCAATCAATTTTTGGTAATGTATTTTTTTATTAGAAATATGTTTTCTCCAAAAATGGTTATTATTTATTTTAGTGAAATAATATTATAATTATTTTATTTAAAATTTAACAATTTTTTTATAAAATAATTAATTTATTTATATCAATATATCAATATTATCTTAGGGATAAATTTTGGGATTTTTTAGAAAATATTGATTTTTTAGTGAATAGTGAAAAATATACATTCTTTTGTAAAACCATCATTTATTTTGATGATTTATGTAATTGAAAATTATTTTTAATATATTAATGTGATTTAAATTGAAAATAAGTATTATTGAGTCATATGTAATCCAATTGATTACATTTAAATCAGCTTTGTACCAAATTTTAGAATAAGTTTATTTTTAGGCTAAAAAATAAATTCTTCTGAAAAACTATTTTAAAATGCATAATTTCTATCTATTATAATTAATTAAAATATATACTAATGGGGAATTATTTAAATTAATAATATATATTATAAATATTTAATATTTAATTGAATTTTATTTAATTAATATTTATATATATATATATATAAAGTAAAATATTCTTTTCCTTCAAATATTCATTTTTCCAAAAACTGATTTCTATAATGATTGTGGGTTTTTTATGAAATTAAATTATCCCACCTCTATTAATTTATTTTTATAAAATTTATTTAATATTTTTAATCATCATATTTAATATTAGTTAATAATGTGAAATTAATTTTTGAACAAAATGAATAAAAACTGCAGTAATATTTATTACAATCGTAACATGAAAATTGGTTTATTAAGTGTAAAAATAATTTAAAATTGATTAGAAACAAAGTATCCTTAAGTGTATGAATATTTATATTATAATTTCAATATAATAATTATATTTATATTTATAAATAATTAAGAAATTATTTGGGAAATAATTATATTTTAATATGATAATACACAGTTTCTGTTATTATGTAATAAACCTTTTCAATTAATACATTCCTTTTTATGAATTAATAAATTTTCAAATTAAATTAAATTTTAATAAAATAATACTATTATATAATTTTTATTAAATTTACATGATAACATAGTTTTTTTATATTCAAATGTAATTGTTATAGGGGTTTGAAAAGTGTTATTGATAGTAAAACCAACATTTCTCAATAACTATCAAATTATTTATTTAAAAGTGAAAATTCAAATTTTTAGAAATGTATTCGGATAAAATAAATATTATTTTTTTAATAATCATATTGAAATTATCCAACAATTAGTTTTTCATAGTTTTCTGAGATAATCGAATTTTCGGGTAAAAATTAAGTGTGGTATGAATATATTGTATGTATTATGACATCGTAATGACACAAAATTGGTGTAATAATTACTATATAGGCCATACATAACCAAAAATATGTCTACCATTTAAAATAATGCATTTTTATGTTTTTTTATTAATTTTATAATGCCATTAGGAATCTAAAATGCCCGACCGATTGTTACCTATCGACCAGTCAAAGTTATGATGCTCTGCTAATGTTTATAGTAGCACTCGGTTCGAATCCTCAGCAATGATAGTATTTAATAGTCGTTTGTTTTTAGTTGATTGTATTCTGATTGGGGGGTTTTTTTGAAGAGCTTATGAAATGATTGATTGATTAAGATTGATTTAACAATTTATAAATATTGGGGTGAGTTCATTATTGGGGGTTTAAGCTTATGATATCCTTTAGCATTGCTTTATATTGAATTAAATTAATACCCACATCACAAGATGATTTTGATCTGAATTCCCAAGTGTTAAAGCTTTAATCCAAGTCGTAACTTAACATAGGGTTCTAATCATTTCCATTACTTGTTTATGGTAGTGTATTTGTGGTTCCAATAATCCATGTAATCCACATATTAATCAAAACATGTCATTAATCCATGACATAGAAAGTTCAACATACACAATATTAACTCAAAGAATAATCATCGAGCAAAGTCTCTCAATCAATTAATATCCCCAAATTATAACTCACCCCAATGGTAGATTTACTCATACATTTAAATTATTAGTAATATTTTTATAATTATTATTATGATAAATTAAGAAGATAAGAAAAATAAAGGGATAAGAAAAGAGTGGTGCGTCGAACACACACACAAACGATGAAGGGAATTAAATACTGACTTTAGATTGAATGAGAAAGAAAAATAAGGGAAGGGGATTCAATAGTATTTAAACTATTTTAAGAAAAATTAATATTAACCTACAGATGTTGGATGAGAATAAGATATATTTAAGAAGAAACTTTCATTAAAACAGAATTACAAAGAAAGAGACTTACAAGATTACAAAAATGAAGAACACAAAAGTAAATGAAGTCAAAGAGAGGAGGAAAGGTCTATCATGTGAAAACTTGAGTATGGAATGTCCTCCCAAGCCCTTGTAAAGGCTTTAGTCATGCTGATATGTTCTTATCTCTTCTGAAATGCCAACTCCTTTGAAGGAGAGGAGGGGGATGTATTTATAGCCCAAGGAAGTGAACTATTGGCATTCCCAATCTATCCCTCCACTTGTCTTGATGATTTAGACATCCATAAAACCTAATATCGAGATATCTCTTTCTTAAAAGTTGTATATAATAATTTTTTCCGACCTATCTAAAAATTTGGAGTCATTTGGTCTTATGGAGCCAAAGTTATGGCAGTTTTATTAAACAAATTTGAACTGTCCATTTCAATCCATGATTTTTCGATGGCCAACATGTGAATGGATTTTTAAATAGGAAGATTCCTTTAAATCCAAATTATTTATTCAAAAAATTTGGCCTTCTATATCTTATATTTTACACTACAAAATATCATCTTGATTTGATGACCATATCAGGATACATTTCATGAATACTGTACTGATTTTAATTCCTATCCAGAATGGTGGGCTGAGTTTAAATGAATCAATTGGGCCCCTTGAATTTAGATTTGGGCCTTGAAAGTTTTATACAAGACTACTTACATTTTCCCCAAAACCTTTTATGAGAATGAAGTAATTTTAACTTCTATATTGAGCCCAGTAATTCAATCTTCATGGATGTTTTAGTTTCTTCACAGATTCTATAGGCCCTCTTGTGTGGTCCATATGAGCCATCAAATGGAAGAATTGACCCATGATCCCTTCTAATGAAATGTTTTATATTGAATTAGGAATCCTAAAAAATAAGAACAACAAAATTTAGATCATTAGGTGGAGTGTTATAAATAAAATAGTAAACTGAATCAATTGGAATACTTCTAAAAATGCTCTAAAATTATACTTAGTATTAAAACATTAATATTTCATACAAATTATGCAAATTTCACATAAAATAAGTAAAGAGAATATATAAGTCATGAAAATATTAATAACATCAACTCTCCCACACTTAGTCATTTACATGTCCTCATGTGTAACAAATATAAAAAAATGACCAAATCATTTTCACTAACCGACAACCATTAAATTTTTTTCCCCAATCAGGGGAGTTTTAGACAATTTCAATCATCCATATTGAATTCCGCCACAAGTTTTCATATAATCAATGTTCCAAACACAATAAATTTTTTCCTGCTCAAATTTAGAAATGGAAAATGGTGGCACCCAAAACTTACTCCTCTCAAGATGATAAAATTAATTTATGGAGCTTCTCTCATTCACCAACCAAAAGTAAAAATCTTAGAGTTTGAAAGAGATCTCAGATTCCATTCCCTATCCTAAAGTGCATAAATATCAAGATATCATTTTAGGTGTTTTTTTGTGGCTATGGGATGGTAGGAAGATGATATCCAAAAGATAGGAAAAAGGGGGTAAAACACCAACATAGAAAAATCAATGCACATTTTTTTTGAAATGAAACATGGAAGGAAATGAAAACACATATTTACAAGGGAATTACTGTGTAAAGAAAGACACAAGAGAGGAAGTAATTTTTAAGGGGATGAGAAGTTGAAATATTTACAAACCACAAAACATCTCCCAATGACATAATAATATAATTCAATTGTTCTTTTTTTTTCTTTTTTTCCTCTTTTTTTTATAGTTGAACTTAGAAAATATCTCACACTCATATCCCAACCCATGATTGATCTTATCACTAAACTAATTTTAATAGTTATAAAAATATCAAAGGTTGAGGAAGAGTGATTTTTGACCTACCCAAGAAACAACCCAATTTTTTTTATTCTATTTTTTTTTATTTTTTTATTTTGATTTTTTAACACTTGTCAACAACATTTACAAAATTACATAAATGAAAGTATAGTACATTCCCCAAAACACATTGAATGACAACCTATCCCTCACACTGAAATGGATGCTTTCCCTCAAGCATATTATAACATGGTGAAATCAAAAAAGGGTACCCAAAATGAAATCCATTCCCTGTACACTTAAATTTTAAAAAATTATGCAATGAAAATCCATGTTGATATTGGGTGGGAAAAGGTATTGGGCTTATAATGTGGCTATCAAAGAAAAGGTTTTCATAGGCTCGAATCGACTTTCAAAAGGAAGATTATTGTAAGGTAAATGGGAGGTTATTTGGACATTGTGGTTCTCATGTGGTTCAGAAAATGCCACTATCATATTAATGCACATGAAATTAGTAAATTCAGATCAAAGTTCCACAAAATCAAGACTCACAAATGAGGGTGAAAAACACACATTTTGAAAATATGGCCATAGGTGGCCTTGGCATGAAAGCTAATATTGTTCCTCATGGGTGGGGAAAATCATTTTCCAAATCAAAAAGTGAGCATTAAAATTTTATTGGTTTTGACACAATATTCTCTATCAAGATATATGATGAAAACATAAAAGTTTTGAGATGAAACCATGTCTTTTGAATCCCTAAAATGGTTTGAAAAAAATTAAAAATTGAAGATGAGTAAGTGTGACTCTTTTTGTTTTTTTTACATTTTTTATTTTTTAGTTTTTTTAGTGTTTTTTAAAATACACACCCACACAAAATAGAAAGAGAAAAAGAAGGGTTTGATGAATAAAGTGGTAAAAAAATAAAAGAGATAGGAAGAATAATAAAGAGTGAGAGAGAGTAAGAGATAGATATTGAGTTAAAGGGAAAGAGGTGCCCCTGGTTTTGATTTGGAGGGTCATCGTCTCTATTCGGTGGTGGGTATACTGTGGATCTGATGGAAGTTGATGTGGTTCTGGGATTGTGGGATGTTAACTAAAAAATAAAATCATTATTCATCTAATTAAAAACTAAAAAGAAATTAAAATTTCATAAAATTAAAAGAAAACGTGGGTTGCCTCCCAAGAAGCGCTGCATTTATTTTTCTACAGCTAGACAGTTGTTTTGGACTACCCATAGTTTGATAGTGGCCACCGTATTTTCTCAACTCCAAAGTGCTTCCAAAAAAAATTCCTTTGTGAGGATCAATGATTCATTGGATAATTTCATCCCTTCCTTGTTGTTTCTCTTGCAATTGTATTGGGTTGGAAAGAGAATATGACCATCATCCCTTTGGTCTCCAATGTGAGGAATGATTTTATACACAATGTGATGGATTTCTACGCTTGGAAATTTAGGAATATTTCTCAATTATGATGTTTCATTTATGTAAGGATCAGATAACATAAAACCACAGTGTGAGATCCCAATTGTTTTCGACTCATTTATTTTATCACTTACCGATGTAGAGTAATGAGAATTAGTAGAGTCATAAGACTGAATAAAATTTTCAATATCCTTTATATCAATGTTGTTAGCCAAATAATAGTCAATTTAAATATCACCAATGATTACCATATTAATTATGGAACAAATCTCACAACCTTCACTCCCATCGGGACAATATAAACACATTTTTTAGGGTTAACATAACATATAACAGAATTTTCAAAATCATGGATATAAAATAATTAATGTTGGATAAAATGATCTGAATCAATGAATGATAATTATAGTTCATTTTCCTCATTATCATCCAATCTAGAGAAGTGGAGGTCAGAGGAAATATGAGATTATAAAGATTTTTCAAGATGATTTAGATCAATGGAGTTTTCATTTGTAATGTCAACATCAACGTCTCCATTTATGACTTGGTTAATGAGGATGCAGTATTCACAAACTCCTCTATCAGTAGAATAAGAAGGACATGATGTATTCGGATTAAACACACTCTCATAGAGAGTTTTAAAGGAATGGATAGAAAATGAAGAGTGATCCTCAAATGGGTATTGTATGGATTGGAAAATGTTGATCTTGACTAGTTGGTCCCCAAATTCCATGGATAAGATGCCTGAATGGACATCAATCTTAGTTCTAGCAGTAATGAGGAACGGTCTTCCTAGAATTAGGGGAGATGGAGAAGATTTTGTCTCACCTTCCATGTCAAGGACATAGAAATTAGCAGGGAAGATAATATCATTCACACGAACAAGGACATCCTCAATTATTCCCTTAGAAATGGTAGTGCTTCGATTGGGTAATTGAATTACAACACCTGTTGGATTTAAGGGACCTAGACCAAGGTTGGAGAATATGGATTTGGGCATGACATTAATTGAGGCTTTTAGGTCTATGAGTGCATCATCAAAGTTGGAAATTCTTATTTGTCATGGAACTGTAAAGGTCCCATGATCTTTGTACTTAATGTGTATGGATGATTGGGTGGAAACATTTTCGAAGGTCCTAAGTTTCCTCTTGTGTGTGAACAATTCCATAATAAACATGTCATACTTAGGGACTTTTTTAATGGCATCTAAGAGGGGAATATTAAATTCAACAAGTCTAAACATGTCAACCATTTCAGGATCGGGTTCAAATGAATTCTTTGGCTTAGAAATGGATTGAGGAAAAGGAATTGGGTTCCTAAGTGGAATTGAAGGAGGTGAGGGAATGTATTTAGATTCATTTTCAAGTTTGTTTTCTTTTCACTTTATAGGTCAACATTTAAAAGTTGTTTAGAAGACTTATCTTGAGGCATAGCAATTTGATTTTCTGATATAAGTGAAATTGCGCTTAAATTACCCTTGGGGTTGGGTAACGGTTGATCTGGGAGTTGAGAAGAATTTTATTGTTGTTACTAGCTTAGGTGGGATGCAAGTTGACCAATTTGTGTTTCAATTTTTTTGCGGCTGGAACAGGTTATGGAGGAAATATCTTCCACTGCACTTTATCATGGTTGTTTGGAAGAAGATGCTTGTCCCGAATTGGGATTACCAAGATTTTGGTTCTTGGGAAAAGTGATTGTATTGGTTTTGGAATTAGGAAGGCTCACTAGGATATTGGAATCCAGGAGGAGGATTGTTCCTTTGAGGTTGAGGAATAAAAGGTTAAGGTTGTTGGAAGTTACCAACACCTTGACCAAATTTGAACTGGTTTGGGTTTCAATGTTTTTGAGGCTAGAACGGGTGAAGGAGGTAAGATCTTTCACTGCACATTCCCATGGTTTCTTGGAAGAAGAGGAATGTCCAGAATTGGGATTACCAAGATTTTGGTTCTTGGGATAGCGATTATATTAATTTTGGAATGGGAAGGCTCACTTGGATATTGGAATCTAGGAGGAGGATTGTTCCTTTGAGGTTGAGGAATACAAGAATAAGGTTGTTGGAAGTTACCAACACCTTGACCATATTAGAAATGGTTTAGGTTTTGATGAGGAAATTTAGGGGGATGAGAGAAAGAATTACCATAAATCATTCCTTGGTTATAGGAAGAAGAGAAGGGCTCAGAGTGAGGTTGGTTGAAGTTTCTAATAAACTAACCTGATTGTTAAGGGTTGGTGTTCCTCTCAGCATATACTGCATTGAGCTCCATTGGTCTTGATGAATCATATTGATCCTCTCAATTTTGTGGACATGTGTTAGTTGGATGATATGGAGAGTTTCAGATTCCACAGTTTTTGACAAGTCCAAGAAACACTGATTGTCGAGAAGATGAAGTTGAGGATTTGGTAGCCATAGCTAGTTGTCGCACAAGACCTGTAAGTTCACTCATCCACTCTGTCATCTTGTTTGTCTCTATCGACTGACTATCTCAGGCTTGTTTGACATGAGCATGTTCTCGAGTATGGAATTTTTGTGTGTTCACAACCATGTTTCATATGATATCTCTTGCAGCTGCAGGAGTTTTATCAATAAGATCACCGCCACATGCAGCATCAATGAGGGTTCTCTCCATATCCAATAACCCCTTATAGAAGTATTAGATCAAGATTTGATCAGGTATTTGGTGCTGTGGTTAGGTTGCAAAAAGCTTCTTGAACCTCTCCCAAGACTCATGGGGTGATTCATTTGGGAATTGACGAATACCACTTATTTCCCTTCAGATAGAAGAAGTACAAGAAGCAAGAAAGAGTTTCTCTAAAAATAGTTTCTTCATGTCATTCCATGTGGTTATGGATCCAGGAGGAAGGTAGTAGAACCATGACTTAGAGGATTCAGCAATGGAGAAAGGGAATGCTCAGAGTTTGATTTGTTCCTTAGCAACCCCTTGAGTATTCATGGTAGAGCACACTACTTGGAACTCTTTAAGGTGGAGATGTGGATCCCTACCGGCTAGCCCGTGGAAATGAGGAAGAAGATGAAACAAATCCTCTTTGAGTTCAAATTCAGCCTCTATGTTTGGATATTGAATACCAAGAGGTTGGTAATTCATATCAGGGGTAGCAATTTCTTTAAGTGTTTGTTCCTTGGATTAGCCATATTTATTTCAACTGGTGGGACAAGGACTGGTTCTTGAATGAGTTGATTATATCTTAAGTTCCACCAAAGTTGGAAAAGAGTTCACTCAATTTTAGGGTCAAACAAATCCAAGGTATTGTTTGGGGGGCTATGGGGCATTCAGAGAGATTTGGAAGAAATATGAATAATTTTTTTTCTTTCTGTTTTCTATTTATGATTTTTATGAGGAAGGTACGTTTTTTTGTGTTTTTTTCAATTTTTTTAATTTTTTTTTGTTTTTTTACAATAACTAGAAACTAACAAATACTTAATTGCACCATCCCTAAAAATAGCGCCATTTGAAACGCATGGACGATTGTCACCTATTTACTGGTCAAAGTTCTGATGCTCTGCTAATGTGTATAGCAACACTCGGGTCGAATCTTCGGTGATGATACTTTTTAATAATTGTTTGTTTTTAGTTGATTGTATTCTGATTGAGGGGGTCTGTTTGAAGGGATTATGAAATGATTGAATGATTAATATTGATTTAAAAAATTTATAAATATCGGGGTGATTTCATTATAGGGGATTTAAGCTTATGATATCCTTTAGCTTTGCTTTAATTAATACCCACTTCACAAAATGATTTTGATCATAATTCGCAAGTGTTAAAGTTTTAATCCATGTTTTAACTTAACATAGGGTTCTAATCATTACCATTACTTTTTTATGGTAGTGTATTTTTTGTTCCAATACTCCATGTAATCCAAATATTAAACAAAACATGTCATTAATCCATGACATATAATGTTCAATATACACAATATTAACTCAAATAATACTCATCGAGCAAAGGCTCTCAATCACTTAATATACCCAAATTATAACTCACCCCAATGGTAGATCTAATAATCCACTTAAATGATTAGTAATCTAGTTATAATTATTATGATGATAAATTAAGAAGATAAGAAAAAGAAAGGGATAAGAAAATATTGGTGCGTCGAACACACAAAACGATGAAGGGAATTAAATACTAACTTTATATTGAATGAGAAAGAAAAAGAAGGAAAGGGGATTCGACTGTATTTAAACTATTTTAAAAAAATTAATATTAACCTACATAATTTGGATTAGAATAAGAGATATTGAAGAAGAAACTTTCATTAAAAAAGAATTACAAAGAAAGAGACTGATAAGATTTAAAAAAAATTATTTTTTTAAAGATGGTTGTGTTCTGGACAAAGTCCAGAACACTGAATTTTATTCAAAAAAGAAGAAAGGATAACAAGGGGGAATTACATGAGACAATAAGTAGGTATTTTTCTGGTGCCTCTAATATAGAAAGGAAGAAAATCTGCAGGAAGGTCATTCCTCCAAGTGACATCATGAGGAACTCCCATATTGTCAAGACCATCTGCTATCCTATTTGCTTCATGGTAGGTGAGAGTGACAATGAAATTGAGATTCTTGAGCGAGTTAAGACAATCAATCCATCGGGAGGTGAGAGTCCATGCAATATGGGCAACACCATTCCATATGGCTTGCGCTATGGTTGTAGAGTCGCTCACAATCCAAATGTTATTCCAGTTGTGCATTTTGGAAAAGGAAATGGTGTCAATAACACCCAAAATTTCAGCCTCCAGAGCAGAAGAGAGACCGCAGCTTCCATAGAAACATCCTAGGATCTGATCAAGATGGTCTTGAAAGATGCCACTACAGCCCGAGGGTCCTGGGTTTCCTTTTGAGGCTCCATCCACATTGACTTTGATCCAGCCACTAGGAGGAGCTTTCCAGAAAACTTCAATAGTTTATTTGGACTTTGGGTAGTTTTCACGAACTCCATTGCGGCGAAGGATCTCAAGATCCTTAACAGAGTTGTCACAGTGGTCCTTTTGAATTAAGGAAAACTCTCTAATAGCAATAAGAATCCTCATTTTACCTGCATTTAATATGAATGAGTTTTTGTTAAAGATAAAATCATTTCTTTTATACCAGAGGATATGAAGAAGCTCTGCAACAATTGTGAGGAATAGGTTTCTTATTTGCGGGGACCCTAGAAAGTCAACCATCCTTTTTATCTGGAAGAAAATAAAGTTATCAAAAATCCATCTACGCTCAAAGAGATCAAAAATGTAATGCCAAAGCATAGAAGCAGTTTCACAAGATAGGAAAACATGATTATTGTACTCACGATGTTGATTGCACATTCTACATTTAAAACAAAGATTAAAATCATAAGATTGAAAACATATATCAGTGGGAACTCTTTGGTGCACAATCCACCAAAAAAGAGTAATATGGGATGATTTTAACCATGATTTGCCAAATTTTTTAACCCATCTTAGATTGTTGTCAGAGTTGGAAAAGAAGTGGTTATAAATGTTTTTTGAGTCATGCATGCCATTTTTAGTAGGCTCCCAAATCAAAAGATCACCATCAGTTATGAAAGAGTAGTTCTCGAAAATCCCTTTAACATTATCAAGAAAATTTAAACTTTGAGATTTAAACACATCCCTAATGGTGCTATTAGTGGAGACTGAGGTGAACTCATTAGTCACATTAAAAATGAGGGGGGATCTAGTCTAGTTATCAAACCAAAAATTAAGAGTAGAGTCCTTTCTGACAATCCACCTGGAATTTTCCATGAGGACGGAAAAAGCATTTCTGATGGAGGGCCAAATAGAAGAAGTCATATAATGAATCTTACCAGTCTTAAGCTTATCAGAGAAACGAGCTCTAAGAAATTCATGGATCGAGACTCTTTATTAATAAGAGACCACGTGAGTCTAGCTTGGAGATAATCATTGAAAGTTTTAAGATTTATTATACCAATGCCTCCCTTCACTATGGGTTTACAATAGGTAGACCAGGGGATCGTTACCAGTTTTCCCTCAAAAGTACTTCCACTCCAAATAAGGTTTTTTT
Source organism: Viscum album (assembly GCA_963277665.1). Taxonomy (NCBI): domain Eukaryota; kingdom Viridiplantae; phylum Streptophyta; class Magnoliopsida; order Santalales; family Viscaceae; genus Viscum; species Viscum album. Next base: position 1,045,912,957 of record OY728139.1, read on the forward strand.
AGCAATTTTAAGACATTTTAGAAGATCTGACGGCCATTTATAGACCATCATAGAGTGTACCAATTTAGAGACAATGGTGGATTTGACAAGGAAAACTCTTCCCACCATTGAAAGGGTTTTACCTTTCCAAGAGGAAATTTTCCAATGAATATGATCAAAAATGTGTTGGAAGTAGATAGATTTGGGTCGGACCCAAAAGATGGGGACACCAAGATAGATGAATGGAAGGGAACCCTCCTGGATCCCCAGAGCATCAATAATATATCCTTTTGTATTGGGGGGGGGTAATCTTTAAACAATGTAGATGAATGATTTTTGACAGTTGACACATTGTCTAGACACTTCTTCATACTAAAAAATGGTGGTTTTGAGGTTATTAATATTTATTTTGTCACCTTGGTGGAATAAAATGATATCATCAGCATAGAGAAGATGGGATGGGGCGTTTAGGTTTCTAGAGGCAAGAATCGGTTTGATCCCACCTTGGTCTATAGCTTGAGTGAGTAATATACTCAGGTAATCTTCTACAATGGAGAATAGGATGGCAGAGATAGGATCGCCTTGTCTGACCCCCTTAGAACATTTAAAGTAGCCTCTAGGAGAGCCATTAACAAGGATCGAGATATGGGTTGAGTTGAAAATAGTTTTGATTCTATTGATAAAAATGTCATTGAAACCAAAATTATATAGCACTTTAAATATAAAGCTCCATTCAATAGTATCAAAATATTTAGTGATATCTAATTTCATGGAAACATTCCCGCCTCTAGAATTTCTATTTAAATGATTAGTGGATTCAAAGGTGAAGCAGATACAGTCTTGTATAGATCTACCTTTAATGATGCCAAATTGATACCAAAACAATTCTATTACTAATGGCAGAGATTTTGTTAGCAATGATCTTAGTAATAATTTTAAATAGTGAGTTTAAATTAGACACTACTGGAAAAAAGGCCTATATCCACGGTTCAAAACCGTGGGTATAGCCCCCAAAACCGAGGGTATAGCCTATACCCACGGTTTTGGGAACCATGGGCTGGAACGGCGTCGGTATAGGTCCCCAGCCTATACCCACAGTTTTCCAAAACCGTGGGTATAGGTGTCCTGCCACCGTGTCACCGAAACATAGCCAATTTCCACAATGTCAACGTCTTTTACCCACGGTTTCAAAACTGTGGGTATAGGTCCTAAAATAATGCAGGCACCGAGTTTCGATCCCACAACCTCTTTGCTGCAAACAATGAGTGTAACCACTACCCAAACATCACCTATATGTATATATATATATATATATATATAGTTAAATATATTTTTAAAAACCGTGGGTATAGAGCGAAGAACCGTGGGTATAGGGTTCCCGCCAAAAAAAAAATTCCTTCCCGCGGGAAAAAAATTTTTCCCGCACACACAAAAGTGACATATACCCACAGTTTTTCATAACCATGGTATACACCCCCCTATACCCATGGTTTTGGAAAACTGTGGGTATAGGTCTTGAAAGGTCACTTATAACCACGGTTTTCCAAAACCGTGGATATAGGGGGGGGGGGGGTTCTATCCCCAAGGTTTTGGGAAAACCCATGGGGATAGGTCCATTTTCCAGTAGTGAGAAATGGGTCTGAAGAGATGGATTTCATCAGCATTTTACACTTTGGGAATAAGAGTAAGGAATTGAGAGTTTAATCCATGAGGGATAATGCCTTTGTCAAAGAAAGTTCTAACCATAGAACAGACATCATTCTGAATGACATCCCAGTGTTTTTGAAGAAAACCGTTATTAAAACCATCAGGCCTAGGGGTATTATTAGGATTAAGTCTGAAAATTGTTTCCCTGATTTCATTATCAAGGGGAACAAAATTAAAGAGATGGTTTTCTTCAACAGTTACCATATTTGGGATGACATTAAGCAAGAGATCGTTTTTGATATTAGGGCCATTAAAAATATCACATAAATAAGAAACAACATGGTTGGTTATCCCTTCATCTGAATCAATGAGGTTACCACCATCCTTTAAACAGGAGAGGGTCCAACAGGCTTTTCTAACCCTTTGAAGGGGGTTATAAAATTTAATATTTCTATCTCTATCATTTAGCCATTTAGTTTCGAAAATTTTCCTTTTGAGGTTATCTTTAATGTTGAGCATAGAATGTAATTTAGAAGTGATGTTAATTTTTTTTGCGGATCACCAACAAAACTTGAGTTAGAGTTATTGCTTTGAATTTGAATAATCTCTTTTTCTAGTAATTGGATTTCCTTGTAAATAATATCAGATTTGGATTTACACCCTTTTTGATGATAAGTTTGAGATTTTTTAATTTAGTGGTGCAAGAAAAGGAATCCTTAGGGCTACACATGTTGGTACAGGTTTTATTAATTAAGGAAACACACTCTAGGTCCAAGGACCGGGCAATATTAAACCTAAAAGGAAGAAAGGTCTTTTGAAAATTCTGAGAAAAACTTACCAGGATAGGATGGTGGTCCGTAGCTAATTTAGGGAGGGTAATGCTCAAAATATGATCCCATTTATCGAGGGTTGAGTCATTAGTGAAAGCTCTATCATGTTTTCTCACCACCACCCTATTGTCATGACGTCTATACCAGGTGAATTTGGAACCTGTGAGATTTAATTCAGTAAGATTATTAGCCTCTATGGAGACTTTAAATTATTTTGAAGAGATATTGGAGTGTGAAGGATCAATTTTTTCTTTAGGAGAAATAATGGCATTGAAATCACCAACCAAAATCCAGGGGTGTTAAATTTTTCCAATAGGGTGGGAGAGTTCATTCCAAAGGGGTCTTCTATACTGATAATTGTTTTTAGAATAAAAAAGGGTGTTGAAGATGTGTGTGTTATCAAAATAGTATTCACATTTCAAATATTGATCATTAATACTAAAAATTTTCATATTTTGAAGGGAAGAGTGAAAAAATATCCAATGATTTTCAATGGTATTGCAGTTGTTACAAGCTCCTATGAAGGAAAATCCAAGATTACAAATATTCAAGAATCTAGGTGTGAAGTGAGTTTTAGGTTCAGCAATCGCTAGAATATTAGGACGATGAATGCTGATCAGTATTTTTAATACATTAAGGGTGTCAGGGTTTGCAATACCTTGCCAATTCCAAAACAAAAGATGCATTAAGACGGGTTTTTGGGGTGTGAACCCCATTTCTATTTACCTCTAGAGTTTTTCCCTCTGGTTTTTATGGGAGAAAATTCTCTGTTAGGTGGGAAATGCTTCTCCTGTTTACTTAATTTAGTAGTAGGATTCTGCTCAAAAGCTCCTGCCATGACATTATTTTGAACAGGAGGGATAGGAGGTAGAAGTCTGTTGGAGGAAATAGAGTCTCGGTTGGCCTACTTCCCAGCATATGGATTTTTAACAGGTTCAATGGGGGCCAATACCAAAGAATTATAGGAAGTGTTGTCCTTTTCTTCTTCATTTAATATTATTTTTGATAGAGAGTTGGATGGAGAATGGAAATTAAGAGTTCCTGGTTTCTCAATCTCTTTAGGTGGGATAGTAGGGTAGTTGATAGCATCAACATGACTATCTAAGTGAGCAGATTCGAAGGGGGGGGGAATGCAGATTTTGCAGGGTAAAGCTCGAGTGTTTTTCCTCTAGATAATTTTTTCCCAGATTTAGTAGAAGATTGACAAGAGGTCCATCCCCTTGCACATAAGCAAAATTGCTTGTATGTGCATTAAAAGAAGATGGAAGTGAGGATTGAGGCCCAAAAACAGTACCAATCACACTCGGGTTCAAGATACTCTTACCCTTAGACAAAATTGCTCTAAGTGATGCATGTTCATGTTCATTGTCATCACCCAGAACAAGTGAAGACACCACATTAGTTTTTTCTAGGCCATCCAGGTTTGTTTGTTCTATAATTTTAAGAATCTCACTTTCGATGTCATGTCTAATGAGTTGGACCTCGGTTTATTTATCGTGATCCTCTACTAAGTCATCCCATGAAATTCTAGGAACAGGGTGTGTTTTGACAATCTATTTTCTAGTTTTTTATATTAGGGCCCTGGTTTATCAGGGAGAGGGCCCTTATCCTTTTTACAAAAATGAAGAACACAAAAGTAAATGAAAACAAAGAGAGGAGGAATGGTCTCTCAAGTGAAAACTTGAGTATGGTAGGTCCTCTCAAGCCCTTGTAAAGTCTTTGGTCATGCTAATATGTGATTCTCTCTTCTGAAATGCCAACTCCTTTGAAGGAGAGGAGGGGGATGTATTTATAGCCCAAGGAAGTGGACTATTGGCATTCCCAATCTGTCCCTCCACTTGGCTCGAAAATTTATACATCTAGAAAGATGAATGTTGAGATATCTCATTCTTCAAAGTTATAGATAATAAATTTGGTCGAATTATCTCAAAATTTTGAGTCATTTGGAACTATGGAGCCAAAGTTAAGGCGGTTTGATTAAACAAAGTTAAACTGTCAATTTCAAACCATGCTTTTTCAATGATTAATATGTGAATGGAATTTGGAATAGTAACATGCCTTAAACTCCGAATTCATTATTCAAAAAATTCTTTTTCATATATATCCTCTTTCACACTGAAAAATATAAGCTTGATTTGATGACCAGATCAAGAGACATGTCTTGAATACGGTACAAATTGTAATTCCAGGCCAGAATAGTGGTCTGAGTTTAAATGAATCATTTGGGCACCTTGTATTTTGATTTGGGCCATGATATTTTTATCCAATACTCCTTAAATTGTCCCCCAAACCTAAGAGGATAATAAAGTAATTTTAACTTCTATATTGAGCCTAGTAATTCAATCTTGATGGCTGGTCCAGTTTCTTCACAGATTCTGTAGGCCGTCTTGTGTGGTCCATATGAGCCTTAAAATAAAATAATTGGCCCATGATCCTTTCTAATTAAATGTTTTATATTGAATTATAAATATTAAAAAATAATAACCACACAATTTGGATCTGTAGGGGGAGATTTATAAATAAAATTGTAAAATGACTCAATTGGACTACTTCTAAAAATGCACAAAAATTATACTTAGTATTAAAACATTAATATTTCATACAAATTATGAACATTTCATATAAAATAAGTAAAGGATGTATATAATAAGTCAATAAAATATTAATAACATGAGAATCCTCCAAGACTAATATTTCATTTTAGTATTTTAAAATGATTTCTTTATAAACATGACTCACTTCCACATCACCAAGGATAAAATTTTACTGAGTTAAGAGCTTGTATTTATAGAATCATTAAAAATTATCATATTTGGAATGAACCATAGGATAAAACCATGGGAAGGTTTGTTTTATTATTATTTTATTTTATATAGTCTGGAACCTATGTTTGGTAAATAATAATGAACTCGCCTTTCTATTCCTATATAAACATACACAAGATCCCATTATTCTTGACTCAAAAATATTGGATTTTTTTAATCTTACCTCCCATACATAGAGTCCCCCATAGGTTCCCCCAAGTTATCAATAATCTCTTCCCAATATTTTGGAATCACCCTCTCAAGGAAAGGGATCTCCCTCTCTTCATTTTATTTAAGAACCTCTTTTATGTTGGGCCTCATATTTTCTTTTTCATCTTGTTTGTGTATTTAATTACACATCCCTAAAATAAAAATTTTTAAGTACATGTGGTGAGTGACCCATTTCAATATCATTAATCCCTCTCATGAACCTTTATGTATAGTTTTTCAGCTCCCAAAATTATCTAGTGATTTTCTATACAAAAAGTGAGGGACCTCTCCCACTTCGTTTAAATTCAATAAACTTAATTATATTTAGCCTTTTGAATCCCAATTGGTAATATTTTCATGACCTTATAAATAGCCATTTACATTCTAATTGATTTCATAACAATGATAGATAATTATTCCCTCTCGTTATAGATTTTACTTAGGCCATTGTTAGGCCAAAATCCTCTTCATCTCCTCTTTATTCAAGAATATTTATTTTCTTGTGCCTTTTATCTCCAATTCATGATGTTAGGATATGTTATCCCATATAAAAAATAATTAAATTATGATCTATAAATTATTATAGACACCTTTTACTCTCATTAATCCCTCCCATGAACATTTGTGTACCCCTGTTATGTTGCCGACATTTCTCTGCCATTTTCCATGCCAAACAATTGCGTAGTGAATACTTATACCCATTTCTATTAAATTATGTTCCCCTTTATGCACTTATACATCCTTGATTAGGTACATACATGTATGAATTCCACAGTTCTTGATCTTAAAATTAAATGTGATGAAATATGATCCTATACTGAAGGATCTATGTGGAACACTTATGCATGAACATGATATAAAATTGACAAGTGTGTATGGAATTATATTGTTCTCCAATGCATTGGGAAATGTTTTAGTCTCATGAGTCATCATTAAGGGAATTATGGAGTGACCAAGATCTATAATAGTACTTATCAACCATTTTATGACATCTTGAAGGTTATCTATGACCTATGTTTATGATTTCGTGTTTACAGTTGTTGTCACATTCCTATGTTACCTTTACTTTACAATACTATATCATGAATTCTTGTTCATTCTTATGATTGTAACCCCTTTTAGTTTCTATTTAAATTCCTCTTGTCAAAATTTTAAAAATTTATTCATTTTATGATTATTTTATGTTCCCTTACTAGGATTTTTAGCTCACCCATTTCTCAGGTATCTCCCCTGGTTATCCCACATAGTTTTAGGAACGTAAGAATATATTGGACATGTTAAGGAAATTTTCAATAATCATGATGTACCCCCTATTTTAATCACTACTGGAAAATTACCCTATACCAATGGTTCAAAACCGTGGGTATAGCCCCCAAAACTGTGGGTATAGGCTATACCCACGGTTTTGGGAACTGTGGGCTAGAACAGCGTCGGGATAGGGGGTCGGCCTATACCCACAGTTTGGAGAAACCGTGGGGATATAATTTCCATAGCGTGGCAGATGCGTGGAAATGATGACACAGCCTTTCCCCCATGGTTTGAGAACCATGGGGATTTAATCTCCAAAAATAATGGGCAGGGGGTTCGAACCCGGGCCTCACGCTGCGCCTGGCGGCCGCACCCCACCAACAGACCACCTGAGCTACGAATTCTATCTGTTATATATATATATATATCTGCCTATATATATTAATATTCAGTATTTAAATTCAAAAAAAATGCCCATCATGTTTCGAACCCATACCTCAGGATGAGTCTTGCAGCCCCACCCCATCAATCGACCAACCGAGCTATGAATTATATTTGTTATATATAGATACATCTGCGTATATATATAAATATGATCCACGTGGTGTATTTAAAGTCATTAAACGTGGCCAGGGGGATTTGAACCAAAGACCAACAGCAACCGTGTAAAAGAGTCAACCAACCGAGCTAAAGAACATTTGTGAATTTATATTTATATGGATATACATATATTAATAGAAACCATGAAAAATGTCTTCCCGCCAATTTTTTTTTATGTACCGCCTAATTTTATTCCCCGCCATAATGGGGGAAACCTGTACCAATGGTTCTGGAGAAGCATGGGTATAGGTCTTAAAAAAACCGCAATACCTACAGTTTTCAAGAACCGTTGGTATAGGTCTTCGGAAAATACCTTATACCCACGGTTTTCTCCAAAACCGTGGGTATAGGTCTTAAAAGAAAACTATACCCACGGTTTTTCGCACAACCGTGGGTATAGATGGCCTATACCCATGTTTTGGAAAACCATGGTTATAGGTTCACATAATATCCCTATATCCATGGTTTTCCAAAACCGTGGGTATAGACCTATATTCCAGTAGTGAATTTTTTATTTATTATACCAAATTTCCCAATGACACTAGACTTCTCAATCTTATGGGTATTATTATTGATGTGGGCTTTGTTTTACATAGTTTTCCATGTCATTTTATTTAATTTTTAGTAATATAATTATTTAATTTTACACTTTTTTTATAAATAAGTGCATTTTTATATTTTTTAATTATATTTTTTAATAAACCAATTTTTATAATTAATTATGTATTTTTAGTCTTTAAAATATTTAATTTAATCTAACTAACTTGTCTAATTTTATTATTATTTATTTATATTTGTTAATTTTTATCTTCTTACATTTTTTTTAATTTTATATTTGATATTAAATAATCATTTTATCATTTTATTTTCAAATTAATTAATTTAGATTTTAATTTAATATTATATTTTTTAATTAAGACCGATTAAAATAACTTAACATAATATTCTATTAATTAATATAAGTTAACAATTTTAGTCTAATTTGATAAAATAAATGTTTTATTTTTTTAATTAGATTTATTATTAACTTAATTAGTTTTAATTTAAGTTAAATATTTAGTTTTTATATATTAGTTAATTATCTATTGTTTTAATAAATTTTTTATTTATTTAATTTGATAATATGTTTATCTAGTTTTAGTTTTTTACCCCTTCAGTGTCTCATGACTCACCAATCAGTTTTTTATTTTCATCGATCTCACACAAACGCTTATTACTTATTATTTTCTTTTAACTATCGGTGTCTTACTTTTTTAACTATTGATATCTTGTGTCCTACTGACAGCCCCGCCCCCCCCCCCCCCCCATGTCACCAATGGGGCCACCGAGGGTTCCACTCTATGCTTCCCCTTTTCAGGCACCGATACAATCGGTCTCACCGATCCCTTTTTTACCCATAGATCTCTCAACCTCACACCGACACAACCCTACATATCCTATCGACACTATTTTCTTATCCATCATGTCTCACATATGCAAACTATCAGTGACTCTATTTTTTTATTAACTATTGTGGTCACCGACAGTCTGGTAACACACCGATCTCTCTTGTCGGTTCCACCACTCCCCTGCTTCCATCCTTATGTTGGTATCACATTTCACCAGCGCACTATTTACACTCCCCTATTTTCTTCTTGCTATGAATCCTTTCATTCCATCATGCTACCGATGCACTGTCTCTTATTCATCGTTAGCATTTCCACCATCAGCCACACCCTCCATCTCCAACCAACATCGATCCCTCTACCTCACATCCCCCAAATCATCTACCGAAAGCCACTTATCCTCTTTTTCCATGGCATCGTTCCCCTCACAATCGCAACACCTCTATTCTATCGACATACCCATGTCTCACCACATCCACATCTGTTTCAATCAACTGGTCAAATAGACTTAAACTAGTTAGAAAAAAACCATAAATTATTTGATAAACAAAGCTATTTACATATCTGAAAATCCTGAAAATTTTGATCTCCCTACACTGGATCTAAAAACTCCTGAAGCTAGTACTATAAGCCACTTTTGAGCCTAAGTCGCAACCGTTGTGGAGACCAGATGTCACTGTTTATTTGTTGGTATCTCATCCCCTTAGCACCATAGCCATGGGAAGGAGCTGATAGTTGTCGATCGAGGTCGACCAGGTAATCGACCTAGATCTGAGGAGTTGTGCTGCTTTTCAGGAGAACTATTGGGTAGCACCAAGGAGGGAGTTTCCACCTCTTTATGGCGCTCCACCGTCGGAGGGATAAGAAGGAGGCCGACCTAATTCATCACCGCTGATGTGCTAGATGGGGAGTCCACCGCCGCAGCACCTGCTTCTAGAAGTTCCCAAGACTCCCCCATGGGTTGCGCCAAGAATTGGGGGGCAAAGAAGATAATTATAAAAAAAATATTAAACTAAATAATACATAAAATAAAAAATTAATTAAAAAATAATAATTAAACTTATATATTAAATATTAATACTTATAAATAAATAATAAATATAAAATAATTAATTTTAATGAAACAAAATTATTAAATTAAAAAAACATTAATTAAACTAAATCATTTAATAATAAATTATAAATTAAATTAAAATAAATTAATTATAATTTAATGTTTTATATTCAATAATTATTTAATAATAAAATTTGTTAATAAAATTAAATACTTAATAATAATTTATAAATTAAACTAGAAAATAATTTAATTTTTGAAATAATAATAAACTTAACAATTTTAATTAACATTAATAATATTAATAAATAAAAATTAGTAACTTAATAACACTATAACATTAAAATTAATAGTTGTTAAATAAAATTAATCATTAATAAAACTTTTTAAACTCATTTTTTAAAAATGTTTGATCATATTTAATTAACTTCATAAAATAAATAATACTTAAATAACTTAACTTTTACAATAAAATAATCAATATTTTAATAATAATAATAATAATTTCATCTTAATTAATAATAATCTAGTTACTAGTTATTAAAATTAATAATAGAAAAATTTATCTAATAACATTATTCAAAAACTTTTTAATTATTTTAGAGACTTATTTAATAAAGTAATGTCGTTAATTATAAATATTTATTTATTTATTTCTTCATGTTTGTAACTATTTTTTCTCGTACTATGTTGAGAAGATTCATACAGGTAACATAAAACCATCCTGGTTCATCCAACTAACTGGCACATAGTTAGTTACATTGGGTAAGGTAATGTGACATGTCGTTCAGAAAAAAGTGCATGTGTGCAGAAGTGCTGTGAAATTTAAAACTCTGTCGGTGGAAGGAAGCGGTGAAGGTGCAACAGATGACTGCGAGTTTAAAAATCGAGCAAAAGTATGGGGTAAATCATTGGGAGAACCATCATTTGATCAAGTTGACAACCTCTTTCACACTGGAGTGGAGCAGATCCTTCGAGGATATCCTAGAGATCCTTCTTTATAGATATCCAAGGAGCAAAGCAATGTAGAACTTTATTTGTTATAAGGGATACTTTATCCACTATTTTTTTATTTCATTTATTATGACAGAATGATTCTAGTTTATATAAAATATTTGATTTTAGGCTAGATTTTACTAGTTTCGGTAATTTAGTACTTGCTGGTTAATCCATTTGTTTGATTCATTTGTTTTCTTTAAAAAAAGAGGCATATTCAATTGGTGAAGTTGAATCTGACTCTTAGATTTTAATTTTTTTTCACTCCTCATGATCTCAAATTCAAAAATTCCATGATTTTTGGGTGATAAAGACCAAGATATACTTTCTATAAAATCTTTATTTCATTTCTACTAGAATAGATTGGCGAGATTTATTCCAGTATCTTAAATTTAATAAAACTATCAAGTTAGGTGACTCTAGTAGTGGTGATCTTCAAGTTTTTTTAGATGTGAAATTAATCTCTTAGTGATGGATTTTAATCGATAATTTCTGTGAGGTCATGGATTCAATCATAAACAAATGAAGAAAATAATTATTAAACTAGCAAGGATAGATTCTCTGGGCTGCTTTGGATTAGAAGTTTTCATTCTCGGTTTATGTGTTTAAACCACTGTTAAACTGATAGTTTAGTATAAAATTAGTTCATCTTGGAACAAAAATAATATAAAAAATATATAAAAGTTAAGAATATAAAAAATATGTAGAACATTTATCCCTATTGATGACTACAGTGGGGTGTTTAGAGTATTTTTAGAAAAGTGGTCAAAATTCCTTCCCAGTGGGTTCAACCCTACTCTACACTATACAGTGGTTTGTAGGAAAACATAAATTCTAAACATTGAATCAATCTCAATGATGGTTGTGTCATGTTTTTGGAACTGTTTTTGGGGAAGGAATGGTCCATTCATTTTCTAAAAAAAGTAAAAATTTAATTACATGTAAAAAAATCTAAAAAAATTGAAAAATTGAAAACTCTAAAAAAAATTGCTTCATTATCTGTTTAATTGCTACTAGTTTTTGTAGTGATTAGTTAATGCTATTATTTTTTGCACTAAATTTAACAAGTTGTGAAATATTTCCTGAACAATAGGTCTATTGAAGATATAATAAAGCCTTTAAATCCTAAACATAACAAGCACCATACTGCTCTTAGGAAGAAAGAGATAACTGAAATGGAAAATTTAGGAGAGAGAGTTCCTGCTCCGAACAACCAACATCACTTCCAACATGAAATTTTAGAGGAAAATGAGAGTCCTAGGATGAAGGAGTTCCATCTCCCTCAATTTTCAACCAAAACTTCTTCCATTAGACTTAGCCATAGATCCAGAATCTATGAGTTGAAATAGTCTCACATTTCACTGCTTCCTACATTGAATGGGCTCTCTAATGAGGACTCTCTTGCCTTCATTATTGACTTATAAAATATTGTACATCAGTTACCACTACGAGGTCTAACTAAAAATGAGATGAGAATGAGATTCTTTCCCTTTTGTCTTAAAGGGAATGCTAAGAACAGGTTTTTGAGTCTAGATGAGAACATTTTTAAGAACTGGGATCATGTTTACAATTCATTCATAATAAAATTTTATCCCCAAATACTGAAAGGTGAACTGAGAAATAAGATAACTAGTTTTTATTAGGATAATAGAGAATATTTTCATGAATCTTGGGATAGATTCAGGGACATGATTAGGTAGTGTCCCATCATCAACTCCCATTTTACCTCTTCATGGACACCTTATATGAAGGGATGTCCTGCTATGGCTAGAATCTTGTTGATGAGGCTGTTGGGGGTAATTAAAATTACAAGACTGATGAATAATTAATAAAAATCTTCAATAATATTCCCATTAATTCTCAACATAAAAATTCTATAAGAAAGATTTAATAGAAATGTTAATGTTAACACTGGTTCAATGAATTAAACTCAAGCTCAACTTGATGAAATCACCAACCAACTTCAATCATTGATGAACCAATATTACAAACAATATGTTAATTAATTAATCTTTCAAAATCCAAATCAATCTCTTAGGGAGCAATGCGCCCAGTGTGGTATGATTGGACAAACTAAGAATTTTTGTCTATACATTGACATATCTGTCCAACCTCTTGAAAATGCCATCTTTTCTTGTTATGGTCAAAGAATGAAGCCTGGGGATGATCCATTTTTCAATAATTTTAATCAAGGAACTACTGTAAATTTGATCTATACCAACGATTTTGGGAAAACCATTAGTATAGTTCACTAATTTGGACATATACCAGTAGTTTGTCCAAAACTATCCGTATAGGTCCCAAAATCAAATAACATATACCAACGGTTCTCAAAACCTTCGGTATAGGTCTATATAAATGGTTTTGAGAACTGTTGGTATAGGTACATGTATTTTTAATGGAATATTATTAAAAAGGACAATGAATAAATCAAAATTTCAAATGATTATGATAATACATATATATATTTATGAAATTATGTTCAAAAAAGTAATTTAGGTTAGTGGATATGTCATTCAATCACAATCGAGAGGTGTTGGGATCAAAACCAACCAAATGATTGTTTTTTGAATTACACATACCAACGGTTTTATGGAACCGTTAGTATATATTTTCATATTACTTATACCAACGGTTTTGAAAACCGTTGGTATAGGTCTATACCAATTTTTTCCTCTAAATTGTTGGTATAGACCTATCCCCATGGCTTACTTGGCAACGGTTCTCCAAACTGTTGGTATAGGCTATACCAATGGTTTAGAGGCCTATACCAATGGTTCCAAACCATTGGTATATGGTATTTTTTAAGTAGTGAGGGTATATAAATCACCAAAACCTTTCTTAGAGAGAGTAGGGAGTTCTTCAACCTACTGCCTCTTCTGGATTCTAGTAGCCTCATAGGTAGCAATTTCAACCCCAATCTTAACCTGGGGCTAAATCTTCAAATTTTAAGAATGTGGTGAAAGATATGTTCTAATAGTTGATAGGAAGTTTTGATGAACAAAAGGATAAAAATTATAATGATAAAATTCAAATGGATTCTAGAATGAAGAATCTTGAAATTCAAATGGGACAGTTGGCTCGAGATGCTAGTTCTAGGAAAAAAGGTAGTCTTCCGATCACAACTGAACACAAACCTAGAAAGAATGCCATTGTGGTAGTAACAAGAAGTGGGATAAATACTCAAAGTGTTATTAAAAACTCACTGAAAATTCCCAAAATAAAATTATGCTTTATACTGAAAACAAAAATCTTCATCGTACTCAATCTTGAAATCAAGAAAAATCTATTGAAAATGTTGAGAATCTGAATTTTTCACTTGAGACTTAAGCTATAAATTATTCTAAAAAAAACAGAATGAAGTTAAAGAAAAATTAGATGAAGAAATGAGGGAAATACCTACTCTTCTTAAATTGTTTGACACACCCATCCCTTTCCCTAAGAAACATAACCCTCAAAGTAATACTAGGGATGAACTTCTTTAGTTCCTTCATCTCTTGTCTAAACTGTAACTAAACATTACATTTATTCATGCCTTGATTCAAATTCCATATTACTTAAAATCTCTAAAGAAAATTGTTTCAAACAAAAACAACCTTGAAAAATTTTCCACTTAAAGCCTCACTGAAGAGTGTAGTGTTGTACTCTAAAAGAAAATCTCACCCAAATTGAAATACCTAGGTAGCTTTTTCATCCACTGCAACCTAGTTAATTTGAGTCAACTCAACTGCCTATGTGACTAAGGTGTTAGCATTAATGTTCTACCATAATCACTATTATAATAGTTGAGGTTGGGTGATCTTAAACCCAATATAGTTATACTATAGTTCGGTAATATATCTTTCACTCATCCTGTGGGTAGGGTAGATGACCTGCTAGTTGGGGTTACAAAGCTATTTTTTCTGATGACTTTCAGTTATAGATATGGAGTGTGATCAAGGGGTTCCCATCATTCTGTGTAGGTTCTTCTTGGCCACTAGTGGTGCAATTATTGATGTCTCAAAGGGTCATATTATCTTCAAAATTTTAAAACAACAAGAAGAGTTCAATGTGTTTAAAAATATTAAGGGGCCAACTTATTCTGAAAGTAGTTCAAAAATAGAGTTCCTTGAAGCTGAAAACTCATATAAAAATCAACTTGAACACATTAAAGAATTTGAAAAATAGTCCACTGTTGAAGAAATTCATTTGGAAATTGAAAATTATGTTGTGTCTATCTCAGGAGTTGAAAATTATACTCAAACATTGAATCTGGAAAATTTTCCAGAACTGGAAAATTGTTCAGTTTCAATTGTAGGCGAGTCCTCTGTTTCTGAACTTAGGATAATTTTGAGTGAATTTGAGGGTGTTTTTGTTAACACCAACACTACTGATCCATTTCATTATGATGAGGGAGAACTTTGGAGACAAATTAATGATTTTTCTTTGATAAATCTGTTAAATTCTGATCTGGAAAATCTGAACAGTGTGTTGTGCACTTTGAACAGTAGCATTGTAATGTTTTATTCTGAATTATAAATTGAAAATATTTCATCATTTCAAACAACAAACAAGATTTATGTTGAATACCTTGGACCTCCTAGGCCCAAGAGTTTGCCTTCTAGTAATGTACCACCCACTCTTGAATTTAAGCCACTTCTAGCACATTTGAAATACTCATTTTTGGGCGAGAATTCCACTTTTCCAATTATAATTTCTACTGAATTTAAATATAATTAAGAAGAAAGATTTCTGAATTTCATGAAAAAGTTTTAGTCTTTTATAGTCTGGACCATTGCTGATATAATGAGTATTATTCCCTCATTCTGCATGCAAAAAATTCCTATAGAGCCGAACTATAAGCCTAGGGTAGAGTGTTAAAGAATATTAAATCCAAACATGAAAGAGGTTGTTAAAGAGGATTTAATTGAGGTTCTAGACACTGGTAGCATTTATCCCATTTCTAATAGTGCTTGGGTCAACCCTGTCTAGGTTTTCCCTAATAAGGGAGGTTTCACTAATGTTAAAAATAAAAAAAATAAAGAAATCCAAGTTAGAAAAGCCAAAAAATGGAGAGTCTGTATATATTATAGGAAGATTAATGCAACCACTAGGAAAGACCATTTTCTAATGCCCTTTCTTGATCAGATTCTTGAGAGGCTTTCTAGAAATGAATTTTTCTATTTTCAGGATGGGTATTCTAGTTTCAACCATATTCTTGTTGCTCGATAGGATCAATAGAAGACAACTTTTACATGCCCCTTTGGAACATTTTCTTAATGGAGGATTTTTTTTGGGATGTGTGGAGCTCCAGCTACCTTTCAAAGGTGCATGATGGTTATTTTTTCTTGATATGATCAAGAGGATCATTGAGGTGTTCATGGATGATTTCTCCATTGTGGGTAGTACTTTTGATAGTTTTTTAGGAGACCATGAATTAGTATTGGAAAGATTAATTGAAATCAACATTGTTCTTAATTTTTATAAGTGTCAATTCATGGTAATAAAAGGTATAGTTCTTGGTCATAAAGTTTCTAAAAAAAGTTTTGGAGGTTGATACTACAAAGATAAAAGTCATTCAAAAACTCCCACCTCCAGAAAATGTAAAATGAATTAGAAGTTTCTTAGGGCATGCCAGTTTCTGCTGGAGATTAATAAAAGAACTTTCCAAAATATCAAATCCATTGTGTTATTTGCTGGTCAAGGATTCACCTTTCAAATTTGATGAAAATTGTTTGAAATCATTTAATTTGTTAAAAGTAAAACTCTCTAAATCACTTATTATCGCTGCACCTAGTTGGAATCTAACTTATGAACTTATGTGTTATTCTAGTGACATGGATGTTGGTTATGTCCATGTAAAGATGATAGATAAGAAGTTACATGTGGTGTATTATGATAGTAGACTACTAGATAAGGCCCAAAAAATTATACCACCACTAAAAAAGATTTGTTAGCTATTTTTTCTCTAGAAAAGTTTAGAAAGTGTCTTTTATCATCTAAAGTCATCTTCTTCATTGATCATTATGCTTTGAAGAACTTATTGTCTTTGAATAAACAAAACCCAGGATGATTAGATGGATTATGTTGTTTTAAGAGTTTGACATAGAAATAAGGGATAAGTAGGAAGCTGAAAATTTAGTTGTTGATCACCTATCTAGGCTTCCTCTTACTCAATATAAAGATCATAGGGAGATAAACTCTTCCTTTCCTGATGAAAAACTACTCTCTATTTCTATTATGTAGTTTCCATGGTATGAATATTTTTCCAATTTCATGGTTGTAGGATTCCTTCACAAAGATTTGTCCAATAATAAAAGAAATAAATTCACCCCTTAAATTAAATACTACCATTGGGATGACCCTTTGTTGTTTAGAAGATCTGTTGATGGTATTATTAGCAGTTGTGAGACTAAGGAAGAGATTCTCCCTATTCTAGAGAGTTGTCACTCCTGGCCTTGGGGAGGACACTGTGGTGGTGAAAGGAATACTCAGAAAGTATTACAATCCGATTTCTATTGGTATAATCTTTTTAAGGATTCTAAGAGCTATGTGGTTGGTTGTGATAAATTTCAAATATTAGGAAATGTTGGTAAGAATCAAGAGTTATCCCAAAAACATATTTGAGAACTTGAAAATTTTTATGTCTGGGGTTTAGATTTCATGGGTCCATTTCTATCATCTCATGGGAATTAGTATATACTAGTTGTTATAGATTATATGTCTAAGTGGGTTGAGGCAGTGGCACTTCCCAACAATTAGGCCAATAGTGTTGTTAAGTTTGTGAAAAAGAACGTCTTTTCTAGATTTGGAGTACCCAAAGACTTCATTACTGATAATAGAACTCACTTTAAGAACTATAAATTTAAATCTTTGATGGAAAAATATGGATGTGTTCATAATACTAGAAATCCTTACCATCTAGAATCCAGTGGACATGTGGAAATTTATAATAGAGAACTGAAACAAATACTTGAGAAAATTGTGCCAAATTTTTGGAAGTAATGGTCTGTTAAATTGGATGAATATTTATGGTCATATAAAACTACTTTCAAGACCCCAATAGGTATGTCTCCATATAGGCCGTTGTTTGGGAAGTCTTTTCATTTTCATGTGGAGTTGCAATACAAGTCCTATTGGGCAGTTAAGGTTCTGAACTTTAATTTTAAGAGTATGCGTGAGAGGAGATTTCTTGAGATGAGTGATATATATGTGATAATGAGAGAGAGTTGTGTTAATTAAACAATTTATAAAGGTAAGTCTAAAATAATTCATGATTCTATCATTCAAACCAAATAATTAAAACCTAAACAGAAGGTCCTTATCATTGATTCTAGACTGAGACTCTTTCCAGGAAAGCTGAGGTCCAAGATTTCGAGACGTTTTACTATTGTGAGAGTGTATAAGAATGGAGCTATTGAAATTCATCGTGAATACAACAAAACTATATTGTTAAATGTGCCGAGAGTCAAAATTTATTTTGAAGGATAGTTGAATGGCTTGGATTCCTTCACTATGCTTGAGAACTGATCTTCAATAAAATATAGATAAAGACTTTAGAACATAGCGTTGCATGGGAGGAAACTCATTGTTCTTTTTTCCTTCTCTTAGTTTCATTTTTAACTTTGAATAAAGTGCTGCTTATATGCTCTATTTTTTTAAATTCTTATTGTTGTTTGTTTCTTGGAATTCTTGTTATGAATTATTAATATTGTTGTTGTTGCGTCAATAATGGAGTGGAATTCCCAAGATGAAGGATTAATGGAAAACTTTAATTCAGGTAAGTGTCTTAATTCATGTATTTGTTTTTTATGCTCCTGTTCATTTTAATAAAAATTCACTGCTAAGTCACAGTTACTGATGTCGGTGAGTCATTGACTCACCGATGCATCATTGATAGTACTGTCGGTGAGTTAGTAACTATTACATTATAAATTTTTGTTGTTGCTATTAAAAATTCGGCATACTTCCCCTATTTGGAAATTTTTACTACATGTGTTAGTGTGTTTGATAAAAAAATATTCTTGTATTAGAAAAATTTTCTACATGTTTTCTAGAAAAATCTGTTTCATGTCTTGGATACTAAAATTTTTTTGCACGTGTTACTATGCTAAAAAATTAATTTTGCATGTTCCACCTTCCTGAAAAATTGAATTTCACTGTTGTAAAATCATTCCACTATGAGAAACTATGTGGGGGGGGGGGAATAAAAGTAGACTAGTTGTGTGTTCTATCAAATCTTCTTGTATAGGTTGAGGTGTAGAGCATGAACTTGTCTGCTTTGCTGAAAATCCAATTGAACCCAATCTGTGAACTTTCTTTCACCCTTTCACTATGCACCTACACTTCTTAAATGCTATTTTTTTGAACTGCATTGAAAATCTATTTTACTCACTCGTTTTTTAATGCATGTACATGTTTGTGAACCTATAGTACATTAATTATTGTGGAAAACAATATTTTTAAACTTTAATGAGACCCATCAACATGCCATAAACATACTAATTTAAAAATAAGTTGTGATTTTTTTTGTTAAATTGGTCTTATCTACTTTAGAATTCATCTTTGGGGACAAAGTTGGGTTTTAAGTGTGGGGAAGAGGGTCAATTCATGACCAAGCTAAACTGTTTTTAATGAGAAGTCCATCAATTCCCACTGAAACTTCAATATTTTTTTTGTAAAAAATGGGTAAATCTTGTCAAAATTTCTAACACAATTTTAGGCTTTACAGTGTTTCTCAAATGAGTATTTCCTAAGGATGATGCTTGATTAGTAGTTAATAACTGTTTTGAATCTGAAATTAATGATGATGGATGATTGTTGAGTGATCATACTTAGTGATTTAATGGAAATTTAGTTTAGGAACTACTTTTGAAAGTGATATGGGTAACCTATTAGTAGAGTTATCATCATAACCCTTGGAATTTGATGTTTGATCTTGATCCTAGGGGCCTAATTTTTTTAATTATATAAAGTAATCATCTTATTGATACAATCTAGATGATTTTTATATAAATATTTTGAAACTGGAGTAATTTGGGTATTTGTGATACCACAGTCAATCTCTGTGTTGGGCGGAAATCTCTCAAGGTATCATTGAAGCATTTTTGAGGTGATTGTGTTTGTTGACAAAGTGGGACTCCATGTTGTGTTTGTTCACAAAGCAGATCACGATATAAAAATTTGTTGACAAAGGGGGTTTACATGGTGATTTGTCAGGTTCAACAGATGTTGTTGGTTATCCATATTTGATTGAAGAACCTCGACAAAGGAATGGACGATCTAGAGGCGGTAAAAAAAGAGCAGATACAAGGTGGCGCCGTTTTTCAGTGTTTTCCAAATTTTTGGGCCTAAAAATTGGAAAATGGAGAGATGTGTTTTTGGAAAATGGAGGTGCACGCAAAATTAGAGTAGTGCGCAAAAAAAGGAAGTGGTGTGCGGAATATTGGCATGGTGTGCGAAATAGAGGATTTTTTTTTGCACAAGAGGTGTCGTGAGATCAGAAGCTCGAAAATTGGCAAAGGCCTGAGGTGTGCGAAAAATTAGAGCATTGCACGAAATATGATGTTGCGTGAAAGATTGGTTCTTCACGCTCAAAGAGGATTACACACGGAATGAGGGTTTTCTACGCATGGGTCAATTTTGCCGATAAATATGAAGTGACCCCCCTTATTCGAGAGAGCTGATGACATAGAGAGAATCTGAGCTCTGGTGCACTGAATTGGAAGTACGTAAGGGAGTTGCATGTAAACGACAAGTTTGTGCGTAAAAGAAGAGTTTGCGCATAAAGCAAATTCTGCGCGTAAAAGAAGACTGTTGCACATAAAGGAAGAGTTTACGTGTAATAGAAGTGTTGCGTGAAAAGTTTATTTCGTGCAAAAGCAAGGAATTATGCGCAAGGCAGTGTAGAGGCTGCGCGTAAAATTTGGGGTTTCCCGTTATACTCGGTGTAAAGAGAGATTCATCTGCGACTGAAAGTTGGACGTCAACAGAGCATCTATCAACAGTTAAAGAAACATATTTCCTTAGTGATAATGAAGAGACCTACAAGTCTTTAAACTGTGAGTGGATCCTTTCCAGATCAGTGAGCAAAGGAAGAGGAAGAAGGTGATCCTCTCCACCAACAGTGAGCTAGAGAGAGAGAAACATGGAGTGACGCATGGGGAAGCAGTGAGCTTACCCTAAACATTGTAAAGGCAGTGAGTTTAGGCATAGAAGTGATCTAGCCCGAACATTGTAAATTGGCAGTGAGATTTAGTGGATTTGGTACATCGGCACATCGTTGGTGTATGCTCCTTGGACGTAGCTTAGTGAGGGTGAACCAAATAAAAATCACCATGTCCTATGCATGATTTAGTTTCTAGGTATACTTTGCTGCAGAAAGAGAGGGAAAAGAGTTTTTCTTAACAGTGAAACAAGATCATAAGAGAAGTTGTTTTAATATGTTATACCCTGATTCAGCACCCTCCTCCTCTCAGGGTATCTAACCTTGTAGACCTAACACTCTGAGGCCCAAGATGTTGAGTGCGTTTCTGTTTACTATAAGTCCATTGTACCCCCTGAATAAGTTCACATTCACAATGCTTAGCACATGATACATGGATTGGGAAAAATAAAATAAAGTGTCTGGGGTCAAAAATGAGTTCATTAAGGTGAGGAGAATGATGAATTCCAAATAAAGAAGGGGAAAATTGTTTATATGAAAATTATTTAAGTTGTATCAATAAGGTGATTCACAGAAATTATTTATTTTTGGAACCAGGGGGATGATCCAAAGTACAAAGCTCATTTACTTAAGTTCTTAATTCCACATAAATTTAACTTGTTCTCACTCTTGGATTTAGATCTTAGATTTGATTTGGGATGAGTCACTAAGAAGTTCCACATATGAGGCAAGACACATTCATTGATTGATGATTCTTTGATTTATTGATTACCCTTGGAGTATATTTTCAGGGAAAGTTACCATTTGTACATTGCATTTCTTAATCCAAAACCAATTTTCAGTCCTTTGTTTTAAAAAAGCTGGACATGTTACATTTTGAGAAAAATATTAAACACACAATTCTGTTTTTCAATGATAATAAAACATTGAATATTTTGAGAACAAACAATGTTTAAATGTGGGGGAATTTGATGTGGACTTTATTTTACAGATTTTCCACATCATTTTATTTAATTTTTAGTAATTTAATTAATTAATTTTACACTTTTTGATAAAAAAATAAATTTACATATTTTATAATTAAACTTGTTAATTAACCAATTTTTATAATAAATTATGCATTTTTAGTCTGTAAAATCATTAATTTAATCTAACTAACTTATCTAATTTATATTTTTTAATTTTTATCTACTTAAATTTTTAATAATTTGATATTTGATATTAAATAATAATTTAATCATTTTATTTGAAAATTAATTAACTTAGTTTTTAATTTAATATTAAATGTCTTAATTTAGACTGATTAAAATAACTTAACTTTATTATTCTATCCATTGATATAAGTTAACAATTTAAGTATAATTTGATAAAATAAGTGTTTTAGTTTATTTAATTAGCTTGATTATTAACTGAATAAGTTTTTAATTTAAGTTAAATATTTAGTTTTTTTAGATTAGTTAATTACCAATTGTTTTAATTAGTTTTTGATTTATTTAATCTGATAATCTATTTATCTTATTGTTATTATTATTATACATTGTTGGTGTTTCATGACTCACTGATTAGTTTCTTATTTTCATCAGTCTCACACACACACCGATTACTTTTTTTTACTATTGATGTCTTTCTTTTTTTAACTATCGGTGTCTCGTGTCCTACTGACATCCCCCCATGTCACCAATGGCGCCACTGATGGTTCCACTCCATGATTCCCCTCTTGAACCACCAATACTATTGGCCTCACCAATCCCTCTTTTCCCCATCAGTCTCTCAACTTCACACCCACGCAACCCTACATATCCCTGACGCCACTGTCGGTCTCACATTTCACCGGCGCACTATTTACATTCCCCTATTTTTTCTTCTTGCTTCCAATCCTTTCCTTCCATCCTGCTACAGACACACTGTCTCATATGCATCGGTATAATTTCCATCATCGGTCTCACCCACCATCTCCTACCGACATTTGTCCCTCTTCCTCGCATCCCCCAAATTATCTACCGACAGCCATCTCTCCTCTTCTTCCATGGAATTGTTCCCATCACATCGCAACACCTCCATATTATCGCCATACCCATGTCTCACCACCTCCACATCCATTTCAATCAACAGGTCAAACAGACTTGAAACAGTTTGGGAACAAAATCAGAAATTATTGTACAAACAAAGCTTTTTACAGATCTGAAAATCCTAAAAATCTTGAAAATTTTGATCTCCCCACACTGGATCTGGTAACACCCAAAGCTAGTAATGTGAGCCGATGTTAAGCCCATGTAGTAGCCATTGTGAAGACTGGATGTCTCTGTTTCTTTGTTTGTATCTCACCACCTTTGCACTATAGCCAGGGGAAGGAGCCGAGGGTCGTCGATCGAGGTCGACCCGGTAATTGACCTACATCTGAGGAGTCGTGCTGCTTTTCAGGAGAACCGCTAAGTTGTGCAAAGGAGGGAGTTGCCACCACATGATGGTACCGCACCTTCGGAGGGAGAAGAAGGAGGTCGGCCCACTTCTTCGTCATCGTTGTGCCGGATAGTGAGTCCACCGTCGCCACACCTGCTTCCTGATGCTCCCGAGACTGGCTAATTTAGGCCGGAGGGGGGTTTTTTTAGTTTAATGGGTTAGGGTTTTTTTTATTTTGGTAAATGGGTTTGTTCAGCGCCACTTGAAGTGGCGCTGAACAAAATTGGGTCAAAGCGCCACTTGAAGTGGCGCTTTGACCCCACACCACCCCCAACCCCCATTTATTTATATATATATATAATTATATATTTATAAATATAAGAAATTTATTTATTTATAATAAATACATGAATAAATAAATTATAATAAATTATATTTTTTATAATAAATTTATTTATTTATATTTATTATAAATATAACACATACATTAATTATAGTATATTAATTATAATTATATATTTATTCTATTTATAACTATACATTTATTATAATTCTATATTTATTATATTTATAATTATGTAATTATTATAATTAAAATTATGGAATTATAATAAATTTATAATGATAAAAATAATAACTATAATAAATATATAATTATGATAAATATATAATAGTACTAAATAAATAAATATAATAAATATACAATTATAATAATTAGAGAAATATAAATATAATAAATACAAAAATATAATAATTATATAATTATAGTAAATATTAATTATAATAAATATTTAATTATAATAAATGTATAATAAAATAAATACAATAAATATATAATAATATTTATTATTAATTATACATTTATTTAATAAATGTATACATTATTAAATGTATTGTATTTATTAAATAAATGTATATTTATTAAATGTATACATTATATTTAATAAATGTATTGTATTTATAATAAATTTATATTATATTTATCAAATACATTTATTTAAATATATTGTATTTGTAATAAATGTATATTTAATAAATGTATATTTAATAAATGTATATTTTATAAATGTATATTTATATTTAATAAATGTATTGTATTTATAATAAATTTATATTATATTTATCAAATACATTTATTTAAATATATTGTATTTGTAATAAATGTATATTTAATAGATGTATTATATTTATTAAATACACTTATTATAATAAATGTTTTATAATAAATGTATATTTATTATATGTATTGTATTTATAACAAAAGTATATTTATTAAATGTATTATATTGTATTTATAATAAATGTATATTTATTAAATGTATTATATTTATTAAATACAATTATTAAATGTATTGTAGTTATAATAAATGTATATTTATTAAATATATTTATAAATATAGTTCATTTATTAAATAAATGTATTTAGTAAGTGTATTTTATAAATGCATTATAATAAATGTATTTAATAAATTTATTTTTTATAATAAATGTATATTTATTAAATGTATTTCAATACATTTATTATTATATTTATAAATGTAATACAATTATTATAAGTATACATTTATTAAATATATTTATAAATACAATACATTTTATAAATATATATTTATTAATTTATATTTATAATAAATGTATTATATTCATGAATATTTATTTATAAATAAATTTAAATTATATTCATATAATTATATTTATTTATAATTATAATTATAAATATATTCATTAATATAAATATATATTAATGAATAATGAATATATTTATAAATAAATATAATTATATGATTATATTTATAAATATATTTAAATAAATATATTTATTTATATAAATATATATATATATATAAATAATGAATATATTTATAAATATTATATTTTTAAAGGTATAATAAATTCAAAATATATATTTATAAATTTATATAAATATATATATATAAATAATGAATATATTTATAAATAAATATAATTATATGAATATATTTATAAATATTATATTTTTAAAGGTATAATAAATTCAAAATATATATTTATAAATTTAATTATAAATATAAATATAAATAAACATATTTTAATAAATAAATTCATTAATTATAAATATTATAATTATAAATATACATTTATTAATAATATTTATTTATTATAATAAATGTATAAAATAAATGTAGATTTATTATAATAAATAAATATATATTTATTATAAATATTAATATAAATGTATATTTATTATAATTAAATATTATATCTATTATAATAAATATTATTATATTATTTATTATAATAAATATACATTTATAATATCTATTATAATAAATATTATTATAATAAATGTATAAAATAAATGTAGATTTATTATAATAAATAAATAAATATTTAATAAATACAATACATTTAATAATGTATACATTTATTAAATAAATGTATAATTAATAATAAATATTATTATATATTTATTGTATTTATTTTATTATACATTTATTATAATTAAATATTTATTATAATTAATATTTACTATAATTATATAATTATTATATTTTGTATTTATTATATTTATATTTCTCTAATTATTATAATTGTATATTTATTATATTTATTTATTTAGTACTATTATATATTTATCATAATTATATATTTATTATAGTTATTATTTTTATCATTATAAATTTATTATAATTCCATAATTTTAATTATAATAATTACATAATTATAAATATAATAAATATAGAATTATAATAAATGTATAGTTATAAATAGAATTAATATATAATTATAATTAATATATTATAATTAATGTATGTGTTATATTTATAATAAATATAAATAAATAAATTTATTATAAAAAATATAATTTATTATAATTTATTTATTCATGTATTTATTATAAATAAATAAATTTCTTATATTTATAAATATATAATTATATATACATATATATATATA
This sequence comes from Viscum album, assembly GCA_963277665.1. Lineage (NCBI taxonomy): Eukaryota > Viridiplantae > Streptophyta > Magnoliopsida > Santalales > Viscaceae > Viscum > Viscum album. The sequence goes on from OY728139.1 coordinate 1,045,939,191, forward strand.
TATATATATATATATAAATGGGGGTTGGGGGTGGTGTGGGGTCAAAGCGCCACTTCAAGTGGCGCTTTGACCCAATTTTGTTCAGCGCCACTTCAAGTGGCGCTGAACAAACCCATTTACCAAAATAAAAAAAACCCTAACCCATTAAACTAAAAAAAACCCTCCGGCCTAAATTAGCCCCCGAGACTCCCCCTAGGGGTGAGCTGAGAATTGGGGGGTGAAGAAGATAATTATAAAAAAACATTATGAAACTAAATAAGACATGAAATAAAAACTTATTCAAAAATAATAATAATTAAACTAAAATATTAAATAATAATACTTATAAATAAATAATAAATATAAAATAAATAATTTTAATGAAACATAATTATTAAATTAATAAAATTTTAATTAAAATAAATTAGTTAAAAATAACTTCTAAATTAAATTAAAATAAATTAATTACAATTTAATCATTCATATCAAATAATTATTTAATAATAAAAATTTACCATAAAATTAAATTCATAATAATAATTTATAAATTAAACTAAAATATAATTTAATTTTTGAAATAATAATAATTATTTCATATTATTTTATAATAATCTAGTTACTAGTTATTAATAATACTAATAGAAAAAATTATTAAATAATATTATTTAAAAATTTATTAATTATTTTAGAGTCCTTTAATAAACTAATGCCTTTAATTAGAATTAATTATTTATTTATTTCATTGTGTTTCTGACTGTTTTTCCTTGTACTGTGTTTATTAGGTTCATACCGGTAACATATGTTGTACCTCTCGTTCCCCTCGTTGTTTGATTTTCATGATCACAATCACCTTATTATTTATCTAACATTGTTTTAAGTGTTTTTGTTTTATAGGCAAAAGATTGCCAAGGAAATGGGCCATGAAGCACATCAAGTGGACTGAAATTCAGTCCACCGGCCAACCGGTGTGATAGCACCGGCCAGCCGGTGGACCTGGCAGAGGCATTGCCCACTGCCAGGTTCCATCGGTCAGCCGGTGGCTCTGTCACCGGCCAGCCGGTGGAACCCAGACCAATGGGCCAGCTTCTGTCTCCCCACCGGCCAGCCGGTGGCTCCTCCACCGGTCAGCCGGTGGAGCCTGGACCAAAATTCTTCTCCTCTGCCAAGGCACCGGCCAGCCGGTGGAGCTGTACCGGCCAGCCGGTAGCCCAGTCAAACTAGCTGTTGGCTTTGACCAGTCAACCCTCTTTTGGCCTCCAACGGCTCCGAAGACCTCTCCAACGGCTCCGAAGGCCCCCAATGGGTTCCATGCCTATAAATAAAGGCTGAGGAAGCCCCGGACACAACGCCAGATCATATACCAAGCCAACGGACATATTTTGATCATTCGGCAATCCTCCGGCGAGCCACCTCAAGGAACCCCAAGTGCTCCATCCAATTCCACATCCAAGGAGCTCCTTCAAAGAAGCTTGGAAGCGGCCTTCAACATCTCCAATCAATCAAAGGCGCCCAAGACTTCCTTAATTACGGTTTTTCTTGTTTATCTATTTTGAGCTTAATTTGGGTTTGTGTCTACAAACCACTCTATTTCTCATCCCCTCTTTCTTTTGGGTTTCACATCACCATTAAGGTGTGAAAAGGTTGTCAAGCTTTCCTTTAAATAGCTTGAGACATAGGTGAGCTATCCTTCACCTGTAAGAAGGATAGTGGGTTCTTGCTAAACCATTAAAAGCAAGTGGGTTCTTGCTCAACCATCAAAAGCAAGCTGTAATAGGTCCTAGTGCTACCTCAAAGCCTAGTGGGTTTCTTGCTAAAACCATTGAAAAGCAAGCGGTAGGAATCTCTCAACGGTTTAGTTGGGAGCGGAGACGTAGGCCGGGTTTTTGGCCGAACTCCGTTAACAATTTCTTGTGTGATTGCCTCTTTTATTTTCCGCTGCACATACTTTGATTTCACTTTGATTTTAATTTGTTAATCATTTTTTTAAAAGGCAATTCACCCCCCCCCCCCCCCTCTTGCCATCACTCCCTTTTTCTCCGCCCAACAATTGGTATCAGAGGGAGGTTTGAATAATTCCCTAACCGGTTTCAAATTAAAGATCCTATTTTTTTTTGATGGCTTCTACCGCTTCTTCCTCTCAATCCCCCGAAGGACATTCTTTGGATCGTGCCCCATTCTTTGATGGAGCCGATTATTCTTTTTGGAAAACCCGCATGTCAACTTTTCTTAAAAGCATTAGCTATCCTATTTTTAGAATTGTTATGCATGGTTTTACGCTCTCTTCTCCTGATGAGTCTAAATGGACCCCCGCCGACATTGCAAATTTCGAGCTTGATGGCAAAGCCATGAATGCTCTTCATTGTGGCTTAGACCGTAATATATTTTATTGTATTTCTTCTTGCACTACCTCTTATGATATTTGGAAATTTTTAGAACTAACCTATGAAGGTACTAGCGAGGCTCCAAAGCAAGAATCCGATCAAAAGCAAGAACCCGACGAAAAGATCAAGCCTGTTTGCCCACTTCACAAGAAAAGGGCCAAGAAGAAAAAGAAGAAGGCTTTAAAGAAAACTTGGAGTGATAGCTCCTCCTTCTCCTCCTTCTCCTCAAGAGACCAAGGTAAAAAATGCCTAATGGAAAAACATGAGGTATCTTCCTCCTCTTCCTCCTCTTCCTCCTCTAGTTCTTCTAATTCATTTAATCATTTATCTTATGAAGAACTCTCACACGCTAGAGACCAACTAGAAAAAGGTTTTCATGCTTTATCGTCAAAATTTGTTGCTTTAAAAAAGTCTTTCAAAAAACTTTCCTCCGAAAAAGAACAACTTCTCAAAGAGAAGGAGGAACTCTCCCTAAAAATCCAAAATTTCCCAAATGTTGATTTCATGGAATAAACCATCAAAGATCTAAGGGAATCACTAGCCAAGTTCACCCAAGGTGAACAAAATTTAAACAATTTACTGGGCTCTCAAAGGGTTTCTAGGACCACTCAAGGACTTGGCTATACCAACCAAGCCTCCTCCTCCCATGCACCTACTATTTTTGTAAGGGGGAACTCCCAATTTAAATTTTGCAATTATTGTAAAAAACCCGGTCACTTAATTTATGAATGTGATTGCAAAAACGCCCGGTATGGTAGGCCCAAAACCATTTCTTTCAATGATGAATTTTTTAGGAGAAGACCTGCCACTAGACAAGTGTGGATTGAAAAATCCCTTTTAGCGAGTCTCTCCGGCCCAAAATTTATTTCGGTTTCAAAAACCTCTCCCCGGTGATTTACTGTTTTTATTTAGGGGGAGTTAGGTTCTTTTAAGCCTTTTGTGAATTCAAACTCTCATTTCAAAATTTTTGATTCAAAACTTTCAATTCAATTTTCAAATTCAAAATTTTCATTTCAAATTCTCATTTCAAATTTTTTCGTTTCAAAACATTCTATTCAAACATTCAATTTCAACACTTGGTATCAAATTTTTCAATTCAAAATTTTCTATTCAATTTTCATTCAAAACTTTCAATTCAAACTGTTTTTCAAATTTTTCAATTCAAATTTCAAAAATTTCAATTGATTTAAAATCTCTTTCTTGTTTTTCAAACGTTTCCCTCAATCAAGTTTTATGCCCCGTGCTATTTTGATAATCACAAAGGGGGAGAAATTCTTGATTGATTGGGGGAAAAATTCTTTAAAGCATGCTTTTCATTTCATTTTTTACTTTGATTGTTTTGGTGATTGTGATCATCAAAATAGGGGGAGATTGTTGTACCTCTCGTTCCCCTCGTTGTTTGATTTTCATGATCACAATCACCTTATTATTTATCTAACATTGTTTTAAGTGTTTTTGTTTTATAGGAAAAAGATTGCCAAGGAAATGGGCCATGAAGCACATCAAGTGGACTGAAATTCAGTCCACCGGACAACCGGTGTGATAGCACCGGCCAGCCGGTGGACCTGGCAGAGGCATTGCCCACTGCCAGGTTCCACCGGTCAGCCGGTGGCTTTGTCACCGGCCAGCCGGTGGAACCCAGACCAATGGGCCAGCTTCTGTCTCCCCACCAGGAAGCCGGTGGCTCCTCCACCGGTCAGCCGGTGGAGCCTGGACCAAAATTCTTCTCCTCTGCCAAGGCACCGGCCAGCCGGTGGAGCTGTACCGGCCAGCCGGTAGCCCAGTCAAACTAGCCGTTGGCTTTGACCAGTCAACCCTATTTTGGCCTCCAACGGCTCCGAAGACCTCTCCAACGGCTCCGAAGGCCCCCAATGGGTTCCATGCCTATAAATAAAGGCTGAGGAAGCCCCGGACACAACGCCGGATCATATACCAAGCCAACGGACATATTTTGATCATTCGGCAATCCTCCGGCGAGCCACCTCAAGGAACCCCAAGTGCTCCATCCAATTCCACATCCAAGGAGCTCCTTCAAAGAAGCTTGGAAGCGGCCTTCAACATCTCCAATCAATCAAAGGCGCCCAAGACTTCCTTAATTAAGGTTTTTCTTGTTTATCTATTTTGAGCTTAATTTGGGTTTGTGTCTACAAACCACTCTATTTCTCATCCCCTCTTTCTTTTGGGTTTCACATCACCATTAAGGTGTGAAAAGGTTGTCAAGCTTTCCTTTAAATAGCTTGAGACATAGGTGAGCTATCCTTCACCTGTAAGAAGGATAGTGGGTTCTTGCTAAACCATTAAAAGCAAGTGGGTTCTTGCTCAACCATCAAAAGCAAGCTGTAATAGGTCCTAGTGCTACCTCAAAGCCTAGTGGGTTTCTTGCTAAAACCATTGAAAAGAAAGCGGTAGGAATCTCTCAACGGTTTAGTTGGGAGCGGAGACGTAGGCCGGGTTTTTGGCTGAACTCCGTTAACAATTTCTTGTGTGATTGCCTCTTTTATTTTCCGCTGCACATACTTTGATTTCACTTTGATTTTAATTTGTTAATCATTTTTTTTAAAAGGCAATTCACCCCCCCTCTTGCCATCACTCCCTTTTTCTCCGCCCAACAACATAAACCTGTCTAGGTTAATCAAACTAACTGTCACAGAGTTAGTTACATGAGGCAAGGTAAAGTGACGTGTTGTTTAGTAAAAAGTGCACATGTGCATAAGCGCTGAAAAATACAAAACTATGTCGATGGAAAGAAACGTTGATGGTACGGTAGATGACCGTGAGTTTGAAAATAGAGTAGTTGTAGGGGGAAAATCGTTGGGAGACCCATCATTCGATCAAGTCGACAACCTCTTGCACGCCGAAGCAGAGGAGATCCTTCGAGGAGATTCTGGATAGCCTTCTTCTTGGAGATCCAAGAACCAAAGAAGTGGATAACTTTTTTTTGTTGTAGGGGAGAATCTATCTTATGATTCTTTTGTATATAATTTATTTTGATAGAATGCTTTCAATTTATATAAAAGAGATTATTGTAGGCTTGATTTTACTAGTTCAGGGAATTTAGTACTTGCTGGTTAATCCATTTATTTGATCCATTTGTTTTCATCAAACAAAGAGGCAGATTCAACTAGAAAATTTGAATCTGATTCTTAGATTTTAATTTTTTTTTCATGTCTCATGAGATTAAATCCAAAAAGTCCTTGACCTTTTTGTGATAAGGACCAAGGGATACTTTCTTTAAAATCTATATTTCACTTCTACTGGATTCGATCAACGAGATTTATTACAGTGTCGTAAATTCAAAAAAAAATTGTCAAGTTAGGTGACTCTAGTGGTGCTGATCTTATTGTTCCATTTAGCTATGAGATTAATATCCTGGTAAGGGAGTTTAATCAATCATTTATGTGAGTTCATGGATTCAATCATAAATAAATGAAGAAACCGTTTATTAAACTAGCAAGGATAGATTCCTTGGGCTACTTAAGATTAGAAGTTTTCATTATCTATTGATGTGTTTAAACCACCGTTAAGCTAATAGTTTAGTATAAACATAGTTCATCTTGAAAAAAAAATATAAAAAATATAAAAGTTAAAAATAATAAAAATATATAGAAATTTTATCCCCACTACTGACTATAGTTGGTGTTTAGTATTTTTTATAAAAGTGGTCAAAATTCCTTCCATGTGGGTTTGACCATAATCTCCACTATACAGTAGTTTGTAGGAAATCATAAATTATAAACATTGAATCAATTTCAACGACTATTGTGTCAATTTTTGACACCGTTTCCAGGGAAGGAATGAGACATTCATTTTCAAAAAAAACTAAAAATTAATTACATATAATTTTTTTTTGAAAAAAACTAAAAAATTAAAAATGTAAAAAATAACTGCTTCATTATCTACTAAATTACTACTGTTTTTTGTACTGCTTAGTTATTGTTACTATTGTTTCTACTGAATTTCACTAGTTGTGTAATATTTCATGAACACTAGGTTTATTTATGATAGAATAAAGCCTTTGAACCCTGAACATGACAAGCACCTTACTGCTCATAGGAGGAAAAAGAAAAATGAAAAGGAAAATTTAGATGAGGGTGTTCCTGATTCGAACAATCAAAATAACTTCCAATAAGAACTTTTAGAGGCAAATGATAGTCCTAGTATTAGGGAGCTCCAACTCTCTCAAGATTCAAGCAACCCTTCTTCCATTAAACTTAGCCCAAGATCCAGAAACAATAAGCTAAAAGAGTCTCACATTTCACTACTTCCTTCATTCAATGAGATCTTTAATGAGGACTCTCTTACCATCATTAGAGACTTATACAATACTTTGAAGTAGTTACCACTTCTAGGACTTACTGAAAATGAGATGATAATATGATTCTTTCCCTTTTTTCTTAGATGGAATGCTAGGAACTTCTTTCTGAGTCTAGATGAAAACATTCTTTAGAACTGCGATCAAGTGTACAACTCGTTCCTAATGAAATTTTATACCCAAAGACATAAAGGTGAACCAAGAAATAAGATAACTAGTTTTTATCAGGAGGATGGTGAAGCTTTTCATGATTCTTATGAAATATTCAGGGACCTCTTAGGTAATGTCCCCATCATTAAATCCCATCTCACCTCCTCGTAGACACCTTATTTGAAGGGATGTCCTCCTATGGGAAGAATCTAGTTTATTAGGTTTTTGGGGGTAATTACAATTACAAGACTGATGAATAATTGAGACAATTATTTAATAATATTTCCCTTAATTCTCAATATAAAAATTCAATAAAAAAATTCAATAGAAATTTTAATGTTTACAATGGTTCAGTGAATGAAACTCAAGCTCAACTTGATGAAATCACCAACCAACTTCAATCTTTAATGAACCAAAATTCCAAAGAATCTTTAACCAATTAAGCTTTCAAAACCCGAATCAATCTCTTAGGGAGTAGTGTGCCCAATGTGGTTTGTTTAGGCACACTGAGAATTTCTAAACAAACATTTAAATTCATGTCCAACCTCTTGAAAATTACAACTTTGTTGGCTATAGTCAAAGAATTCATCCTAGGGGTAATCGATTTTCTAATAATTTTAATCAGGGTTATTGGAATCACCTGAACCTTTCATGGAGAGAGCAAGGAGTTCTTCGACCTACTGCCTCTTCGGGATTCCAACATCCTCCTACGTAGTAATTCCAACCTCAATCTTAACCTAAGGCTGAATCTTCAAATTTTAAGAATGAGGTGAAATATATGTTCCAACAGTTGATAGGTAGGTTTGATCAAGAAAAGACCAAAAATGATAATGATAAAATTAAAATGGATGCATGAATGAATAATAATAAAATTTAAATGGTGATGTATGTTCGGGATGCTAGTTGTTGGGAAAAAGGAATATATCAAAGAACAACTGAACTCAACTCTAGAGAGACTTCCATGGTGGCAGTAACTAGAAGTGGGATGAATACTCAAACTGTTAATAAAAAACTCACCAAAAATGCCCAAAATGAAGTTATACTAAATACTAGAAACAAAAATCTACTTTTTACTCAATATGGAAATCGAGAATAAGTTATTGAAAATGATGAGAATCAGAATACTGTAGGTTTCGGGTGCAGTGGAAGCATGGTTGGGAGAGAACTCAACTTTGATTTTTACCATGATCAATGATTTTTCTGGGATCAATACGAAGATGAACACTAGTCTCTGCAGAATATAATAAAATATTTAGATAAAGAAGAAAGATGCTTGAAACCTTTATAGAGGATCTTTCAAATCATGTTTATAATTAATTTAATTAATTTCATAAAGAATATAATACCTAAATCTTTGGTATTTTCATTGTTGATGATGTTGATCATCCGGAATGACCCTTTCAGATTATGTCATTTCATTTGTAAGGATCCAAACTAGAATCTCTCTAGCGGTGATTTACACGTGCTCCAATGACCTCTGATCAATACTGCTCGTTCTCCGGGTGCTAGTGCGATGAAGCAAGTGTTTTGTGTCATTCGTTCTTGATCGCTTGTTCATCGGTCTTGAAGAATGTCTCTTGTTATTGAGAGGGGGAATAAGAGGATTCAAGAGAGAAATTATTTGGGTCAACAATTCTCAGTTCACCAAGCTTTCGGTGTTGTGTGGTGTCTGGAATAATAGGCGTACTTGTCTATTTATATGAATGGAACTTCAGTTACAATATTTAATTGCATAAAAACAATTAAATACATTCATGAACTTAGAGAAAAACCATGACCATAATAATAATACCGCATCATTATTTATGGTGTTCCAACTTGCGTAAAACGTAATTATAAATAATATTCCACGTCACAAAATAATAGTAGCGTCATTATCATTTTGACTTGTGCCAACTAATTAAATAATTATTTATCATCTTGTAAATAATTATTTTACTATCAGACCAGCCTTGGTCCACTCAAACTCTACTTCCATTTATTCAACACCTGAATAAATAAATAAATAATTTATTCTCTTAAATAAATATTTTATTTACAAACTAGTAAATAAATATTTATTAAATGTTCAATAAAAATAAATAAATATATTTTATTTAATTTTTGCGATCATCATAACTTGAATAAAATTTTTCCACAGTCTTGAGAATAATATTTATGTCATTAATTAAATTCAAATATAATTTAATTGAGACTACCAAAACACTTAGTGTGTGACCCTCTAGGATTATTTATCGTTGGAATTAGACGGGCTTTCCTAAAGTCCAAGAGTACTATCTAGAAACAGTTCAAGGAACCCAAGAGAAAGAACATAAAGTTGCAACAAAGACATCCAAAAATGAATGCTCACTGTATAATATAATCCCTTTGTCTCAATATCTCATCACACAGGTTTCCTGATAGTGTCATCAACTTTTATGCTTGATACGTCATTCTTTGACTACCTAAAATAAACTCATCATTACACCATGGCCATGTAATTTCACGCGATGGTTCTATTTCAATCAAAGGGATGAGATATCAACTTCCATAAATGGAAGGGACAAATCCTTCCTCGATTTATCCATTAATAATATGCCACTCGTGATGCACCCAATGTACCATACTTCTCACCAATTGTCTGTATGATAGTTTTCATCAGTAAATCAAAGTGCGCGAGTCGTGACGCGTATTAATGATAATTTTAAAGTCTAAGGATCATTACACACACTCGAATATAGAAATATACGATGACACCAAAACATGCAGAATTCTTACTAGCAAGTATGTTCTCATAATCTCATATCTTGGATATTACCAAGTGAGAACTTCATGAGAGGAAGTCTCATATGATTACTAGTACTCACACCTAATGGTCTGCATGCTATGTGTCCCATCATAGTATGTCATCCAACCACAAAACTATATTTAAGAATATTGTTATAGCATTTCAGGATTCTCATCATAGCGGGGAACTGCCATGACCTTATAAATACAACAAATATATTAGGACATTATTACATCATAGTCATGTAGAACAATGAAAAATATGTAATAATACATTAAATATCCATGTAATCAAAGTAAAACTAGTTGGTTCTAGGACACCAAATCTTATAAACTTGCACTTATACTAGATCCAACTGCCTACGACTTTTAGTCTGCTAGACCTCACATGGTGATCATGTTTCTACTGAGTTAAGTCATTTTCCAAGGGGTCCGCCAAATTGTCTTCTGTGAAAATACTACTCACTGCAACTTCACCTCTCTGAGAAAAATCTCTCAAGAGATGATACTTCTAAAGTACGTGCTTCATCCGCTGATGTAACCTTGTCTCTTTTGCGAGATCCATCATTGTAGTATTATCACAGTACAATGTGATGGGATCTTTACTGCTAGGTATCACATCTAGCTCTTGGATGAAGCATCGCATCCAAACTTCTTCTTTAGCTACCTCAGAAGCTATGATATACTCAAACTCTAATGTAGAATCTGCGACCACACTCTTATTTGAGCTCTTCCAGCTCATTGCACCTCCATTCAAAGTCAAGATATATCCTATTTGCAACTTCATGTCATCTTGATTAGTCTATAAACTAGCATCTTCATATCCTCTGATGACTAGTTCCTCATCTCCTCCATAAACCAAGAATATATCTTTAGTATGCCTCAGATACTTTAGGATAGTCTTTACTATCATCCAATAGAAGTCACCAGGGTCATCTTCATATCTTCCCACCACACTCAATGCGTAGGCGACATCCAGCCTAGTACATAGCATGTCATACATGACTGACCTAATCTTTGATGCATATGGAGTCCTTGCCATTATATTTCTTTCATCATGTGTATGAGGACACATTTTCATGGAAACATGAATGCCATGTGACGCTGGCAACAATCCCCTCTTGGACTGTTCCATATTGAATCTCTTCAGTATTTTATCAGTTTATGTACTTTGACTTAGGGCCAGAAATATCGTGGATCTATCACGATGGATCTTTATCTGAAGAATATATGCTACCTCTCCCAAGTCCTTCATGGAGAATCATTGATTCAACCATGCCTTAACAAACTATAAGACTAGTATCTCCTTTCCAATAATTAATATGTCCTCAATATATACTATTAGGAAAACAACTGCACTCCCACTAAACCATTTGTAGACACAAGGCTCACATTCATTCTTGATAAAACCAAATTCTTGTATAGATTCATCAAAATGAATGTTCTATGACCTGAATGTTTTCTTTAATCCATAAATGGATTTCTGCAATTTGCGTACCTTATTGGCATCCTTTGGAGTCACATACCCTTCAGGTTGTGTCATGTAGACATGTTCCTAAATGTTCCTGTTAATTAATTATGTTTTTACATCCATTTTCCAAATTTCATAGTCATTGTAAGACACAATGGAAAGTATAATTCTAAAGAATTTCAATATTACAACTGGTGAAAAGGTTTCATTGTAGTAAATTCCTTGATGCTTTTTAAACCCTTTTCCAACCAGTCCTGCCTTATAGGTACTGGCTTGTCCTTCCATGTCCTGTTTCTTCTTGAATTACCATTTGAAACCAATAGGCTTTACATCAACTGGAGGGTCTAGCAAAATAAAGACTCGATTTTGGTATATGGAATCCATTTGAGAATTCATGGCTTCTTTCCACATGGCAACATCTGTGCCACATACTGCTTCCTTATAAGTTAGAGGATCTTTATTATAAACTAATAATGAGTCACAATCCTCGATAAATAGAAAATTGTACTGTTCCAGTTCTCTAACCTCTTTTGTACTCCTATGCAGTACTTCTATCTCTAGAATAAATTCTTCTTCCATGGGGATTTGTGGAATCTGTTCCTGTACCAACTCTTGTGTACCTTGAGCCTCAAATTTATCGAAGTCTATCTCACTATTACTATATATTTTGGAGATTTTCTCCCTCTCAAAGAATATGGAATGTCTTTCCATTATAACATTTTTTTCAGAGGGGTTGTATAGGAAATATCCCCTTGTTTCCTTGGGGTATCCTATAAAGGTACACTTTGTGCCTCGGGGTGCGAGTTTGTTACCTGAAGAGGCCTTAACAAACGCTTCGCTACCCCACACATGTAAATTCAATAATATGGCTTTTCTTCCACTCTATAACTCATATGGATTACCATTTATCGATTTAGTTGGTACTTGGTTTAGTATGTGTTCCACTGTTTGTAATGCATACCCCCAAAAGGATAATTGAAGACTTGCATAACTTATCATTGATCTCACTATGTCCAACAAGGTGCAGATCCTCCTTTTTCTTAGACCATTCAATTAATGTGTGTAAGGAGGAGTGAGTTTATATAGGATCCCAAAATCCCGTAAGTAATCAATGATGTCCTGATTAAGATATTCCCCACCTCGGTCTGAGCAGAGATTCTTAATTTTCTTACCAATCTGATTCTCAACTTCATTTTTGTATTCCTTGAATTTATCAAAGGAATCTAACATATACATCATTAAGTAGATATATCCATATCTACTAAAATCATCAGAAAAATTTATGATGTATGAGTACCCACCCCTTGATTCAACTGGAAAATGGTCCACACACATTGGTACGAACCAATTCAAGAAGCTCTTTAGACCTTTCACCTTTCCCATCAAATGGGGATTTGATCATTTTTCCTTGTAAACATGCATGACATACACAAAGTAGTTTTAGTTCCAAAGAATCTAAATATCCATCTTGATGTAACTTTGTAATGAATTTCTCATTTACATGACCTAGCGAATGATGCCAAAGTTGGGTGTGGTATGAGTTATGTAAAGTATCATTGTCATAGATTTCCATTACTTGGTTTGTGTGATCCAACACATAAACACCATTGTATAAATGTTCCCTACCAAAACAAATTATCTCTTTATAAAAGAAGAAACATTCATTTCAAAACCTGAAAAAAAAAATCCATCTATATCTAGTCTGGATACAGAAATTATGTTTTTGTTTACAAAAGGCACATAAAAACCACCATTTAACACCAAGATCACCCCAGTTAGAAACGTGAGGTGGTAGTCCCCGATAGCTACAACAGAAAGTCAAGATCCATTGGCTCCTAGTAGATCTACCTCCCTTCAATAAATCTTCTTAAATCTACTTGGTTCCTCTATTTGGATACATATGTGAGCACCAAAAGTTGTATCTAATACCCAGTTTGTAGAAACATATAGATTGCATTCGATTACAAACGCACATGAAGATTCCATTTGCTTCTTAGGCTGGGTTCAGTTCTTCTTCCAGTGGCCCTTCTTGCCACATGTGAAACAAACATCCTCTAATTCCCTTTCCTCCCCTTTGATTTTACTTTTCTTGTAAGGCCATGAAGAAGCTTTGGGCTTAAAGATCTCCACATTCTCTTTCCTCTTATTCACTATAAGGACTGAAGGATTTTCATGCTTTATATCTTTGTCCTATTAGAGAATGAGGATAAGAATATTAGATAGATACTTATCAATGTTGTTCATATTGAAATTGACAACAAAGTTAGATAAGCTCTGAGTGAGTGATGTGAGAATGAGATCGGTGCCTAGTTATTTGGGGAGTTTAAACCCTAGAACCTCCAGGCGCTCAATGTAGCCAATGAGCATGACCATATGAGGCCCAGCTAGGGAACCTTCTCCAAGATTACTCTAAAATAGTGCCTTAGAGATCTCAAACCTTTTATGTCATGCTCTCTTCTGGTAAAGACCATAGAGGTGCTCGAGCTGCCCATAAGCATCCATGTTTTCATGAGACTTCATGATCTCACTAGACATTGATGATAACATCAAACATTAAACATCAAATGCATCGTTCATATGTTTCTCATAGAACAGTAAATCCTCCCCACTTGCCTCTTTGGTAGGAAAATAAAGTAATGTTAACTCTGGCATGTAATACTTTCATTCATGGCGTAGGATAACCCGAAGGCATCTAAACCATTCCAAGAAGTTACTGCCAGTGGGGATGTTATCTTTATCCCTAATTGATCATAGGTGTAGTGTGTTTTATGAGCCTGTCATTTTTATTCCACAATTTAAAAGAGCAGATCATTAGTACTTTATTGATTACATTTGATGAGAAATAATAAATTTTATTAAGTCTCCCACTATTTTATCAAGTCCCAATGGACCTCACCATTGAACTCAGAATGTTCAGTTTTTATGACATTTTAGTGTCAAGGATCCATATTCCTATTCTCATAACCCCAACAAGGGTTAGTCAAGCTATTAGAAGGTATTTAGGTAAGCAAGATTTTTCCAACTGTGGCCTTGCAGCTCCATGATCTATTGAGTGGACACCCCAATCATGAAATCATGACATTGCATTTCCTCAACTCTTGCCTCCAATATTACACCAAGTCTAGAAAGTTATACTCATCATGATGTAATATGGTTAATTCAACCTGAAACCTTTCATAAGGGCTTCCTGTATAAAAGTAAGCGTCCCAACAATGGTTGGTCAAACACATAGTTTCATTGAGTTTTTCCCTTAATCATGTGAAGAAAGGCTTGGTCTGACATAATATTTTATTTGAGGAATTTTTATCTCTTATTCATGAATTTCTTATAATCAAACTCTTGTTAATACTAAGTGGAACTTACTTAAGTGATTAACCATGTCTTGAAAACATTTATGCATAACTCTGGTTTATTTTAGTTCCATCTTACATGCTTGTTTAATTCATTAATTATGTGATCGTGACAGTACATCCATAATGATAAACCATGAAAATGACAATAATAAAATAAAGTAAATGGAATGATCAGGAACTTTTTATATTGTTTATTTTATCTAGAAGTTTATAAACTAAACCTGACATTGGGAAGAAACACCTTGAACCTTTTGGGTTTGTGTTTACAGCTTCCACCTGTCCACCTCTATATCTCCAGGGATTGGTTTCATCTCAGCTACAGCTTGAACCACCTCCACCAGATTAGGAGTTCCATCCATTACATATGAATTTATTTAACTCACATGTAGGTGAGGTATAAAACGGGGTTTTACATAAAAGAAACCTTGGGCACACAAGCCCTACATATTAACGAAGAGAAGGAACGCAGACCAAAAAAATTAATTCAAATAAATAAATTTAAAGAAACCATCGATATAAAAACCTCGTGGTCTAGCTCATGACCATCCATACAAGCAACAATATTTATGCATAAATAAAACTAGCATTAAATTCTTTAATCATTATTTTTTAATATAAATCACAATCGAATCAATTAATTAGAATCTTTAATTAATCAATTCTTTTTATCTTAAACCCTTTTCTGAAATTCTTTAATATTCTAATCCATCATAATTTGAAACAAATAAACTCATTTAAAATTATCTCTATATGTAACTATTTCCTTGGAAGCAACCTAGTGAACTCCTAATCATAAATACCCAATGATTAGAAATGAACATTACACAGATGTTAAATTAAACACACATATATATAAAACAGCTATCAATGTTGCGCCTCAGCTTTATGCCCACACGATGGTACACATATCATGGGTTTGTATAATATAATAATAAATTTTAATAAATCTGCATAATTTGGATGAGTACACGATGTGTAGCTCCAAATACATGGCATGTACTAGTGTTCACTGTCCATATGAAGAACATGCCTTGGGAAACAATGTGTGAGTGTACTTCAGAAATATTCGAAGTATAGGGCATGTCCAGTGGGCCACACACCATGTAGTTCTTCGTTACATGATCTCCAACTGGGAAAGCCATGTACGGGGTACACGGTCCAATCCTAACTCGAATGGACTACATGTCGTGTCCATTGGGCCACACAACATTGAATTAAAAAACTACATGCCACCTATTCTTGGTAAACACACGAAGTTATTAAGACTTAGACAAACTCTAATGACACAGATTGGTTTGGCAGACAAGACATGGTGTATTGTACCATGAATACACGGTGTGTACTGCCGAATACACGTCATGTGTTCTGGTGTTGTATGATAAATAACCTTTGGCACCTCTTAATGAGATCCTCTATTTTATTTTAATCAAAATTAAAAGAAAATATCATTTTTGTAAGGATAAAAAGAACTGAAATAGGAGGAACAGATATCGAGATTCAGATTTTCAGAATGATTAACTTGAATTGAAACCACTAAATTATTAAATGTGTAAATCATCAACGAAATATTTAAAAAATTATAAACTATGATGTAGCCGCTCTGATACCACTTGTAGGTTCTAGGCACAATGAAAGTGTGGTTTAGATGGAACCCAAATTTGATTTTTACCATGATTAATGATTATTCTAGGATCAATACGACGATGAATGCAAGTCTCCGTGGAATATAATCAAAGATTTATATAAATAAGGAAGAGGCCCGAAAAATTTAGAGAGGATCTTGCACATCATGTTTATAATTAATTTAATTAATTTTATAAAGAAAATAACACCTAGATCATCGGTATTTTCTTCGTTGATGATGTGGATCGTCCAGAATGACCCTTCTGGATTATCTCACTGTGCTTGTAAGGATCCAAACTAGAATCCCTCTAGTGGTGATCCACCCGTGCTCCAATGGCCTCCGATCGAC
The DNA here is from genome assembly GCA_963277665.1 of Viscum album. NCBI lineage: Eukaryota > Viridiplantae > Streptophyta > Magnoliopsida > Santalales > Viscaceae > Viscum > Viscum album. Next base: position 1,045,955,575 of record OY728139.1, read on the forward strand.
ACCGCTCGTTCTTCAGGTGCTAGCGCGGTGAAGCGAGTGTCTTGTGTCGGTCATTCTTGATCACTTGTTCTTCGACCTTGAAGAAAGTCTCTTGTTCTTGAGAGGAGGAAGAAGAGGATTCGAGAGAGAAATTTTTTGGCTCAACAATTCTCAATTCACTATGCTTGTGGTGTCATGTGGTGTCTGGCACAATAGGCGTACTTGTCTATTTATATTCATGGAACTTCAGTCACAATACTTAATTTCATAACAGCAACTAAATACATTCATGAACTTAGAGAAAAATCATGCTCATAATAATAATACTGTGTCATTATTTATAATGTGCCAACTTGTGAAAAATGGAATTATAAATAAAATTCCACATCACAAAATAATAGCAGTGTCATTATTATTTTAACTTGTGATAACAATTTAAATAATTACTTACTATCTTCCAAATAATTATTTTACCACCGAACCAGCCTTGGTACACTCTAACTCCACTTCCTTTTATTGAACACCCAGATAAATAAATAAATAATTTATTCTCTTAAAAAATATTTTATTTACAAAGCATTAAAAAAATATTTATTAAATGTTCAATAAAATATATAAATAAATAAATAATTTTTTTAATTTATGAAATCATTTCAACTTGAATAAAATTAGTCCATGGTCTTGAGAATAATATTTATTTCATTAATTATATTCAAATAGAATTTAACAAAGACCACCAAAACACTTAGTGTGTGACCCTCTAGGATTCTTTCTCATTGGAATTAGGCAGTTTTGCCTAAAGTCCAAGAGTACTGTCTATAAATGTTCAAGACACCTAAGAGAAATAATGTAATATCGCAACAACGACATCCACATACAAACGCTCACTATGTAATATAATCCATTTGTTGAAATATCTCATCAAGTAGGTTTCATGATAATGTCATCAAATTTTATTCTTGATATGTCGTCCTTTGACTACCTGAAATAAACTCATCGTTACACCATGGCCATGGAATTTTGCGTGATGGTTTTATTTCAATGAAAGGGACGAGATATCAACTTCCATAAATGGAAGGGACAAATCCTTCCTCGACTTATCCATTAATACCATGCCACTCGTGATGCACCCAACATACCCTAATTCCTGCCAACTGTCTACATGATGGTTTTCATCATTAAATAAAAGTGTGCAAGTTGTGACACATATTAATGATAATCTTAAAGTATAAGGATCATTACACACACTCGTAGATATAAATATCTGATGACACCAAAACATGTGGAACTTCTACCAGTGGGTCTGTTCTCATAATCATCTATCTGGGAGATTACCAAGTGCTAACTTCATGATTGGAAGTCTCATATGCTTATGAGTACTCACACCTAACTGTCTGCATGATACATGTCCCATCATAGTATGTCATCCAAACACATAACTATATTTAAGAATATTGTTATAGCATTTCAATGTTCTCATCATAGCGGGGAACTTCCATGACCTTATCAATGCAACAAATACTCTAGGCCATTATTACATCATAGTCATGAAGAAAATGAACAATATGTAATAATATATTAAATATCCATGTAATAAAAGTAAAACAAGTTGGTTCTAGGAAACCGACTCTTACAAAATTTTCACTTGAGGATCAGGCTATAAATTCTTCTAAGAAAAAGAATAAAGTTAAATAAAATTTAGATGAAGAGGTGAGGAAAATAACCACTGTTCTGAAAAATTTGGCCCCAACCATCCCTTTAAATGAGAAATTTAAGCCTCAAAGTAATACAAGGGCTGAAATTCTTTAGTTCCTTATTCCCTTGTCTAAACTATAAGTGAATATTCCATTCATTCATGCCTTGATTCAAATTTCATCTTACATAAAATCTCTTATGAAATTTGTTTTAATAAAAATTCCCCTGCAGAATTTTCCACATAAAGACTCACTGAAGAGTATAGTTCTATACTGCAAAAGAAACTCCCACTCAAACTAAAAGACCCTGGTAGATTTATTATCCCCTCCACCCTAGGTAATTCTAGTGAACTAAACTGCCTATGTAACTTAGGTGTTAGCATTAATATGCTCCCATACTCACTATTCTAACAGTTGAGGATGGGTAATATTCAACCCATCATAGTTATACTCTAGTTAGCTACTAGATATTTCACTCATCCTCTACGTAGGGTAGATGACTTACTATTTGGGTTTGGGAAGCTGTATTTGCCTGCAGATTTTTTAATTCTAGATATGGAGTATGATCAATAGGTTCCCAAAATTCTGGGTTGGCCCTTCTTGGCCACTGGTGGTGCTATTATTGATGTCTCAACGGGTCATCTTATCTTTAAAATTGTATAAAAATATGAAGAGTTCAATGTGTTTAAAAATATTAAGGGACCAACTTATTATGAAAATAGTTCAATAATAGAGTTCCTTGAAGCTGAAAGTTCATATAAAAATCAACTTGAATGCATTGAAGAATTTGAAAAATAGTCCTTTGTTGAAGCTAATCATTTGGTAATAGAAAATTATGTTGAGTCTTTCTCAAGAGTTGAAAATTATAATAAAAAATTGAATCTGAAAAAATTTCCAGAACTGGACAACTGTCCAGTTTCTGTTGTAGGAGAGTCCTTTGTTTCTAAACTCAGGAGCATTTTGAGTGAATTTAAGGGTGTTTCCATTAACACCAACACTACTAATCACTTTCATGATGTTGAGGGAGAACTTTTGAGACAACATGATGATTATTAAATGATAAATCTATTACATTCCAATATGGAAAATATAGACAGTGTGTTGTCCACTTTAGATAGCAGCACTATAAAGTTAAATTTTGAATCAGAAATTGAAAATTTTTCATCATTTCAAAATCCTTACAAGAGGTATGATTAAGACCTTGGAGCTACAAGGCCCAATATTCTTCCTTCTAGTGAAGTGCCACCCACTCTTGAACTTAAGACACTTCCTCCACATTTGAAATACTCATTTTTGGGTGAGAATTACACTTTTCCTATTATAATTTCCATTGAGTTGAAATATAATCCAAAATAATGATTGTTTAATGTCCTGAAAATGTTTTAATCTTCCATAGGCTGGACCATAACTGATATAAATGGTATTAATCTGTCATTATACATGCACAAAATTCCTACGGAGCTGAAACATAAATCCTAGGGTAGAGTGTCAAAGAAGATTAAATACAAACATGAAAGAGGTTGTGAGAGAGGAAGACATTAAGCCACTAGACACTGGTATCATTTAACCCATTTCTGATAGTTATTGGGTCATCCCTGTCTAGGTTTTCCCTAATATGGGAGGTTTCAATATTATTAGAAATGAAAAAAATGAAGAAAACCAAGTTAGAAAAGCCACAAAATGGATAGTCTATATACTTTATATGATGTTGAATGTATCCCCTAGGAAGTACCGTTTTCCAATTCCCTTTCTTGATCGGATTCTTGAGAGGCTTGCTAGAAATGAATTTTTCTGTTTTCGGGATGGGTATTCTGGTCACAAATAGATTCATGTTGCTCGAGAAGATTAGAAGAAGACAACTTTCACATGAACCATTGGAACATTTACTTACTAGAGGATGCCTTTTGGGAGGTGTGGAGCTCTAGCTACCTTTCAAAAGTGCTTGATGGCTATTTTTTTTGATATGATCGAGATTATCATTAAGGTGTTCATGGATGATTTCTCCATTATGGGTAGTCCTTTTGAGACTTGTTTAGGAGACCTTGAATTAGTCTTGGAAATATTCATTGAAACCAACATTGTTCTTAATTTAGAGAAGTCTCAATTCATGGTCACATAAGGTATAGTTATTGGTCCTAAAGTTTCTAACAATAGTTAGAAAGTTGATACTACAAAGATAGAAGTCATTAAAAAACCCACTCTTCCTGAAAATGTAAATAGTATTAGAAGTTTCTTGGGGCATGTCAGTCTATACTATAGACTCATAAAATACTATTCCAAAATAACTAATCCATTATGTTATTTTTTGGTCAAGGATGAACATTTCAATTTTCATGAACACTATTTGAAATCATTTAATCTGTTAAAAGAAAAACTCATTACATTACCTATTATCATTTCACCTATTTGGAATCTACCTTATGAACTTATGTGTGATTCTAGTGACATGGTAGTTTGTGATTTCCTTGTAAAGATGATAGATAAGAAGTTACATGTGGTTTATTATGCTAGTAGCCTACTAGATGAGGCCCAACAGAATTATACCAGCACTAAAAAATATTTCATAGTAGCTTTTATTCTCTAGTGAAGTTTAGACAGTATATTTTAGGATCTAAAGTCATCTTATTTACTAATAATTTTGATTTAAATTGATTTTTGTTTAAGAAAGAAACAAAACTCAGGCTTATTAGATGGATTATGTTGTTGCAATAGTTTGACTTAGAAATAAGGGATAAGTAGGGAGCTGAAAATTTAGTTGTTGATCACCTATCTAGGCTTCCTCTTACTCAATCTGAAGATCCTATGAAGATAAAATCTTCATTTCTTGGTGAAACACTACTCTCTGTTTTTATTAGGTAGTCTACATGGTATGTATATATTTCCAATTTCTTGGTAGTAAGAGTCTTTCCCAAAGATCTATCTAATAATCAAAGAAAGAAAATTGTATCTTAACTTAAATACCACATTTGGGATGAACCTTTATTTTTAAGAAGATGTGACAATGGTATTATTAGGAGGTGTTTGACTGAGGAAGAGATGAGGCCTATTTTAAATATTTGTCACTCCTCACCTTGGGGAGGTCACTATGGCTGTGAAAGGACTACTAAGAAAGTCTTACAATCTAGTTTCTATTGGACCACTCATTTTAAAGATGCTAGGATCTATGTGGTTGGTTGTGATAACTGTCAAAGAATATTAAATGTTGGTATGAAGCAATAGTTACCCAAAAAAGGTATTTTAGAAGTTTATTTTTTTATTTCTGGGGTTTATATTTCATGGGTCCATTTCTATAATATCATGGGAATTCGTATATACTAGTTATTATAGATTATGTGTCTAAGTGGGTTGAGGTAGTGGCACTGCGCAACAATTAGTCCAACAGTGTTGTTATGCTTATGAAAAATAACATTTTGTCTAAATTTAGAGTACCTAAATCCTTCATTACTGATAATGGAACACACTTTAAGAACTTTAAATTTAAAGCATTGATGGAAAAACATGGATGAATTCATAAGACTATAACTCTTTACCATACATATTCTAGTGTAAAAGTGGAAATTTCTAATAGATAACTGAACCAAATACTTGAAAAAATTGTGTCAAATTCTAGGAAGGACTGGTATCTTAAATTGGATGAAGATATATGGGCATATAGAACTGCTTTGAAGACCCCAATAGGTATGTCTCTATACAGGCTGTTGTTTGGGAAGTGTTTTCATTTTCTTATGGAGTTTCAACACAAGTCTTATTGCACAGTTAAGGCTCTGAACATTGGTTTTAAGAGTGCAGGTGAGAGGAGATTACATGAGATGAGTGAGATAGGTTATATTATGAGAGAGAGTTATGATAATTCAAGGATTTATAAAGATAGGACTAAAATCTTTCATGATTCTATCATTCAATCCAAAGAATTCAAACATGGACAGAAGTTCCTTCTCTTTAATTATAGACTCAAAATATTTCTAGGAAAGTTGAAGTCCAAGTGGTCTAAACCTTTTACTGTTGTGAGAGTACATAATAATGGAGTTGTTGAAATTTTTGGTGAAGTGAACAAACCTATGTTGGTCAATGGGTGGAGAGTGAAACTTTATTTTGAAGGACATTCGAAGGGCTTGGTAACCTTCACTATTCTTTAGAACTGATCTTGAATAAAGTCTAGTTGAAGACTTTAAAACGTAGCACTGCATGGGAGGCAACCCATTGTTCTTCTTTCCTTCTATTTGTTTCATTTTTAACTTTGAATAAAGTGCTAATTAAATGCTATGTTTTTTTGTGAAATTCATGTTGTTGTTTTGTTCTTGGTATTATTTTTATGAATTAGGAGTGATATTACTACTGCGTCAATAAGGGAGTGGAATTACCAAGCTAAAGGATTAATAAAAAACATTAATTCAGGGTCATTTCTTAATTTCTATATTCATTTTTCTACTCCTATTCATTTTAATAAAAATTCACTATTAAATCACAGTTACTACTATACGTGAGTCATTGACTCACTGATGCATCATTGATAGTACTGTTGGTGAGTCAGTAACTGTTACTTTATAAATTTCTACTACTACTGTTAGAAATTCTAAATACTTACCCTAGTTGGAAATTTATACAACATGTTTTAGAGTGTTTGAAAAAAAAAATCTTCTTGTATTATAAAATTTTGCTACATGTTTGCTAGAAAAATTTATTGCATGTCTTGCTTACTGAAATTTTTTTGCACATGTCACCAAGATAAAAAAATAAATTTGTGTGTTCGTCCAAATTAAAAATTTTAATTTCACTATTGTAAAATAATTCCTCTCTGAGAAACTAAGTGCGGGGGAATACATGTAGACTAGTTGTGTGTTTAATCAAATCTTCTTGTATGGTTGAGTTGTAGGGCATGAATTTGTCTGCTTTACAGAAAATCCAATTGAACCTAATATGTGAACGTGCTTTCACCCTTTCACTATGCACCTACACTTGTTACATGTTATTTTTTTGAATTTCATTGAATCTCTTTGTCACTAACTCATTTTTTAATGAATGTACATGTCTGTAAACCTGTTGTACATTAATTATTGCGGCAAACAATATTTTTTAACTTTAATGAGACCCATAAACATGCCATAAATATACAAATTTAAAATGTGTTTTGATTTTTTTTGTTAAATTGTTCTTCTCCACTTTAGAATTTAACTTTGGGGAAAATTTTGGGTTTTAATTGTGGGTAAGAGGTTTAATTATTGACCAAGCTAAACTGCGTTTAATGATAAGTCCATCAATTCCCACTAAAACTTCATTATTTTTTGTAAAAAATGGGTAAATTATTTCAAGATTTATAACACAATTGTATACTTTAAACTATTTCTCAAATGGATATTGCCTAAGGATGGTGATTTATTAGAAGTTAAGAACTTCTTTGAATCTGAAATTAATGATGATGGATGATTGCTAAGTGATCATACTTAGTGATTTAATGGAAATTTGGTTTAGGAACTACTTTTGAGTGTGATATGGGTAACCTGTTAGTGGAGTTTTGATCATAACCCTTGGAACTGGATGTTTGATCTTGATCCTAGGAGCCTCATTTTTCTTTTAATAATAAAATTAATCATTTTAGTGAGACAATGTAAATGATTTTTATATAAATATATTTTAACTAGAGTAATTTGGGCATTTGAGATCCCATGCTGAATCTATGAGACCCTAGATGTTGGGTGTGTTTATTTTTACTATAAGCCCTATATACATATTGTATAAGTGCACATGAAAAGTGCTCAACACATGATACATGTCTTGGAAAAAATAAAATAAAGTGTCTAAGGTTAAAAATGAGTTCATTAAGGTAAGAGGAATGAAGAACGACAAATAAAGAAGGGGAAAAATTGTTTATATAGAAATTATTTAGGTTCTATCAATAAGGTGATTCACAAATTATTTATTTTTAGAACCAAGGTGATGAGCCAATGTACAAATTTCCTTTGGTTAAGTTATTAATTCCACATAAATTTAACCTTTTTTCACTCTTGGATTTAGATCATAGATTTTAATTGTGATGAGTCACGAAGCAGTTCCACATATGAGGCAAGATACTTTCATTGATTGGTGATTCTTTTCTTTCTTGATTACCATTTGAGTATATGTTCATGGAAGGATACCTTTTTAACATTGCATTTCTTAGGCCTAAAACAATTTTAAGTCCTCTATTTTAAAAGATCTGAACATGTTACATTTTGAGAAAAATAATACCCACAATTCTTTTTTTCAATGGTAATATAACATGGAATTGTTTGAGGACAAACAATGTTTAAGTGTGGGGGAATTTGATGTGTCCTTTATTTTTCACAGTTTGTTACATCATTTAATTTAATTATTAGTAATTTAATTAATTAATTTTACACTTTTGATAAATAAATGCATTTTTATATTTTATAATTCAATTTGTCAATTAACCAATTTTTATAATAAATTATGTATTCTTAGTCATTAAAATAATTAATTTAATATAACTAACTTAACTAATTGATTTATTCATTATTTATATTTGTGAATTTTTATCTGCTTATTTTTTTAATAATTTGATATTTGATATTAAATAATAATTTAATCATTTCATTTTCCAATTAATTAACTTAGTTTTTAATTTAATATTATATGTTTTAATTTAGACTTATTAAAATAACTTAACTTTATTATTCTATCAATTAATATAAGTTTACAATTTAAGTCAAATAAGTGGGGATAAACTTTCTATATTTTTAATATTTTTAACTTTTCTATTTTTTTCTAATTTTTTGTTCTAATATGAACTAAGTTTAAACTAAACTATCTGCTTAATAGTGGTTTAAACACATAAACAGAGAATGAAAACTTCTAATCTTCAGCAGCCCAGAGAATCTATCATCGCTTGTTTAATAAATGGTTTCTTAATTTGTTTACGATTAAATCCAAAACCTCACATAAATGATCGATTAAACTCCATATCCATGAGATTAATCCTAACAGCTAAAAGAAACTAGAATCTCACCACCACTAGAGTCACCTAACTTGACAAATTTTTTTGAATTTAAGATACTAGAATAATTATTGCCGATCTAATCCAGTGAAAATGAAATACATATTTGAATGAAAGTAGTCCCTGGTCCTTATCACCAAAATATCAAGGAATTTTTGATTTTAAGCTCATGAGGTGTGAAAACAAATTAAAATCTAAGAGTCAGATTCAACTACACCAGTTGAATCTTCCTCTTTGTTTGAAGAAAACAAATGAATCAAAGAAATGGATTGACCAACAAGAACTAAATTCCCCAAACTTGTAAAATCCTTCCTAGAATAACCTCGTTTATATAAACTAGAATAATTGTATTACAGTAAATGAAATAGAAAATAAATAGAGTAGCTATTCTCCCCTACGACAACCAAAGTTCTACACTTCTTTTCTCATTGGATCTCTAGGAAGAAGGCTATCCAAGTTCTCCTAGAAGGATTTGCTCTACTCCGGTGTACAAGAGGCTGTCGACTTGATCAAATGATGGTTCTCCCAATGATACAACCCTACTGTTACTCTTTTTCTAAACTTGCAGTCATCTACTACATCGTCATCGCTTACTTCAACCGACATAGTTTTGAATTTCGCAGACCTTCTACACACGTGCACTTTTTACTGAATGACATGTCACTTTACCTTACCCCATGTAACTAACTCTGTTCCAGTTAGTTTGATGAACGTGGATGATTTTATATTACCTGTATGAACCTGCTCAACATAGTACAAGACAAAACAATTAGAAACCTGAAGAAATAAATAAATAAATATTTATAATTAAAGACATTCGTTTATTAAAAAAGTCTCTAAAAGAATTAATACGTTTTTGAATAATGTTATATAATAAGTTATTCTATTAGTATTATTAATAACGAGTAACTATATTATTATTAATTAATATGAAATAATTATTATTATTAAAGTAATTATTATTTAATTATAAAATTTATGTTATTTAAGTATTATTAAGTTTATAAAGTTAGTTAAATACGATCAAACATTTTTAACAAATGAGTTTAAAAAGTTTTATTAATAATTAATTTTATTTAACTACTATTAATTTTAATGTTATAATGTTATTAAGTTAATAATTTTTATTTATTAATATTATTAATGTAAATTATAATTATTAAGTTTATTATTATTTCAAAAATTAAATTATTTTATAGTTTAATTTATAAATTATTATTCTGTATTTAATTTTATTATAAATTTTTATTATTAAATAATTATTTGATATGAATGATTAAATTATAATTAATTTATTTTAATTTAATTTAGAAGTTATTTTTAACTAATTTATTTTAATTAAAATTTTATTAATTTGATAATTCTTTTTCATTAAATTTAATTATTTAATATTTATTATTTATTTATAAGTATTATTATTTAATATGTTAGTTTAATTATTATATTTTAATTAAGTTTTTATTTTAAGTATTATTTAGTTTAATAAAGCTTTTTTTATAATTATTAGCGATGTAAAGCGGGCCCGCGGCCCACGGGCTTTGCAGGTATGAGGAAGATGTGGGGCGGGGTGGGCCTAAAAAATTTGACTGTTTAGAGTGCAGGCCAATGTGGATTGAGCCCGCGCGGGTGTGGGCCAACGCGGGTTGAGCCCACGCGGGTGCGGGCTTGCCCACATGCATGATTTAAAAAATATATATTATTTTTAAAATATATTTTTCTTTAACATTTTAGTTTTTTTAATAAAAAATCATTCTAAAATGGTGAAATATGATTTCTCACCGTAATGGTCGTACTAATTCACCATTTATTCACATGTGAATTTTAAATAGGCCTATATTTATTGTTTCAATATGATATTATATTATTTATATTGTAATTAGTAATTATATTCACAAGGTGTGTCAACCCATCTCTCGAAAAATGGAACTCATCACCCCTGCGCATGGTTTCAATTCTGTAAGAGTTATTATAATAATAATATTTTTAGGTCGATTTAATTTTGTTATTATTCAATTTTATTTTGTTATTAAGAGAATATGATAGAACCTCGTGGAAACACTAATAGCTTCCTCTGAAACTGATCATTGCCTAGAGAGATTTCATTCATTCATAGGTTTAGTTGTTCACATCACCACACAACAAACATTATCATTCATCGTCCCTCACTGATCACTCACCTACTTTCTATCACAACAGTTCGCCACCAAATCGGCGTCGCCACATGCCACTATTAACACACAAAAAAATGTTACATCGCATCCCTTGAAACTCTAATTATTGTTAACTCATATTTCTACCCACAAATATCTTTAATAATGATAAAAAATATAGTATTTAAATTATTATAATTTTTTTTGTAAATGTGGATAAACCCGTGGGAAACCCGCGGGCAAACCGTGAGTTTATGCGGGGTGGGGTGAGTTTGAATTTTTTTGTTCGCATTATATGTGGGATTTTGTGGACAAACCCATGCTGGTTCAAACCCGTGCGGGTTTTTCCCACCCCACCCCAGCCCGTCTGTTTCGCATTAATAATAATTATCTTCTTTCTCCCCACAATTTTCAGCGCAACCCTAGGGGGAGTCTTGGGAGCTTCTGGAAGCAGTTGTTGCAGTGACAGACTCCCCATTTGGCATAGTTGCTGTGACGTAGCGGTCCTTCCTCCTTCTCGCTCTAGCGGTGCGGCACCATCAAGCAGCGACAACTCCCTCCTTGGTGTAACTCAGTGGTTCTCCTGAGAAGCGGCACGACTCCTCAGATCTAGGTCGATTACCGGCTCGACCTCGATCGACAATCGTCGGATCCCTCCCCTGGCTATAGTGCTAAGGCGATGAGATACCAACAGAGCAATAGCGACATCAAGTCTACACAGCGGCTGCAACTTGGGCTCAACAGTGGCTCATAGTACTAGATTTGAGTGTTTTCAGATCCAGTGTGGGGAGATCAAAATTTTGAGGATTTTAAAATCTGTAAAAGGCTTTGTTTGTACAATAATTTCTAATTTTTTCCCGAACAGGTTCGAGTCTGTTTGACCTGTTGATTGAAACGAATTTGGAGGTGGCGAGACATGGGTATCGAGATAAAATGGATGAGTTACGATTGTGAGGGGAATAGTGCCATGGCAGTAGAGGAGCAATGGCTACCAGTAGATGATTTGAGGAGGCGAGGAAGAGGGACCAATGTCATTAGGATATGGAGGGTGAGAACTGTAGGGAAATACGAGAAAGTGACGAATGCGAAAACAATTGAAAAGAAAATGCGCAGCGAAAATAAAAAATTTCCCCCAAACAAAGCATGCAGAACTAAAGTGGATGTGCAACGACCATAAGTAAATGTGCAGAATGTAAAAGATTGATGCCAGAAATTTTTTATGTGGAAAACCCAAAAAGCAAAAAACCACGGGACCTAGTACAGAAAGAGAAATCCACTAAAATGAAGAAGTACATAGTAGATACTCCCCAAACATAGAGGGGATCTCAAAAATAATACTCTCCAATATAGAGAAAAAATGATCGTCGATGAAAGGCTGTCACTAAATTGGCTCTGCTCTTGATATTGTGGATGTCCTATAAAATCCGTGTCGCTACCTCATTTTATAGCAAAAAAATCAGCGTGAAGATGCGTCACCATGTCAAAAACATGTATCCACGTGAATTAATTCACACGGTCTTGACCCGCATTAAAAACACACCATTAATAGAGAAACCGCGTGGGCACCATTTGAGGAGGAGTTACGCGGTTTTCCAACCAGGAAGGCGCCCAACAAGAACAATGCTAGAAATGATACCAATGCATATGAGACAACACGTCAGTAGCAGGATGGAAGGAAAATATTGGTAGCAAGAAGAAAAGAGGGGAGTGTAAATACTACACAGGTGAAATGTGTGATTGACAAAAGGATAGAAGTAGGGGAGTAGTGGAACCGATTACATAGATTGGTGTGTCAAGAGACTATCGGTTGGAGTTAGAATTGTGATGCATGAGACCATCTATAACCTAACGGTAAAAAAACCATTTTTAAGTAAAAATACTCTCCAACTGATTTCTATTCCCTATTCTATAATGGAAAAATTCTACAGCGCAACGTTAAATATAGCGCTGCACTTTAGCGATGTTATCTCTATTTTTTTAGATATATTCATTTTATCAGTATAAAAATGGTTTATATTTATTTTTTATATATATATATAAATCAGTTATATTCAAGGAATATCCTTTTTAGAGTAGAAAATGAAGTAAGTGGGTTGGAGTGAATTTTCCTGTTGATACTTCAAAATGAAGTAAACTTACTGCAAAATAGCATTTTGGGTTGGATTTTCCCTGAGTGGGTTGAAGTAGGGGAGTGGCATCGATAGTTAATAAAAAATGGAGTCACTGATAGTTTGCATCAGTGAGACACGATGTATAAGAAAATAGCGTTGGTATCAATAGCAAGGGATATGTAGGGTTGCGTTAGTGTGAGGTTGAGAGACTGATGGGAAAAAGAGGGATCAGTGAGACCTATAGTATTGGTTTTTGAAAAGGGGAAGTGTGGAGTGGCATCATTAGTGGCACCATTGGTGACATGGGGGGATATCGTTAGGACATGAGACACTGATAGTTAAAAAAAGTAAGACACAGATAGGTAAAAATAATAATTAATTGGTGTGTGAGTGAGACTGATGAAAATATGAAACTGATCGGTGGGTCATGAGACACCGACAATGTAAATAAATAAAATAAGATAAATAGATTATCAAATTAAATATATCAAAAATTAATTAAAACAATTGATAATTAATTAATCTAAAAAAACTAAATATTTAACTTAAATTAATAACTAATTAAGTTAATAATCAATCTAATTAAGAAAATAAAACACTTATTTTATAAAATTAGAATTAAATTGCTAACTTATATTAATTGACAAAATAATAAGGTTAAGTTATTTTAATCATTCTAAATTATAATATATACTATTAAATTAAAAACTAAGTTAATTAATTTGCAAATAAAATGATAAAATGATTATTTAATATCAAATATAAAATTATTAAAAAGTTAAGGAGATAAAAATTAACAATTCTAAATAAAGAATATTTTAATTAGATAAGTTAGTTAGATTAAATTAAGTATTTTAAAGGCTAAAATACATAATTTTTAATAAAACATGCTTAATAATAAAATATAAAAATTAATTTATTTATCAAAAAGGGTAAAATTAATTAATTAAATTACAAAAAAAATCATGTATCAATTATGTGTAATATTACGTAATAAATCATGAATTATTGTGTAATAAAAACACAGGTTGTCATAAAGCCTGATTTGAGAATTGTGATTTGCCCACAATAGTGGGTATGCTCAGAAAAAACTGGCCCAACACGACTCTCTAAGATATCAGTCCAAAAGAGTGAAATCCATCAAAATTCTCATGCATCAAGAATCCAAAAGTATTGGAAAACACCTCCCTCTTAAGCGTGTATAATTGGTCGGAATCACTGATATCTTTTGCAGAATGTTGCTCTAGTGTAAATCATATAATTCACCCAAACCACGTTCAAAAAGAGTTCCATAAAATAAATAGAGCAGCTACGGTAGTGGGATCCCTAAAAATCCTAGAGCAACCTCAGCCCTGCCGGCTGGGGGATTTTTTAACTCAACCTTTGAGGATAAAGAACCAAGATTGAAAGGTTGTGAGAAAGGATTGGGAGAATCCCCAGCCCATATGGATGAGGGATGTTTTAACCTCCAACTCCTCCTCAATGTAGTCTGTATTTTCCTATTTGGGGGAGCATTGAAGAATGAATCCCCCAAATCATCCAATACTGGGACCTAACTTCCTCACTAGGAACATGTACAATGAAATATCCTAGATATTACTTTCATATTACCATTCATAAAAGTATTCCAAGAGGACCAGTGAATGAGATGACATAGACTCATGGTTGAAATAAACAAAAGGAATCAATCAAGAAGGTTGATGAAACACCTTCAATGTTTTACAAATCGGTGAACATTGTTAGATCCACCCCTATAGATTCTATAGAACATGAGGCAGATATCAAGGAATAAGAGGAGGATGATTATTTTCATAATATGGTCCACACTAAAATGATTTAAGAAGGAGTTCATAACCCAAACCATATGATTTCTATGAATTTGGGGATTCCCTCAACTAAACCACTACTACCTCCTCAGTAAGCATCTGTAAAGAAAAGGGTAAAGTTGTATGTGTACCTCACCCACCACCCAAAAGAGGTTGAACTCCTCACACATGAGGAAATATTTTATCAATGGGAGGAAGAGATTAAGGATTTGAGAAAACTAAATGCATAACTACTCTAAGGGAACATCCCAACTGGATATGTTCTATATGAAAAGCCTCATCCCATTCTCCCAGTTGACACACATCTACAAAGAGTGTTTTTTCTAGCAGCTGAAATGGAGTCAGATCATCAAATCAATGTGGGATACCAGAAAATAATATATTTCAACCCCAAAACATCAAGATATCAAGAGTTACCTCTAATAAACCCACAACATGGTCTAGTTCAGATGTATCCTCACAGACCATCCCCTATTGGTTACCCACCACGTGTACATGAAAATTTAAAACAGTTTTACTTACATGTTTTCCCCCTATTCAAGATCCTATTTAAGAAGAAATCACTAAAGGAATTGTCAATACTATTTATTCATTGGTAGATATATTTCAAGTGATGGAGGAATGACGTGAACCAATGTAGTAATAATGGAAGCCAAACTATGAATGTGTAGATTTTACCCTTCACCTACAAAACTTTGGGAACCCTGTGTTTCCAATTGTAATGGATCAGGGGACCTAGAGAAGTATGTTTTTCATTGTTTTCCCCTTTATGATCCCATTATGGTAACCCCTTCACAATAAGAAGTAGTGAAAGTCATTGACTTTGTGAAATCACTTCAAGGGCCAACCCTTATATGTTACATAAGTTTTCTATCTCAGTAAATCACGGATTATGAAGACCCTTTTCAGCAATTTCTCTTCCAATTTATCTCAACACTTCAAAAGAAAGCAATCCTTTTCCTCTTAAACTAAAAATATAAATAGAATTAGAGGGTGTTGGATTTCAATTTTGGGTGGAAATATTTAACCTAGTCCCTAAACCATCAGCTTCACCATGAAGATTTGTTTTAACTTTTTATAAAGAATATTTCCAAAGAGTTGAGAACATCGCTCATCACTGTAAAATGAAAATAAGGGTTTTGGGGTCTTTCCATAGTTACTTAGAGATAAGAAGATTCCGTTTTTTGAACTAAGTTGAAGTCCTAAGTAATTATACCAGCTTAAGGGAAGATATCATGGAATGTAGAGGATACCAATATCAAGATTAATCTGCCCCCTACACCAACTCCACCTCTAAATCCCACACCACATCACGCGACACCCCTTATTGAGTGTCAAAAATAATGCCCTACTAATATTAATGAGTATATGGGATAGAGTTGAAACCCATTTAAGGAACTGAGGAATAATTTTTATTCATTCTAAGATGAGAGAGTCTCTCTCTACTTCATAGTAGCTTCGTATAACAACTTGATCAAATTTCTGAAGCCTAAGAGGTCCGATCAGGTTGGTCTCGATGATATACCAAAATTTTTTCCCCTTCTACTAGACATTGGGGAACACTATATAAGAGTGGTTTGTTTTCAAATACATCCTATAATAATGGTGGACTATCAGAAAGTGAATTTGGAGAAACCACCAACATAAGTGGCATGGGTTTCCACTACGACCCTAGAGGAAGTTGGTGATAGGGAAAAAGTGTCTAGCAGTGGATAAAAAAATTTCAATGATTGAATGACTAGGAATAAAATCAATTGAACTCATGATATCCATAAATCATAGTTGAATAAAAAACAATGCTCCTAGTTTCTCTTTTGGTTTCATGAAGAACCTCATCGACATTGCAGTCCTCTAAGAACCAGTCCTCCAAGAAGCGGTACAATTTGAGAATAAAAAATAAAGTATAGGAAGAAGAGACTATTCATATTAAAAACCATACCTAACTCTTCCATATTTAATTCCTCTAACCCAGAAACCATGGGAACCACCCCACTAAATAGTACCATAAGAGTTTACCCACTAAACAAAATCATAATTGAAAAAAGTTCTAATCTTCAATTCTATTAATTTCATTCACTTACTGGACCACTTATATAATGATGAGTATGACCATGAAACCAAATTAACAACACATGATTAGAGAACTATAGGGAGACACCATTAGAGTTGACGATAAAACGGATGATGTGACCATGATAAGACTCAATATCCTATCCATGTCCCTACTCCGACTTTCTATACTGCTGAAACTTGTGGGAAAGACCTCCAATGGTTCCAAAAGGAGTGTGAATGTTCCCACACATATGCCAGGGGATTACCTAACCCAGTCATCCTAAAAGATATATTATAGGGGATGCAATAATATGATCAACCAAGTAAATAAGGAAGACTTATTTAGCCTATCCCACCAAAGATAGGAGCACCTTAACTCCTATTCCAAGGGCTGATCTGCCTATACCATGTACTTTAGCTCCTAAAAATCCTATGAAAGAGAATCATAATGCTAGGAAGAATATACCTTTATCCTAGAATTATGAAATTATAAATAAATTGGACATGATTTCATACAATTTGTTGATCTTGAATGCTCTAAGACTATTGAAAGACCTCTGGGAAGTGGTTATAGAGGCCTTGTCAAGACATTGGGATTGTAAATCTGAGGTTTCCACTAGAGAAATATATCATGTTGAGATTTATCCTATAGAATTCCACGTGATCATCTCTTTTATGGGACAAGACAATGATTTTGTTATACATGGAAACATTATACCCATGTATGTGTTTGTAAGGATAAAAGATGTTGATATATGATGGGATTTCATTAATAACATCTCATGAGAAAACCTCATTCCAGTTAGAAAACATCATTGACTAGGTTATAGTGAGGCACAATTGTCGTATTTTTCTCTAAAGATACAAGGTTATGGTAAAATCAAGAAAAATTCACTTGGGATAATCAGGATCATGGCTCAGTTTGGGGACCTTTTATCTGGCTTAGAATTTTTTGTTGTCTAGTAAGATATGACCTTCAATATTATGCTAGAAAGTAATTTGTTGTATCATAATGTGGAAATATTCTATTTATACTACCAATTACTAAAATATTTCATTATAGTTAAAATTAGGACATTACATAGTGATGAAATCCCATTCTTATCTTGAGAATCACAATATATTGATGGAAGATTATATTTTAGGGAAGGGAGACAACCCATGACATATATTGTCACTCAGATCACTGCCTTAAATATTTTATAAAGTATCCAAATCAATCCCTTAAAAACAATCATTGAAGAATATGTGCTTCCTATGAATTATATCAAAAGAATAGGCCCAAATTTGGGCACATATTTTACAACCTTCATGAAATATATCATAAAAAACAAACCTAGCTGCACTAAAAGGTCATTAACTCCCCAAATAGCAATAAAATATTAGGTAAAAATGTCCCCATTATATTCAATGAGATTTAAAAGATCCTTGACTCATCATTCTGGTAATTAGAGGCTATCATTCCTCTAGGGGTTATTGAATATACTCCTTCATTGTCCCTTGTCTTCCCTACAGAACTTAAATTAAACCCCACATTTTTAGCAAGATCAAAAGAAGCTACTTCATCTTCCAGATGTTAAAATGTTGACTCCTCTCATAACATTGAAAAATTTCTTTCATCACCTACTTCCCCTAAATAGTGAGGTATAATATAAAGAGAAATAGATGGAGGACCTCAGGGATGCCCCTATAGTATTTGAGGAAGACATATCTACCACTATTGATGAACAAAGACAAATAAATATGGGCATAGAGGAGGAACCGTGACTTATATTGATTAGCTCAACCATGTATTATGAAGATCAAGAGGTATATACCTCCTTTATGAAGAGACATCAGGACATATATTCCTATAATTATATGAAAATAATATGTCTCGATCTCAAGGTGTCCACCCACCATCTAGGATTTCTAGAAAACCACCAGAGTTACAAAAGGTCAGCTAGACAGAAGCAACCGACTCACACTGCCAAAATTATGGTTGAATTTGACAACCTTATCAATTTTAATTTCATTTTTGGAATACCATTATCAGAAATGAATAGCCAATATGGTCCCAATTAATATGAACAATGGGAAAATATAGGTTTTCATAGACATTATAAATTTCACCCGGTATTGTTTAAAAGATTATTTCTCAGTTCTGATCAAGGAACTACTGATTGATGATACAACTAGATATTATGACCTTTTCTTCATGAATAGTTATTTATGGTACAACTAAATCATGATGGTCCCTAAATATGAGAAATAAACCACTTTTATATCACCCCAAGGGGCGTATTTCTATTGGGTAATGACCTTTGGTTTGATTAATGTTAGTGCTATAAACTAATGTGCCATGAAAATCATATTCAACACCTTTTGGGATGTTCTGTCAAATGCTATGTCAATGAGATGGTGGTTAAATCCTAGAAACATTATAACCACCTAGATAATTTTGAGAAAATATTTAATAAAATGAGATAGCATATCCTGAACATAAACCCCTTGAAATTGTCTTTTAGAGTTTCCTCAAGAAAGTTTCTTAGATTCATGATATTCAATAATTCCATCAAAGTTGATACTTAGAAGAAAAAGTATATCCTTAACATTCCACCAAATAAAAACCTCAAAGGTTAATTGTTATTATAGGGAATCAATTCCTACATTTAGTGTTTTATAAAAAACCTCATAAGGAAGTGAATTCCTTTAACCAGGTTCATGAAAAATAGGGTTTCATATTAGTGGACTGATGACTATCAAGAAAAATTTAATAGTATCAAGGAATATCATTTAAGTACACCAATGATAATTTTTCATATTAAATGGAATATTTTTAGTTTTTATGTGATAAACCTAGAAATATAATTTGGTTTTTTACTTACAGAAAATAATTATGTTAGGAATGAAAACAGGCTCTATTACCACAGTCAAACCGTGCATGATACTGAGACTAATTATTTAAAAATCGAGAAGAGTGTTCTTGAATTAATATTCATGGTTCATAATCTGAGGAAATACCTATGGCACCATGAAGTTTATTTATACTCTCATAAAAACCTTGTAAAATGCATCTGTAGTCTTCCCATTCTAACCAGATTTTTGGTATTGTAGGAGGTCATCGTAGAGAAGTTCGACAATCTGTTTATGCCTCAAAAAGTGGTAAACAAATTTTATTTGAGAAAATTTCTTGAAAAAAAACCATCTTAAGAAACAAATTTGTTAAATAATTAATTTACTAAGGAATAGATCTTATCTATTCAATAAAAACCTTAGACATGGGGAATTTATATTGAGGGTGTATCCAGAAGCATGAAATGGGAGAGAATGAAATACACCAAGCTCAATAAATTCAGTTTGTAAGTCATATTCGTCTCTATGTAAAAGGAAGTGTTTATTTACACACTCCTATTGTTAAAAGTGTATACAAAAAATGAATTAGAATATCAAACCGTCATCACAAGGATATAACTAGAATAACAAATTTTAGTGGACCACTTGAAGGTAAAAAGTGATTAAGATTTAGTAATCAAGAAGATCAATGGAGATTATGAGATAAAAAAAGAGTAGTTAATCACTCTACTTGACTATGTTTGGG
Source organism: Viscum album (assembly GCA_963277665.1). Classification (NCBI taxonomy): domain Eukaryota; kingdom Viridiplantae; phylum Streptophyta; class Magnoliopsida; order Santalales; family Viscaceae; genus Viscum; species Viscum album. The sequence goes on from OY728139.1 coordinate 1,045,975,958, forward strand.
GACTAATGGATGAATTATCCTCAGAGATAACATTGAACCATGTTCCATGATCCTATAATTCCATGGAAGATGCATTGAAAATATGATTATGGATTTAGAAGGTCCAGATCGGGATGAAATAGTCATTAGCATTGATCAATATGGAATAGTGTCACCTTTTTTTATTTCAACAGTGAATAAATAAACCAAGTTAATTCCATCACTGAAGCATGTGGTCCTAAAAATAGTTGGATGATTCCCATTTTAGACTACATTAAAAATTGAGTGCTCTCATCAGATAGAGTTGGAAAAGAGAAAACTCAATGATGAGTGACCAACTTTACTCTTTACGATGTCCCAAATCACTATAAATTCCTCTATAAATTGAGCTTTGATGAATTATTTATTATCCACATTAATAGATATGTGAATGTTACTATCATGGAATAAATACATATAGAATCCAATGACCCCTTTCCTGAGTTCAATATTTCCCATCGAATTTGGAGGCTTGTATACCACTAGCTTCGAATGACACTGGATTTCATGAAATTCACCAAAAGTGAAATTTTATCCAAGTGTACTCCAATATCATCCATCAACCCATGGGGTTTATACACACATAAAAACACTCCTGACCATTTTCTGTATGGGGAATGGATATTGTAAGGTAGTATATTCTAGCTATGACTAAGCATTTCAAATACATTCTCACAACTACCAACTTCTACTCTAAACATTCTTAAGAAATACCCCTCCAATAATCCAGGGTGAAAATTATTGTTAGCTTCATGAAATCAAATATCATTATTAGATTTTGTGTCACTCATATGATAATTATGGTAAATGGAACCAATTTCAATTTAGCTGAGTTAGAGGATCTATATTAGGTGTATAATACCAAATCCAACCATTAATATCACTATTATACAGTGGATGATACATAGATAGAGAAATTCCACAAGGCTTTATAATACATACTCTAGAATATAGTGGAAAACATAAAAATCTTGGCATGAAAAGCTCCTCCATGCCTTCTGGGATTATTGGACTATAACCCAGACCACCACACAAAAGATTTGATATTATCTTGTATATGAGATAGAATTAGTCATTCCCATTATGGTCTAATTAGTATCACTTAAATAGTTTGTTTAATAATCAAACAGGGTCCTGGTTACCAGACCTTAAAATTCACACCAAATGGTCATTATCACATGACCTTAAAAGTCATGACATACAGCCTAGTTATATGACCTAAAACTACAAGAAATAATAGTTTGAGCTATAGGACTCTAAACTACATAGTCCGACATCCTAGTTATAATATGATAATATTTATGACAATTTCATTTCCACATGATGTAAAACTACATGGTTCACAAACTTGTCTCATGACATGAAACTTTATAACATTTCATCTCATGCTTGAGAGGATCACAACCCTTGGTGCTAGTCTCCACTAAAACTCATTATAGAATTATGCATAGAATGATTCACATATAAATAGGATACATAGTGATTCCCATACATTATTTTCTTGGCCCAAAAACAACTTAAATAAAAAAAACTATTCAAAAGACTCCAACATAGGTTTTTCCACTTCTGGGCTCATCTTAAACATATAGAACTATATGTTCCTTGATTCCTTCCCATGTGGGATATGTTGTGATGGATAGGTTCCTTAACCTTGGATCATACCCTACAAAATAATAGGGGAAGATGTCCCTTAACAATTATATATGACCCTAATATTTGGATAATATCTTAATCTAAGGTTACCTCATCTAGAATCCCATCACGAAAACAAAAAAACCCCTTCCCTATATATTAAAAATGATTTCTATTGGGGTATTAATACTCCATGATTGATGAAAGACCAAATGATTCCTTTTTTCTCAGACACATTCCTTCCACACATCATTCTTCTTATTTTACAAAAAATTAGGATCTCCAGAAACACCCCTTGGACATCAGAAATAGAATGTCTAATTCTTGATGAAACCTTTTTTTTTTTGTTTATACATTGATAATTCACAGTATTTTTTTTCATGAGTTTCCCTCAAAAGACTATTTAACCATATCCTCATTCATCCATGGGAGAAAAATTTCTATCTCTATAATCCCCAATAATATCATGATGGAAACTTCTTTTTAAATATAGTTAATGGTCGATCCTTGTATTATTGTCTTATATAATTTATTATAATATCAGAACCACTGAGATCATGGTTTAAAATTTCCTTATTTATGTATGTTGTTTTTTGGAACATAATTTGTCTGGTAATCCATATGGCACTCATCGTTTCCATACTTATGTTCCTATTCTTATTACATAAAACTACAAGAAACCATGCATCCTTATTGTATGATGATAAACATATTGGTTAACATCCCTATTATTCAACATTAATCTACCTTAAAAACTACATACCTCCTGGTTTTCACCCCTTTTTAATACAAAGCGATGCCTAATTCCTATATCCTGGTCTAGCCACAATAAGATCAAGGTTCCCATATCCTTTCTTTTAATTTTTTCTTTATGGTGAAAGAAACTGTTTTCACTCCTTATTTCTCACAATGAGAATAACTCATGTGGGATTATGATTTTTGGTAAGGGATTCCTTGAATAATCAATACATATGAGTTCACTTTAGGGTTATAATGGACCTAGATGAATGACCTTAAAAGTAAAAACAATAATCCTTACCACATAATGTTAAAACACATGGTTGACATCTCTTTCATTATGTAAATCCATGAACTACATGTGGGTTGATTCTCAGTTTGATGTGATACATAGTGATTCTTGGATCATAAATCATTGTCCAGTAATAATATAATAATTCCACCACTCTTCTATATATTAACCATATCTATATAGGAGGGTCCAATATTGGTTATCACCCCACTCATGAGCCCATATTCAAAGGAAAATGACCCATATCCTCACAAGAATTTGATTAGTGTGGGGAATATACTCTAGAACTATGTATGAATTCATTATCACTTTTATGAGATATGTAGAAGTTTCTAGATCCTCTTCCTTGGTCCCAACCATAATATATTAAAATATCCTCCCATTGTTCAGGCCACACATGTGTCAGAAACATTTCCACCCATTATTGGGTAACTTTTACATGAAATGTTCCTTCAATATTTAGGAACATTCCTTCCACACATCATACTCTTTATCTAGGGAAAATATGAATCTCTATAATCTTTCCTCAACCATTGTTAATAGAATATGTGATTCATGAGGACACCTCTATTTTGACTGTGAATTTATACACCCCATTATTTCTTTGCATAAGAATCTATCAAAAGGCTTGTAAATCATAGTCACATTCATCCTCAAGAGAAACCTCTTATATCTCATTACACCCCGAAAACTTCATGCTGGAAACCTCTTTCAAACATGCTCCATGGATATTCTGTACATTATTGTCCCATGCCACTCTTCGAATCTGAAAGCCCCCATATTTCAACTTACAACATTTCCGCCTCATACCTAAAAAATTATAGAACATTCTTGGTAAGATCATTATGAAATTGAAAATCGATAATATTATGGTCAATGTTAAATGGACATAAATTGATTACATCAATTTCCTTTATGTAAGATTTTAAGCTTTATGGTTCATAACCTTGTCATATGACATTAAAATGCATGATGCTTTAACCCTCTTTGGGGAGGATCCCTTCCTCCTACTATTTTTCATCCACTGTATCACCCCAAAGAACTATGTACGACTTGATTCTAATTCCAACAAGGCACATAGTGATTCCTAGATCCTCTATTATAGCCACAACAACTACAACAACCAATTTCTTTTTCCTCCATTCATAAAAAAAACCATTATATGGATAAGAAATTATGGATTTCTCCCAAGACATATCCTTTATAAGGTTATGGTTGAAATATAATCCCCCACTTTTACATACAAAACGAATTTCTATATGTGTGGATTCTAATTCGTGGAAAGTGATGACCTTGATGATTCTTTCATTCTCAGAAACATTCCATTCACAAACCATCCTTCACGGTTTTAACAAATCCAAATGATTATAATCTCTATAATCATCATTAATATAAATTATGATTCCTAAGGAAACTTTTGTTTTGACTATAAATAATATTCCCCAATTGGGCTCTACATAAGTTGCCCCGAAAATTCATGTTAACCAAAGGCACCTGGTTTTTCAAGAGAAACCACTTCTATCTCTATGAGCCTTGAAAAAATCATGATGTAAATCACCTTTCAAAAATTCTATATGGTCACTCCTTTCATACTTTTCCCATATTATGTTTTAGATTCAAAAATCACAAAATCATGAATTAAAATCCCCCATTTTTGTACTTGATGGATTTTAGAACATTCTTAACCTATTATCCTATCTTGGGTCATCATTAATTAGCTCATAACCAATGTTATTTGACCTAAAACACTAGTTTTATTAGTCTGTATTGCAATGATTTAAAATTACCATGAAAAGTGACATATTACTCTATAGGTTGGAAAACCAAAAAATGGAACCTTAGGATAGAGTTGAGTTTTATCTCACTATATGATCACTCGAAATGGTTTGAGAATATTTTCCTGAGAAATAAAAATAAAAAGGAAAAAAACTTGTTAGGTTGAAATCATGCAAAGGGTGGAATAAGAAAAAGTCAAGTCCAACTCTCTATGTTTTTTGATACCTAACATAAGAAAATATTAGGGCAATGACACAAAAGACACTAAGTTCATATGGTCTGTCATATAAATATAGAAGTAGTAGAACAATGATCACTAGGTTCTAATAACTTGGAAAAAATTTGAGAACACTCCTATTCATATCTTTGTGATTGAAACACATTGATAAGAGTATGTCTAATTAAAAAAACTAGATTTAGTGTTATGTTATAATTATAGAGTAAAATAGGGATAAATTCGTAGATGATTAGAAATAAAATATTTTTCATTAATAGAGAAAAATTATAAGGAGTATAAAAAGAATTGGAGTTAGTCTATAATATTTTACAAAAGACCATCAACATAAATCTTGATTTTTTGAAGGTTCTGTTAAGATATATTGATGACCTATGATAGTTAATCTTTCTATATAGTCTCGAACTTCTCAACAAGGAGATTCTCCTCCATCAAGGTTGCATTGGAATTATTACCCTTAGCTTAAACCCCTTTTAAAAAATGATGAAGTTTTATGAGTTACACTAAAGTGGTATCCATCTCTTGTTGAAGGAAAAATATTTGAATGGATTTCTTTTAAACTCATTTAATTTAATCCACCTATTTCTTATCATGGTTGATCTCTTCATAGTATAATTAATATCAAAGATCATCAGTTTTGGTGAGCATTGTTGCTTTGATATGGTTATTTTGGGACTCATTATCTTTATCCCATTGGTGAACGATCTCCTTCGTAGTACCATGCACTATGTGGTAGTCAAATCCACCATAATACAACATTCAAAACATGCTCCATAGATCATGGTGTTTTTATAGAGGTTTTTCCATGGGTTTCCTTGAGAATAACTCTTAGATTTCCAACCTTATGAACTAGTGAAATCATCATAATGTAACATGAGCCTCCTCTATTATTGTGAATCTATTCTATGAAGGAGAGGTGTGCTCCATAATCAGTTATATATTTTAAGTGACATGAATTTTACTTCTTTGAGCGACATCATCCTCACCTTGTACAGTCATTTGAGTTGGATAATAGGCCCCATTCCGATTCAACCACTAACATTGATGGAATTGAAGGAAGAATGAAATTATTCATCAAAATTGGAATATAGAAATGAGAAAATGAAAAGGGGAGTCAAATGAGATGATTGTAATCACTCATTGATGAATTGGTTTCTTGGTTGTATTCTTCACTAGAATCCTAAACCATATAGTTTTTATTTAGATTTTCTACCGAGGAACACTCTATTGAGTTTTCTTAGGGCCTAGTATACAAGGCGCTCAAGAACCTCCCACTTCAGGTCCCCTTACTATTTTTTCCCTAGCTAAAGGATCGGGATGGACCCAGACACCTTGGTTGTGGATCACTTTGAAAATATTTTCTATATAAAATATTCCCCCTTTCATGATCATTTATTTAATGTATAGGATGTAAGAAGGTTTTTCATGTAAGAAACACTAAATATAGAAGCCCACATCTATCCAACTCCTTATTAGGGTTCCCCAAACTCCTCTAGGGAGCCATAGATATCAATATATTGATAAAGATATTCCATTATTTCATTATAGAGTATTTCAAATATCATTAAATCATCACCATAAATGGAATCCATGATGTTGCATACAGGAAAAAAATGGATCTTCCATTAGCATCATCTGATGTACTTTCTATTGGAACAACCCTTTCAAGCCACTATAAATTATTATTAACTTCAACACCTTCATCAAATGATGTGATGTCTTTATCAGCCCCTCTTAGGATGGTGAAGGGACCTGGAATAGTGGATTTAGGGTCATCGAGTGTATCCAATGGATCTAAAATATCCTAAGGAATAGAAGTATGTTATTGGATCATGAAGCCTTATGATATGAATTTGACATTAATAGGATTCTCTCCACTATATATTATTATAGGAAAAAATGTGGTCTAATACCTTGATGATTCTCCTATTGAAGGGATGGAATCACGAATTGGAATCTTCACCCCATCTAGAATATCCTCCTCATTTCTCAAAGGGTCATATCTAACCCCCTTAAAAGAGGAGTGGGGAGTAGATCCTCAAACCCAAAATAATGGTCATATACTTATTATGTACAAATTGAAGAAAAATGTTTTCATGAAAACGTACCAAAAATAAAAATGTGATTGTCCAACGACATTATTCTCCACTATCTATTCACATTATATAGAGAAATTCTAGCTATTTCCTCCTCAAATATAGGTATTTTAGGTCCCAATTTAGAATATTCTCTCACCATATCATCTTCCATTATCATATTTCTGGAATATTTCTCCTTAATTCAAGAGTGGATCCCTCATCCTTGATTGGGGTACCTGTAGGGGAATATTTCTGTGATGGGATCTTGATTGATTCTCCCTCTACCCACTTCAAGTCAAAGTCACCCTTCCCTCAGTAAGGAAGTCATGTTCAAGAAAATAAAATTATAATAAAAGAGAAAATATAAGATAGAGAATATACATCATGAGGATGGATGAATTCATCCCATTCATCAGTGGGTTGTTAATCAACCCATCTAATGAAACCTTGATCCATCATATAATCCACTCACCTCATATCAGGGATCTAATCATCAGTTAAATAAATGAGAATATCCATCTCTTGAATATGTATTCCAACATCAATAGGATTAGGATCAAATTGGAGGTTGGGTGGGTCTCAAACATACCCAATATACGGAATCTAAAAGCTGGTGTGGAGTAATGCCCATAGTTTCATGGCATCAGAAGGTTTTTATACCAAACTTGAACCAAATTTGATCATATGTAATCCAAGTATTCTTTAGTATGTTGTAATGTTGACACAACACTCCTTGATTTCCCTGGCTTTACAGTTCTCTCTATCATGGTCAAAGGATGAGAAACTAGATCTTAGGTTTCCTCATGATGATGGTGGTTGGGCTATCTAGGCTCAACCTCAACTGGTGAAACACTTTTAATATTTATTGGATGACTAAACCATGCAAGGAGACACCTCGGAGATCTTGTGGCCTCACCACTATCACTATCTAGAGTGGGTTGGCCTTTCTAGCACACTTACCCAAAATAGAATTCATTACATCTTTGATATATGGAAAACTCATTATCAACATACCTTTAGGATACAATGTGATCCAAGATTCAAAATACTAAGAGGTTTTCACTTTGGATTCACTTAGAGGAGGCAATTTTATTACTTCTTGAGTTAACTCCATGATAGTGAGGAACTAGAATTGTTAGGCCACTGTTGGATTCTTTTAAATTGGATATTCCAAAAGGGAGATACATTGGTTTCTAAAAGAACTTAAATTGATATGAAAAATTGTATGGATCATATTCTTCATAAGTAACATTTCCATCAATTCGAGTTGTGAACACACCATCCATGAAATCAATCATGTACATCTCACTTCATCATTATATTTCTCTTTATCAATGGACATCCTGGTAGGTGGATCCCTATTTGGAAGGGAGTCTCATAATTTCAATATATTTAGTTTCCTTAGGTATTCACCATAATTTTGAGATATGAGTTTTATTATATAAAAAACATGAATTAAAGGTCAAAAATATCCTCTAGGAACTCTAATTTCACTCAAAATGGCATAAAAAGAAAAATGTGAGACAATCTATCCCCATAGTACTTGAAATGGAATTGATATTCTGAAGGGGGATGCCTTATATGCACGTGTAATAAGAACTAGTTAATCCTCTCCATGACGTTGGATTCCAACCATATGTCAATCCGCTATGCTAGGTTGGGTGCTATGAAAATTGTTCTTGGCCTCACACTATCATCATATTCACTAACCGGAAGCACGTAAACAGTTAAACACATCGCTAAAAATCCTGAAATATGTGTCTTTAGAGGAACTACCCGCTTGATTGTATACCCCATTGTTTTTACTAGCCTAATTCTAATGTGGGTAGGAATCTACCAGGAAGAACCCTTTTTTCTACTACAGAACATCATGTGGGACATTTTCAGGAGGGGCCCTACCACATTGAATCAAAGAAATAACTCATCCACACATCAGAGTGTACATCCTCTCCTTAGGTGAGGGTCTTCATTCCTAATGTCTCAGGATATATCTAATAGATCAAGATAGAAAACAAGAATCCTTTCAACATCATCCCAAGTGGCTTTCAGCAAGATGAACTCCTTGTATGTCTCTCCAAGAATGGTCACCCTTGAGATCTTTTAGACATCCCTTTAGATGATGACAACTTCATCGTGCATCAGATAGAAGGTGTTAGTATGTGGGCTCCATAAAATTAAAATTTTAGGAATAATATCTATGTTCTTGTATACATATGTCTAGGACACTAATAAAACCACATAAATGCTAACATCATTTAGCTCAATGTCAAAATCAGCAAAAGCTTAGCACACCTAGAACAACCACATCCACTCTGGTTTGACACCTCCTATTCATCTTTATATCCTTTTTATTGGTCCTTTTTAGAAGCATTAATAATGGATGTGTAATTGTGTGGATTTAACTTAGGTGTTTGAGGTTTAAAATCCAAAGCACAACTACAGTGATGCATGACATAGGCAGAGGGTGATGTTACCCCATTGATATACATGCCCCTGGCTGAGATGTTGGTATTAGTAAAATTCATGTACTCTTGAAACCATGAATGTGAGAGGTAATTTTTATCTTGGGGATGATGATGTGATTTAGGAGCCCTTGTATTTAAACATGAAGATAATTACTCTCAAATTATTTTTAGTGATACTCCTTAAAATGATTTTACAAAACTGGAAGAGTGGAGTCACATGCATTGTAATAATCGGTCCTGATGACATCCATCATCTCTTCGATATGATTACCATTATCATTATCAAATACACTGCCATTCTAAGGATACATCAGAAATACTGAGATTTCTGTTAAAGTTGTGTATGGGTTTGAAATAGTTTGGAAATTACCATATTTGTGACCTTGTGCAGGTCTCTCACCCAGGTGACCTCTCTCATGTCATTCACTCTGATGACCTCATGCATGTCACTCGCCAAGGTGACCTCATGACAGTCACTCTCATAGGTATGAGTGTTGAGAAGATGAATTCATACAAGGTGTATGAGAATGGGTAGAACGGGAGTAGATAGAAGTGTTGGGAAGCATGAAATACTAGAGTGATGAGAGAAGTAGTGTGGTAGAGTGGTGTGATGGTGAGAAGAATCACCACCAGAAAAGTGAATTATATTTATAAACTCAAGTATTTAAATGAATACAACTGGAATTAGGAATTCACACAATCCACCTATGTGACATACTTTTGCAACATACTTACACGACATATATGCATGACATACTCGTGTAGATCACCCTTCACTTCTCCCTTACATGGTACTCAATTAATAATCATCGTAAAGCCCAATAATGAAGGTATGTGAACATGTACAGGCCATAAAATGAAAGACAATCCATTTTATCAACCTTATGATTATACCATTTTCCTCCAACCAGATCTAATCCTGATAGGGGTATTTTATTGATACTCCCTTTTTCACATGAGAATGAAAAGTTTAAAAGAGAAATACCTGAAAAAAAGATATGTGAAATATATCAAGGATCGCATGAATTCAACAAAGTAATATCATGCAAGGCCCAACTGTAATTACTAAAATGATCCATCCTATGTGCCTAGAATCACTGTGCATGTCTACCCTTTATTCCAAGTGTCACTATGTAGGTCTAGCCTATACACCCAACATCACTACAAAGGTCCATCCTGCTTGGAAGATCCATAACATAGGTGTAGACAGGTGCACCCAAGAGACTTGCACAAGTTGTACCTATGTGATACCCAGTATGACAAACCTGCATGAGTTAACCCTTACTCTTAGGGTTTAACAAATGCCTATAAATAGGACCCTTAGGCTTCTCATTTGAAAAAAACTGGAAGACTAGAATAGCACTTAAAGATTTTATCTCCCTATTCCATCACCTAGGTCCTCAGAAATTTTCAAGTAGATCTCCAAACATTGAAATAATAGGAATTTAATAAGGGTAGTTGGATTAGAGACCCCAAACTAGTTTAAACCCAAAATACCTACATAAGTAGACACCTCCCTATAATCTAGTAACACAGGTGTAAGTCCCCTTTTCAAGGCTGGTACTTGAGTTCCACTCATCAAAGACACCTAAGGAGACCCTTGGAGCCTAGATGAAGGCCTATCCCAAGTGTTGCTACCCAGGTATTCAATTGGCCAATGGAAACTTAATCTCACCCAGGATTAAAATACACGAGCCTCCTTAAATTCTACCTAGTATACCTTTTCCATTTCATATTAATCGCACTCACGATTCACCTATATATCCTCATTAACCTTTCTTAGACTGCACCTACATGATCCATCCTTTGATCCCCCCATTTCATGTCACTGATCATAGAGAACCTCTTCCCTCAGGTCCATCATTTGAGGGGTACCAAGACAAGTCATCTTTCAAAGCCTGAAGATGTATGTGATTAGAGTACATAATAAATTATAATGTCATCTTGATCATACATTCCTATGGTAAATTATATCCTACTATTAACCTACCTAATAAGGTGGATCCTTAGAATGTTATCAATCATAAATTCATGTGGTAATAAGGATACCAAACTTTGGTATGGTGGAAGGGGGATTCTTGGGCCAAGAGGCTACAACTATGGTCAATAAGCCCACCCTCAGCCCCTATTCCACTTGTTGGAAGGGGAGTATGGAATAATCTTTAATAGGTAATCCCTCATTGATTAATCCCCTAATGTTTCTTATATGACCCCTCCACCTTTCATAGATCTGGTCTTGTCCACCAACAGATGAAGGATATTGTGTGGTTTGTCAGATCTTCCACATCCTCTTGTTTCTCATAGTGATCATAACACACATGGGATTAGAGGTTAGTGATGATCATGAAATATGCATGATCAAATACATATATCGAGAGGACATTCACATTCAAAATATTCCTCTTACCTTCTCTATATGACTCCTAGTCATTGTAAGAACCAAAAAAAATTCACTACCTCAATGGGCCATATCCCGAAAGGGAAAAACCCTTGGATTTCCAAACTTCAACTCCACCATGATTTTTTTCACACCATTACCTACCCTGAGGTACATGGGAAGTGAACCAATAATCCATAAAGGCTGAATCAATGAGGAGAACAACATACTTGTCTCAATAGAGAATCCATTTTGAGATCTTCCTCTCAACTTGACATGGGAATCCTCTATTGGTGTAATCCAAAACTTTATGAACTACACGAGTTTTGATTCCTATCCAAATAGGATACGTAAGAAGCCTCCCTAATGTTCAAACCCAATACCATAATAAACCTTAATATTATCTAAGATATATTACCAATAGGGTTATATCCAACCTAGGAGGATAAATATATTCTAGGTCCCTTGGGCCACTCTAGCATAAATCTCAAACCATCTATGACTATGATCCTCCTGCCTGTATACCCTGGCCACATGACATTAAACTGCACTGTTTACTCCTCATCACATGAAATTAAAAGGTATGATGTTTCCCATTAAGTGGAATAGATATACATGGGTTATAATTTCGTTCATAAAGATACATATGAATCCCCTCTCATGGTCCTGATCCCAACATAAATTAAACTCTCATCCTCATATTTGATGATAACTTCTAGAGAAACACACGGTGTGGCTTAAACTAGATTCATGATAATAAATGATATAAGAATCTCCATTCAACATACAAAAGAATATCATTTATGGAGAAACTCAAATTTATAAAAATTATTCTATGTAAAAACACATCAATAATTTATTTTTGATTTAAAGGGTGACCCATTTCATATTTGGTATTTCAAAAAGGATTAAAAAATGTGTCTTAAATCTATAAGAGAGTCTAGGAGTAAGAAATAATTCCCTTAAAAAGGTGTTATAAGACTAAAATACCATCATCTTGAATAATGTGAGTCCCTAATAATTATTGGATCCATTTCCCAGTGACCACATTCCTTTGAAATGCAGGATCATGAAATATACCAAATAAGGGAATATTGGGTGTTTTTAGTTCCATTAATAAATCATGTTCAAAAATATATGAAAAGGACCTGGATATATGTTTCTAATGTTAATGGTCATGGAAGAACTACCAAAAAATTCCATTCACACCCCATATCGTTTTCAGAGACAAAAAAATATGATCATAGTTCTTAAAAGATATTTCCTTGGTTGCTTTATTCAACATTTTATTCTCCTTCTTGAGTTGTTCATTTTTCACCATAGATGGTTCTAAATTTTCATTTAGAATCCACTATATTCATAATCACTAATTTATAACATATTCAATATTTTAATATGAGATATGAATTTGAATTTATCATTATTTTTAATACTGGATTATTAATCAACCTTCTCTCCTCTATGAAACAAATTATTCTTCTTTCAATAAAACATTTATTAGTTTTCTTCAACATCTATTTCCAAGAATTATTATATTTATATTCTAATTTAAAATCATTAATGTCATTCTTAGGAAAAATTTCTATTAAATTTCCAATATTATAAATATTATAAAATTTAATAAATTTTTTACATTTTTTTATCTAACCCCCCTTTTAACATCACTTAGAAATAAGATTAATGATTTTGTTGAAGTATTATTCATCCACCTCAGTATACAAATATCTTTATTCCTTTTATCTTTCTATATATATAAAATTATCTTTCCAAATAGATTTGAAATCTATTTCTTCCTTATGCTTATTTTTAAAGACAATTTATTTTCTCATTTCAGATGCTATGAGAAAATTATGAAGTGAATTTATATATAGATCTTATTGTTCTTCTGGGAAAAACACATTGGCATCAAACATATCTGAATAGTTTATCATGAGTTTCATAAAAATATTATAATATGTTAGTATCTCACTAAAACCACTGATATGTATGACAATTTCATTTACCCTAGTAAAGCACTCATCAATATGATCATCATCATCCACTTGATATCTTCAAAATTTCTCCTCCATATTTGTAACTCAACCTACTTAACATTATTTTTTTCTTCATAGATGATCCTCAACTTATCACATATCCCTTTGATTGGTAAAAACCCCACAATATTTTTATATAACATCTCATATTGGTCCATAAATTGTTTTTTAGCTTTTACATCAACTTTTAGATTTATCTTATTAGAAGATATCATTGTAACCACATTAATGGGAGTAAATCTCATTTTTGTTGCATATCTCACTTCTAGGTCAAGAGTTCAAAGATAGAGTAACATCATATTATTCCGAATATTATATTTATTTCCATTTAATACAAAAACAACCTCATTGTTCACTACATTTATATTCTCTATAACCAGTAGAAAGTTGGATATCTCATAGTTAACCTTCCATCAGATACCACTTGTTGATCCTATATTAGTGTGAGATCCATGAGATGGGGAGGGTGAATTAGTAATCCCTTTTCATTTATAAATTTCTCTACTAAAGTAAATCTCTATAAATTGTTAGATTTACAATCCACTAAAATATATATCTCAACCTCACTTCATGTATAGTAAATACATATATAGTTAAGATTATGATATCTAAAAGGTTAGGTAAAAAGGAATACTTATTTCCATATCAGTTATCCATCCTAACATAGATTATTTACTCTATTCTTTCAGGATTACAAATCCATATGTAGCAACAGGTTCAACACCTTGATAATCCTTCCTCTATCTGACTTTGGTTATACACCCTAACAACTAACTCTTATACCATAGATGGTTATACCCCCAAATTATATTTCTTGTTCCCTCTTACTTAATGGATGGTTATCCAATCCAACCAAAAGATTTTTCAAAAACTTATTTTATTCCCCAGAATTAATTTATTCTATTTTCTTTATTGAACTATTGCATAAAAATATTCTTCATTATATTTTTTCCTATATAAGAATATTAGACCACTTTTTATTATATACTACTTCAAGATCATTAATAAAACTCTAAAGGGTATATTGGTCAAAAACATTATTACTGATTTTAGAAAGACCAGGATAGACTCAAACATGCCTTTATAAAACGTTTTCAAAAACTGCTCATTAGAAATAATCTATCTAGTACTCCTTATTCTCTTGTTCTTTATCTGATGAACTTTATACAGTGAAACTTAGTTTCATACACCAGTGTTGACACTATGGAATGTGTACCATGAAATTTTCCATATAATTAAAGATGGAAAACCTAACTTAAAAACTAAATGATGAGTTTGAGAAGAAATACTTATTTATGTCAGATAGAGGAGCTAAATGTATTTCCATGTGTTGTTATAAAAAATATCCTTGACCAGCCTTAAAAATTTTGTGATGCGATTATCTATTTTTCATGGGGGTTAGTGATGGTAGTGAAGGAATGGGATTGAATTGCCAAGAATTCATCCCAAAACTATACCCAACTAGGTGTGCGGGGGCACAACCCCATGTCATGGATAAGAAGGTTCACCCAATTGATTTGTGGATTTACCCCCAAGTAGTGTTGAAGCACAAGGTACCTGTGCAACCGACTAGGGAATCATCTAGTGCGGCACCCCTGAGCAGCATACCTACGTGTCAGCCTATGTGATTTTCCAATGAAAGAGGATGAGTCATCCACCTGAGTGAGATATCCCCTTTTCCCATGGTCCTATACTTTCCTATAAATAGGTCCCTGGGTTCTTCATTTTTAAGAATGAAAATTCTTGAATACCAAATGCATCTCTACTCACCCTAGTCCTTCACTAAACCCCTACAAAATCTTCTAGGAAGCTTTCTAAAACTAAATTGATAGAGGATTGGATAGGGACAGTTAAATTTAATTCCTCCATGATTTATAAATTATCAATACTTTTGTGAGGAATTTGATCACTCTGTGATTAATGGACACTAGCTTGAGGTAACTCTACTTAAAAAGGGACCTTCATGAGCCTCCGATGGGAACACTTTTGGAGACCCTTAAATGGTTTAGGAAGGTCTCTCCCAAGTGTAGTTTCCAAGGTGTTCTATCTCCCAGGGTTCAACTAGCTCGCCCAAACCTACCTGTGTGAAGCGCGGCCTGTGTGAACCTCCCTTGGTTCACCCTAACCTCCAGCCTACACGAGCCACTTATTGGGACTTTTTGAAATACATTCAAGGAAGGACATCTCCTCCTTTGTCTCCCTTGTATAAGATGTATTAGGTTGAATCCTACATCAAATCCTATAAACATTCACAACCATGAAAAGTGGCACACTAGTATGTCCTTCATTTGTTTGTGCATTCCTATGGCCATAGGTTTTCCTCACTTGTATGGTTAGCTAGTTAGGGTCCTTAGGGTGCATGTGAGTGTGTATCCCTATGTCATGAGGACCCTTACTCTAGTGATAGTGTCAAGGAGTTATCGGTCTTGGGAACTAGGGTTAGACCATGCCATACCCTTCTCTTATCTAAGACATATATCCTTCAGTTCCTAGAAGAGAGGGTGAGTATTATGCTTGATTTTCCATTCAACATGGAATAAAATCCTCCTCCCTAACTATAGAACTGATTTAAGGTTATCCCCCTAGAGTAATCCCCTATACTTTCTTGCAGGAGGTTGTACACATGCTCCTCTATGCCTCTTGGGTACTAAGTCAGAGAGGGTACGTGCACCTGATCCCTCTCCCCACTATGCTGCTACCTTCCATCCTCAGTCACCATACCCTAGACCCATTCTATGGTAAAGTAAATATAGGGACGTTTTGTACCCTAATACTCTTCCATCGTAGTCCTGGGGAAAAAGAAGTTGTAACACTCAACACCCCATCCCTCTCCCTTTGGGATTTTTTTCCATGTCCACTTATAGACAAAATCATATCATGTGGTTCATTAGATCATATTTTTCCTCTTGTTTCTCACACCGTGCATGAATCACATGATCTTAGAGGTTTATAGTGATCATGAAACCTACATGATCCATACAGTTGATTGAACTTTGGGAAATCTGATTCCTATTTCAATTTCGATATATAGGATGCCTTCCTAGGCCTTGAGCTCAATTGGAATCCTCCTTAGGAGTAAGCCCCAATCACATTCCCCTTAATCCAAGGATCATCCTTAGGATTAAGCCCTGAAACAAGCCTCCAAATAAACTTGAGTTTAACACCCCTCATTATCCCTTTAGTTGGAAATCATCCTTAGGAGTAAGCTCTAATAATGTTATCAAATATTTTTGGAATCACTTTTTAGGAATAATCCCCAACTTAATCCTCTTAAAGGGTCATGATCCTATGTGAGACAAACTCGTTTAAAGCCTTCATATGTGAGGTTATTCACAACTGAACTATGTGGGATTTTATTCCCATCTAAATGGGATATGTAGGAAGCCACCCTAAGGTCCAAACCCAATAATATGAAATAAAACCTGTTATCTCTTGGTCATATTCCCAACATGGATTAATTTAACTTTGAAATTTATATCCCTTACAGGATCCCAAGGTTGCTTCGGCATAAGTCTCACACTAAAACATTATTAGAAACCATCAACCTATACATCCTTGCCACATGAAGTTAAATTGTATGGTTAGGTTCTTATCACATGACCTTAAAAGTTATGATGTGGCCCGCTAAGAAGCACCGATCTACATGGGTTCTGATTTCTCTCGCAAGGATATGTAGGAATCCCTTTTATGGGTTTGATCCCAACATCAAAAAAAATTGTCTCACTGAATGATAATATACATTAGAGTTCCCAACTAAGTTTCTAGAAACCCAGCATTGTCGTTATTATGACCAAATAATCTATAAGCAGTACATAATATGATACCATCAATGGAGAACCTCATATACATATAGATGTCTCTACTGATGAAGAACCTCAAAAACATATAAATGATTCTAGATTCCATATGTGACAATAATTTATTTCTAATTCAAGGGAAACTCACATCATACTTTGGAATTAATAAATTATTCATGAACATATCTTAAATCTATAATAGATTCATGGAGTAGACAATAATTCCCCCCAAAAGGGTGTGATGAGCCCTACCTCCTATCCTCTTGACCAATGTGAGTTCTTAAGCATTGTTGAACAAAAAAACAATGAGAGAATACCTTTTTAAATTAGTTCCTTTTGGATAATGAACCATTGGGTGTTTTTAGTTCAATGAAAAAACTTGATGGAAACCATTTGGAAATAGTGAGCCTTAGATGAATGATTTTACAAAACTCAATCCCCCTATAATCAATCATTGGGTGACCGATTATCTTAGAGGGAAAAACTTTATTCTAATGTTATTTATTCATCTAGTACTATGTATTTTACTTATGCTCCATAAGGTGTATCTCTATTTATAACTCTTCTATCAACTTATCCAATTTTTCAACCAAGTAGGATCTATTTTAACAACTCATATTGTGATCTCTCAGAAAAAACATCTCCACTTTTTCTCTATTGTAGCAACTACCACTCAAAAAGTGTGCACCAATTGAAATAGGAATTATTCATCAATAAATTGAGGAAGAATTGTGGGATCTAGTTTCAATTTACCACATGACATAAAATTTATTTGATCACCTTCAGACTCCTAAAATATTCAGAGTCAACTTTCTTCATTAAAATTTCTTCAAATATAGACATCAAGGGGCTCCCCAAGAATCCTTAAATCATGGATAGATTTATGTTAATTGATAGAACATCCCATAATTGTTACATTGAATGACATTATAATGCTTTTTATATATCCTAAAACCTATATCCAATGTAAAAATATTAAGGCATATCTATCTGATATTTGTTCATAAGAACTCCACTATTTGATGGACTTCATCCTATACACTTTTGTCAAGTTACAATTTTTTTATAAACTTCTATATAATAGACTCAAAATTACTATGTTTCATGAGTTTGAATTAGATTAATATAGTAAAACTTCATCTGACTTCCTATCATTTGATAATCTCTCAAACATTCATCTAGAAATCATTAAATTTCTCTATTTGATGCCACTGATATTCTCTTTCGGATGACATCAATGTTCTCTTACTGGTGTAACTCTAACTAATTTCCCATATAGTAGAATATCATATCTATCTCTATCCCTTGTATATTTCCTCCAACTGATAATTTATCATTTAATTAATATAATTTTAGAGTTCAATATTCATACAGCTGAAATAATATCTTTTTAACTCAAAATCATTACTTCCACATCTTTGAATTTTGTAACTCAAATTTTTTACATATTTATATAATACCATTTGACTGGTGAATCTGATCTCATTGTATATCTTTATGAATTGTACAAACTCAGATAGAGTCATGAAAATATTCATGATGTTTGGTACTTTGAAGATCATAAAATCATCACATGACTAGTAATGTTACTCTAAACTAGGAAATAACTATTCTCTTAAATTTTTAGAAATTCTTCCATGTAACATCCTCTACAAACACTTATTAAAAAAAATTCAACCAATCTATCTGGGGCTCAATGAGTTTAATTTTAAAAACCTATAAGAAACCATCCACAGCCTAAAATAGATTTTAAGAATTCGAAAATAATTCTTTATGATCATTATTGACATCCATATCATGAATGATATTATTTTAATGATTTTGGTTTTAAACTAATAAAATATTAAAAACCAATTCTCAGTAAATACCATGAAAACCCCATGGGAAGACCAATGGTTTTATATTTTTTTAACCAGGTGTCCAAGGCATATATTTGAAAATTAATAAAAAAATCACCTCTATTTTTCTATAAAACCAACCTATTCTCCCATTACTCTCAAATACAAAGCCCTTGAGAATGAATTTAAACTCAATTTCCCTCTCCAAATATATTATGAGTTTTTAAGGTTCTAAGGAGCTCCTTATGATCTTTTAATAATAGCCTCTCATGGTAAAGGGTTCTCTCCCTCCTCTTTTAAATCCATGCACATATTTTGTTATAATACTTTTTAATTTTAAAAAAAATATGTTTTTATATATTCACAGTAATACCTTACTACCAAAATAATGAGATGATACCTTCCTCTCTCATTAATTATTTCTATGAAATTTTATGTAATTCTATTATACTACTGAAATTGTCCCTTGATTTTCCATATCATATATTTGTGTTGTGAATACACAGCCCTATTTTAAATCAAGTGTATTCACCAACATATAACTATAATTAATTGGTTATGGAATTCCAGGTATGAAACCAAAAATCCATACTCAAGGGTTAAAATGATGAAAAAATGTTATTAAAATATATGATCTATGTAAAACAAATGAATTAAGACATATGAAGGGTGTTTCCAGATAGTGATCCACTTAATTTGGTAATGAATTAATATTTAGAGATAACATGTTTATGATACCATGTTGAATAACCTTGGTAATATGTTTTATGACACCTTAGTGATGAAATTTGATGATATTATTAGGAATATCTCATTTTTATGTAGTATCCAAATTTATATGTTGTCATTCATGTACTTATTATCATGATCTAATATTATGCCTTGTATATTTATGATCATTTTATATTATTATTCCACATTTATAACCCATGATAATCACTCAATTTCTATTTTAATCATTTATGCCTTACTTTCATTTATACTTACCCTTTTCTATTAATGTATGTTCTTAGGAAATCACTTAAAATGAAGTTACTGATGATAGATTAATAAAGGATTCCATCACAAGGATTAAATAAAGTTTATGCTTATTTTTTCATTTATGTACATCATTTAATATATACCTAGTTTCTAAAACACTAAACCTCAAAAATATCCTTGGATGATATTAATGTAATATTTTGTAAGGAATAATTTATTAAAAAAATTATATAGAAGGATGGT
Source organism: Viscum album (assembly GCA_963277665.1). Taxonomy (NCBI): domain Eukaryota; kingdom Viridiplantae; phylum Streptophyta; class Magnoliopsida; order Santalales; family Viscaceae; genus Viscum; species Viscum album. The sequence goes on from OY728139.1 coordinate 1,045,996,461, forward strand.
CTTCCTAAATCCCAACAACATGGAGATGGATTTTGGAAAATCTTAGGGATATGAGAGTATTATTGTGGGTGTTTAAAGACCATGATTCAATGTTATACCATAAATAAAGTATGTTTTTTTTTAAGTGATATGAGTGGGTTTTCGTGTTGTTGGTTAGAGATTATTTACTTATTTAAGTGAGAAGTTTTGATATTTATATTTTATGGGATTTTTTTTGAAGTGAATTTTTTATCCTTGAATAGAGAGGTGGGATATTGATCAATGTATTTTTAATGATCCCAGTAAATAAAATTGTTCTATTGGGTTGGTGGTAGAATGAATTGGTAAATTATATCAATTTATTGATTGATACTTGAATAGTTTGTTGAAACCAAATAATTTCAAATTTTAAATATATCAAAGTTCCGGTCTGTATGCAAGGAAGGGTGTTTCACTCTTTGTATACATTTATTATTGTTCCAAACTAATAATTTGGAAGTATATATTTTCCAAAGAGTCCACCAATGTCAATGTACATGGATTTATTCATTTTTATATAAAGGTGGAATGTTTTATAGATTTATTTTAGGGTCCTACCACATAAATGGCCTTTCTTAGAACATTAATTGTATTTTTGTGTCAAATACGATTTTCCCAATAAAGATAAGGAATAATAATAGGAAAAGTATTTGTATTATCATGGTTTACTTCATTATAGGTATGAAAACCCATATTTTTTTAATGTTATTCCATGATCTATTACTTTAATATAAACATAACACAATCCCAAAATATTTATAGGATCAGTGTGTTTGAGTAATTAGATAAATATGACAATAAATTGAAAAATGATATAAAAACATTATATAAAACTCTATAACCTTCCATTAAAATTATGCAGGTCTTTTATAACTGTGTGGGATAAGCTGGGGATGTACATAAGAAAGGGGTGAGATATAAGCCTAGTAAGGGAATAATCAAAGAATTTCATGAAGTGAATCACTACATGGAATTCAGGAGACATAACATGGAGACATAAAAATTCGTATAACATAATCATGAACATCAAATCATGACACAAGATGATAACATCAAGGCATCATAAGAATGTGGATACAATATAAAATATGATATCATAAGAATTAGGATAAACATTTAGAGACATCATAACATAGTTCAATTAGTATAACCATCTATAAAACATAAATGGATATCATGAGATAAAAACATTTCCCAATGCATTAGAGGGATATATAATCTTGGTCCAAGCCATTACATGCATATCGTGTACATTATTTTTGTTCCACATAGATCATATGACATAATAGTGTATTTCATCACTTTTTATCCCATGATTATGGTGTGTGAGTTTTGTAAGTGTAATTTCAAACCTAATGAATGATAAGTACATATTGTTTAATATGATTGAGTATAAATGAATACGGGTATTCACAACGTAAAATATCGACATGGAAAATCATGGGAAAATATTTGCACCATAATGGGTGTACATAAATGTTCATAGAAGAGTTTAATGTGAGTAAAAGGTGGTATATAATTACTTGAGGATTATAATAACATTAAATTTATGTGTAAAAACACATTACAACTTGAATAATATCAAATTAAAAGGCTTAGTACTGATAAATTACTTGAATAAAAAGGAACATAATAACATTCCCTACCCTAAGAGGGTGCTTCTAAAATCTTAGGGGGAGATTCTTACGATCTTGGGAACAGCTTGGGAGGTATTTATATAGGGTTATAGATATTAAAATTGTGATAAATTCATTTATATGGAAGATAAATAGAAATTTGGGTTGGTCTTTAGAATAGATTAGAGTTGAATTCTTTATTAATTTATAAATTTTAGTTTTGGGCTCCAAGTGATAAATAATCAAACTAAAAAAATACCATGGGTTTTTACCATGATTTCCACAAAATAAAAGTTGGTTTATATATTTTAATACGTTAAGCACCTAAACTATTAAAATAATATCATTAATGATTTTGATGTGAATCATGTTCCCAATTTTTTTTTCTAAAACCATAAAATATAATATAGTTTTGGGAGGATTCACTATAGGTTTTTAAATTTAATAAAATAACTTTAAAACACGTTATATTAAAGGGTAAATATATTTTTGGTCATTTATGTCTTTTATAGTATTTATTATGTCAATTCTAGAATATTATGATGGCATAATACATACATTATATTTATACCATATTTATTCTTTACCCAAAATTTTGGCTATCACAGGAAATAATGAAAAAAATAAAAAATGGATAATTTGAAATTTTTGATTTTAAAAATATTATAAATAATTTTTAAATAATTTTATAAATATAATAATTTTTAATTTTAAATTAAAATATTTTTATTCAAAAATACTATTTTTCACAAGACAAACAACATTCTAACCCTTATAAAAATTACATGGGTCTTCATTAAATTATATTATCATTTATATTTAAATAAATATTATTTAATAATATAATTTCATGAAAATAACATTTATTTAAAAATTCTTGAATTTATAGAATTTTTTTTAACTAAAACTATATATATTTCCCAAAAATATTCTTAGATTTTTTATGTCAAAATATTATTTTAGAAAACTCATTATATAATCATATACATATATATATAAATTAATAATTAATAGGGATAAATATAATAATTATTTTATAAAAATAAAATATTAAAAATCATACTATTAGGGTATAAATACATAACCCCCTATTAAACCAATTTACATTCTAAGGGTAAGGTTTTTTATGGTCATGCATTATTAGGGTGGTTAGAGAAACGTGGTTTGGCTGGTGATCTGTATGATCTTTAACTTCTCCCAAAAATGATTTCACTTGAGTTTATTTATTAGATATAAGACTATGATTGGTCAATGTATAATCTTAGTGATTATGTCTCTCTTATAAGATGTAATAAATTTGATTCATAGGGTATGATCCTACTGTTCGAGGCCACAACTTCTTCCTTATATGTCAACTAGATATTATCATCCCTTTTTAGAAACATAAATTAAAGAGGGAATATATATCTCAAATTATAACCCAAGGAACCATGTGTATACTTAATGCCACCTACACATAGATATTACTTAGCTTAAAAACTTAAAAGGTCTCCCGAATTCGAAAGAAGTGGTCCACATAGTCAATTGATCTATAACAACGTGAACTATGTCACTACCTTATGGTGTCCTTAGTAACCCATTCATGAAGTCCATGGTCATTTAATCCCACATAAACTTAAAAATAGTTAATGATTGAATCATACTAGTATGTCATTAGTACTCATACTTCACCCGTCGATAGGTGAAGTACCACATAATGAAACTCGAAATGTCCCTCTTTACTAAGACCATTAATATTTCCTACATATGTCATGATAAATATTATTCAAAATCATGTACAAAACCTAACTTGATGTGTGTAATTCCTTTATCATATCCTCACCTATAGTCGTATGGAAAAAAATAAGAACATAGAAATACAGAACCTAATCAACATCAGGGGACCAATCTACTAGTTACCTCCCAAAATATATATTTTCCCCATGACCAGACAGTCTAAATCTAAAAATGAGACCCTATTCACCATGTTGATGAGTAAATAACTGATAGACAAGTATGTTAGGATCCCTTATTCCTAATAATCTCAAATATCAAGATACATCTTGGAAAAGATAGTCTTTAACTTCCCCACACTATTTGACTTTGTAACCCCCTAAATTAGATACTTCCTACTAAATTAATCTTCACCTTTATTCGCCATCCCAGGGGTTTATGGCAGCCCAAAATCAAAATAATAATGCTACTAAACCAAAAATCATTTCTAATGTATTAGGTCCTGTTGTGAGAAAATGTATTTCAATCTATTTTGGTCAGAATAAATCATAAATGTCTCAACTGAAAGGTTATACTTCCAATATCTCAAGACATGAACCATAACTACATGCTCCAGATCATTCCTCCAAAAGCTCAAATAATGTGGCCTTGACTATATGAAGCCATAAGAAACTAAATTATTTTACTGAATCAAAACTAATCCCAATATAACTCCTAATACATCATGTTATAAAGAATACTCTTTAAAAAACTTCAGTAAGATAAAAATTGGTGTATATGTTAATATCCCTTTCAAATCCTATAATGAGATCTCATATCAATCTGACACAAAACAATTCACCCTCTTCTTGGTCAGTCCTACCATCAACACTATCAAATTGGAAAAGTCCTTAATTAATCTATGATAATATCTATCCAACCCCAAAAAAACATTGGATCTCAAAAAAAAAATCTTAGGTCAATCTAAAGAAACCACTACCTCAACCTTCTTAGTGTTTATTAATAATCTATCTTCTAATTTAATGATCCCTAATAAATAAAACTAGTCAATCTAAATATGAATCTTTAAGATATTGGAATAGATATTATTCTCTTTAAGTATTCTTAGAATGATCTTTAGGTGTCTTTCATGTTCCGCCCTCAGTATAGAGTGTATGAGGATTTCATCAAATAATATGACCATTAAAGTATCTTGGTATGGATGGAAGACCCAATTAATTATGCCCATGAACACAATCTACATGTTCTTCAAACTAAATTAAATCACTAGGAACTCATGTAGACTATACCTACTTCTAAAAATTATATGATGTATGCCATAATTCCCCACCCTCATCCGGTGATCACCTAATCTCTGGTCAATCTTAGAGAACACCTTGGGTATTGTATATTATTCAAACAATTATTCAATATGTGTAAGTTGATATATATTATTAATAAATTAATTTCTTCATCTATTGATATTCAAAACATAGTCTCAATTAACAATATGAAGGCTTGGAAAATAGGATGGGAGAACCCCAAGGGGAAGTACTAGGCTATATGAACCCCATTTTCTCTAAGTCCTCAAGATGATCTTTTATCTCTTTGAGATCTATAGGATTTATCCTGTAATGAGGAATAAAAATAGGATTCACATTATTATTGAGCTTGATAGTAAACTAAGTCTCTAACTTGAGTGGAAATCCCACAAAATCATTATAAAAACATCATGGAATTAGACAATAATGAGAGAGAAGAATTTATAATGTGCCTCTCCATCATCTGAAACAAGGCTAGAAACATGAGATATTATCCCACCCAACTACTGACGATAATTTCTTATATTACCTTCCTATATGACATAGTTTCTAGGATGGACATGACTACCAACCTCAAAATATGTAAATAAACCTTTTCAATGATAATAACTGATATGGGATTGATAAGTTACTAACTAATGCATCCCTAGAATCAGGTCAAATATGATAATTTAGAGCATAATGAAATACTAAAGGTATCTATAGCCCCTAATCACAAAGAATCATTCTATAAATTATTATATTACCATAGATAACACCCTTAATGGTTCATAAATCAACAATACACCATAAAAATAAGTTTTGTACATCTCCAAGACATCTAAAAACTAAGTTGATATAAATGAATGTAATTTTTCTATATGATATAAGTAGATTATAAATTAAAACCAACTATAACCATACATCATCAGTCCTAGGATCACTAGATTAATCACCCATCTAACCATTCCTCTTTTTCATTTTATATGCATTATAAAATAAGAATAATTCATGTTTTCATAGTGAAAATACATACAGAATATCCATGGCTATATCACATACTTGATAACAAATCTTATGCCTTAATATCAACCAAAACACATATAACCTTGCCTCATATATCAAAATTCACTCAAAGGCATGGACTAAACCATCACTAAAGTTAGGTATAAACCCATAAGGTTCATAGAAAATCATGGAATATTATAGTACTCAATATTATAGATTAGAAAAATTTCATAAATTTCTTAGCATCTCACTATATTATACACCTCATATCATAAACCATTATAAACATGGAACTCTCACTAGCCCTATATTCCCAAATGTAGGGTCAAATCATTTACATATTAGATCCAAATCATTTCATTTCATTTATAACAATAATTTAATAACTAAGGATCAATTAAATAAAATTTCCAATATAAATTATAGTGGAAAACACAGTATAAGTGTTTTATATTTTTATTTAACTAACACCATATAGTAACTAAAATAAGTAATTGTGATTAAAATTTTCAATGATTTAAATAATCAGTTACATAAGATGTCTCCATCAAGTAATTTTGTAAACTAAAATATAAATTAGGTCTACTGCTATAAATAAGGAACCCTAGAACCATGAAAATGTAAATAATCACAAGTAATCATGTGAATGACATGTGAATCCTACATTTATATTATGATTCATGAACATATCCTATCTCACAACTCCATATAAGAGATAAAATCCCATAAATTATAAATCAAAATCAAGTATGTCATTCTATGTGAAATAACTCAAATATAAAAGTGTAAATACCATCCCTAGTTTCTTATAATTCCTTAAATGTGGGTCAGCTCAACCCAAGCACAAGATCCATACGAAGTCACAAAAATAACCTATCTTCTATCTACCTTTCTATAAATTATAATAAAATTGAAAATTATTCTCTAATACATATTTGTAACACTACATACTAGTTTACTCTATAATAACCATATCTGAGTGTTATTGGACTCAAGTGAGCCTCCCCATATTCCAGAGTCTACTGACTAGTAGTTAGGGTCTATATTGTTACTATGGGGAGACTTTACCAAAATATCAAAGTAAAAAATCAGAGTAGAAATAATTTCATTATCACCATACAAATAAATTAGAAGAAAATCCTATAAAGTTATATGAAATAATAAAAAACCTATGATTTAACAAAATAAACTTTGTAGTAGTCATAAAATATATAAAAAAACATCACGATCTCCCATGGGTGTATCATATAGAGTAGGGTCCCAAAAATAATCAAAATGTGCTAATTGACCAAAAAAATGAAATAAAAAATGGTCTTGATTCCAAGCCCAGTATCATCTCCCATTCACCATACTATCCATTTAGATCAACCATCGATCATAGGGAACTTTCCCTTATTTTCCCTATAACCATGAAGTTTGTTTGGGTACCCACAGAGGTCTAAGAAAGTGGTGATTACAACTTAGTAGGATACCACAAATAGTTTCCATAAATATATCTATTTTTTTAGAAAGGATCATGATTATATGAATAGTATATTAAACTAATCATACTACATAAACCATCTTCAATCCTTGTGTTTTAATGTGACACCCATGATTGATCATATCTACTTCATCCAATTCATTATGTCTCTAAACATGGGTTTTTACCAATATTTAACCAATAGGATGAAATGAAACCCCCCACATATATCTCATAATAAGAATCTAGGGTAAATGTTGACCACGCTGTATATATCATAAAACGTAACTAATAGCAATTCCACCCTCTAATATCCCATAACACATTACTAGGGGGAATGCCAACCACCCTATATATATCATAAAACATAACTAGGGGGAATGGAAACCACACCATGTATCTCATAATACATAATCAAGGGGAATAGTTCATTAAACATATATCTCATAACACATAAGCATGGTTAATTGTCATACACTATATATATCATAATTCAAATTTATTATTATGATTAGGCAACCCCAAGGGTTTTCCTTCAAATTCCCATTTTCTCCAAAATATGGATCACTTTACTAGGTGGTGAAAATTATAGGAATTACATTCACTAATAGACTACTCATGTCCCATGAGAAGGATTTTCCATAATAAATAAAGTTAAAACCCATTTATTTAATTTTTAGTTCAAGAATACATTAGGTCAGCATGACTGTATAACATACACACATGGAAAAGAAGCAAGATATTATGGAATGAATTCGATTCCACCCACATTATTCTTGAATTTAGTAACTAGATAAATATATTTTGTGAATATAATCTAAAAAAAATATAAATCATGTATTATGAAGGAAAAACCCTAAAATATAGGATAAATTATCATAATTTGAGTAATACTATGAAATTAAATGAGAAATAAAAAAATGATGAATATAGAGTGATAGATTTTCCAATAGTTGTCATTTGGATTGAATAATTCATGAATATATTGTGAAATGAGAGATGTATCATGTCAACATAAATATAGGGATTAGAGCTCTATCTTGGATGATTTCCTTGTTTTATGAGGCATGAAAAATCCATAATCCCCCTTAAATAGGTTACGTTAACATTTATTTAGTATTTTTTTTAAAATCTGGAAACTATATTCATTCCTTAAAATTTGAAAAATAATAGAACCCTTACCTATTCCAGATTATATATTACTCAATCCAAGACATATTACTCGATCAAAAATATTATACTCAACCAAGAATATCTTACGCAATCTAGAATATCTTACCGCATCAAGGATATCTTACTCTATCTAAGATATCTTACTCAATATATAATATCTTAATCACTCCAAAATATATTATTCAATCCAAAATATCTTAATCAATCTGGAATATCTTACTCAACCCATAATATCTTACTCAATCAATAATATCATGCTCAATTCGTAATATCTTATTCACTCTAGGAGGTCTTATTCAATCCACAATATCTTACTCACTCTAAAATATATTTATCCATCTATAATATCTTACTCAACCCAAAATATCTTACTGAACCTATAATATCTTAATCAATTTTGAATATATTACTCAATCTATACTTATCAATTTTTCCAAATAAATCATCATGTCCCACAAACCTCAAAACTCCAAAAAACTCATCAAAACCTTTCAAAAAATGTGAAAAATCATAATTAAAAGTATATTCATGCTATAAAAAATTATAATTATATTTCATAAAAATATTAAACCACTGAGTCTAGGCCAACTCCAACGGCCCATTCCTCAGACTATACTGACACTTTGAACACCTCCACTAGGTCCCAATACACTTTTTTGATCCATGGTTTGACCCAAAAGTATCATTACTATATATATAACCTTAAATAAAATCCCCTAAAACCCAAAAAGATATTTATATATATATAAGTTTAAAATGAAACTTCATATTTAAATAAAAAATTTATCATTTTTGGTTTTTTGGAAAAAAATTAAACAAAATCACACCCTAACCAATCATAGATGTTACAAAGGATAACTAGAGGGAATATTCTATAAAGTGTATGATTCCCATAATCAAAGGAATAAATTATTGAAAGGGAAGAAATTTGATTTGAATCACCAAGTTATATACATCAAGAGGCTATGTAGGAGGATTATGTGTGTGAGGATCTCCTATGGTTTTTCCTTTAAAGCTTAAAATAGACATAATTTCTTATCCATAAGTCTGTTTTAGCTCTATGAACTATCAAATAAATGATTTAAAATAAATATACAATGATGGATATATGGTTTACCCATATAAAATATTTTCTATGGTCAAAATATTTCTATAATACTTTCAAAAAATGGTTTTAAGGTTTCAAAAACATTTTCTTCTACAATGGATTAAATATATAGCCTACTCCTGGTAAGATGTTATCACCACTAGATCACTATAATGGGAATATTTTTAGGAATATCCGTACCTCAATGTGAGAGTAATCATATGACACATGAAGATTCCATTTTTATCTTCTCACATAGATATACATTTCTATTGAAACATTACTAGTATTATTTAAGTGACCAATGCATCATGGATTTCATGGTAAAATTAAATGGGACACATTTTTTAGTGACAAAAAATATCACCCTAATAATTATATTTATTCAAAAAAATAATAATCCAAATATGTTTTAATATTGATCCCTTTTCTTCATTCCTTTAATATATGATAGGTTCATGGAGTTGAATATTCCTGAGGAGGCTTTCCAAAATAATAATTTTAACTCAAGAAATTAAATCATTACACACAATCATGAATTAAAACATAGTATGATACATCATGGGAGTGCATTTGGAATGACACATAAACTATTCAACTTATTTGTATAAATTTTCTTATATCACTCTAAACATTTGTCATCTTTTGATGAATTGTGAATACTCACAAACACTAACATCATAGAAATTAAATTTCCTAAATAATTTAATGAATATGGGTTTGTAAATCATAATATCAAAAAAAATGAGTCAATGATAAAAAGAGAAACAATCAAACATCTCTATGGAATGTGCCCCTCAATGGTTATAGGTGAGTTACATAATAAGGATATTTTTTTTGTCATAATTCTAGATGAACCTATTGGATAAAAGACTAAAATGTTTTATTTCCTCTTAAACATATACCGCTTGATAAATATAGGCAGTCTATATACACAAAATACATACCATCACCATAATACAAGGTTAGTACATCATAATGTGAGGGGGTTAAGTACTTGAAATAGTTTAAATCATTAAGGGGTTATATATAGAGAAATCAATTCTCAATAGAGTTTATGTTCCCTACTATTACATATTTATTTTTTATTTTCATAGATCAACTAAACTAGTATGCATTTGATAAATAGAAAGATGCTCAGATTTGTTTCATATATAAATACATCAAATCTCAAAAGATGTTTTTTACAAGCCCTAAAATTTATATAATTCATGGGAGGGAATGTCTTTGCGGGTTGAAACTTGGATTTTTCTCATGCATCCCTTTGATGGTTTTTATCCTAATAATATTATTACATTTTTTCTTTTCAAATTCTCAAAAAATTTACCTTTGTTATACAAGGTGTAGTCATAGTGAGTAGAGACTCAATCGTTTATTATAATTCTCTATAAATTTATACGAATTTAACCAAAATATGGATAATATTTAATGTAATATATCTTTAACCAAATAATAAGCCTGATGTTTAAGGCTATAAAACATTGAAAAAATGAGGATGTTAATATATTGACGGTGTAAAAGTAATCTTATAAAGAAATGATATCTCAATACTAGTAGAGATAATCACAATAAAATATACACATAATTTAATGTATAGTGCTCAAACCAATAGAAGAGGGTGAAAACCCAAATAGAGGATTTTAAATCTATAATAATATGTAAGGACTTTGAACTTAGAATGGTTGAGATAAAAATCATAACATTAGTTATTTGAATCAATAAATAATGAAATTGTAATGGATAGTCTAGGGAATCTACATGACAAATTCTTATGTCAAGATCATTATCATACCATCAAATAATGATTCTGAGGATGACCACTAGCCTACTTTGAATAACAGGTTTTATTAAAATTTTATTAATATTTAATACAGTTATAGTATCTTATCCATAAGATAAATTCATTCCTTAAATAAGTTATAGGAAGTTCAGATACATAGAATATATGCCTTCACATATCAAAGGGGTCCTTCATGATCCATTGTACTCATTACCAATATCCATGGGATATCTTTTTGTGATTAAAATACTCAAAGTAAAAAAGTACAATAAATGGTAAAAGATGTTAAATATGAAATTAGAACACTCTAGTTCTGAAATGAAGAAGATTGGGTCATTTTGAATCTTTGAGTAGAGTGTAAGTGGGTGAGGATTTGGGGTTGTTTCTAGGACACATGGTTGAGACATTGTTATATATCCTATAATAATAATAATCAATCCATGCATATTTTTAATAAATAATAGTTTGAAATATATAGTCAAATATAGAAGGACATGGTGTGAACGGATCAACCCATGTTGTAAGATACTGGGGGGAATGGGATGAAAATAATTTTTTTTGGGTTTAATATTGGGTATCGATATGTCCTTATATGTCCCATAATGATAGAAATGAATCCCCATATTGTTTTGAGAAGATAACTATGTGTGGATCTAACTCTTTGTAGGGTAAAATGAAATGATTTCATCCTAGTGCCAAAATGTAAAAGGAAAATCAATGTGAATTAATAATTCCCTACACACTAGGATGAGATGGAGAATTTAATAGAATTAAATTTTCAACCAAATTTGAGATAGGTGTTCTGAACATAACTATATATCATGAAATGAATAGAAGCAAGACACACGTAGTTATCAAAATAGTTCTCTGCATAGATCTCTCTAATACATATGAGGAAAGTGATTCCATCCTAATATAATGATACTATATAAAACCTAATGTGATATAAATAATTACAGATCATTAAGATATTTGGGAAAATTTAGGTGAATGAGATTTTTTTATGGTACACGGGTAGGAAATTATGGAGTCTGTATATTTCCTAGAATATCTTGAATCAATCCGTATATATTTCTTGGAAATGGTGGATTTTTTATGCTAGAATATGATGTTTTATTTTAGTTGAATTGAATTTTTTTTCAATAATTATGATTGACTTGATAAGGAGGTGATCTCAACATGTCTATAATAAAGTGATGAAGAGGATAGTTATGAAAATATCATCAACCTTAATTTTTATGACTGCATAACTAGTCTGTAGTTCAAAATACATGTGTCATTGGTTTAGTGAATTAAAATAATTCGTAGAAAATTGGATGAATTAGAGAGATTTTAAATTTATGGTTGAATTTAAAATATAAGAAAGGATTAATTTGATACGATTTTGAGTATGTTGGAAGTGGAATATTTTGACTAATATGGCCTTTGATTAAAAAATAGGGGCCTACCCACACTAGCCAACCTAGGAGAACTGCATCCACTTCATTGTTGGTTAGTATACTCTTTATCCAGCAAACATGTGTGGTTGAGAGTGTACATGTGCATAGGTGAGACATGGATAGGCACTAGGGAGAAGAGGCTGGCCAACATGTGGGGTGACATGGCGGCACAGGATACTACCATGAGGATGTTCCAGTGGGAGCCAAGAGAGGGCCATGATACATGGTTCTAGCTAGTTTATGATGTGCCTTGTTATAAAATGGATCATGTGAATGAATTAATATTATATTTAGAACTTTCTCTCAATGGGAATTGTATCTTCTTCCATAAAATGTATGTAAATAAGTTGAGTTGTTCAATCAGATAAACCCCGATCATTTGACTAGTTTCACGCGGCATCTTCTTCTTTGATTCGTCGAAGAGAATTTGTTCATAAAGATTTTCTATAGACCACAACTCTGATTGATTAATACATGGATTCTGAGTATTATTCTGGTAACCAATTATTTTTATATGATTGACATACCAGTGAACGTTTTTTTCAAAATTTAATGTAGAAAAAACTAAATAAAAGCAGAAATAAAATATATATTATTTATGGTTATAGTGATTCTCATAATCACATGTATCCATTGCATGAAGGAAAGAGTGTATGTACATGTTTTTCAAAAGAACTAAGTTGGGGGGTATTAGTTTATAAATACCCCCAAATGAGCTCATTTGTTGATATGAGATGAATGAATATTAGAGAGAGAATCCATGAGAGATTCATATTGAAATAGAGTAGAGAATAAATTTTTATTCATGAGAGGATTCCATATATTCGTGTAGAGATACGAAAATCATTTTCAATTGTGTAATGAGGTCTTGAGATTTTGCGAACCAGTCTAAAATACCACACTATGTTTTGAAAAGGAAAAAAGAATAACCCACTTATACTATTACATGGGGAATAAATACATAATAGGAGACTATGAATAATGTTATGCAAAGAGTATGAGAATCATGTATAAAATGATATCCATCCATAGTGAGAGTTTCATGTGAATTATTTGATATTGAGTGAAGAATTATTGGAGTTATTTTGAATTATGTGTTTTTTAAGACCCTACACATTCTCGTATTTTTCACAAGGATTGAAAAATGTGTGTATGTGTGTCTATGTGTGTCCTTTCTTGCATGAAGACAGATTTAGAAGGAAGTGTAATCATGTGATGGAGAATAGATAGTGTTTGAATGAAAGTGCATAATCTCACGCACACATTTTATATGTTCATAGGAAATATACATTTCACATGACAATGAATATGTAGTATGAGGTATTGTTCATGCGCAAGAAGTTAATGCATGCATACAAAGTGAAAAGCTTGTGTATTTTTTTATAGTACACAATAAATTGAAGAATTAAATACATTTTATTATACATGAATGAAGTCTATGAATTTCACATGCTGTGAAGATGTATGAATATTTTTTAGTGATTTGAGACATAAGTCAGACATTATTTCAAAAGTATTATACACAAGTTGTTGGTGTATTGAGATCATTCAATGGAATTTTAAGTTCAATAGACAATGAGGAAGACCTGGTAGTTTTTTATAAGATACTAAAGTTATTAAATATTGTACATTAGTAGATCATGTGATCTAGTTTGTTTGTGGAGAAATAATACATCTAGAGGAAGTGAAGAATAATTCTGAATATGATAGAGATCATTCTATTAGTATATCATATCTTATGTGACCAAGATTAGTTGAGGTCTTTAGTGGGACTCTGATGTAGATGAAGCCTCTAGTGGGACTATGGAGCAGGCTGGTGGGACGCTAGTATCACTTTGGGATGCAGTATAAATATCATAATGTGGGGCATATGAGTTGACAGTGTAATAGAGAACCTGTAATATCTAGTGGGACTCTTTTGTGGAACACTGTCGGACATAGTTCAAAAGGGAATGGGACATTCATTGATTATAACCACCTATATATATTGAAAAATTTGCAACCAAGGAGTATAGTTAGCTTCAACAAGGAGTGTGTCTCATTATCGAACCATTTAAAAATATGTGTGTGTTTTGATTTATTTTCATTGTTGATTGCAGGGAGAGAAAAATAATTAAATATGAGGTATTGAGACTTTAATTAGTCATATAGGCTGGATTAAAAATAAATAAATTGTAAAAATAGTGTACCACTGATTCACCCCATCTTAGTGATACCTAAATAATCAGTGGACACTTCAATTGGTATCATATATAGGGTACCATATGAAGATGTAATAATATATTAGAAATATAGAATCATAATTTAGTGAAAATCCAAGGAATATAAACTTTTGATGCTAAGAACTGCCGCAGATGGTGGAATTGGATGTTTCCTTTCCCTATATCTCTTGGCTTGGAAGTGATAGATACAACAATAGTGGGATTCCCACCTATTTATGAGGATGTTTCTATGACTCAAGATGATAATGGAAATCTAGATGTTGATGTAAAGTCTCAAAATGAAATCTTGATGGATTTATATGAAAAATTATACACTAAAGTGATGGGTCTCTAAACTTTCAAGGAGATCTGGGGTAAACTATGAAGTAGTTACGAAGGTCATCATAAAGTTAAGGAAGATAAGATGAAAATATGGAGAAGAAACTTTGAGGATATTAAAATAATATATAAAGAAATTATTGATTCCAATTTCATAATATTTATTGAGATGGTAATTAATATCCATTGATTTGTTGAGAACCTTAAAGATTCAACAATTTTGAAAATGATTTTTAGAAATTTCCCTAATATAATTGAAGTCAAGATTTCATCTTTGGAAGATAGGGAATAAATTTCATTGGATGAGTTGAATAATATTCTCATATCTTATGAAATGATAAAGTCTTTGGCTTTCAAAAATAAGGTAAATGAAGATATGGCCATTGAGGCTATATAAAAAAGTCAATTTCAAATAAGTGGATGTTGAGGAATCAAGTGATCTTAATGATGATGAATTTGATGAATATTTCATTGAAATATTTTCTCGTATGAAAAGAGTTTTTAAAAAGGGGAAATTTAAAGGAAATAAAAGGAAATAAAATACTCAAGTGCTTCAGATTTAATGGTATTGGACATTTTTTCATAAATTTTGCAATTAAAATGTCTAAATCATAATCTAATGATGAAAGTGAGAAACCTTGTGAATATAAAAGGTTAATAAGAAGAAGAAGTATCCAATTAATAGAATGATAAATTTTATGAGAAATAATACACAATAATATTAATCATCTATTTGTTCATTAGATAATGAAATCAATTTATTTTCATGTTTTAAAAAAGGATAAAATTATTCAAGTGGTGATGATGATGGTGTTTTCAGAATGGATCAAGAATGGAGGCTGAATGAAGAGATAGAATCATCTCTTGAGAAAATCACTCAACTCAAGAAATAGAAGAGGAAGATGGAAAAATTAAATAAAAAAATATCTGCTGTAAAGAAAGAACATGATAGAAGTAAAATAGATCTTGTTTATGAAAATAAGAAATACTGATTGGAGGTAATTTATCTTGAGAAAATATAGAGTGATATTGAAGATAAATTAAATCACAAGGAGTAAGAGATATCTAGGATATGATAAATATATCTAATAGTAGAACATGAATTAAATAAGACAATAGAATAATTTAATAAGTATATTGATATAAAATTTCAGTCATCTCAATCTTGTGAGATGAAAGGTTCCAACAAACAAGGTAAATTTTTTCCTCAAATGTTTCATAACATATATGATATTACTAATAGTTAAGGTGAATTTTAACACATCATGTGGTGAAAGGAAGATCACATAAAGACCATTTCTTAGTAAGAAAATGAAACCATGTCTTGCATAAAAAAATAATTTCTTGAATAGGTTTTTCAAAAAAATAGAAAATCACAGTTCAAAGGGTATTGTTGGTGTTGTTGAAAATATGGGTATAAATACTAGTCTTGGTGGTACAACATGTCATTTACCTGAATCATGAATGAGTCATGGGGGGATATAATGATCAAATGTGAAAAATTATCAATGAAATCAATCAATTATGCTAATAAAAAATAGGTATGAATGTTTAAAAGAAGTGTGTGGGAGATGTGGGTTAGAAGGTAAATGGGATGAGGTATGCATGACTAAATTACCTTGATAGGTTCCCAATTATTTTAATCGGAAGAAAAATAGGAAAAAAATATAGGAAGTCATGAAAATCAGTGAATTTGTGTGGGACACCCTAAGAGAATGAACATATAAAGAAAGAATGTTTGATTATATGATCATATCAATTAAAAAATGGATACAAAATGGGGAAAACTAAAATTAATGATATAATTGAGGGTATGAATATTATTTTTGAATAATATAATAAATATCATAAGAATTCGTTTACTTGTGATGGTATTAAGAATCAAGAGAATAAATATGAAAAAGTTGAATATAACATGAAGAACTCTATGAAATTAGATGAAAAGAAAGTTTATTTACATTAACAGGTGGAGAAAACAAATCCAACTAAACAAATAGTTTATGAGAAGATGAAATAAACTAAATCTGATGTTAAAAGGATGAAGGAAAAGAAAATGATGAGAGGAAACTCTCATTCAAGGTTCTATTTCTGAAAATAAAATTGATTCCTCATTATTCTTAAATATATATATATATATTCTTTTGTAGTGACATGTAGGTAATTGAAGTATACGGATGCATACCTTAAGGGGGATCAAATATGATTTAAAGATTTTTATGTATTGTGAATATAATAATCACTCACAAAATCATAATATGAATATTCTTGAAAAAACAATTATCAAAAGAGATTTTATTTTTATGGGGAGATATATGTTTTTTCACTTAAAATTTATGATATCTTGTTTGTTCAAATTAGTGCAGGATAAATATTGTTTTCATGAATTTATTTTATAATTATATCTAATATATAAACTGATAGTTGTATAATAATTGAATCACATGTATGGTTGTTCATTGAAATCATTGATCACCTTGGTTATACAATCTTGTTTTTCTAAACTAGGTTTTCCCACATAGACATAGAGTTGTTTGGATAAAGGATCTTTGAAAAATAAAATGCATGGTATCATCTTTAAGGGAGAATAATATGTTTGAGGAGAAATTAATCCCTCTACATTATATTTTTATTCATTTTCAATAATGGGGTGGGGGAAGTAAAATAGACATATTGATCTTGATGTTGTCTGGTGGTATTGACAACAAATTAAAAGGGGGAGATTGAAGTACCCTTTGATTTGAATTGAATTTTTTCAATAAGTAGGATAGACCTAGTATGGGGTTGATGTCAATATGTCATAAATTAAGTATTTATGAGGATAGTTTAATTGTGGTGATTGTGGAAATGATATGTAGTTTAAAATACTTGTGTCATTGGTTTAGTGAATTGACACACTGGTTTCAAAATTATAATAATTATAGATTTTTGAAATATATGATTGAATTTAAAATATATGAAATGGGTATTGTGTTTTTGTTTTTAGTATTATTTTATTGTAATATTTTCAGTAATGAGTCCTTTGATGAAAAATATGGGCCTACCCACACCAGGCATCCTAGGAGGACCACAACCACTATATAGATGGGAAGTTACCCCTTATCCAGCAAGAATGGGTGGTTGAGAGTGTGAAAGTGTGTAGGTATGCCATGGTTAGGTTCAAGGGAGTATAAGATATCCATTATGATGGTAGGAATAGCGGTGAAGGTGCAAGAATGTGTAAGTTCAAGCAGGATCTTGGAGCCGACCTTGATACACGCTTCTGGCTAGTTAAGGATGAGCCTTGTTAAAAAGGAAAAAATTTGAAAGAGTTATTAATCAATGTGGGACTTTTTATTACTGAGTATTTTAGATCAATCCTTCAATTTTATGGAATAATGTTGTTCCATTGGATCATACCAACCCGGACCATTCAATCAGCGTCGTGTTTCATCTTCTTCATATAGTTGTTGGATAACTTTTGTTCGTCATACTTTTCTATAGGATGCACCTCTAATGGATCAAGACAAGTATTTCAAGTAGTATTCCAATAACCAAATATTAGTATATGATTTATATATATTGAAACATTTTTCATGGTTTAATGAAGAAACCCCCAAATAGAAATGAAGATGATATGTTTATGGTGACAGTGATTCTCAACATCACATGAAGCCATTTTATGAAGGAAAGAGTGGATATCCATGTTTTTTGGAGCTCTAATTTGGTTGGTATTTTTCTATAAATACCACCTAAGGAGTTCATTTGTTTCTATGAGACAAATACATATTATAGAGATAATCTATGAGAGCTTGAGAGTGAAATAGATCAGAGAAGAACATTATATTCATGATAGGATTCTGTGTATTTATTCTAAGAAGTCATGATAAAATTATATGGTCGTTGGATTTTATAAGCTAGTGTAAACTATGACATTGAGCTTCTATAAGGATAGAGAATAACTAAGTTATACTGTTATGTGAATAATAAATAGAGAAGCATATCTTGTTTATACTATTATGTGAAGAGTATAAGAATCATGTATGAAATGATATCCATGATAGTGCGATTTTTTCAAAAATTAATTTATATTGAGTGAAGTAATATTTTAGTTCTTATGAAGGAGGTGTTATGTGAAGAGCCTATGCATGCTCATATTTGTGGATAATAATTGAACTATTTGGGTGTATTCTGTTTTATGTAAAGATGGGTTGAGAAGGCATTACCCTCATTTGATGTAGACTAAATAGTGAACTCATTAATTTGAGTAAGATCATGAACACATTGTATATGTGCTTAGGAAATATACATTTCATGAGTGTATAAATAAGTATCATGTGGAATTATGGGTGTACATTAATTTAATGCATGAATAAGAAGTGAAAAGATTGTGTATTTTTGTTTTATGATATAATACATTAAATAATTCTATGAATTGTATTTTACAAGGATGAGGTATATGAATTTAAAATGCTATGAACATGCACAAATATTGTTCAGTGATTTCAGACTAAATCTAGGAATTATTCTAGAAGGAATATACCAGATTTTTTAATGTACTAAGATCATTCAAGAGAATTTTATGTTTTGTACAAAGAGAGAAAGACTAGGTAGTTGTTTATCAGTTGTTGAAGTTCTTAAAGTTTGTACATGAGCAGAATAGGTGATTCGGTTTTTTGGTGGAGAAAGCATAAATCTTGAGTTTGTGTAAAAGTATTCTGAAGCTGGTATATATCTTTATATTAGTGGATCATATCTTGTGTGACTCAATATTATTGAAAGTATTTATTGGGAATCTGAAGTATAAGAATACCTCAGTGGGACACTGAAGTAGATCGGTGAGATGATGGTAGCATTGCGGGATGTAGTATAAAGATCCTCTTGTGGGTCTTAGTAGTTGTTAGTGTATGTGGGAACTTATGAAATCTAGCGAGACTCTAAAGTGGAACACTATGGGACTTAGTGTTGATGGGAATGGGACTTTCCTTGATTTTAACCACCTGTATATATTAAATAATCTAAAACTGGGGAATATAGCCAGTTTCAACAAGGAGTGGTTCTCAGTACCAAAACATATAAAAATATTTTTGGGTTGTGTTTTATTTATATTTTTTCTTGTAGGGAGAGGTAGAGAATTACAGATGAGGGATCAATACTTTAATCTATCAAAGAGGTGGGATTAGAAAGAAAGAATTTTTAAAAATAGTGTACCATTGATTCACCCCCCTCTTAGTGGTACCTAACATATCCTTATAAACTTCAACACAATATTTCAGACTAAAAAACATAAATTAGGCTTCCTATATGGATCAAACTCCCACATAAGGAAACTAGGTCACATTAAATAGGCCACTCTATGAATTTTTAGGGTTATATGGGTAGGAAATGATGCTGTGAAATTTGACATCATGAAACACAGAAGATATGTTATATAGTTTAATATAATGTAGTGATGACTTGGGTTCTATGAGTTTTAGTATTATATAGTAAAGATCATCACATAATGAAGATTAAGTTCATGCAACTAGATAGATTTTAGAGTAGTTTAAATTCATGCATAATAGACTTATTGAAATCCAATTGGAAGTTATAAAATTTTTTTCCTAAGAATAATTTAATTCTTTGAATTTTTTATATTCTCTCTATCTATTGTGATTTGGGAATATGGTATATTTCAGGATACCTTATATATGATGTAAGGTCCTTCCCATTTCTATTCCAACTTTTGGAGATTCTTTACTAGTATCATTGGAATTATAAAGGTTAGTTCCCCTTAGATAAATTAGAAAAGGTTGTCCTTTTTTTAATTCTTGTATGACACATTTTTTTTTAAATCACTAAAAATATATTTTATAATAATTATAATCTAAATATCATGGTTCACATGCAACACTTATGTTTAAGCTAATTGTCATATATTATAAAAATATTATTATTTAAATGTAACTATCATAATATAGCCTAATTGGTAGATATGAATATGAGTAACTTAATTCTGAAATACATGCATAATATTCCTACTCAATATAAACATATTGATTAATTCTAAGGAAATAAACAAACACTTTTATAGTGAAGTCATTTTATGCTTTAAAAATGATTTTTATAGCATTTTTTGCATGGAAATTATAATAAATTTTTTCAATTTTATAAACTATAACTTGTAAAATTAAAATAATTTTTTAAATCATTATATCAAAATTATCTAATGGTTAACTTTTGGGATTTTTTGGAAAGATTGATTTTACAGTGAATAGTGAAAAATATTGATTTTTATTGAAAATTTTCTTTTCATTTAAATAATTTAAAAAGTTTAATTTTCTTTTTAAATGGTTTTAAATTAAATTTAGTAATTTTTTTTATAATTCAATTATGGAAATTTTAATCAATTTTATTCTTGATTTTTGTATAATAATTTTTTATACTTTATAAGGCATTTTTCTATGGAAAACTCCTTTGTGTAACATTTTTATAGTTTATTTTTAAAATATATTATTAAAATTAAATGAATTTAATTTGATAAAATGTATTCCATATATTTAATTAATATAATTATTGTAATATTTTGTATAAAACGTAATTTATTTTCATTAGTAATTGTAACCAAAGTAATTTTTTTCACCTGAGTAAAATATTTAAAATTTGGTTAAACCCATAGCATAAAATATTAAAATCTCTATAACTAATTAATTTATCCTATTTATGAGTTTTTTCATCAAAAACGTACTACTATGTATTCATATAATTTAATTTTAATAACTTTTTTTACATTTTGAACCCAATATTTACTTATGTGAAGACAAGTTACATTTTATTAAAATTAAAAACTATTTTTGTGTCATTATATTTAATGGAATGTAAAGATGATGAAATTAGGTTTTGTATATCCAAAAGTTCTAAAAAAATAAATTTTTTAATAATTTACTAGAAATTTTAAGAAAATAAATTTATTACTTTATTTCAAGGTTAAATGTTTTTACTTTTAAATTGGGAATTTTCCTAAAAACTGCTTTTTCTTTCATTATGTGTCCTTATATTAAAATTAATTTATACTAAATGAAGAAAATAAATGTGATAAAATGGTTTAAAATTTTGGAATCATCATGTTAAATTTATTTTCAATTTAATTTTTATTTTTGATCTTATAATTAATTTATCATGGTAAAAATTTATGTTATCTCGGTTAAGGTTAAAATGGGTTTAAAGTTGTTTTAGAAGAAGAGAACAATTAAAATGTATCCAAAACATTACCAAATATGATTGGTTAAATTTATTTAGACCATATAACATATTATATTCTAATTTCAGGTTCTATGTTTCCACTTGAAATGATTGTTATATATATATATATCTTATTTAATATTTGAAGTAATTTCAAGTGTTTCCTTTTCCTCCACTACAAAAGGACACCCCTTCTTTCTCTTCTTTACACCACTTTGATCCATATATATAAAAAAAACCTATGAATTTGTCATATAAACTTACCTATCCATGAATTATAGGTTGTATTATTTTTATATGAACCTTCCATGGACCCTTAAGAAGGGATCTAATGGATGGCTAATGAAGAAGAGGTAACCATCTTACCTGACCTCTTTCAAATAATTTCTTCTTATATCTCCTATAAATATACGTTATTCCTCATAAAATAATAAATTTAGTATAATTAATATAATAAAATTTTATTATTATTATTTAACCACCTTTATTCACCATTCTTTCATTCAAATGGGAAGTGAAAGTTTCACTCATGCATATGTGTGTACTATCACCTATACGTAGAGATACAATTCATTTTCCATCACCATATTTCTTGGATGGTTTTTATAATGGTTTTAATATTTATATATAATATTTATGAAATAATTATTTTTCTACAATTATAATATCATATCTAACTTTTTTACCTTCCCATCCATTTGAAAATGATAATGTTGCTCATGAAAAAAGTGTGGATTACCACCTCCATAAAGCGGTGTGATTCATTTTTCATTTAAAATTTACATATATGGTAATAAGGATATAATTTTTGAATATATAAGTTATTAATGATATAATTATGGTATTATAATGATAAAATAATACCTACTTTTTTTTCCTTCTTTTCATTAAAAAATGAAAATTTTATTCATGCATTCGTATGGCCTACCGTCTCCATAAACAGTGCAAATCATTTTTCTATCTCCACATTTTATGGATATATATATATATATATATAATTAATATATTTTATATTTATTTCATGATTTAAATATTCTATATTACGGAACCATAATCATTGTTCAAAGAACAAAACTTCTGAACAGAATCTCTTCTGAAAAATGAAATAGTTAACACCTAGAAATGACAATTTTAATAAGAATTTTTTAATAAATGGGTGTTAAAATGTTATAAGTGAATAATATATCATATTATAAGTATGTGAATGATTTTTTTATAGAATTATAATAAATTTTTATTTATTAAACTAGATGTTAGAGTGATTTCTTTTAAAGTTAAACTTGAGTTAAGGATTTTATCATCTAAATTTTTTTTTCATGATACATATGCCATATTAACAACTTATTTTTATTTTCTAGTGTATATAATATCTGTGAATGTTTTTTATGATGGTTAAAAATAAAATTAAATGGATTTAGAAAACAATATATGTTACAATTTTTAATTGAGTATTTATTTGAAGACTGCCAAAGTGGTAAGAGATTTATGCATCAATCCCATTTTAATTGGGATTGTTTATTCTTGAATTTACATTAAGAAACTTATTTGATCATTATTAGATAATCCAATTTAATTTTTATTCTCATATATTTATTTATTTATCATTGATGTTTTAGTACCATTATACTCACTTTTGTACTATAAATGGTTAAAAAAAATTGTGAAAATGCAATATTATTTATACTCTTTTAGTCAGAAAACCTTTTTATATTGTATCTATGTTTTCTAAAATGTTTCAACAATATTTTTTGATATTATTAAATAATTTTTTGAATTAAAAATAACCCATATTTAATTTTTTCAAAATGTTTCAAAAAAATATATTTTTTCTTTTTTGGAAAATTTACTTTTTACTTAAGGTGTAAACAAAATATTTATTTTAACAATCACGACATGAACAGAATATACCATAATCATGATAACTCAATGCAATGAATATTCATTTTCTATTTTTCTTGGTTTTTTAAAATAATTTTTTTCATCATATTTTGGATATATTTTTATTTTAAATAATTTATTTCAATATGAAAAGGTTATTTTTTTCAAGAAATACTCTTATGATGTTTTAAATAAAATTTTCACGTTTGATAATATACTTTGGTGTTAATTATTCTTTACCGAGGATGTGATCTAATTATACCTTCATTATTCTTTCACTAAATGGTTTATGATTACAATGATGATATATTTATAAAGTTAGTTTTTTTCCATG
Source organism: Viscum album (assembly GCA_963277665.1). Taxonomy (NCBI): domain Eukaryota; kingdom Viridiplantae; phylum Streptophyta; class Magnoliopsida; order Santalales; family Viscaceae; genus Viscum; species Viscum album. The sequence continues at coordinate 1,046,020,986 of OY728139.1, forward strand.
TTTTATCCTATGATGAATTGTTTATTAAACTCGTTTCCTTTTCATGGGTTCTGATATGATGATGTGATGAATGAATTATGATATTGTGGCATGCATATGAAGGGATTGTGAATATTTTATGGTTGAACCTAGAATTATATATCCCTCGAATTAATTAGGTAAAGTGGGATATCAATTAAGATAACCAGGACCAGAATATGGAGTGAGCCCAGTTCAGTAAGGGACCATGTTCACTATGATAGTGTTGGGAGTGAACCTTAATTAAGGATACTTAAGAATAGAGAGTGAACCGAATCAACTATGATGGTCTATGAAACGATCCTTGAATGATGAATCTATTTTCTTTAGTTATGTGTATAACACAAACATAAGTCTTATTATAATGTTATGCTCTCATGGATCATGTTCTTTGATTCATTTTTGATTCATGTTTTATGAACTGCTAAGATTTATACCACGATTAAAAATTATGGTCTATGATATGTTGGGTTTGAATTTTAAATTGATAATATAATGTTATCATACACTTATTCTGATAATATTCTTAAGTTATCATTTATATCACCCTTATTTAACCATACTAATAATATGATATCACTTATGTTTTCTATCCCTAGGTTATGAAGAAAGGTTCAAAGTTGGTTATGTCTAAGAAGAGTGATATGTGGGAATAAGATGTTGAAGATATTTCATGAAATAATAAGATTATGTATACAGTATCCAAATACACTAAACCATTATAGTCCTTGAAAATATATTTTTAAAATGTATGAAATATTCATTTATTAAGATTTAATATCTATGAATAAAAATTATGGGCCTCTATAGGTGATATTAGATTAAGGTTTAGTTGGTCTCTATAAATTAAGATTAGAAAAAATTTCTAAAATCCCTAAGGATAATTATAAGTAACATAAAACATCTTAAATTTTTAGTAAGGTACTTATTATGTGGTTTTCCTAGTAATGAATCTCTGAATGGATACTAAGAGTATATGTAGTTGTGGAAAACATGCATCTTTGGGTAATAACCTAGAAAATAGTATGTCGACTATATATCAACTGTCATTATCATGCATGGTGAATGCGACCTTACTATGAACGGATTTTGACCCTACCAAGGGATATGCTTTGGTGAAATGAAATTTTATTTATAATCCATTATGAAGGTTTTTAATAGATGATAACTATGAATGACCTAGTTATAACCTAATGTTTCATAAATTGGAATGAAGGTTTCACAATTTATGAATTTTATAAATTATTTTTCATGATCTCTCACTGTTATTATTGTTTCTCACACTATTTTTTTGGTTTTATTTGTTGGATGGAACTATGAGAGTTCATGTTAATGATGAATGTGAATAAAAATGGAATGATTTTATTTATGGTCAAATAAATAAAATAGAAACTAGTAGGTGAAACCATTTGATTATGAATAAACATCTATTGTGATATATGATTAAAAATTATGACTTTGGTGAGTTTCATAACATATAAAATTAGATGAGGATTTACTTTTATGAATGTTCATATGGTGATTACCATAGAAGAACTAAAGTTCAATTTTCTTCATGTCAACAATGTGGGAAGAAGAACCTAAGATAATTTTTCAAATGAAGAGGATGATTTTTTATATGTGGAAATGATTTTCATGGAGAATTTAATTCCTAAGGAATTCAATGTCTTGTTTTTTGGGAACTAGGGAATTATTCAGATCAATCCCCTTATCCAAATTTTAACTCATCGACCAAGGAAGGTTCAACTTTATGTAAATAATTGAAGTGGAATGATTAAAGTGTTTATGTATTGGGATTCAATAATTATGTTATAGAACTATTTTAACAACGATATTTTTTTTTATAAAAATATTTAAACATATAATGATTTTTCTAGAGTAGTTTTTCTTTAATTATTTTAAAGAATATATTGAATGGTACTGATTACCGAGAAACTTGATTTAGTGGTAAGGGGATATTTTTTAGAAAATTATTTATTAAGGGAAAGATAACCCTTAATATGCACATAATGTTGAGATAATAATGTTTAGTTTATAAAAATAGATATTTTACATTGATGAGTAAATGGTAGAGTATTAGTAACCAAGGAATTGAATATCGAAATTGATAAAAAAGTGATTTATGTTATATTTGGAGATTTTTACTAAATTTGGGATTTATGGAATATATTTTATAATCTATTATTTAAGGATAGAGTAAATTTTTGGAAGTGGTTATGTATTTATTGAGGATTTATATCGATTTGGGTTAATTTGGTAAAGTATTATCAAGTTTGAAGAGAATGTATAATCATGGTATTCCCATTTTTGGTATCTGAAATTATAAGATGCTTTATGTAGTATAGGGAAAAATGTTAAAGTTGATTGTCAAAAAATATATGATCAAATATTTCTGAATATTTTGTTATGAATTTGGTTAGACATATTTTGGAGGATTATTAAAGTTAACTATTTATAGAATGTATTATGTTGAACTTTGGGTGTTATTGTTGTGGTTTTAGAGATTACTGTATTTTATTTATCCATATTGGATAACATGTTATAAAATTTTTAGTTTTGATAAATACTAAGAGAGGAATATAATGAAATACAATTATTTTATATTTCTTATGATTGGTTAAAAGATAATTTTAGTGCTTTAGGAGTGAAACATTCATCATGAATAATCATTTCTTAGAGTAAGAGATAAAGTGGAAATTTATTAAAGCATAACCAAAGGATGAAATTGTACATAGAAATAAATAAAGTACATTTTATCGTGTTCTATATATTGATAGTAAAATGATACCAAAAAATTAGAAAAAGGATCTTAAAATAAAAATTATATCCTTTTACCTTCGTTTTTTATGACTTGATGATCTTTTCAAACCTCACTAATTTATAGTATTGTGGTCATTAACATTCTCATGAAAATTTATATTATCACTCTATATTAGTCCTTAGAAACTATTTTTCTCATCCTTGTCTATAATTTAACTTCCCAAAATTGATATTCTTATCTAAGAACCAGATTATTTGTTATTTTAGGTAACCTTTAAGTTTCTCAATTTCCCTTTTCAAAGGAAGTTTTGTTATCCCTATGAACGATGTAGGTTTTTAATAAATGTACTTTTAAATATTTAACCTTTGATGACCAAGATAATACTATGGGGGTGATATTTATTTAAGGTGGAATAATTTAACACCCCAAAAAATTAGTTTTAAAAACTAATATGTTGAATAGTTCTGTAAACATGAAACCCCAAGCTTTAAGTTAATCTAGATATATTATACATATATTATTATCTAAATGTGAATCTTATAACCTGGTCATCGAATTGGAGGGTATTAATATGTGTAAATTCAATATTAAATATAATTATAATTATCCTACTAAACATAAATTTACTGATTAATACATAGTAAATAAGAACTCATTTTTTAGTGAAGTTATTTTATGCCATAAAAATGCATTTTCTTCAAAAATGATTTTTTTTTGCATTTTGGGCATGGAGATTATAATTGATTTATAAAATATTTAGAAATTAAATTTTATAAAATGAAAATAAATTTTTAAATCATTATATCAAAATTATCTTTGGGTGAAATTTTTGGTTTTTTTCTAAAATGATTGATTTTACAATGAATAGTGAAAATGACAATATATATTGAAAACTGCATTTTCATTTTAAGAATTTATAAAGTTCCATTTTTTTGAAATGGTTTAAAAGTAAAATTAGAAAATTTATATTATATTTAATCAAATTAAGGTCATTGGAATACGTTTTATGCCTGATTTTGGTATACAGACCTGTTATACTTTTGAAAATATTTTTTTGGAAAACTAATTTTAATCATTTTTTACTCATTTAATTTTAAATTATATTCTACGAATTATATAAATTGAATTTCATAAAAATGATTCAATATTTTGAAGAAAAATAATTACTATATTTTAGTATGGGAAACTTAATTTCTGTCCATTATGAATAGTAACCATCATAAATTTTTTCCACCTTAGTAAAAGAGATAAAATTAGGTTAAAACCATGGGGAAAAACATTAAAATATCTCTAACATATTGCATTATCTTATTTATTAAGTGATTTCAGAAAAACACTATTATTAATTTGATGAATAATTTATTTTAATCATTTATATTGAATTTTGGAACCCAACATTGAATTTTGAAAAGATAAGTTGTATTTTATTAAAATTAAAATCAATATTTTGGACTTTTCATTTAATGGCATCATTTGAAAATTTTATTTGGTTTTTTCCTTCCCCAAAATTCTAAAAAAATCATTTTTTTATTATTTGAAAAAAATATTAGAGAAAAATATTAATTTATTTCAAGGATAAATGATTTTTATTCTTAAATTGGGTATTTTCCAAAGAATTATTTTTCATGTGTTTTGTGTTTTATATTAAACGTAAATTTTACCCCTAAGAAAAATAAATCTGATAAAATGAATTAAAAAATTTGAATCATCATATTAAAATTTAGTTCTAAGTCTCCTTTTCTTTGTGTATGTGTAATTATGTTATCACGGTAAGAAATTAAGTTATCACGATTAAAGTTAAAATGGGTTTAAAGTTATTTAACTAGAAGATAAGGCTTGAAATGTATCCAAAAATTACTGAAATGTGATTGTTTGAGTTTATTTAGAACCTATATCATCTTTTATTTGAAATTTGTGTTGAATTTTTTTCACGTGATATGATTATGATATATATATATATATTATTTATTTATTAAGTAATTCCAAGTGTTTCATTTTCCTCCCCTAAAAAAGGACACCCCTCATTTCTCTTATTTACACGACTTTAAGAATTATATCTCAACAACGCACTTCATAATTATCTTATAAACATTTATATACATAAACTATAGGTTCTTTTATCGTTATAAGATCATTCTAAGGAACTTTAAGAAGAGATCAAAAGGAGGCCTACTGATAAAGAGGTAATCATCTTGACCGACCCCTTTCAAATTATTTCTTATTATAAATCATCTAAATATATGGTATGAATGATAAAGAAATAAATTAAATATAATAAATATATTTAAATTTTATTATAATTATGTAACTACCATTATTCGCCCTCTTTTCTATCAAATAGTAAGTAAAAGTATTGCTTGTGCCTATGTTTGGACTACCACCTCCACGTAATGATACAACTCATTTTCCATCACCATATTTCATATATGATGATTATGATGTGTTTAATGTTCATATATTATATTTATATAATAATTATGATTCTATATTTATAATATAATATTTATCTTCTTACCTTCCCATATAATGGAAAAAGATAATGCCACTTCTGCAGATGTGCAGGTTACCACCTCCAAAAAGGGATACAATTCATTTTTCATTTCTGATTTACATGGATGATAATAATAATATATTTAATGTATGTGCATATATATATATATTAATTATATAATAATGTTTCTACAATGTTAAAATAATATCTATATTAATTTCCTTATTTAAATTAGAAAATAAAAACAATGTTCTTCTGTACGTACGGTCTACCGTCCCCATATACAGTGTAAATATTTTTTATATATCTAAATTTTATATATAAATTAATATATACATATATTTTTATTAAATATATATGATATTTATATCATGGTAAAAATTCATAAAAAATTATATCCATGATTAAATTTCAAATATTGGAAATACCTATCGGAAACTATCATGAAAAATAAAACAGTTAACACCTGAAAATAACTATTTTAATAAGAAATTATTATTAAATGGATTTTGAAATGTTATAAGTGTATAATAAATTATTTTATATTTATTTATATGATTATATTTTATAATTATAATAAATTTAAATTTATTATACAGGAGGTTAGATCACTTTTGAAGTTATTCAGACTTAAGGAAAGGGCATTCGCGTCTCATTTTTATTTTCGTGAGACATATGAAATATTCACCACTTATTTCCATTTTGTGGTGTATATAATTCCCATAAATGTATTTTATTATAATTATCATTAATATTAATATTATTTACAAATCCATCTAAGGTTCCAACTTTCATTAATTTTTTATTCAAAGATTTCCAAAGCAAAAATGGATTTATTATTAAATTATATTTTAATCAGGATTATTTATGATGAAAACTACATTAAGGGAATTATATAATAATTATATGATAATACCATTTTTTATTCAATTCTTGTAATTTACGTCAATTTTAATTTTTAGTACCATTTTCTTGCATTAGGCACTCTAAATTTTTCTGATTTTGTTTAAGAAAAGTAGATCTTATTTCTACTCTTTCAGTCAAAAAACCATTTTCATCCATATCTATGTTTTATAAAATGTTTTCAAGATTATATATATATATAAATGATTGTTTAAATTAATTCTTATCCATTTTTGTTTTTTTAAATGTTTAAAAATAATATTCTATTCATATTCTGAACAATTTAGTTTTTATCAAAGGTTCTAATGGAATATTTATTTTAATATTTAGGGAATGAACGGAAGGTTTATCCATCATTCCCACTCAATTATTTGAATATTAATTTTAATGTTTTCATATTTCTTTTCAAATAGAATATTTTCTTTAATATTTTGTAACTTTTTGGATTTAAAATAATATATTTTAAAATGAAAAGGTTATTTTCCTCAAAAAATATTATGGATGTATTTTAAATTAATTTATCATGTATGATGACATCCTTTGATTTTAATCATTCTTTACTGTGGATATTATCCTATGATACTATACTAATTAATTCCATGTATGGTTTATTATTATTATTATAAGATGATTATAAAAGCCTTTTATTTTCAATAGGTTTTGCTATGATGAAATGTTTATGAAACTCATTTTATTTCCACAGGTTATAATATGATGATATGATGAATGTTTTATAATCTTATAACACACATATTAATGGATTATGATTATATGATGAGTGGTAATGGAATTATATATCCTTATAATGAATTGAGTAAATATGGATATCTCATGAGATGAAAAGTTCTGGGAAGGAAAGTGAACCCACATCAGTATGAGTATCTATTCACTAAGATATTCTTGAGAGTGAACCTTGAATAAGGATACAATAGAATTTAGAGTGAACACAATTCAATATGATAGTATTTGTAATTATCTAAGACTAAGAAAATTATTTTCTATGATTATTTGCATACTATAAACTTATTTCTTATTCCAATGTTATTCTCTAAGTGCTCATGTTATTTTATTCCTTTATAATCCATGTCTTATGAATTGTCATGCTTTAGACCTTGATTTTAGATTATTCTCATTTTATTCTTATATGATCATTGATATATCTCCTTTTTATCATTATTGAGCATCTAATCTCACCCTTTCTTATGCTTATTCTCCCCATGTTATGAATAAAGGTCTTAAGTTGGGTATGTATAAGAAGAGTACTATGTGGGAAGATATTTGTGCAATTTTTTTATAAGAAGATGTGTGTTGATTAAAATTTAATGAAAAACTAGTCCTTCCCTATGTGTGAAGCTATTTTCATAGTTTTAAAGGATTCAAATATATTTCACCATTTTATTTCATAAAAATTCAACGATTTATGCATCATTAATGAGATATGGGCCAACTTTCAAAAGGTAGAGAGTCTCTGAGGTTACATACTAGCGACACTTAGGAACTCACATTAGCTGAGAGGATAGGATGTCAGGATTATGTCACCCTATTGGGGAGAATTATTTCCTACTCCATAACACTCTTATATATTTGAAATGTGTTTTTGAATCATTCTGAAATCTTAGAATGTGAGTAGTTACCCTAAAAAATGATGGGTTGTTGAATCCTTATACATGCAGGTGGGAATCCTATCAATAAAACCCTTCATATGTATCAAATGTTATCTATATTCCTAATTGTTATTACTTAGTGATAACAGATTGAGGAACTAATTATGTTTTAAAGTTATATTACTATGTACACTATATTTTATTATCATTTAGGGAGGTGATTGGTCTTTTAGGATTTCTATTGAACCTCTATGATGTTTCTTATATATTATATGAAATCAGGAATCAAAAACCATGTAGTTCAGATAGGGCCATACCATGAAGTTTAAAATCATGTAGAAATGATTTATATGAGGACATTTAAGAATTGGAGATAGGGCCCGATCCATGAAGAGGAATCTTAAATATCCTTTAGGGATAGGAATAAAAGTTCACACAGTTATAATAAGCTCCTATGTCATAAAATATGCAACAATAGTGGTTTTGAGTGGTACTAATTCATTTAAGGCTACCCCCCTAGTATATTTCAACCAGAATATGACCCTTTGAAGAAATGGAAGATGTAATTGGAAATAAATATAAAAGACATCCCATGTTGGGGTAATTATTATCATAATGATAGAACAATCATAACAAGTATCTAAGCCCACATGATTCATGATCTATATGAGGAACAAGATATTGTGGAAGATTGAATACATTACATGAAAGCATATGGTTGAATTAATAAAGGGTTATATATTGAGGTATCCATGATATTTGATTGGGGATTACATTTTGAGGTCACCCTATTGTTTGAGAGGGGATTATACTCTAAGGTCTCCCTAGTGTTTGATAAGGGATTTCACAATGAGGTCACTCTAGTATTTACTTCATTGAGACTATGGCCTTTAGAAGAAAAGGAAAATATAGTTAGGGAATAAACCTTGTAAGTATACCCATAATTGGGAAATTTATTATAGTGAGAGAATAAATATTTAAATTCTCTAGTCCATGTGAGACACACTTTGATTGAGATATAAGAGAAGTAAAGGGATTGGATGCACTACATATAGGTGCAGGATTTATGCATTGAGGTAGCCCCAATAGAATATGGTCAAAATATCATGAAGGATATTGATCTAGAAGTTCTTATTGAACACATTATAGTGTAAAGGACTATATTGGTGTATTAAGGTCTTCATATGTAATATAGTTATATAGGAATATATTATAGAAAATATATTTTTAATGGAAACTGAGCCTTAGGAAGGCATCCTACTTAACTTGTGAAGAAAATAATTATAGTCCTTGAAGTTTATAAGTCATTTTTCGACTAATAAAAAATAATACATGGTTAGTTTTATAAAAATAACATCCCCATAAGTTAGATAATGTCAAAAGATATTAAAGGAATATAGACTTTATGGGAGGAGAAATAATTGGGAGAGAATGACTTACACCAATTAGAGCTATACAATTATGTGGGTTTTGTGGGGTCATGTGCACTAAGTGAAAGAAGGGTGTTCATGATCTCTACATGATATCTTTGGGGTCATGTGAATTGAAAAGAACATCAGGGCATGAAATTTTCATGAAGTATTTATATAAATATAGATGTTCCAAGGTATAGGGTATGTCATCACATATGATGTTGTAGTCAAGCTCTTCGAGTGAATGGAGGCTGGTCATGTGCTTCACGTGATCCCTTTAGAGTCACGTGAACTTCCAAGGATTTGAGGGCCATACATTGCATGAACGATGAGGGGTTAAGTGATTATACACCAATTTCATGATCAATAGGTCTTCTCATGATCATATGCTCATTTCATGATCATGTGGTCATCTCACGATCAACCCTCACATAAATTCTTTTCTTTATTTCTCTCGATTTAGTCACTAGTCTTTGTAAATTTGAATCCTCTTGTAATCATGTGATACCACTACTCTGAAACGTTTTCTATTATGTGTCTCCTCCCTCCCCTTCTATGATCCCTATATTATTTTTTGAGGGGGTTTATCGGAATTTTTTCTCTTATATATGTGTCTCATTACATAGAAAACAATCCATGTACCTTAGCTTGAGTCAGTGGAAGGATTGTCTATAGAAGTCAATAATATCTTATAATTTTAATGTGATTCAGTTTCATGTCGTTAGGGACATACTATATTCATCACGTGAATATTCCATCATTACCTACATCCTTGAACCCATGGAATATTTCTGGTAACATTCATGATAATGGATGCATTGACATGGGCTCAAGTTTCATGCCCAAGGCCATATTTAATCATTGCATGATGATCAACCATGTAATATCCATAGGATTTCATGTGATCAATCCAACATGTTGAAGGACTTTCATGTGATCAAGCTAGAATTACCAAGGGATTTCATTTGATCATTCCAATGGTTCTAAGGGATTTCATGTGATCAATAGTGATATGTTTAAGGGCTCTCTCATGATCAATGTTGACATGTACATGGAATTAGAGATGATTAATTCTTACATGTCTAAGGGAATTCATATGATCAAGCCGACATGACTAAGGGATTTCACATGATCAAGCTGACAAGTCCGGTTGATTTTTCATGGTCAATTATGACATGTCCAAGGGATTTTAGATTATTAATTCCAATATTTCCAAGGGATTTTCCATTATCAATCCAACATTATCAAGGTATTTTCTATTATTAGTATGACATGTCCAAGGGATTTTGTTTGATCAATGTCAGTATGTTTAAGGGCTTTCACATGATTAATGAACTGATCATGTGATCTGTGTTAGCCCATTGGGTGAATAACAATGTAACTTATATTGTGTAAAGTTCCTATCACTTTTAGCAATCATCATATGAAGCCCACTTAGTTTTATAATTTGGTTTTCCACTGAGGTATCATGTGATTAAGTCGAAAAAATCACATGAATTACATAATCCTATCACATAAACCTATAATCATAGAATCAAATTCAATAATCTGAGGGGGTTCCACTTAACTCAGAGGGGTATCGCATGATTATCCATGGATAATGAAATGGAGCATACACATTTCTAGGGTAACCATTATATTTTTCCTCAATAAATCTTGTGATGTTTCATGGGTTACATGTCCATGAGTCTTACTGATGGTTACATGATCAAATTACCTAGGCACCTAATCCCCACATGGTCCTACTTAATTATTTTTGTTTTTTGAAAAAAATGTAATTTTGATGTGGGTATTTATTAAAGTCCAAATTTTCTAATTCTCATTTGGAGTAAATAAAAAATTCCCCCTTATAATAAAGTACAAAAAGAAAATCTAAGGACTCAGTTTTGAGGATGTAAATACTTACCTGAGTCCCTTGGGATTCCACCTGTTGATATTTTGAGTGAATATTGGTATCCTGAGAGAACTTTGGTATTCTAAAGGATTCAATATAAATAGGAATTCATGGGACCTTCCATTTCAATGTGACACAAAAATTCATAGATATCTCATATTTTCCCCTCCTTTTGTGATCCCTTTAAAAGACTCCATCACATGATCAATCCGTATAATCACACTATGTGATTTATACATCCAATCGATTTCACATGATTACATACCATAAAAAAAATTTAGGACAAATTCTTTAATAAAACTACTAATTTATCTTTTGTAACTCCCTTCGACCATGTGTCAAGGTGTATAGAATAATAGAACTTGATATTTGTATTACTTTGTGTGGTTTACTTGGGTGTCATGTGGTTGCATAATGTTTTATGTGATTCACATAAACTCTTTACGGTCATGAGATCATCATGATCTTATCATGGTCACGCGATCCACATGATCTTCTCATGGTAATTAAATATCATGGCTCATAATGGGTTACACATTCCACATGATGTTTCCCAACTCATGAACTTATTTCATTCAGTATATTTTAAGATCACATATCTTCATACTAACACTAGAGTTACCTTTTCTCATTATTAATATGTCTTCAATAAAGGATGACATGTTAATATTGGTTCACCAAAATTATATGCTTTATAGTGTGGATATTTTTTAATGCTTAATTATCCAATCTACTCAAAAATAACATGCAAGATTGATGGGGGAAAACCTCTTAGAGTAAAATTTTTTAAACCAGTTGTCCTTATATTTGTTTCACCTCCAAAATGACACTCATATTTAGCCACTTTAGCCAGAGATCATTTCTTCTTAATTTATCTTGAAGACCCACAATAACTTTAGAGAAAATATATCTCATATGGTTCACTTTATTACGGAGGATACAAACTATGATAGATATATGTTTATGTTTATACTAATATATTTTGAAGGGTTATTTTTTGAGTCAAATCCCAACATTCATATGTATTGGTAAATTATTTGTAATCCTTTCTTGAATCATAAGTTTGGATGGATTCCAGGATGAGGTATCTGATCAGGGTATTCTTTAGGGTGGTTTAGGGACGGTCTTTCTGGGTGAAAAGGATGACCATGAAATTTTATCTAATATGGATTTGATTGTATAGTATGAATCTATTTGGACTTCTCAAATCCTTTAATACTATTAAAATGATCTATTGGTATATTTTTTTCAATGGAATCATAACATAAAACCATTTCATTTAATGCATGGTGAAGTAAGCATCAGTCTCTAGGATGTCGAGCAAATCTGTGGTCTTCCAATCTTGGTATATATGTATGATGAGATTCTCACTCCACTATCTACTAGAGATGATGTATAAGAGACTACATATTTCCATATTGTTGATCAATTTGGCCAAAAAGGATCTCTTGAAGGACCTGTCTATATGGGTGGACATCATATTCAAGAATAGGTTGAATTCTATATCAATTAGGCCTTTTCTAAACCTATGATAAAGAATTTTATAGAATTCCCAACATGAGATTATCATGGGAGAGAATTTAACATCCTGATATTTTTATAAAATATATATATTTTAAAAAAATTATTTCTTTTATGAATTCAATTACACGCAGTAATGGATTAGCTTGCATTATATACAACACCGAGTTTCTACGAAACATAATTTTATTATTATACTTATTTAAACAAGAAAATTATAACCTAGCAATTAGAATGGTAGGTATTAAAAGGATTAAATTAATTATGAAATTATGTTTTACATGTAATTCTTTGACCAATTAATTATAAATGAATGTTAATTGTTTATAAAATAAAATGTAATGTTTTTTTAAAAAATTATTTAAAAATACACAATTGTGTTTTATACCAATAAATAAAAAAATCAGTATTATTGAATTATATTAATGAAATATATAGAAATAATTTAATCAATTTAATTTTTAATAGTCATCTTATGTTTTTTCTATAGATGATATAAGAACAAATCCAATATTACGTATAAAATAATTATTTTTCTAAAAAGGTCATCTTGCCGCCTTTATAATGGGAAAAACATTTTATGTTTAATTTTTCACAATTTTATAATTTTCATATGAAAAAATAAACTTATTATTTAAAATACAGATATAAAAACTTACATTGGTTGTTTTTTTGGTTTTTTTTGGATAAATTTCATATTTTCGGAATAGTGAAAAATACTAAAATTTCAATTGAAAACATCCTTTTCAATGAAATAATTTATAGTGTTTAGTTATATATTTGATTGGTTTTAAAGTCTAATTAGTTCAAAATTTTATCATTTAATAGAATTTAGCTTATTTTAATCAATTTAAAATTTAATTTGGATATAAAAACATGTCAATCTTTTGGACATTTTCACTTTAAAAACTTGTTTTCTCATTCCGTCAATGGGATAAATGTTAAATTAATTTTAAAAATTTATGAGTTTTAAATTATAAAAAAATATTTTATATTTTTATTCATTATTTCCAAATTTAGTAAATATTTTTCTTTTGTTTTTGTTAAATGTTAATTGTAAATTTGATAATTTTTATAATAATGGTAAAGGGAAAATTGGGTAAATTAAGTTAAAAATAAATTAATAAAGACTATAAAATGACCCTAAAAATTTATCAAACATTATTATAATAATATAATTATACCATTAACACATAATTATCTATATTTACTAATTTAATGGATACTTATTTTTGAAAATTACTTAGATATTATTAAAATCAATGAAAGTGACAAAATATCACCATCTTACTTTTAATAAGTAATATATATTTTTTATACAGAGATAAATATAATGTATTCATGAATATATAGATTATTATTAAATATAAAATTTTTATATACATCATTTAAATTTTTTTAAATTTTTATTGAATAAATAATTATAAAAAATAATTAAAAAAAGAGGACGCTGTAATTATTCGATTAACAAAAAAATCAATTAAATGTTATTATAAATATTAAAATAAATATAATTTAACTTAATTAAGGTTATAAAAGACTTTTATTGGTAAATATGATATATTATGGGTGTATTAAGTTAATTGCTTCGAAGTTATCTTTCTTAATTAATTTTCTTAAATTCAATGTAATTAAGAGTGTCAAAATTGACACTTATGGTATTTTATGAAAATAAAATTTTATTAAATTATTTAGTAATAAAAATAAATTAAATAAGGAAAAAGGGTACTATATATGATCTAAAATGTCATAAATGTTTCATTTATGGTCCAATTTAAACTTTATATGTAAAAATTACATCCTCTTAGTGTAGAAAAATTGTTTACTATAGTTAAAATTAATATGAGTTAATTAAGGGTTAATCAAAATGATAAGGATTAAAATAACCCTAAAACTTGTATAAATTCTATGTTTTAATGATATTAATTCCTAAAAATATCTTATACTTGAATAAATTTCCTTTTAAGGTATTTTTTATTCAGATTTAATTTAATATAATTAATAGTTTTAGAAATTCTAAAATTGACCGTTCCCTCTGTTATAAAAGGACACCTCTTATTCTACATTATTCACACGTAAAAACCTATTTTTTGCCAAAATATATCTTAATATTAAATCAAATTAACTAAATTTATCCTAAAAGAATTTACTTTGGTATAAACCAAACTAAATATTTCTTTTTGTGTAAATCAAAAGGAGATACCCGTAGAAGAGGTAACGTTCATCAATAAAAATTTTCATTTTATTTCTTCCTTGATCCGCATAAATTATTCTTATTTGATGATTATATAATAAAATTAGTATCCTAAATATACTAATATTATGTTACTATATTTTTTATACCTACACTTACACACACTTCCATCTAATGGGTAATGAACTTACCATTCCTGTGGACACCGAACTACCACCTCACGAAATAATGTTGTTAATTTTTTCTTTAACACCTATCATGGTTTTGAATTATGATAGAAAATATATTTTAATATGATATATATTTTATTTATGATATATATATTCTTATTTAAGTATTTTATAAAACATACCTTCATGATTTCTGTTTTTAGAAATGTGATAACTTCGTTTGTGGACGTGTGGACTATCGCCTCTTCCAAGCGATGTGATTCATTCATACTTTACATAGAATGTATTGAGGACGGGATTATTGAATTCATATGATATATAAGAAATAAAAATTATAATGTAATTATTATATATATATATATATATATATATTCATATGTCATTTACTTTATTTCTTTCAATTAGACATGAAAATGGAAACAATGTTCATGCAAATGTATGACTTACCGTATCTATGAATAGTGTATTTAATTTACTATATACATTTTTTATAGTTTATAATAAATACATATATACTAAATATATATAATATTTGTCTAATTTTTAACATTATATAAATGATTAAATCGTGATATAAGAATGAGGACAAAAAATATAACCAATCAAAACACATTTGAAAAACAAAGCAGTTATTTCCCAAAACGTAATTTTAATATGGAATTGTTATTAAATGTTTAATTGAAGGCCATAATTAAAATAAATATGGTATAATATAACTAAATAAGGTTATTTAATATATTTATAATAATTTTATATTTATTTTATAGGGTTTTTCATGAGTATGATGAGAGTTAGTACATAAGGTAAGGGATTTTTGTCTAACTTTTATTTCTATAGGACACATGTCTTATACATTAATTATTTCTTATACGTGGTGTATATACTACCCATGATTGATCTTTATGAGTATTATACATGATATTATGTTATTTTCATATTAATATATTTTTATTTCTTTCATGGTTCATAAAAATATACTGATTATAACGTGATGAATGTTTATTTCACAATCTAATCACTATTTGGTATTGATTAATTTTAAGTCTCCTTTGGGGAATATTTATCTCCCATGTAAAAGTTTCTATAAATGTATTCAAAATGGTTTTTAATATTCTCCTATGATTTTTTAAATTCATTTTTACCCATTTTTACTTTTTAATAAATTATTTTAAAGTAATAGTTTTTTGTTTTTAAAATAAAGTACTTTGTGACTTTTTCAAAAAAAAAAGTATGAAAGTAATAGTTTTCTTAACATAAACTATGTGAAAAGAATTTTATTTCATCATGATTCCTGAATTATTTGGAGCTTCCCTTACAATTTTAGAAGTTTATTTTCAAATAAAATTATTTCTATTAAAATTTCATGTAATTTTAATAAAATAAATAGTTTTCTAAGAAGAAAAGATAGTTTCATCAAGAATTGTTTTCAAGTGATCTCTCAAAATTATTTTCCATATAAGATAACATTATTTATAGTTAAATATGTTTCTATAGGGATATGATTCAATTATTCTATTCATATTTTTTTCTTATAATGGTTTTTTTATTATGAAATGATATGAATGAAACTAATTTCTTTTCTATGTTTATGTCATGATTAAATGATGTTTATAAAACCCATTTCATCTCATGGGTTCTGACATGATGAATGATTTTTGTCATTGTGGAACACATATGTATGGTTTTCATTATATGATGGGTGGGAAATATATGTACCTCCAATGCATTTGGTAAAGATTTATATCTTATGAGATATACATGGTTGGAATTGGTAGTAAACACAGTTCATTAAAATACATTGCCTGATAAGATGGTCATGGAAGCGAACCATGACTACTAAGATAGTCATGGGAGACAACCATGACTACCAAGATGGTATAGGGAGTGAATTAATACTACTAATATAGCCTTGGAAGTGATTCCTTGACTACTATGGAAATTTTTTTTTATGCTTATGTGTATTAAAAAATTCCATGTTTTGTGTTGTTCCCTCACAGAATATGTTATTTGATTCTTTATGAACTATTATGATTTATTCCATGACATGACATCAGGATCATTTATATACAGTATATGATTCTCAAATTTTTTTCTTATGTATATATTCCTTGTGATTATGTTATGATTGATCTCTCATTTCTTTACTCTTACTAATCATCTAAGCTCACTCTTTCCCTATGATACAAAGAAAGGTATTAAGTATGATATTTCAAAAAGGGTTCTAGTTATGATGAAATAAGTGTGAGAAGAAGTAGGCGTGTTATGAACGAGTTTTTTATTTTTCCATGTTTCTAAAGGAACTAAACTAATGTGGTATTTGGTTATGTGTTTCTATAATATATGATATGTTTCCAAAAAATGACATAATGTCAATTTATGTTAAGATTGGGTTGTTATAGTTAGTATCAGATAAAAGTTTTATTCAATCATTAGAAACTAAGATGAGAAAACTTTAGTGAGATACCTAGAGTTATTTCTAATTATATTAATAGGGATTTATCTAGGATAAGTCTATGTATATACTACAATCCTATAGTTTTAATAATAATCATGAATAACCTAGTATTAAACCTATGGTGACATATATTGAAACATGGTAAGTTATTTCTATTTATTATGTGTTTTTCCACTATTAATAATGTTACTCACATTTTAATGTTGTTTTAGTAAATGGATGGAACCCGAAGGGCACATGAGACTCAGCCCAGTTGGTGAGGACTTTTGAAGTTCATCCAGAAGACCTGAGATCAAATCCAGGTGGAGGCTAATTTCTGGGTAATGTAGCAGGAACTGTGTGGTACTATAGTAGGTATTGTAGCGAGAGATTTGTAGACATTGTTTAACACTATAGTAGCCTGGTATATTCCCCCATTTGGGCCTATGGGCCGCTGATTTTGTCCTTGAGTCCTTTAAGGCCTTCGGGCCACCTCAAGGCCTTCGGGCTACATTAAGTGTAGATGAAAACTAGATAACCTATAGGGAACAAGATTCAGAAGAAGGATGAGTAAGGAGCTTTCACCATATCAGAAGCTAAATGGATTTCATGAATGAAAGGGTATGCAACCTTCCATCGAGAAAAGCCTATACACGCATGGGAAAGCCTAGCCAAATAGCCATGCAAAGGTGGAGAGATGATTTCACGATGAAAATGCTGGGGATGAGCAGTTCCAAGTAGTTATTCTTGGTTGTATGTAATGTTTGAAGCCTATGGGAATTGAATTCCTATAAGGCTTACGGGCCATGTAATACTTACTCCTACATGCCTTATAAGGGTTCCACATCACCCTTTGAAAGGTGGATTATTAAAAATCAATAAAAAATGAAGGCCTTCGGGCCGTTGGAGGATGATGGAACCAGAAGGGACAATGTTAATGATTAAGGTAATGTGAAATGAAATGGTTTCCCTCCTAAGAAACAAAATTTTATAGGATCTAGAATTTAAAATATCATCACTATACTCACACAAGCTATGAAACATTCTAGAATTCCAAATTAGTAGAGGAGGGAACAAATTTCTGCTGATTCATTCATGAGGTAACATCCTCCTTCATTCAATGGGTATTCTAATCAACTTGTCACTGAATAATGGATCAGCTCCACTGAAAAGATATTTTCTTTCCTTCAGTGTTTGGAACATGAAAAATTAATTTTGGTTGTTTATCATTTAGAAGGCTATGTAGACCAGTGGTTGTCTCTAATAAAGAATATGAGGTAGAAAGATTAAATTGAATCCATATATTGGCATGAGTTAAATAACTTATTCTTCAACAAGTACTTTCCCCATGTTCTTCATACAAATATGGATAAAGAGTTCCTTAAGTTAAAGAAAATGAATTATGAGTCTATTGGTACCTATTAGGTTGATTCTACAAGACTTACAAGGTATGATTTTAGTATTATCATCCAACCTAAAATTGAGGTTGATAGATTCTTTAGTAGATTAAAACCAAGTCTTCGAAGGGTGTTAACCATAAGAGACCTCATTAGATATGAAGACTTAGTGTGTTGTGCTATCAAGGTGGAAATGGAGGTTGGAGTTATAAATAAATCTCATGAATTCGATCAGAAATGGAATGTGGAGATCAAACAAAAATCTAAGAACCATGGATAAAAGAAGATGATCTTTACTTTATTCTCAATGTATAGAGATAAATATAGAAGAAATTGTCTTAAGGGGAATGTTAGATGTTATAAGTTTGGGAAATAAGGTCATCATGAATTTTACTACTTAACTAATGAGATAAATTCATTTAATGATATAAATAGAGAAAAGTATAAAAAGAATGTACCCCCCCCCACTTTAATGATTTAGGTGTAAAGAAAACATACATTATGTTAATCAGTGCCCAAATCTAATGGTTAATTATGACGATTGAAATAAGAAACCTCTTAAAGCCAAAGATAATGTAAAATCTTATATGATCACTATTGGTTATGTGGAGTATGACCCCGATGTGGTGGAATGATTGAGTGATTACGTATTTAAATTTAAGAATAATATTGTAGAAATAATTTTATAGTATTATGAAATAATGAAATATCTATGTATTGGTCCACTATAGTTTTTTATTAAGTATTTGGAAGAATATATAGAATGGATTTAAAAACCATGAAATGTAAATGTGGCGGGAAGGTGATGTTTTTGGAGAACACATGATTAAGGGAAGGATAACAATTAATATATTCATAATATTGGGATAAAAATAGGATAAATAGATGTTTGATTGTGTGATAAGATAAATGGGATAGTATTAATATCCATATAAATGTTTAGTAATATGATCACTAGGTGGTTTAAGGATTGGGTTTATAGATTTATCATATCAGGAAAGAGTTAATTTTTGAAATCATGCTTGTTTTCACTAAGGTTTTATGATAATAAAGGATATTACATTGTTTCAAGAGAGCACATGATAATAGTATTCACATATTGGTGTGTGAAAATTAAGATCTCTATCATGTTGTTTTCAGGATTAATGATGTGTTTAATTTTGAAAGATAGTAACCTTATTTCAATTTTTTTTATTTTAATATTTTGGAAGGATCATAAAGGTAACCACTTATGAATTTTTTATGTTAAAATTTAGATGATGATTTATACATCAAATTATTATCTCTCCATATAGGGATTTATGAATATTATAAAACCTTTGTTAACCTTTTTTATGATATTAAGACATAAGAAATAATCTATCATTGTACTGATGTATTGATATGATAATGCTTCAGTAATAACAAATTAACCTTCATTTCTTGTAATAAGAGATGAAGTGGAGATTAATCTTGGCATAATGGAAGGATGATATTATTCTTATAAAACCGGATCAATTATTTATTCTCATAAAAAATTTACAATAGGAAAAGGATCTTGAAACAAAAAATGTTATCCTAGTACCTTCTTTTTTGATGAATCAAACGGTCCCTTATATTATCTTAGATTTATAGCCTTGTAATTTTTAGCTTTCTCATGACCATTTTCTCTATCAATCTCTATCAGAATATGATAATTAGATTTATATTTCAGGTCCTTGTTTTCACTTCCCGCCAATTTACCCTATGTGGAAACCTAGTGATGAGTTACATTGAGTAACCATTAATTTTCTAGCATTCTCTTTTTAAAAGGAAGTTTTAGTATTCATTTTGATGATGTGTGTTTCTATGAAATAAACATTCAGGTATTTAAATATTGATGATCCAGAAAAATTTCAAGGGAGAAATTAATTTTAAGTGGGGGATAATGTAACACTTCAATATTTTTATGATATAGTTTTTATTTTAATTTTATTTCATTGATTCTTGTGTTACACACAACACTGTATTAGCTTGTGTTAGAATGGAAGAAATGAATAGGTTGAATTGAATTATGAAATTATGGTTTACACATAATTATTTTACCAATTAATTATAAATGAATTTAAAACTTTTTAAAAATGAAATAAAATGTTTTTCGTAAAACTTATTTAAATATGCACCAGGCTATTTTATACCAATAAATAAACAAATCAAAATTATTGAATTATATTAATGAAATATATATATATATATATATATATATATATATATAATATTAAATTTAATTTTTTAAATTATTATTATGTGTTTTCTATACATTATATAAGATCAAATCTAATTTTACGCATAAGAGAAGTATTTTCCTAAAAAGACTGTTTTGTTGTCTTTAAATGGTGAACCCATTTTTAAAATACTTTTTTACCCATTTATAAGTTTTATACCGAAAAATAAAATTGTTATTTTCAATTGGTATATCAAAATTTATTTTGGTTGAATTTTTGGTATTTTCTGGATAAGTTTCATGTTGTGATGAATAATGAAAAATACTATATTTTTAGTTGAAAATATCATTTTCTTAAAAATATTTTCTTGTATTTAATTATATATTTTATTTGTTTTAAATTATAATTAGTTCTAATTTTTATCCTTTAATCCAATTTAGGTCATTTAATTCACTCTAAAATTCAAATTTGGATATAAAAACTCATCAATATGTAGGGCATTTTGACTTTAAACCCTTGTTTTCTCATTCCGTCAATGGAATTAATTTTAAATTATTTTTATAAAACATTGTGTTTTGAATTAAGAAAATTTATTTAATATATGGTATCATAAGGTCCAAATTTAGTAAATATTCCCCTTATATTTTTTACTAATATGAATAATAGCTTTGGTAATTCTTATTACAATGGTAAAGGGAAAATTGGGCAATTTAAGTGAAAATAAAGTGATAATGAATATAAAATGACCCTAAAATGTTCTAAAACATTATTTGATAAATATAATTCGACCCTTAACACATAAGTTTTAAAATTGAATAATTTAATGGACACTATTCCTAGAAAATGACATTTATATTATTGAAATCAAAGAGAGTTATAAAATGTCACACTCTTATTTTAATAAGTATAATATTTTGAATATGTGGTTAAATAGAATATATGCTTGAATATATATTATTAAGAAATAAAAAATTTGTATCAACATCATAGAAATTTATTTTAATTTTTTTGTATAAAAATAATCATTATAAATAATAACAAAATGATGATGCAGTAATTATTCAATTAATGAAACAATCAATTGAATGATATTAAAAAAATTTAAAGAAATATAATTTCACTTAATTAAGGTGATATAATAATTTTCTACATTACCATGACATGTTATGTGTTTATTAAGTGAATTTTTTTAACTCTTCTCATTGTATTGGTTTTCTTAAAGCCAATGTGATGAATAGAGTCAAAATTGAAAATTATGATATTTTATGAAAATAGTTATTTATTAAATTATATATAAATCATAAAAAATATTAAATAAGAAAAAATATGACTATATATGGTTTAAAAATCATAAAATTTCAATTTATTGTCCAATTTATACTTTATATGTAAAAATTTCATCATCTTAGTATAGAAAAATTGGTTACCATAATTAAATTAAAATGGGTTAATTAAGAGTTAATAAAAATGATAAGGATATAAATAACACAAAATATTTTCTAAAGTATATTTATTGATGATATTAAAACTTTATAATATCTTATCATAGAATCACTAGTAATTTAGAGGTATTTAGAATGATATTGAATTTAGTAAAATTTAATCTTTTGAGAAATTCCAAAAGTTCCCCCCCCCCCTCTCTTATAAAGGGAACCACTTAGTATAATATTATTACCTTAGTATCATAAAAATAATAATATTTTTCATTTTAAGGTTTATACATACACTTACATACACTTCTATCTAATGGGTAATGATGTTTTCATTCTTGTGTATCGTGAACTACCGCCTCATGAAACGATGTTGTTTGTTTTTACTTTACCACATATCATGGTTGGACATTATGATGTATAAGATGTTTTAATTTTATATGTATGTTATTTATGATTTATTTATTCATCTTTTACTATTATATAAAAAATACCTTCATGCATTCCATTTTGTGGAAATGCGGTAACTTTGTTTGTGGATGTGTGGACTACCACCTCTATAAAGCAATGTGATTCATTCACACATAGTATGGAATTTATTAATAATTGTTATAGTGTAATTATATGATATATATGAAATAATAATTATAATATAATTATATTATATATATACATATGTTTCATTGACTTTGTTTCTTTCAACACGACCAGAAAATAGAAACAACATTAATGCATAAGTATGGCCTACCATCTCCACGAATGATGTATTTCATTTTATAGTTCTATATTTTATAGATTATAATAAATGTATGTATAAACTGAATATATATGATATATATGTTTTATTTATCATTCTATAAATGATTAAATAATTATATAATTATGAGGACCCAAAATATATAAATCAAAACACATGCAAAAAATAAAGCTGTTATTATTCAAAACGTAACTTTAATATGGAATTGATGATAAAAAGTTAATAGAAAGACATGAGTAAATCAGATATTATATGAAATAATTGAATAATGTTTTATGACATATATATAATAAATTTATATTTATGATATTGGGGGTTTTTACAAGTACGATGAGAGTCAAGTCATAAGGCAATGAATTTTTTCTCACTTTTATTTCTATTAGACACAAGTATTATACACTACGTGTTTCTTCTAGGTGGTAAATATATTTACTGAAAATGTATTTTATAAGTCTTATAAAAAATATTATTGTATTTTCATACCATATAATTTTCATTCCTTCATGGTCAATATGATTCTACTAATTATAAAGTGATAATTTTTTATTTCTTGATCTCATAACTGTTCAGGATTGTTTGGTTTTAAGTATCCTATGGTGGATATTTCTATTCCATGAACTTGTTTTATATAAATTTATTTAAAAAAGGTTTTTAATATTATCCTATGGTTGTTTAAATTCATTTTTATTCTTTTTTTTACTTTTTACTAAATGGATTGAAAGGAACATTTTTGTCATTTTCTAAATGGTTTACTTTGTGTTTTTTTCAGAAAAAGTATAAAAGGAATGTTTTTTAACTTATACATCATTAACTTAATTTCATTATTTTATGTAGCCTTAATAATTTTATTCTGACCATAAATTTTTTATAATTTATTTTCCAATAAAATTATTTCTTTTATTTTTTTGGAATTTTAATTAAAGAAAATGTTTTCAAAGCAGGAAGGATATTTTCCTCAAGAATTGTTTTCAAGTGATCTAAAAAAATTATTTTCCATCCAAGATAAAATTATTTAATGTTACATGTGTTTCAATGGGGGTATAATTCAATAATACCATTCTTATTCTTTCTAATAATTGTATTATGTTAATTATGGAATGATATTAATAAAACTGATTTCTTTTCCATGGTTATGTTAAAATTGAATGATGTTTATAAAACCCATTTTATTTCATGGGTTCTGATATGATGAATTATTTATTTCTTTGTAGCACACATATTTATGATTTTCATTATGTGATGTGTGTGACCTATATCACCCTCTAAGTTATTTGGAATATATTTATATCTCGTGAGATATAAATGGCTGGAACGGGGAATGAATTCGGTTCAGTAAAGGAATTTTTCCACTAAGATGGTCTTAGGAGTAAACCTTCTCTACTTGGATGGTCATGGGAGTAAACCATGACTACCTAGATCACATGGGGAGGGAACTCATACTACTAATATATCCTTGGAAGTGATTCCTTGGCTACTATATAAATCGTTTTTATGCTTATGTGTATGCCATATTTGTATGTCTTATGTTTTTCTCTCATAGAATATGTTCCTTATTTATTTATGAACTTGTATTATTTATTTCATGATATGATATCAAGATATTTTATATACATGATATGTTTTTCAAATGTTTTTTTTATGTATGTATTCTTTATGATTATGTTACAATTAATATCTTCCTTATTTACACTTATTGAATATATGATCTCTCCTTATCTTATGTTTCATTTACCCAGGATATGAAGAATGGTATTAATTCTTGATATGTCACAAGGGGATCTAGTTATGAATAAATAGGTGGGAGAATTTGTAGATGTGTTATGAACAAGTTATTTTTGTTTCGATGTTTCCAAAGTCACTAAATTAAAATGGCATTTGGGTGTGTGTTTGCGTAACTTATGAAATATTCTAAAAAAATCGACATAATTTAAATTTATGCTAACATTGGGTCATTATATAGAAGGTTCGTATTGGTGGACAATTGAAGAAATATTGGTCTATATATTAGGTGGGATGTTGTTCCTATATTTTTCCAACCCATTCAACTAGCTGGATTTCTAGCAATTTACATGAGTGGGTACCTACTCCCAGTCCAAGAAAAGGATGGATTCAAGATTTACACCTTTTTATGGTGGTGAACATGGCTTTAGGAAGGCATATTGGTCTAGTTATTCTTATATTTTCCAAGTTATATCACATTCTACACTATATCTATAGGGGAAACCCCCAAATAGTATCTTCATCCTCTTTGAAGTTTTATGGGATTGTAAGGGGTACTACCTAGATTTTTATGAATATTTTAGTTCCTAGAAAATACCCAACTCCCAATTTATTCTCTTATTACAATTTATTAGTAGAGTTAGGCCCATTGTACTAAAGTAATAGGGAGTCAGAGGTATCTTGAGTCACTATGGTCATTTCACCTTTACACTATATAGGGAACGCACTAATAGAATAACTAGAAATGGAAAGGGCGACCCTGAGGATTAAGACTATTTTATTGTGATTCATAAGGGTTTTTTCTACACTTAGATTGGTATTAATGCCCTATGTTATTGGTACGCACCATGTTGATTTTGGAAGAAATTTCATTATGTTCAAATGACATGCCTTTCTCATCCCAATATCTAGTCATAAAAGAACTTAATGGTGGTTCATCAATTCTAGTTAATGTTTACCAGGGTAGAGATGTAGACTCAACTAAATTTTCCTCCTAATAGTACCAACTATGGTCTCTCCCAATCCTTTTATTATGCTTGGATTCATTAGTAACCAATCTAGAAATCAGTTGCATCAGTGAAAAAGGCCTCAGGGTTTTGACCAAATAATACATGAAAATAATCCTTCATCTAGTATACCAATGGATTTTGAGATTACCTTGAAGTTGGTGAAGAATTTGGTGTTAACATTATCATTGGGAAAGGGGAAAATCGACACAATAATTACAAGTGTGGTGCTTATGGGTAAAGCCTCGACCTTGATAGTACTACCACATACATGTCATTGATGAGACAATTACAGGAAATCAAACTCAGGTTTTGAGGCTTGGAAGGTATTACGACTAATAGAGTTAAACCTGGAGGTTTTTTCATATGTCACTACTCCTTGGGGAATTTATTTCAAAGATAAAAATGTCGAGGTCAAGGCGTTTCTCCAAGACCTCTACACAGTAATCCTTAGTGTGAATGGTTAAATATATTACATACCATAGGTGAAAAAAAGACGATTCAAAGAATGATGGTAGTTTATATTGATAGGGGCTATCAGGACTCTAGGTAAGAGGTAAGACTAAATATAATTTCTTCCTCATATTCTTGAATTTCTGTCAAAACCATGATGGGTTTTTATCCCCTTAGGTATTTTAGGAAGTTGGAATGTTTTGGTCACCCCACACATCTTTGGTATATTATCCTATAGGTACTAAGGTTGGGGCTAACTAATGTGATGTATGGGAGGTCGAGGATGTGGGATTCTTTGGTCATAAATAGATAATTAAGGCAATTATAGATGGCTTTGAGGTAACCTAATCTACGCCTCTATTGATTCAATCCTCAACACATTCAGTGTCTCCTTCCTTGGTATATCATTCCATAGGGATTAATGGGAAGAAAAATTATTCCAAATCACTGAATCACTCCCAATAAAAATAAATGGGAAAGAGTCACACTATTCAAACTCCTTTTCTTTTATTTCCTTATGGGCAACATTATTATCTTTTCATAACCTTCCTAATTGTGTAAACCCTCTCTAAGTTTGTATAAAAGAGCTGGAACCTCTAACTGAGGGTAAATATGTTCCCTATACCCCTTTTGGAGTACCATTAACATTAGAAATGGTTCATAGAGATGAATAAGTGGTTAGTTCTAGGGAAGAATTAGAACTTATGTATACTATTGATGTGTTATTTCTCATGCCTTTTGACCCGACATGGGCAAGTGCACTTATGGAAGAACCTTACACCGACATTTATTCCTCCATAAACTTGGTTATGATGAAGGCATAACTGTTATAGGGTACTATTTTTTTTGGAAACACATCATCAAATATATATCATTTCATTTAAAATTTCTTTATTCCAATAGCTCTTTAAGGTGGTGTGAAAACTATGCTAATAGATAAAATGAAAGTGATACTGCAAGGTGATCTGAATCAAGAAGGTGTTGCCTCTTCCCCTAAAAATGGAACAAGGATAGAAGATTCCACTGGTTACATGGATAAGAAGGATATGTTTTCATCAGATATCATGATCATTAATTTTCTAGTAGCACACTCTTACTTATCTTCTATTTAATAATATCTTATACACTTTATCATATTAGCATTTCCTCGGAGCTTAAGGGGCAAATATACTTCTAATTTAGGTCCCTCCCAACTAATATGACTAGAATATAGACCTTCTCTAGAATAATCATATTAAGTTTGTAACGACCCAATCTTTTTGAGTAGTATATTAACTTACTCTTATTGATTTAATAAGATGTTAATGGTTAATGCAGAAAGAGGAGTCGATGGCTTCATCCAGTAGACTCAACCCTTGTGAAGCCCACTTATCAGAGCTTGGGAAGGAGGTAGCATCTGTGGGCTTCGCTTTGGACCAAGCCCAAGCCGAACTCCAGCGTGTCAAGCTTGAACGGAAACGCCTGCGGGAGAAGTTCAAGTTAGTAGAGATTACTACTAGGGCAATGTTATCTGAGCCTCCCTCAGATTCTCTCACCATAGCACACCTTACACTCAGGTCTTATGCCGGTGTTATAAGGGGCTATGTGACAAGACCCTAGCTTCCTTGTGTAGTCCTTTCGGGTGAATAAATTGAGATTTCTTCCTTTAGTGATGTTTGTGAAATTTCAAATGTCCGGATAATTTTAGAATGTATTTTATTGATGAATTTCGAAAAAAGGATATTTTAAAATATTTATGTAAACCCTAAATAACTAATGATGTGTAATGATTTTCAAAAAATGGTCTTCTACAAAAGTGTTCAGTAAGGAATTTGGAGTCTAATAAGATCAACTTAATTTTTGATGAATAGTAAATTATGAATAGTGATTTTACGCTTAGGATTAGTAATGTGACCAAATGGATTAGTAATCTCACTTAAAGAAAGTTTTAATATAATTTAGACACCTAGATTAAGTAATGTGATTCAATAAAATGGGTAAATAACGGTTTCATAAATTATTATTCAAGTATTAGTTTTTTCGGATGAATAGTGTTTTTTAATTAAAAATTTAATTAAAAATAATTAGAAAATTATTTTTATAAAAATGACTTCATTTTTGAACTCAGAGCATCGATATTATGTTATGGTAATTTTTGGGGTTTTTTCTGAAAAAAATGAATTTTCGATGAATAGTGTTTTTATTTAAAAATTAAATTAAAAATATTTAGAAAATTATTTTTATAAAATGGATTTCATTTTTGAAATCAGAGCATTGATATTTGGTTAAGGTGAAATTTCAGGATTTTTCTGAGAAAGTTGAATTTTCAGTAAATAGTAAAAATACAGTTTTAGGGATTCAGTATGTTTAATGACATCATAACGGTGTCATGATGATGTCATGAGATCTTTTGAGGGTTGGCCAGCCAAGGGTGATGAATTATTGTTTTGGGGGGCCCATGTGGCCTAACTCCATGATAAATGCCAAGGGAGAGCACATGGGTTTGAGAAAAGCACATGTGAGGTGTCCCTTGGCCATTAATGCTTTGTCCCCTCACTTTCCCTATAAATACCCACCCTTTCCTCCCTTAGTTTTCACTCCCAACTCTCCCCCAACGAATTTATGGTCTTCTTACATTCCAAGGAGTCCTCCAAAGGTGCCCCCAAGCCCTCAAGGTCCAATCCTTTGAGTTTCAAGAGTCACGTTTTAAGGTAAGGGATCCGACCCCTCTCTTTCTTTTCATGTAATCTCTTTTATGTCATTCCTATTATGCTCCATGTTTTTATGTGAGAGGATGTTCTTTTATATTCCTCTTACTGCCCTTTCATGTTTATATTATTAGAGATCCCCTCTTACTCTCATTATTTCATTTTATGAAAGTTTAAGTGACGCCGTTAGGCTGCCGAATTTTTAAGGGATTCTTTCACCCTTCTCATTTTTCAAGTTCGATTTTCATGTCAAGTCTTTCAAGTTCCTTTATTATGTTGGGGTATGATCTCTATATCTATCATACTGATCTCTTATGATCATATGATGAGGGACCCTATTTGATCTTGTCAAATCATTTTCTTTTGAAGTTAAGTGACGTCGTAAGGCTGCCGAATTTTCATAAGAGAAATCTAATCTTTTTTCCTTCCATGTTTTTCATTTCAAATGGTATGTCCCTCAAATTTCATTACCATATCCATATGTCCTTCTTACTCTTTCACCCTACTGTTTTATGGATCATTTATGAGTGGGTGACCCATGTCCCCTCTCATTTCAATGTTTTCTAAAACCCCGAAACTTAGCCGTTGTGCTGCAGAATTTTCCCTTCAAAATGCCTCTCTCTTTTCTCAAAAATTATTTTATGTTATAAAGTGAATACTCAAAGATCCTATTTCTACAAGGGTATTCACATATATACCAAAATGTTCTATTTTAAATTCTGGGATTTACATACATGAGACCCACCTTCCTTTTCTGTGGGTTTTAAAGTGATATAAAGATCATGTCTTTAAAGCAGTTTTTAAAAAGTTATGATTATGAAATGAAACCCATTTCCTTTATGCTATATGGGTTATTTATGAAATGTTTGATGATGATATATGTGGCTCACATGATAATAAAGGCAAATTTAAGGGTGCACCCTAATAGCGCTCCAATGCATTGGGTAATGATGTAACCACTAGAGATTACAATTTTCACGATACCTCGGTGAATAACCTTGGTAATTTTCAAATGACACCTTGGGGATGGACCTTGGTGATATGTTCATAATTGTCTATGTTAAATGATGTAGCCACATCTTCAAGTTATGAAAAATTTTATTTTTATTATGAAATGCCTCATGATTTCTTTCTCATGCCTTAAAGTTCTTTTCATGTCCTTATTGAAGTATCTCAAGTTCACCTGTAAAATGTTCCTCGTGTTTCCCTTACTGGGCCTTCTGCTCACCCCTTTCTTTTGGTGTATGTCCCCAGGTTATGAGATGCAGTAATGAACCTAGAATGAACTTAAGGATACGCCTTTCAAGTGTTTAAGAAGAATGTTTTATGTTGTTTTCATGTATTATGTTCCTGGTTTCGAAGACACTAGACCTTAAAGATCCTCAGTTTTGTGTAATGTAATGAAAGTTTATGTTATAAAATGGCGGGATGATATAGTTGGTATCAAAGGATGGTTTAGTTATTTGTGGAAATTAGGATATAAAAACTTTAGGAAGAACCCTATAGAAAAGTTTAAATATAGGAAAACTTCCTGGTATTTTGGTAAGTATTGAGTAAGTGGTCTATCAAACAAATACATCCCTGTCTGGATACGAGCAGGTAGAGGCGGCTCTGGCACAGATGTACATAGGGGTAAAACCCGAAAACAACGCTTTGAGCAAGACTCTAATGAGAACTGGTGCACGATAACGGGCCTTGCTGCACTCTTGGTTACGACACTCCCGGGGGATATGTTTGGTTAATCACAAGCTTTTTATGAATCATTATGAAGGAATTATAGAAAAGTGTAATTGTCTAAGCATGAAGTCTTAGTTAAAAGATTCATAAATGAAATAAGTTTCTCACTAAGGTTTTATTCTTTTAGAAGATGGAGGGAAATAGGAGGAACCGTGCCGATGGTGACCACAATGCACCATGTGCTGACGGCCCTCCGATGGAAGCCGGAATGGAAACATTCATGCGAATGATGAACCAACTGACTCAAGTTATGAGTAATAACTTGAATCAAGCTGAGAGTCCGACCTCACCACGAAGGGAACAACTTTCTGTTGAGTCTTTCATGCGTCAACGACCGCCAACATTCAGTGGATCTACTGACCCATTGGTTGCGGAACAATGGATAAGCTCCATTGAAAAGATCTTTTCTGTACTTCATTGTTCGGAACAAGAAAAAGTCACCCTTGCTGTTTACCGCCTAGAGGGAGAATCTGATCAGTGGTGGTCACTGATCAAAAACACGAAGCCACGAGGAGAGATGGAAGCTATGGAGTGGGAAGAATTTCAGGTAATTTTGCTTAACAAGTATTTCCCTCGTTCCATGAGAACGAGAATGGAGAAAGATTTTCTCGAGCTGAAGCAGAAGGAGAACGAATCTGTCGGAAGCTATGAGATGAACTTCACAAGGCTTTCCCGTTATACCTCAAGCTTCGTCATGGAACCTAATGGGAAGGTTGATAGATTCTTTGGCGGACTACGGCCTCATCTGCGGAAGAATCTAGCCAACAGGGACTATGATAGCTATGAAGAAATAGTTCTAAGTGCTATGAAAGTCGAGTTGGAGTTTGGTGAGACACAGTGGTCTCATAAACCAAATGAAAAGAAGAGATCGTTGGAGCCTAGTTTAGGGAAGTCTTTTGATCAGGAAAGAGGTGGAAAGCATATGCAACATGCCGCATGCAATAAATGTGGGAAGAAGCATCCGGGGAACTGCTTGATCGGAAGTGGCAAGTGCTATAGGTGTGGAAAAGAAGGCCATATTTCTCGGAATTGTCGTGGTGATGTGAAGCCTCAACTTCCCTACACTAACGACAGAGGAAAGATGGTTCTGGCCCTACCCGAAGTCACATGCTTCAAGTGTGGACAGCTTGGGCACTTTTCTAACCAATGTCCAAATCCGAGGGCGGTGGAGGGGAATCACCATCAACCTCAGCAGAGGCCAAGGGAGCAAGGTCGTGCTTTCGCTATCACAACAACTGAAGTTGAAGTTCCGAACGATGTGGTAGCAGGTACTCTTATTGTCCTCTCAAAACTAGAAAGTGCTTTATTTGATTCTGGTTCTACGCATTCCTTTATTTCTTCCATGTTTGCAAAGAATATAGAATCAATCCCCGAATTGCTTGAGGTAGAGTTGTCAGTCAAGACTCCAAGTGGGATTATCCATGCATCAACAGTGTTTAGAGACTCTAGTGTTTACTTTGGTGAGCACAATCTTATCGCAAATCTAGTAGTCATTCCCATGATGGAATTCGACGTTATACTAGGGATGAAATGGCTCTCAAAGTATAATGCTAAGATCAAATGCAGAAGTAAGGAAATCTCAGTAGTCTTGAATGAACGACCTACAGTTATCTTCCGAGGAGAGATATCCCAAACTGATCCCTATCTAGAATCACCTCCTATAGCTTTCTTTATGGAGTTAATCGGTGATGAGGAAGAAGGGAAAGGGAGCATACAAATTGAAGATGTTCCGATTTTTCAGGAATACATGGATGTATTTCCTGAGGAGTTACCTGGACCTCCCCCAGAAAGAGAGGTAGAGTTCTCCATTGAACTCATACCTGGGTCTCAACCGATATCAAAGACTCCGTATAGAATGGCAAATGTGGAGCTAGAGGAGCTAAAGAAACAACTCCAAGACTTGTTGGATAAGGGGTTTATCTGACCGAGTGTGTCTCCTTGGGGAGCACCAGTTCTCTTTGTGAAGAAGAAGGATGGATCAATGCGGCTATGCATTGATTATAGAGAACTGAACTGGATCACAGTGAAGAACAGATACCCTCTTCCAAGAATTTGATGATTTATTTGACCAACTTCATGGGGCTCAATTCTTCTCTAAGATTGACCTTCGATCTGGTTATCATCAACTGAGGGTGAAGAAGGAAGATATTCCAAAGACTGCCTTCCGATCAAGATATGGGCATTATGAGTTTACTATTATGCCCTTCGGCTTGACTAATGCTCCTGCTATTTTCATGGATTTGATGAATAGAGTATTTAAGGACTACCTTGATAACTTTGTGGTAGTTTTTATTGATGATATTTTGATATATTCAAAAAGTCGTGAGGAGCATGAAGATCATCTGAGGGTTATTTTGAAAACTCTACGGAAGGAGAGGCTCTTTGGGAAGTTCAGCAAGTGTGAGTTTTGGTTACAACAAGTGGCTTTCTTGGGGCACATCGTAACCAATGAAGGAATCTCGGTTGACCCTGCAAAGACAATGGTTGTGGAGGAGTGGCCTCAACCCACAACAGTAACTGAGATTCGTAGTTTCCTTGGTTTAGCGGGATATTATAGGAGGTTTGTGAAAAACTTTTCACGGCTTTCTAATCCACTAACCAAGTTGACTCGAAAAGGGGTTAAGTTCATCTGGACAAAGGAATGCGAGGAAAGTTTCCAAGAGCTGAAGAAGAGATTGGTTACCGCACCTGTGTTAACACTACCCTCTATCGGAGAAGGATTCGTTATTTTTAGCGATGCATCTCTGAAAGGGCTTGGGTGCGTCCTCATGCAAAATGACAAAGTAATTGCTTATGCATCTCGACAGTTGAAGATTCATGAGCAGAATTATCCTACACATGATCTAGAGCTGGCGGCAGTTGTTTTTTCTCTAAAGATATGGAGGCACTATCTTTATGGGGAGAAATGTGATATATACATTGACCACCAAAGTCTAAAGTATATTTTTACACAGAAAGAATTGAACATGAGACAAAGGAGATGGTTGGAGCTTATTAAAGACTATGATTGTTCAATACACTATCACCCTGGAAGAGCAAACAAAGTCGCGGATGCATTAAGCAGGAAAGATCCTGTTGTCTTGGAAACAATGAGGATCTTAGGGGATCCCTTGATTAAAGATCTAGTAAAACTGGACATGGGAATTATAAGGAAAGGGACATCATCAACCCTATCCAAAATGATTTCCCAACCTTCATTACTAGCGAAGATCAAGAAGGCTCAAAAAGAAGATCCTTTGTTGCAGGAGAAGTTCGAGGCTGTAAAGGATGGGAAGTTCCCTGATTTCAATATTGATCAAGAAAGTGTATTGAAATTTCGTACAAGACTATGTGTTCCATCTATTCTGGATATAAAGAAAGAACTGATGGATGAAGCTCATAGCTCTACTTTCTCTATACATCCGGGAAGCACTAAGATGTATAGAGACCTTCGTGATCATTATTGGTGGGATAACATGAAGAGGGAGATTGCCGATTACACTACAAGGTGCCTGGTGTGTCAGCAAGTAAAGGCAGAAAGACAACTTCCTAAGGGGGTATTACAACCGCTACCCATACCAGTATGGAAGTGGGATAATATCACCATGGACTTTGTAACTGGTCTCCCGAAAACATCCAAAGGAAACAATGCGATATGGGTTATTGTGGACCGTCTCACCAAGACAGCCCATTTTATCTCTATTCGGGAAGATTTCTCTCTGGATCAGCTTGCCAAGATATACGTGAAGGAAGTGGTAAGGCTACATGGGGTACCACTATCCATCGTATCTGATCGTGACCCAAGATTCACATCAAAATTCTGGAGAAGTCTTCAGCATGCTCTGAATACTGAATTGAATTTTAGTACGACCTATCATCCTCAAACTGATGGCCAATCTGAAAGGACTATTCAGACACTCGAAGACATATTGAGATTATGCTCAATGGAATTTAAAGGTGGATGGGATCAACACCTCCCATTAGTGGAGTTCTCCTATAACAACAGCTTCCATGCGAGTATTCAGATGGCACCCTATGAAGCTCTGTATGGAAAGTGGTGTAGAACTCCTACTTGTTGGGATGAAACTGGTGAGAGGAAGCTTCTTGGGCCTGATCTTGTGCAAGAAATGACAGAACAGGTTCATGCCATCCAACAACACATAAAAGCTGCTCAGAGTCGGCAGAAGAGCTATGCTGACAATCGACGAAGAGACTTAGAGTTTGGTGTTGGTGACAAAGTCTTCCTTCGAATCTCTCCATGGAAGAGAGTCATGCGGTTTGGGAAGAAAGGGAAGCTCAGCCCTAGGTACATTGACCCCTATGAAATCCTTGATCGCATAGGAGCAGTGGCCTATCGTCTAGCACTTCCACCGAACCTAGCTCAAGTTCACAATGTCTTCCATGTATCTCTCTTGAGGAAGTACATACCCGACCCTTCGTATGTACTGAACCCAGAGGTGGTACAACTGGAACATGACCTCTCTTATGAGGAGCAGCCAGTGGAGATCTTGGACCGTAGAGACAAGGTCCTACGAAACAAGACTACCCACCTTGTGAAAGTGTTGTGGAGGAATCATAAATATGAAGAAGCGACTTGGGAGCCTGAGGAAACGATGAAGCAAAAGTACCCTCACCTTTTCGACTAGGCCTCAAATATAAATTTCGGGGATGAAATTTCTTAAGGGGGGAAGAATGTAATGACCCAATCTTTTTGAGTAGTATATTAACTTACTCTTATTGATTTAATAAGATGTTAATGGTTAATGCAGAAAGAGGAGTCGATGGCTTCATCCAGTAGACTCAACCCTTATGAAGCCCAGTTATCAGAGCTTGGGAAGGAGGTAGCATCTGTGGGCTTCGCTTTGGACCAAGCCCAAGCCGAACTCCAGCGTGTCAAGCTTGAACGGAAACGCCTGCGGGAGAAGTTCAAGTTAGTAGAGATTACTACTAGGGCAATGTTATATGAGCCTCCCTCAGATTCTCTCACCATAGCACACCTTACACTCAGGTCTTATGCCGGTGTTATAAGGGGCTATGTGACGAGACCCTAGCTTCCTTGTGTAGTCCTTTCGGGTGAATAAATTGAGATTTCTTCCTTTAGTGATGTTTGTGAAATTTCAAATGTCCGGATAATTTTAGAATGTATTTTATTGATGAATTTCGAAAAAAGGATATTTTAAAATATTTATGTAAACCCTAAATAACTAATGATGTGTAATGATTTTCAAAAAATGGTCTTCTACAAAAGTGTTCAGTAAGGAATTTGGAGTCTAATAAGATCAACTTAATTTTTGATGAATAGTAAATTATGAATAGTGATTTTACGCTTAGGATTAGTAATGTGACTAAATGGATTAGTAATCTCACTTAAAGAAAGTTTTAATATAATTTAGACACCTAGATTAAGTAATGTGATTCAATAAAATGGGTAAATAACGGTTTCATAAATTATTATTCAAGTATTAGTTTTTTCGGATGAATAGTGTTTTTTAATTAAAAATTTAATTAAAAATAATTAGAAAATTATTTTTATAAAAATGACTTCATTTTTGAACTCAGAGCATCGATATTATGTTATGGTAATTTTTGGGGTTTTTTTTGAAAAAAATGAATTTTCGATGAATAGTGTTTTTATTTAAAAATTAAATTAAAAATATTTAGAAAAATATTTTTATAAAATGGATTTCCTTTTTGAAATCAGAGCATTGATATTTGGTTAAGGTGAAATTTTGGGATTTTTATGAGAAAGTTGAATTTTCAGTGAATAGTAAAAATACAGTTTTAGGGATTCGGTATGTTTAATGACATCATAACGGTGTCATGATGATGTCATGAGATCTTTTGAGGGTTGGCCGGCCAAGGGTGATGAATTATTGTTTTGGGGGCCCCATGTGGCCTCTCCATGATAAATGCCAAGGGAGAGCACATGGGTTTGAGAAAAGCACATGTGAGGTGTCCCTTGGCCATTAATGCTTTGTTCCCTCACTTTCCCTATAAATAC
This sequence comes from Viscum album, assembly GCA_963277665.1. Classification (NCBI taxonomy): domain Eukaryota; kingdom Viridiplantae; phylum Streptophyta; class Magnoliopsida; order Santalales; family Viscaceae; genus Viscum; species Viscum album. The sequence continues at coordinate 1,046,057,738 of OY728139.1, forward strand.
CCACCCTTTCCTCCCTTAGTTTTCACTCCCAACTCTCCCCCAACGAAGTTCTGGTCTTCTTACATTCCAAGGAGTCCTCCAAAGGTGCCCCCAAGCCCTCAAGGTCCAATCCTTTGAGTTCCAAGAGTCACGTTTTAAGGTAAGGGATCCGACCCCTCTCTTTCTTTTCATGTAATCTCTTTTATGTCATTCCTATTATGATCCATGTTTTTATGTGAGAGGATGTTCTTTTATATTCCTCTTAATGCCCTTTCATGTTTATATGATGAGAGATCCCCTCTTACTCTCATCATTTCATTTTATGAAAGTTTAAGTGACGCCGAATTTTTAAGGGATTCTTTCACCCTTCTCATTTTTCAAGTTCGATTTAATGTCAAGTCTTTCAAGTTCCTTTATTATGTTGGGGTATGATCTCTATATCTATCATACTGATCTCTTATGATCATATGATGAGAAACCCTATTTGATCTTGTCAAATCATTTTCTTTTGAAGTTAAGTGACGCCGTAAGGCTGCCAAATTTTCATAAGAGAAATCTAATCTTTTTTCCTTCCATGTTTTTCATTTCAAATGGTATGTCCCTCAAATTTTATTACCATGTCCATATTTCCTTCTTACTCTTTCACCCTACTGTTTTATGGATCATTTATGAGTGGGTGACCCATGTCCCCTCTCATTTCAATGTTTTCTAAAACCCCGAAACTTAGCCGTTATGCTGCAGAATTTTCCCTTCAAAATGCCTCTCTCTTTTCTAAAAAATTATTTTATGTTATAAAGTGAATACTCAAAGATCCTATTTCTACAAGGGTATTCACATATATACCAAAATGTTCTATTTTAAATTCTGGGATTTACATACATGAGACCCACCTTCCTTTTCTGTGGGTTTTAAAGTGATATAAAGATCATGTCTTTAAAGCAGTTTTTAAAAAGTTATGATTATGAAATGAAACCCATTTCCTTTATGCTATATGGGTTATTTATGAAATGTTTGATGATGATATATGTGGCTCACATGATAATAAAGGCAAATTTAAGGGTGCTCCCTAATAGCGCTCCAATGCATTGGGTAATGATGTAACCACTAGAGATTACAATTTTCACGATACCTCGGTGAATAACCTTGGTAATTTTCAAATGACACCTTGGGGATGGACCTTGGTGATATGTTCATGATTGTCTATGTTAAATGATGTAGCCATATCTTCAAGTTATAAAAAATATTATTTTTATTATGAAATGCGTCATGATTTCTTTCTCATTCCTTAAAGTTCTTTTCATGTCCTTATTGAAGTATCTCAAGTTCACCTGTAAAATGTTCCTCTTGTTTCCCTTACTGGGCCTTCTGCTCACCCCCTTCTTTTGGTGTATGTCCCCAGGTTATGAGATGCAGTAATGAACCTAGAATGAACTTAAGGAGACGCCTTTCAAGTGTTTAAGAAGAATTTTTTATGTTGTTTTCATGTATTATGTTCCTGGTTTCCAAGACACTAGACCTTAAAGATCCTCAGTTTTGTGTAATGTAATGAAAGTTTATGTTATAAAATGGAGGGATGCTATAAAGTTATATGATTACATTTTACTCACTTAGTGACTTGGTTCCATAATATATCCTTGTTCTTGGACTAAGCCTATTCCGAGGCTTGTAGAATTTTTTATTTCACAAGTAGTGTTAGGAAAAAGAATGGGGGAATCTAGAGTCTATTCATGGAGGGATACATAGAAGATCAAGAGGACCGATTGGGCCACCTCAAGTAAATGTTCACCACCATTCTCTATGGGGTGATCAATAATCAAACTATTCATTCTAGGGTAAAGGAGATAATTTATTTGTGGTAGTATAAAATAACACTCTAGTTGACAGTGTCAGTAATGAAGGCCTTATATTGAACCTATAAGTGTCGATAAAAGGATCGTAATGAGAGTTTACAATATAAAACCAAAATAATAGCTCAAAAATTTTTGATAAATGTTGGGAAGGGTCAGACCAACAATCTCTTTCCTAAGATTGATAGGCTCTAACAAGATTTTTCCCATCTACAATATACAATGAATTCCATGGAGAAAATAGCAGTAGAGTAAAAAAGGCTCATTGTCATGGTGTAGAAGACCAAAAATGAATAATTTTCCATGTTGGAGGTATTATGATAGACTTCATAAGTGGATTCCAAGTAATTCAATCAATTTCTCGAATCAATATATTTCCAAGAAAAATAATTATCAAATCTCAATAAATCCTTTGAGAAAATGTTGTAATGGGCCTGTACTTTTAAGAGACTCATTTTGTTAAGGGGTTTATGGGAGAGACTCAAATATATAGAGACCCTCCTATTGAAATCTATCAAGGAAAACAATTTCTTAAAGTCCTTGTGTTTTCATCCCTTTTACTTTTTAATATGCATGAAACGTTGAAATATTAATATCATATAGATCACCAAACACATGAACCCATCAATAATGATGAGAAAGCTCAAATATGTAATGAAATTCATAAATCATAATTTACTTATTTTTATAATTAATAATGAATGGAAATCATCATATACACTATTATTTATGAATAGGGGCATCCCATTTAGAATCATTTTTTTAAAGGGGTGTTCTGAGGTAGATGTGCCTCAGAAAGAGAGAGTTCTCTAATTTTTCTACCTAGACCAAAGGCCTAGAGATCATAGATTAACTATTTTTGTGTATATTTGGTAGGGTCCGTATGATTTTATGTCTCTTTTAATTTTTAGTTTAAGGTATTTCAAATCAAACCAATGTGGTTTTATTATTTTAGGTTGAACAACTTTGAGCCTACATATTGCAATTTGAGTTCATACAGCTTAGAACTTATATTTTTTTTGTTTATGGTTGAACAAATTAAACCTTATATTGATTTAATGTTCGATAACATGTATTACATGAAACACCAATTGTAGAAAAGAATACAAAATCTTGAGTATTTATGATATATTTACTATTGAAAATAAATTTAATATATTCTATAGATTTCAATGAACAACACACTTAGTTTTCTTTTGTTACAAACAATAATGACTTTTTAGATAGCTTTCATTACACACAATACATAGTTTTACCAAACAACACTATATTATTAAAATATTATTATAGTAATATATAACCTAGTAATTAAATTAGAGGTTTTTTATATGATTAACTAAATTCTCAAAATATATGGTTAAATTCATTGGTTACCAACTAATTATAAATGAAAATAAAAACAAATAGAATATAAAGGAAATATTTTTATAAATAACTATTTTTATATGCCCAAAGGTAATTTATATTTATAAATTAAATTAATTACTAATAGTGAATGAATATAAATGAAATTTATATATTATATAATAAATAATTTTTTAAAATTAATAAAATAGATTTCATAGTCATATGATAATAACAAATTCAATTTTATGCATAAAAAGATGTATTTTTCAAAAGGCAGTTTTGCCACCTTTTAATGGTGAACTTGTTTTAAAACTAACTCTTGACACTTTTATAAAATATATTTGAAAAAATAAACATTATTTTTTAAATATATATATAAAAATTATATTAGTGTGATTTTTTTTTATTTTTCTGATAATTTCTATTTTTTAATGAATAATGAAAAATGCTGAATTTTAATTGAAAACTAACTTTTTATCTAAAATTTTTATAAGGTTAAATTATATGTTAAATTTTTTTTAATGTAAAATTAGATCAATTATAAATATATTAATAAAATATAGGTAATTTGAATATTTTTTATAATTAATTTAGATATAAAAACATAGTAAACATTTGAACATTTTCACTTTATAACCCCACTTCACTATTGAGTTTGTGGGATTAATATAAAATTAAATTATGCCAATTATGTGAGTTGAATTTAAAAAAATGGATTCCAAATATTTAATCATAATAATTTATAATATATAATAAGGTCAAATTAAATTTTTACCACAATAATTTGTGAAAATAGTTAAAGATAATTACAACAATTAAGGTAAAATGAGCTTACCAAGGGACTAAACTTCAATCTTAAGGGGTAAAATGACCTAGAAACTTGTGAAAAATCTAACATATTGAATTATTTAGACCATATAACCTATTTTAAATATTATTTTTAAATATTTTAGGAACATTATTTAAGGTAGACCTCCCAATATTGATTACGTTTTAGTGTTTATATGACTTTCATTCCTCCTCCACTATAAGAGGGAACTCAACCACTCACTTATTAACACCTCTCAATACATTTGGATTTATAAAAACCAACAAAAATCACATAAAAAACACATCCCCTCATACAATAATATTTTTTTGTATGGGAGGGAAATCGAGGAAGGTTTTTAGTTCAAACCAAAAGTATTTACCTGAAGAAGATGTAACGATCATCAATGAGAACTTTTGTTTTATTTATTTATCCCTTAATTAAATTATTATTATATATTAATTATATAATAAAATAAGGATATTAAATATACTGAGATTTTTTTTGTTAAATTTATGTACTACAAATTCACAAACTTCCATAAAATGGGATACATAATCATCGTTTCTTGTTTACAATAGACTACCACCTAACAAAAGAATATCATTCTTTCTTCCATTTACACCATTCATGGGTGGGAATAATGATGAATTTATATTTTATATATTATATATATTATATTTAAAATTTATTTATTCTTCTATAATTACTATATAACACATAAAATCATGCTTTTTATTTTTTTAATATGATAACATCTTTTGTAGATGTGTGGACTACAGCCTCCTCAAAGCAATGTGATTCATCACGATTTACATGGAATGTATTAAGGATACTTTTAGTAAAAATATTTGATATATATAACATAATAATGATACTGAAATAATATATATTTACACACACACTCTTATTTCCCTCAATATGACAAGAAAATGGAAGCATCATTCATGCGTACGTACGACCTACCTTCTCCATGAGAGATTTATTTTTTTCTTATTACTAAATTTTATGAATACATATATATATAATGAATATATCTGATATTTTAATTTTTTTAAAATTATATATTTTATTAAATTATTATCTAATTAAAAGGAACAAAAATAACAAGTCAAAACATACTCAAAAAATAAAGTTGTTCTTACCAGAAATAATGAAAGGAATGAATGATTATTAACAAATGGGTAATAATAGGTAATAAAATTATCATATATGATATATTAAATATTAATATAGATATTTAGTAAGTTAATAACATATTTCAAACCATTATACTAGAGTTTAAATAGCATTCAACCAAAAAGAATCATAAGGTAAGGGATTTCGTCTCAATATCATTTCATTGTGGAATATTGGAATGTTATGCACCTAGTTTATTCTATATGGTGTATATACTACCCTTTAGACATGTAATATTAGGAATAATTCATTATTAATGGTATTTTAAGTTTCAATATAAATTATTTTATTTAATGGGATTTGAATTAAGATTTACCAAGTGGTAATGAATTTCATAACTCAATTAATTTTCATTCACTTATATTACATCCTCATTATAGTTAATATTATATTATTATGTGTTTAATGAATTTTACTATCTATTTATTAATTTAAATTATTATGTGGATTTAAATTTTATACATATAATCGAATCATTTCTAAATTATCACATCATCATTATGATTATTTTAATGGTTTATTTCAAAATAACATTCTTATCAAAATTGTTTATTCTTGAATTTAAATTAAAGTAAATTATTTAATAATTATTTAATAATCCATTTAATTTTACTCTTAAATGGTTATTTATAATCTCATTCAAGTGATAGTACCATTTTCTAATCTTTTTTACTTAAAATTATTGAAAAAATGTTTTAATAAAATCCATATTTATTTCTCTCTTCGATTGGAAATCTATTTTTTTTTTAAACTTATTTTCTAGAAATTTTTTCAAAATAATTTCTTTATACTTTTAAAAATGATTTATTAAAATAAATTTTTACCCATTTTTTTTTATAAAAAAAATCAAAGGAATCTTCTTGTCTCTTTTCGATCAAGGCACTTTCCTAACCAATTTACAATTAAAAAGTAATGTTATTTTTACCTCGTATGGAATTATCCATCATTATTTATTAGAATATTATTTTTCAATTTTACAAATATATTTTTAAAATAAAAAGTTTCAAAATTTATTTTCAAAGAAAATTATTTTCCAAAACAAATTAAAATGGAAAGAACATTTTCATCAAGAATTTATTTAAAGATACATTTTTTAGTTCATCAATGACAAAAACCCTAGTTATTATCCAATGTATATATGTTCAATTGATAACATATTTATTCTTAATCTAAATGGAATATAATTATTTTGACCAAGGATAGTATTAATATTCATTTCCTTGAATAAATTTTGTATTCATTAACTTCCCTTTGATTTATTCACTTCCCCGTTATCATTGACCATTAAATTTCCCTTAATATCAAAATTATTTATAACAGATATGTTTGTTACCTAAAACATATACCATTTTTTCATATGGTGTGTAATTTAATGTTATTTTATTAAATGGGGAAATATTGACAAATCTATATCTCTTACTCAATACAGATATTTGATATGGCACATTGTTAATGAATTTAATCAATTATTTGGTATATGAGGAATGCTTTGGAAAGGTATGACACTGGTGGTGCCTGATTAATTATATAACCTAAATGAGTTTTAGTCTCATATGATGATTAATTTGGCTATCCTTTGTTGGGTTTTCACCAAATATGTTTTAAACATTATTAGGAGGTACCTAAGAAACATGGAGTCAACTAATTAAGAATTTCTACATTGAGATTCAATTTTTTTTATCCATGAGATTTTCACTATGAAACAATATATAGATTCACTTAATTCTCAGTTAATTTATTAAATTATATTCATTTTTAGTTATTTTCCATTTAGATGTTGATTATTCCTTATATTTTTTTATGAATGGAACGTGCTTCCAGTTATTTACTTTTCCATATTTTCTATTCAATTACTTATCAATTTATTGATTATATGTCACGTGTGTTAATTTATTACCTTTCTATATTGATTATGATCATAGATTCATTATTTAATCCACCATATTTAACCCATTCTGAACATTTGATCTCACTATTATTTTGTCTCCTTTCCCTAGGATTCCATGTAGTTTATAATGAATGATATGTTGGGATAATATAGATTGAAGAAATTTATTCTTGAAAAATAAAAAAATATGTTTTAATTTTCTATATTCAAATATAATATGTGAATCATGTATGTATCTAGTTTACCAAGACTACTAAAGTGATATATCTTTTGAGTTATGTTTACTTATATCTTATGCCAATGTAACGGTAGTAGGCACTGGATCTTGGATTACTAGGGTCGATTATATATAGTTGGAATCAAATAAAGTTTACTAGAAACCTAGGAAACTATATTTAGTAAAATATAGATTAGGGAACATAACCCTAAGATAGACATTGAGGATAAATATTGAAGAATATCCAAATTTTTTGGCAAGGAAGATATTATGTGGGTATTATTAGTAATACATCCTTTTCTAGATGGTACAAGTGGACATGGTTATGGAATAGATGTAACTTGGGGTAATAACTCCAAAAAGGGTGTGTTAGGCATGACTCAAGCATGACTTGGTACACAATAATGGACCGTACTATACACCTCGATTGACTCTCCTAGTGGGTAAGCTTACGATTATTCACCTTTTCTTAACAAACCATTATGAATGATTTCAATAGATAAAGAAAATGAATGACCTTGGTTAAACCCTAGACCAAGTAAGAACCTATGTGAAAATAAAATGGATGAATTATTTATTTATTTATATTCAAGAATTCAATAGTAGAAGTATTTTTACCAATGGAATTTTGGTTATAGGAATCATGAAACATTTAGGGATTATATTAAATTTTAGAATAAATTATATATTCATTAATATAAGAGTTATGGATACCATCATGGGTTTATGAGATTAATATTTATCATAATTTCATACTTTTAAGCACCTATTTTTAGGTTTTTTTGTAATGAGATAATATCAATATTAAAGACATTTTGGGAAACATTTAGTACAAGTATATATATTTTAGTGGGAAAATTATTTGAGGAATAATTAATTTACATTTTATAGAAATAATTTTAATGTTATTAATATAATTTAGGGTTAATATGATTATTCATGACATTTTAATAAAATTTATATAATATTATTATACTTTATAAAAAAATAGTTTGTTTTGGAAACCCTAGTAAAAGGTTATTTAATGATTAATTTCATTTCAAGGGTTTCCATTATAATTTTTTGAAATGTTATAGGATTAATATTAATGTAGTTTAACAAAATAACAAACTAAATTCAAGGTTACAACCCATCACATACAACAAGGTAATGGGTTTTCACACCTACAACTATCCTATAGGAAGTCATATTTAATTTTCCATTGTTTTTAATTAAATAATTTGACGAATAAATATTAATTATGAACTAATAGTATTAGTTATGAGATGTTTCCATTAATTTAATATATATATTTAGTTTTAAAAATAGTTAGAGAAAAAAATAAATTTTTTTTTTGGATCTTATGACCAGTTGAAATTAAATTTTAGTGATTTAAGCATAAAAAAAGGAAAAAATCTTCTTTGGGTATTAATTTACTAATGTAAAGGGATAAATTTGAAATTAATCAAACCAAAACCAAAGGAATAAATTGTGTTTATGAAATATTAATATTTCAAGTAAGTATATATACTTATATACATAGGTAATAAAATAATTACTTAGTATTTGGAAAATGATTTTAAAATAAAATTTTATCTTAATACCTTTGTTTTTTGAACAGATGGCCCTTAAATCATCACAAATTTATGGTTTTAACCCCATGATATTTACATTTATAATTCACTTGTTTATGATAAATTATCTCTATGACTATATATAAGTATTTACGCTTTTACTCAGTGTCCATTTTTTCAATTTTCACTAATGTTCACTCATATAAAAACCTAGTTATATGTTATTCCATATGACCCTTTTACTTATCATTATCTTTTATTAAGTGGATATTTTATTAACCCATTTAAGATGTTTGTATTTTCAACAATGTGATTTTAAAATTTCAAACCCTTTATTACTGATATCAATTTTAAATTATGAAGATGCAATTCATTTATGGTGTGGATAATGTAACACCCTGAAATTTCAAAATATGAACATCATGTTCTATAGCATGTATGACACACAACTCCAAGTATTGAAAGGAATATAACCTAAAAAAAATTTACGATAATATAATATATAAAAAAAATTATTCTATTCAATTACATTAAATTCACACAACATAGAGTTATCTTGCATTACATGCAAGAAAGAATTTCTTCGATATCCTGCATTAGACACAAGACTGAGTTTTACCAAACAACAATATATTATTAAAATATTATTATTGTAAGATATAACAGAGTCATTAAATTGGATTTTATGAATAGGATTAAATAACTTATAATAAGATATGGTTCAATTCATTGTTAACCAATTAATTAGAAATGAAAATAGAAACGAAATTTAATATAAATTATTTTTTTTAAATGTTTTTATCCACCCAAATAAACTTTTTCATAATAAGTTAAATTAATTACCATTAGTGAATGAATTTAAATTTAATTTATATATTATATATTCAATAAAATATTTTGACATTAATCTAATATATTTTATAGGTATAAGGTAAAAATAAATCTAATTTTACGTATAAAAAGAATTATTTTTCTAAAGATTTTTTTCCCACCTTTTAATGGAGAACTTGTTTTAAAACTAATTTTTTAAAATTATATAAATTTTATTTGATAAAATAAACTTAATTTTAAGTATATTAATTTAAAAATTATATTAGGATGAATTTTTGGTATTTTTCTGAGAGGTTTCATTTTTTGATGAATAATGAAAAATATTGAATTTTAATTGAAAACTGACCTTTGTATAAATAATTTAAAAGGAAAAATTATATTTTTAATTGGTTTAAAAGTAAAATTATCTCAATTATACATATATTTAAAAAAAAATTGTCATTGGAATCATTTATATATTGAATTTAGATATAAAAACTAGTAAATGTTTTGGAAAAGTTTCACATTAAAAACCTGTTTTCCCATTATGTATATAGGATTAATATTAAATTAAATTATCCCACTTCCATGAGTTGAATTTAGAAAAATGGATTAAATATTTTTAATAATTATAACTTATAATTAATAATATGGTCAACTTAACTTTTCAATATAATGATTACTGAAAACAGTTACAGCTAATTACAACGATTAAGCTTAAAATGAGATTACCAAGGCACTAAACTTAAATCTTAATGGAAAAATGACCCAAAAAATTTTTATGGCCATATTTATACCTTATACCATATTTTATTGGAAATGGTTCTTTATTTTAGGCACACTGTTTAAGGGATACCTCCCAATAGTGTTTACCTTTTGGTATTTACAAGAATGTCCCTTCTCCTCCACTGTAAAAGGTAACTCAACCTAATTACTTATTAACACATATAAAGAAACTTTTCATGAAAAATACATAGAAAAATATCTTCAAAAAATTTCTCCCCTCATTTTATAATATTTTTTTTGAAATAAATAAAACAAAGTAATGATTTTGGTTTTTCCAGAAGGTGTTACCCGAAGAATATGCAACGTTCATCTATGAGAACATTTGTTTTATTTATTTCTCCACCCCTTAAATTATTCTTATATCTTTATTATATAATTACTATAGTATCCAAAATATAGTGATATGTTTTTATGTTATTTGTATGAATTAAACTACACACACTTCGGTAAATACGATGAAGACTCCTCTTTTTAAGAAGCTTGATGATGGTGGCTTCTTGGTAGAAGCGGATCTAGATGCAATACAACAACACACACAAATGTGCAGGTTCTCTATTATGGATTGTATCTCTTATCTCAAAGGTAACTATCCCTGGTCACTGTCTAATTTATATACTCATATTTCTATTATTGTAATTCTGTGAACTGGAAATTAATTCCAATCAGCAAAGGGTACATTCATATATTATTGAAATCTCAAGAAGAGTTTGATAGAATTTTGAAGTTAGGGAACCTTAATCTTTAACCTAGCTTGCTTCGTCTCTCTGAATGGGACTCCAATTTCAACCTTCACACTTATCGTAACACAATGGGTCAGGTTTGGATCAAACTCCATGGTCTTAATTGGTTTTTTTGGCACCCAAAAATCCTGAATGACATTGTTTCATGGATAGGTTCTCCCCTCAAAATTGACGAAGGAACTTTGAATGCATATTTAAGACTCTTTTCTAGAGTCATTGTAGAAATTAATCTGGAGTCAAAGCTACCTGATAATATTAATTTCATTTCCAATGATTACAAAATAGAAATCAAAATCGAGTATGAGAGGAAAACTATTTTTGTGACCATTTCAGGATCATTGATCATACCATCTACAACTATAGAGTGATTATAAAACAACCAACCCAACCAACTGAAAATGATTGGAAAGAAATAAAGAGACTTAAGAAGGATAAATCACCCTTGATAAGTGCACTAGAACCATCTAAAACTGCAACCTGGGTGAAAAAACTATCACTTCATCTCACCTAAGGGATCACTCAGGTACTAAATGGGCTGACATTGTTAAAGAGGAAGAAAAAGATAAAAACGTATTTGTAGAACTGTAAAGTATAGTTTTAGACACCCTTAAATAGGCTACTGAGATGGAAAAACCCAACTCATGTCTAGCTTTATAGAATGCAAACTCTACACTTATACAATCCACGACACTAGAAACTTTCAAAGCTTTGCAGGGCAACCCAACATTGATTCTTGAACCTGTAAAATCGGCTCTCAAAACCTACAACAAAAATAATCATGAATCAGTAGACTTTGGAATTGTTACTAAACTGCTGGATATAAAGAATGCAACCATAACTATCCCAATTGTTCTACCCACTTCCCAAACTTCTACTTGTAGCCTGTTAAGTCCTGAAAAACAAAACAACACCCCCACAGATGTGCAACCTGTTACTCAGGATAATTCTGATTTTATTTTTCATGGTTATAATACTTTGGTTCAAGACTCTACTAATACGCAGGTTAATAAGGTTGAATTACCAAAGCTACAGTTATCCTCTTCAGATCTGGGCATAGTCAATCATCTTAATGCTTCTCCTCCAAAACCTCCAGGCACGCCTTTTGATTCTGTAACTAGTTTTGCCTGCATATTGAATAATGAAAACCTGAATTCCAACCATATTAACAACCTTTTGTTGATGTGTTCTAAAAATTCCATGGACCCATTATTTCATGAACCATAAAATGAATCCTCAATGAAGAATCTTGACTCAACTATAAATTATCAGGACAAAACCAATAACACACAAATGTTTAGAAGGTATAAAAGAAAAAAGGCTTCGATAAAAAGAAAAAGGGGTGTTCTAACTCCAAATTTCAGTTTAAATGAAGATTATATTTTGGAATTGTCAAGGGATCTCTAACCCTGACATGTTAAATGTTTTGAAAATAATGGTTCATACCCATCGTCCCATGATATTTGTGATTGCTGAACCAAAAATTGCTTTCTCTACTAAATACACTTATATATGTCAGCATAATTATGTTTTCATTGGTGTTATCAATAACACCCTCAATGTAGATTCTCTATGGATTTTTTTGCACTATTATTTACATAATACAAATATATTCAATATCACTGATCAAATTTTTACTTTCTCCTTTAATATTGAGGGTACCCTTTCTTAATTATCATTTGTTTATGCCAAGAAAAAATATCAGGAAAGAAGAACTCTCAAGCACGATCTTTATCTTATAGGCAATATCATAAATGATTCTCAGTTTCTTGTTGGTGATTTTAATTCCATTCTTAACTCTAGCTAAACAATTGGCCCATCACATTCCTCTATATCCACTAGAGAATTCAAAGCCTTGATTGAGGATAATAATCTCATTGAGATCAACCTCATGGGTTCGAAATACACCTTGTATAGGAGACATTATAACAAAGTGGTTGCTTCCAAATTGGATAGATAATTCACAAATTTTTTTTCTTTAGATAAATGGGACTTTATCTCCAGCCCCACTCTCCATAGGCTGAACTCTGATCATCACCCAATTATTGTCAATGCCTCAACCAAAGGCATCAATCCCAGCCTTCCTTTTAGATTTAACGATGCTTGGTTCTCAGATGATGAGTGCTCCCATTTAATCCAAACCTTTTGGTCCTCTATGTCTCACAACACATATACCTTTTCCTACTACCTCAAATTACATCATCTCAAAAAATCCCTTAAGTCCTGGTGCATCTCCAAATCCAAACAAGTTAACAAGGAAATCATGCTTCTTGAGAAGGATCTCAATGACATTCAAACCATTAACACTAACTCTGATCTTATAACCAATCCTAATCAAGATCTTAATATTGCTATCAAACTCAATTCCATGCTCACATTTAATGAAAATATGGGGAAAAAAGTATTGAAAATTTCATGGTTATCTGATGGCGATAGAAATACCAAATTCTATAATTCTCTTCAACGTATCCGTAAGGCCTACAAGTCATTAAATTTCCTAAATTATGGGGACAACCTGATTGATAAAAAATATGACATTTCCTATCATATTGTCTCATACTATGATTTTATTTTTAATGGTCCTAAAATCAATAAAGACCTCCTTCCTGAGGTCATTCCTTTTTTGATTACTGACGATGACAATGCCTTCCACCTTAGCACTCTTATGGAACATGAAATCAAAAAAATTTCCTTTATTCTAAATATTTATAGTGATCCTGGTCCTCATGGATTCAATAATGGTTTTTTTCAACATTTTTGGGATATTATATATAAAGATGTTTTTAATCTTGTTAATTACATTTTCTCCAACGGGGTGCTCCCTCATGCCCTCAATGCTCAGTTTCTCACCTTAATTCCTAAATTGGATAATGATTCTGATATTCATTAGTTTAAAACCATTGTTTTTATCAATACCCTTTATGAAATTATCACTAAAATCATTGTTAACCATCTTTCTACCATCACACATAAAATTGTTTCCTAGAACTAATTTGGTTTTATAAAGGAAAGATACATTCAATATTGTATTTATATTGCCTCAGAATGTGTCAATAACTTGAATAAAACCAACATAGAAGGTAACATTACTATTAAACATGAAATTATTAAATCCTTCGACACCATGGAATGGATATTTATATTCAAATTCATGCAAGGATTTGGTTTTAATGCTCATTTTATATCTACGATCAGAACTCTCTTCAACTCGGTGTCTATCTCCATTCTGATTAATGGATCACCCAAAGTTTATTTTAAATGCAATAAAGGTGTTCAAAAAGGTGACCCTCTCTCTTCCATCATTTTCACAATAGTATAAGACTATCTTAGTCACCCGATTAATCATCTGGTGACCCAGAATAAGCAGACACTCATTCATGTATCTAGGAATGTTAATGGTCCTACTCACATTTTTTAGGATGATGACATCATCCTCTTTCTCCAAGGCTATAAATGGAACATCCTCACCCTCAAAAATACCCTCTCTCACTATGAAATAGTTTCTTGCCAAACAATCAGTTGAGACAAATCCTATATCTTTTTGGGAAAAACTTTCCCCTCAAAATGAAATATAACATCATCAATGACCTTGGTCTTAAATAAGGTTTGATTCCTTTTATTTACCTTGGTGTCGCTATCTTTTGGGGAAGGCCTAAATCTTGTCATTTTACATCTATTGTTGATCAAGTCCTTAAATAGTTAGCCTCTTAGAAAGGTAAGGCTCTTTCCATGGTAGGTAGGGCTTTCCTTGTTAAATAAAATATTGTTTCTAAGATGATTTACACTATGATGATCTACAAATGGCATGTTGGTCTTATAAAAAAATTAACATCACCATTAATAATTTCATCTAGACAAGTAGTACCCTGGAAAGAAATCTCGTGACTATTCCCTAGTCAAACTGTTACAAACCCATTGAGAATGGTGGGATTGGTATTAAAAATCAAAATCTTTTCAATGAAGCCCTTATTGTTAGACTCACTTGGAACCTTCTCTATAATTATTCAGATTCTATCACCTTTCTTAAAAATATATTCCTTACCAAACTTAAGACGAAGAAACTCTAGTTTCATTAATTCTTCCATTTGTCCCTCCATCAAACACTCCTTCAACAAAATTATGATTAATGCTAGATGGATGGTCTCTCGTGACTCTTCCATGAAAAATTGGTTGGGCAACTTGGTGAGCACGCCTTTAATTTATTTTGTTTCTTCATATTTCACCACTAGTAATAGTACATACACTATCAAAGATATTTAATATTCTCAACATGATCACCTCCCTGATACTATTCTAAATGTTATTGAAAATAACTCTTTCACTCACATGGAGGATTTCTTGGTCTGAGAACCAGCTCACAATGGAATTCTCACCTCTAAAAATTTCTATAATCATCACTATGGTGATTATGAGAGTATTTAAAGCTGGCTCAAACATTTTAAAAAACCTTGGATCAAAACTTTGAGATTCAATATCATCTGGCATCTTGCTTACAATAGAGTTCCCACCAAAATTTTCCTTCAATCCTTTGGTATTCAACATTGCTCTAAGTGTAGATTCTGCAACCAAAATAAGGAAGATTCCAATAGTCTGTTTCTTTCTTATTATACTACTTCTACTCTTTGGAAATATATTCTTGATATTTTTTATTGTATATGGTTGTTTTTTGAATATGTTAGAATTCAACATAAAAACTGTACTGAAATGGATGGTTGTCAACAAATGAGGAATATTTTTCTTGCGGTTGTTTCTTAACTCCACCAAGTGATTTGGTATGATAATAATGCTATTATCCATCAGAATTTCTCACTCAATATTAATTTAGATCAGATTAGGATCCTAATTGTATACATGATACTACTTTATTACAAAAGGGTCATTTCCATAACACCATACATGACTTTGGTATCTTGAAGCGGCTTCAGATAAATGGAAATTACTATCAACCTCATCATACTATAGAGGTGTGTTGGAGGGCCCCTCTTCCTAGATGGACTAAAATGAACTTTTATGGTGCCTCCAAGGGAAACCTGGGCCCTGCTGGGTGTGGTGTGGTCTTCATGAATCAGATTGGGCAGATTATTGGCTATTTCACGGGAAAATGTGACTTTGCAACCTCTCTTGATGTTGAGATGCTAGGTTTGATCCATGCCATTGAATTTTCCATCCACTTTGGTTGGAAAAATCTCTGGGTTGAAAGTGACTTTATGACCATCATTCAAGAGATTTGGAATGGAGTTACTCACCTTGTTTGGCTGATTACTACTCGTTGGATGGACTACAACTGTTTTCTTACAGGTATCAACTATATCATCACACATGAGTATCGTGAATCCAATATGGTTGTAGATGTCCTTTACAACATGGGGATCAATCAAGACATCAACTGGTTTGAAGACATCCCTGATGATCTGATTTCCTTTCATGAAAAAGTCTATTACATGATCCCAGACTTTAGACTCTTGTAATCTCTCTCTTTTTCATAATAATTATTTTCTTCAAAACTTATGCGAAAAAACAAAGGGGTTATTACCTGAAGTGATTAACTTAGTGAATGATTATTAACCAAATAGTAATACTTTTTCATAAAATTATCATATATGATATCATAAATATTAATTTTGTTTTTGAATAATTTAATAACATTTTTAAAACCGTTATACAAGATTTTAATGAGTGTTCAACCAAAAGGAAGTGCGAGATAAGGGAGTTCATCTAAATTTCATTTCATTAAGGCATATTGTAATATTAAACACCTAATTTATTTTATATAGTGTATATACTTCCCCTATGAAATTTAATATCACTAATAATCCATTATTAATATTACTTGGTTTTTTAATTTTAATTATTTAATTTAAGGGGATTTTAATTATGAGTTACCAGGTGGTAAATAATTTCATAACTCAATTACTTTTCATTAGGTTATATTACTTCTTTGTTATCATTAATATTATATGATTATGTTTATAATTAAATTCACTATATATTGATGTATTTACACCTGTTTTATGTGGATTTACAATTGATACAAACAATCAATTCATTTATTAATTCTCACATAAATGTTATGATCATTTTAAGGGTTTATTTTATTATACCATTCATATCAAGATGTTTTATTCTTTAATTTTCATTAAAAGAAATTATAAGAATTTTTTTTAATAAACCCATTAAATTTATAATCCTATAGATATTAATGATCTTTTTCATGTAATAGTACCATTTTCACCCTTTTGTAAATAAAAGTATTAAGAAAATATTTGAATAAAATAAAACTTCATTTATCTCTTTGGTTAGAAATATATTTTCTTAAAAAAACATGTTTTCTATAAATTTTTTATTTATACATGACAAAATGATTTATTAGAATAAATATTTACCAATTTTTCCTTTTTAATTTTTTTCAAAGTAATCTTATTTTCTCTTTATGAACAAGGTACTTTCCTAACCATTTTACAATGAAAAATGAATACACTTTTTACCTCATGCAGAATTACCCATCATCATTTATTTAAAGATTTATTTGAAATTTTACAAAGATATTTTTAAAATAACATGTTTTGAAAAGATACATTCAAATAAAATTATTCTAAAAGAAATCAAAATTTAAATTATATTTTCATTAAGAATTTTTTTAAAGATTTTTTTTTAACAACAAGAACAACCCTTATTATTACTCTAATGGGTAGACATTGTATTCAGACATTCCATACTCTTCCTCTAAATGGATTATCATTATTTTAACTAAGGATAGTATTAACATTCACTTCCATGAATCAATTTTTTAGTCATTAAATTACCCTAGAAGAATTCACTTCCCGATGATCATTGATCATTAAATTTCCCCTAAATATCCATATCATTTATCATGGAAATGATTATTTCCTAGACCAAATACCATTTTTACAGACAATGTGTACTTGAGGTATATTTGATTAACTTGTGAAATATTTATAAATCAATATCTTTTACTCAATACATATATTTAATAAGGCACATTTTTCATGAAGTAAATGAGTTAGTTGATATATGAGGATTCCTTTATACAAGTACAACATGGGTGGGGACTACTTAATGATAGCCCCTCAATATATTAGTAGTCTCATGGGATGAGTCAATTTGCTAGGATCAGTGGGGTTTTCACCCAGTAGATTTTAAACTATCTTATGAAACGTCTAAATAATAAAGGTATCACATGCTTAGGAAACATGGAATCCAATAATTAACAATTACTTCATTCAAATTAAATTATTATTATATATGAGATTTTCACTATGAAAAAATATATGGATGTATTTCATTCTTAGTTTATTGATTAAATGTCATTAATTTTTATTTATTTACATTTCCATATTTTTTATTCCTTATCCATTTATTTTAAGGGAATTTTTTCCAGTTATTTCCCCTACCATATATTTTTTGAACTTACTTATCAGTTTATTGATTATATGGCATGTTTTTTCTACTGTTACCTTTCCATATTTATTATTCTAAATGATTCATTATTTCTTCCACTATATTTAACCCTTACTAAGCATTTTATCTCACCCTTATTTTGTTTCCTTTCCACAATATTCCATGAATTTTACTATGAATGATATTTATGGATAATCTAGATAGAATAAAGTTATTTCTACAAAATAAAATAAAAAAATATGTTGTACTTTTTGGTATTCAAATGAAATATGGGAATCACATATGTATCTATTTTACCAATACTAAAAACTTATCGATTCTTCAGGATGCGTTTTGTTGTATCTTTACAAGTGTAATGATAGTAGGCACTGGCTCCAGGCTTATTGGGATATGGTCACTTTATAGAACCTTTTATTCATGTATTTTATGGTCATATAGCTTGAACCTTCACTTCTTGTAGTTTAGTTTCAAATAGATTAGACCTCATCTTTTAGTAGTTTAGGGTCATATAGATCATACATTCTCTTGTTGTAGTACATGGACATATAGATCAGACATTCTCTTGCTATAGTATAGTGTCATATGGATAAGGAAATATCTTAATTCAGATACATAAGACATGGAATTACTTATAAATGACATGTATTCAGGAAGGGTTTTATCACCCTACATCCTATGAAGGATTAATATTCATGAAGGTTTCTGACACCCTACATCCCTAATTCTAAGTTCCTCAGTGTATAGTGAAACAATGTTATAGAAATTAAACCCATATGGATTGTTGGAATATAGGTTTTAAAAATCAAATCCCAAATTGTTTGAACCATAGATGATGAGATGAGGCAGATGCACTGGTGATGATTGCAAAAAACACTAAGGTGTTGAGTTATTATTTGATTTTTTTAGGGAACATAGACACTGTAGGTCCTTCCATGTAAGGAAAGGACACCTCTTGTTGATGTTTCAATAGACCATATGCATATGACTATATGGTCTTGCATGCATGGTCAAGAAGAGGGGTTTTTTCTCATTTCCAAGCGCCTTGTATGCTTTTTAAAGAATCATGAACTTGGGCTATAAATTAGGTCATGGATATAATACTATTAAATAAGGGTTATTTTACCCTATGGTAGTTTGGTTTATGGTCACAAAGATTGGTCCCAATATCATATGGTTTAGGATCATGTGACGAGGAACCCTAAAAGGTTTAAGAATGGACTTACACATTATTTATTTGATAATAGGTATAAGACAAGGTGAATTAACTTTGAGGATTTATAATCCACTTCAATAGTTTGGTTATGAGAATTATAAATCATAACCCAAGAATATATTAGTCAACAAGGGGTGCAGAATAGTGGGTATAGGTCGATAACTAGTAATGGATGAGACCCATATCACATGCATTCTGGATAATAGCTCCAAAATTTAAAGGGGATACTCTCCTATAAGATTATAATATCACATAGGCACAAGAACATAGGCATTTTTTTATTCCCTAGGGAATCCTAATGGGTTCCCTTTCAATCATCTAGTCTTATTTAGTAATATACTATAGGGGTGGGCCTATATAAATAAATCAAGGCTTTGGTATTCCAAAATAAGTATATCATCTCTATGTATTGGTTGGTATCAACTCATATTTCAAATACATGAAGGTTGTTTATGGAAAATTTAATATTCAATTAGCTTTCAAGCACTCTAAAATTTGTGTCTCTACGTACTGAACACGTTACTGTAGTGCAGGGATGTAAAAAATCATTGAACTAAATTTTTCGTAGATGAAAGGGGTCTAGCGATCATGGATCAAGTTTTACTAGGCTTATAATATATGCTCTAAAAGACTTATTCCTTTGTAACGTCTCGGATCTGGGTGCACACAACGGGTTACTCAAACCTAGTTGGTCACATGACCTCAAGCGCATTTCCCCAAACGCCAAAGGCTGCCGACTAGCAATGAGGGCCTAGGACTGATAGTGGGGAAACTATGCCCTCATTTGTCAAAGTGTAGTGCAATAGAAAACAAATATAAACATACAAAAGCCGAAGCAGTAAAAATATAGACAAGAAATGGAAAACAAAACTGAAGTAAAAGATAACCAACAGTAATATATATAATGATGCAACAAGTCTCTAATTCCAAGAAAGCAACCCAAATAGAATACACTACAATACAATACAATACAATACAACACAAGGTACAAGTACAAAAAAACAAAACCAAAGCAGTGCAACATGAACATAGAAATATTGAAAGCCTAATCTTAGTCCCATGCTCTCGTAATCCTCTGAAACAATCATGTACCAGTGTAGGTAATCTTTCCCTTATCGACACCTACAACAATATAATCTGTTTGGGCCCAAGACATGACCCAAATAGGGAGTGATAAATAAATCCCAATAGGAAACCACCAAAGGCTCGTGCCCAACTGTCAGTGAAAATGTGCAGCAGTAGTGTGAAATAATGAAATGCACTAAACTAGGAAGTAATCAAAGTAACCATTCCTACCATTTACATTTCCATTTTAATAATCATTTAACAATTCAATATAATTGAATTCGGAGTTTTCTGAGACTCGGCCTCGACCAACAATCTCTTATACCAATGCCACAACATAAACCACAAAAGGATATCCAACAAGTAAAATATAATAATAATAACAAGCCTATTCTTTAGCTTGATAGGTAGAATATAAGAAATCACCACAGTGAATATTTAACATAAACATTGTCCTCAGACATGCAAGTCCTTACCCTCAGGAAATCAGAATCAAAACACTCAGGTGACTGCCCTCATGCATAACAAATATTTTCGTCAGGCATAAGAGATATTTCCCCCAGGCACAAACTCTACTGCCCACAAGCATATGAAATGTTTCCCTTAGGCTAAACAAAACATTACCCTCAGGATAAAAAATCACTGATCTCGGGCTAAAAAAAACACCGCCCTTAGGCATTGCATAGGAAGACCAAGTAACTGGCCCGATCCCAACGCATAAGCAAGCAATTTATATATGTTTCCTCTCAAGAAAAATCAAAACATTCTATAATCACGGCATACCCACGGGTATCCTGGCCAAATGGATAAACAAGGGAAACGTACCCTCGGGGTGGCCCTAGATCAAAGAAATAATCCAAACAACAGTTTATACTTGTTCATTAGATTACCTATGAAATGATAGGTATCTCAACAGTCAACGTCTCAGTTATACAACACCCCGAACATGGGTGTGGGGAATAACGGTACACAAAATCAACTCGACAGTTGGAATTAAACACAAGACCACCTACTTCAATCTCCTCTGATCGATATATGTGAAAGACACCTTCTGAAACAACCAAGAATTATGTATATCTGAGATAAATGATTACCCTTTCAATCCTAAATAACTTCCCTTAGGGAAATAATTGGAAGGAAATATTCAATAAGAGGTAAGAACTTACCTGCACAGTTCAATCGAGATCGATGGCGGAAGAATCGGAGTCCTGGTGAGCGATCGGGAGCTCCTATAAGTCTCGACCTCCTCTCCCATAGATCCTGGTGAGTCATCTTCCTCCTTTATCGAATGAGGAGGATACTGCATATTTTTAATGAAAAAATCTAACTAAACGGCATGTACTCTCAAGTACACGGCGTGTACTATCCTTTTTAACTGTTCCTCTGGCGGCTACTTTCCATCACCTCATTGTTCATCTACCAACTGATTACACGATGTGTATTACTAAGTACACGGTATGTAATATCCTTTTTAACTATTCCTCTAGTGGCTACTTTCCACCACCTCACCATTCACCTGACGACTGATTGCACAACATGTATTACTAAGCACATGGTGTGTAGTTAGTTTTTACACCCTTAATTGCCCACAAGCCTACACACCTTGTATTATCATCCCACACAGCCAAAGTACATGGCATATGTACAAAAGTACACGGAATGTACCCATAAATTTGGGATTTTTCTGACATTTCCCTTGTTTTCGCAAAAACACGTAAGGAAAAGGAAAAGAAGAAACTCGTACCTCAAGAATAAGAATTGGGTTCTTACAAAATTCTCCCCTTAAAGCAATTCGTCCCTAAATTTCCATTCCAAGTGTGGTGAAGATAAAGCTGAGAACAACTATGGACACTGAGCACGTACATCAGTCCCCACTCCCAAGTTTCGTCATGCACTCAGCCATGCTACCAATGCACTCGTACGAGAGGAACTGACCGACCTCAGAGAACCTTCGTGATCTTATCAACAATACGAATTAGATTTTCCTCAAAGTATGCATAAACCTTAAGCTCAACCTCCTCAGGATTAAAAACATGAGATGTGTCTGAGTTATAACGGCGCAATTGAGATACGTGGAAGACATCGTGCATGGCCCGATACCTCTGTGGTAACTGCATCTGATAGGAAACCGGCCCATCTCTCTCCAGAATCACAAATAACCGTGTATACCTCAGTGAACGTTTACCCAATATTTTGATCCGCCAGTGTCCCAAACTCAGTGAAGCACGCAAGAAAACTTGATCCCCGACCATGAAATCCAAGTGTCGTCTGTGGCGATCAACATAAGATTTCTGAAGAGATTGTGCAGTATCCAACCGCTTCTGAATCAACTAGACCTGCTCTAAAGTCCCCTGCATGAGGCATGGACCCAGTAAAGCTACCACATCTACCTACAAATAGCACAAGGGTGATCATCATGTCCTACCATATGAAGCCTCATAAGGTTCCATCTCAATAGTTGCCTGAAAACTACTATTGTAGGAAAACTCGACCAGGGGTATGTGCTTCTCCCAAGAGCCCCCAAAGTATAGGACACATTCACGCAGTATGTCCTCTAGCACTTGTATTGTATGCTCTGACAAGACATTGGTCTGAGGGTGGTAATATTTTCTCAAAATCACTTGTATACCTAGTTCCCTCTAAAAACACTTCGAGAAATGAGACATAAAACGAGCATCCCTATCTGAAATGATAGAACGAGGGACCCCATGAAGACATAACACCTCTTAGATATACAACTTCCAAAGATCATCAACACCGAAGGTCTCCTTGATCAAAAAAAATTGAGCAACCTTCATAAGCCTATCTACAAAAACCCATATGACATCATTGCCTCGAGGTGACATCAGAAACCCGGTCACGAAGTCCATCGCAACATCATCAAATTTCCACTCCAGAATGGGTAATTTTTTTAACAATCTGGCTGGCCTCTGATGATCCACCTTAACATGATGATAGATAAAACATCTCATAACAAAAACAACCACCTCTCTTTTCATACCCATCCACCAATACTGACATCTCAAGTCACGGTACATTTTGGTAACTCCAGGATGAACTTCCCAACACGAAGCATGAAATTCCCACATCAACTCCTCGCGTGTATCCCATGGAACCCACACTCATCCACAGATACCCAGTACCTCTTCATTGCATATCGTCCAACTAGGAAGAGGGTCCTCACTTTCCACTGACTTCCGTAGAACTAGGCCTTCTGAATCTGATAGTTGTCTCAACCTTACTCTACCTAGGATGGTAGAATTCACAGCTAAGGATGGGATATATACTCTCCCTTGACTATCATGCACCTCCAAATGCATCTCAGAGAACAAAGCCATAAGTTTCCACTCACCACTGGCCTCCTGCACTGCCTATATTTGAGTCCTCCTACTCAGTCCATCAGCTACTACGTTACCCTTACCAAGTGTATAGGCAAGCTCAAAGTCTAAGGACTGAAGGTATTCAACCCAACTTCACTATCTCATTTTCAAGTCACGTTGGGTAAAGATTTATTTAAGACTTTTGTGGTCTGTAAACACCAGAAAATTTTCTCCCAAGAGATAATGTCTCTGATAGTATAACACATTAATAACTGCAGGCAACTCAAGATCATGCATCGGGTAATTCCTCTCATGTGACCTCAACTATCGAGACCCGTATGCAACTACTCGATCACCCTACATCAACACTGCTCCCAGCCCAATACCTGATGCATCATAGTTAACTGTATAGGTCTTCCCTTTTTCTGGAAGTATCAGGACTGGTGCTGATGTCAAACTTCCCGTCAGCTCCTTAAAGGCTATCTCGCAAGCTTATGACCAAACGAACTTCACACCCTTCTTAGTCAAACTTGTCAACTGCACTGATAAGTGGGAGAAGTACTGTATAAAGCGCCTGTAGTAACCATTCATCCCCATGAAACATTGTATTTCAAAAAAAATCTTAGGCTGCTCCCAAGAAACCACTGCACTGACTTTCTCTAGGTCTACTGCAACTCTTATCTCTGATATAATATGAACCAGGAAGTGAATCTGGTCCATCCAACAGTGGAACTTTGAGATTTTATCATATAACTAATGCTCTCTTAGTGTACTCTGTACGATCTCAAGATGGGTGGCATGGTCGTGTCGAGTGTGAGAGTACACAAAGATATCTTCGATGAAGAATACCACAAAAGAATCTAGATATGGGTGGAACACGCAATTCATCAGAGCCATGAAAACTGCTGGCGCATTTGTGAATCCGAACAGCATGACCAAGTACTCGTATAGACCATATCTGCTTCGAAGGGCTGTAAGTGGTATGTCCGATGGTCTAAAGCACAATTGATGATATCCGAATCTAAAGTAAATATTTTAGAACACTCATGCTCCTCGAATTTGATCAAAAAGATCATCAATCCTTGGTAAGGGATATCAGTTCTTAACTGTCAACTGGTTCAGTTTCTGATAATCCACACAAAGTCTGAGGCTACTGTCTGCCTTCTTCGTAAACAGGACTGGCGAACCCCAAGGGGAAGTACTGGGTCAGATGAAACCCTTCACATGCAACTCCTGCAACTACCTCTTGAGATCCTGTAGCTCTGGTGTAGCCATCCTGTAAGGAGTAATGGACACCGGTGCTGCTCCTGACATAAGATCAATAGAAAAATACACCTCTCTCTCTAGAGGTAGACCTAAAAAGTCATCTGGGAAGACATCCCTTAAATGATTAAACACTGGAGGGAAATCCTTCTGAAATGTTCCCTAGTCAGCTAGATATAAACTCAAAATCTATTTTGTCACTCCACCTCACCCATAATGCTCGGGTTCAGCTCGACTCTCCTAGACATCTCATTCTCCTTTGTATAGAAACTCTCCGCCCTCTGGTGATATGAAACTCACCCTGTGATGGTAGAAATCTACAACGGCTCAAAAGGTTACCAACCATTCCATCTCGAGAATGACAACATAGCCCATCATCTATAAGACATGGAGGTCCCATAGAAAGTGACACCCACCAACCTATAAGGGAAAATTATTGCACTTATGCACACCTACCATTCTAATTCCCAATGGAGTGTCTAGTGTCGTGATATTAGAAGAAGAAGAAACACATAGTCCAAGGATATCAACAATGGGAACAAATATAAATCTATGTGTAGCACTAGTATCGAAAAGTACAAAAGATAAATCCGAAGCAACTAAAATAGTACCTATAATAGTGGAAGGTCTGGGATCCTACTCTTGTTGGGTCTGTTGCACTGCATATGCCTTCCCAGTGCTGTGGCCCTATGACATAACATGGCTACCCTAAGATGACCTGCCCTGCTATCTTTGAGATCCTGGTGTCTGGCTACCATGACCACGACCACCACCTCAGCCTGAACGTCCTTATGTATTCAAATTCCTTGACTGGTAAGAAGCTGTTGGCCCTCCTCCTGCATGCGGAGCCTGTGCAGAACCCATCTCACTAGTCACTGGTGGAAACACCCTGCAAAAATACTAAAGATGACCCATGTTGCTACAATCTTGGCACTCTATTGGGTCACGTGGACATTGAGGTCTCTTATTCCCCTCTTTACCACACTGGAAGCACATCACCAAGCCACCTGAAGAATTTTTCTGGATAGTACTGTCACCGTGAGAGAAATTAATCTGCCTCTTCCTCTTTCCGGTAGAAATATTACCAGACATTGGTACTGAATCGCTCTGGTCCGTACCACTAGCTTCCTGTAGGTTCTGCTCAGTAACCAACTCCTGGTTCACTATAGCATGCACTGTAGGAAACTTGAAAGCATTCACCAGTGCTCGAATGTCATATCAAAGACCATCCTCAAAGAGTTTATCCCTCAATGTCTCATCACCCACTAGAATAGGTGAAAAATGTTGTAGCTTGGTGAAGCGGGAAGAATAGTCCATCACTGACATGGTGCCCTGCTGCAGAATCATGAACTCTCAAGCTCGATCTTCCCTTAGCATCTCTGGAAAGAAAAAGTCATAGAAAACTACCTGAAAATCTTCCCACACCATGTCTCGGTAATACTCAGTCTGGGTGGTAACATCCCACCATCTCTTGGAGGAATCATGCAACATGTAAGTAGCGAGCTTGACCCTCCTCCCATGAGGCGACTCTAGATGATCGAAGATCATCTGCATAGAACCCAACCATGAATCCACAACAAGTGGTCCACCATCCCTTGAAAACATAGGCGGATGCTGCTGTTGGAATATATGTGTCAGCGCTGCCATAGATGTGGCAACCAGAGGTGCTCCTTGGAAGGTCTGCATGAACCACATGAAGCCTTCACGGAACTATGAATCTACGCCTAAGTTTTGTATAATGGTTGGCGCCACATCTGGCACTGCGGGAGGATCCATCAGTAGACCCTGGACTATGGTCTCTGGAGTAAAATTATCGCCACTCTCTTGGAGAAAAACTCATGGTCATCTCAGCGGCATGACTCTACAAGGTCAAACACACGCCTTAGTTTAATTTACTGTCGAGTTTTATTTTTTTGTTTAAGAGTTCCAATGAAAAGGGGAAATATCCACAGAAACTGGAAAAAAGAGACTACACGGCGTGTATAAGATCTACACAATGTGTAACCTTAAGCCCTTACATGGCCGTGTTCTGATGCTGGCTTGGGTGTGTCTCAACCCTAGTTACACAACATGTTACACCCAGACATGGTGTGTACACCACCCTGTTTCCCCATCCACATGGCCAAGTCCACACGGTCTCTCACTAGTCATGACTGCACGACGTGTCCCATAGGTACAAGGCTAGTACTCGACAAGCTTCACAGACCCGTATTGTTTGTGACACGGCCGGATACACGGCTCACACTACACGGTGTGTTCCAGAAGGACACGACGTGTACTTGAAAAGATAACACCGACCCGAGTTGTTTGCTACAAGGTCGGACACTGGGTCATGATGACACGACATGTAAAACCAATACATGGTGTGTTCCTCGGTAAAATCTTGAAGACCCATGTTCCCTCCCACCTGGTGGGTTGCATAGCCTTATGCTACACGACGTGTATATATAAGTACATGGAATGTACTTAGATTATTTTCTCATTTCTTCCCAAACAGAGGAGTACATGGAATGTATTCATAGAACCACACGCCATGTTGTCTGGGTTTCTAGACAATAAACCTCAGAAACTACTTCGGAGCCACTTTTCTTTAATTTCAAGCATCAATATGCCAAATTCTGATCCATGGGGGGCCATACTCCCCACGAACCAAAGTTTAGCACCCAAACCTTCACATTATAGTACAAAACGTGACAAAAGGCTGGATCATGATCCACCAAATTCCAGTCCAAGAGAGCCTATACTTCTCAGGAACCAAATTTTAGTACCCATAAACCCAACCGTAACATGTACCAATACCCTATCAACATTAGGTGTATCTATCAAGGTACCTATCACAACAACATGAATTTTCTTGCACAACATCTATCACAACAACATGTAATTTCTAATGCACCTACATGGCATGGAAACTATGCATGACATGTGTTTCTAACATGTGCCTAAATGATGCATGAGATGGCATACCCTCATCTCAGCAGGTTGCAACTAAACAGAACCCAAGTATAAAAATATAAACAACACACCACAAGTGCGTCACCCACCGGTGAAAATCAAATCAATTGTAATAATCATAAACAGAAAATCACAATTTAATTCGAGGCAATACAGCCTTTACCTGTACACAAGGTAGCTACTCTGGGGCACAGTTTATTACCGAATCCCTTGACAATATATCTCTTTCTTTTGTCACTAAATAATAAAATAACCTAGAGAAAAGAAACACCTCTGATACCACTTTATAACGTTCCAGATCCAGGTGCCACAAAATAGGTGCCCCAAACCTGGTTGGTCACATGACCTCAAGCTCATTTCCCCAAATTACAGAGGCTTCCAACTAGCATCGAGGGCCTAAGACTGATATTGGGGAAACTATGCCCTAATTTGTCAAAGTGTAGCGTAGTGGAAAAAAAATATAAACATACAAAAGTGGAAGCAGTAAACAATATAGACCTGAAATGGACAATGGAACTGAAGTAAAAGATAACCAAAAATCATATATATGATGGGGAAACATGTCTCTAATTCTAAGAAAGCATCCAAAATAAGATACACTGCAATATAATACAATACAGTACATGGTACAAGTACAGAAAAACAAAACCAAAGAATTGGAATAGGAACACAGCAGCATCGCAAGCCTATGCTCGGTCCCATGCTCTCCTAATCCTCTGCAACAATCATGTACCTGTGTAGGGAACCTTTACCTTATCGACACCTGCAACAATATAATCTATTTGGGCCCAAGACATGACCCAAATAGGGAGTGAGAAATAAATCCCAGTAGGCAACCACCAAAGGCCCGTTCCCAACTGTCTGTAAAAATGTCCAACAGCATTGTGCAATAATGAAATGCAATAAACTAGGAATTACTCCAAAGTAACCATTCTTACCAGTAACATTTCTATTTTAATAATCATTTAACAGTTCAATATAATTGAATTCTGAGTTTTTCAAGACTCAGCCTCGACAAACAATCTCTTATACCAGTACAACAAAAGAAACCACAACAGGCTATCCAACAAGTAAAAGATAATAATAATACCAAGCCTATGCTTTATCTTGATAGGTACAACATAAGAAATCACCACAGTGAATATTTAAATTAAACATTGTCCTCAGACATGCAAGTCCTTACCCTCAGGAAATCAGAATCAAAACCCTCAGGTGACTTCCCTCAGGCATAACGAATATTACCCTTTGGAATATGAGATATTGAAGCCAGGAACAGAAGCTACTACCCACAATTATAAGAACCATTTCCCTCAGGCTAAAAAAACATTTCCCTCAGACTAAACAAAACACACCCCTCAGGCTAAATAAAACACTTCCCTTATAAATTCTATAGGAAAAGTAAGTAACCGGGATGATCCCAATGCATAAGCAAGCAATTTATATATGTTTCCTCTCATGAAAACTCAAAACAAGATATAATCACGATATACCCATGGGTATCCTAGGTAAATGGCTAAACAAGGGAAACACACCCTCGGGGTGGCCCTAGATCAAAGCAACGATCTCAATAGCAGTTTATACTTGTTCATTAGATTACCTATGCAATTCTAGGTATCTCAACAGTCAAATTCTCAGTCATACGAGACCACAAACATGGGTGTGTGGCACAACGGTACACAAAATCAACTCAACAGTTGAAATTAAACATAAGACCACCTACCTCGATCTCCTTTGATCGATATATGTGAAAGGCTCCTTCCGAAACAACCAAGAACGACATAGATATGAGATAAACGATTACCCGTTATCCCATAAATAACTTCTCTTAGGGAAATAATTGGAAGGAAATATTCAATAAGAGGTAAGACCTTACACACGCGGTTCAAACAAGATCGACGGTAGAAGAATCAGAGTCCCAATGAGTGATCAAGAGCTCCTCCAAGCCTCGGACTCCTCTCCCATAGCTCCTGGTGAGTCCTATAACTTCTCTATCGAATGAGGAGGCTACTTCCTATTTTTAACAAAAAAAACATAACTACATGGAATGTACTCTCATGTACACGACGTGTACTATCCTTTTTAACTATTCCTCTGGAGACTACTTTCCACCGCCTCACTGTTCATCTACCGACTGATTACACAGCGTGTATTACTAAGTACCTGGTGTGTACTATCCTTTTTAACTATTCCTCTGGAGGCTAATCTTCACAGCCTCACTGTTCACCTTTCTAATGATTACACGACGTGTATTACTAATTACTCAGCATGTAGTTAGTTTTTACACCCTTAATCCCTGACAATCCAACACGCCCTATATTCTCATCCCACATTGCCAAAGTACACGATGTGTGTAAGAAAGTACATGACATTTACCCATAAATTTGGTATTTTCCCCACATTTCCCTTGTTTTCTAAAAAAAACTTAAGGAAAAGGAAAATAAGAAACCCATTACTCAAGAATAAGAACTGGGTTCTTACATCCTTTTTTATTTATACTCTAACGTTTTTGTATATCATGACCTGACATATGAGGGGGATTTATCCATAACTACCCCAAGACCATATCCATAGGCTAGGGGTGCAGACAAGTGCCAAAGGCACAAAAATATCACGGAGGAATTTTTGTAAGAACCTGCACACACACACACACAACCACATCAATGAAATAGTGTAGAGGGAAAGAAAAAAAAGATAAGAAACTACTATACATAAACCAAAAACATGCATCAACCTCTAAAAATAAATGTAAACTAAAAGGGAAAGGAGAAAATACAATCCCTAAAAGAAAAGTGACACAACTTGGATATTACTAAGAAGTATAATAGTTAAGAGAGCGCCTCTCCTCAATACCAAGCTCTGACCATCATACATGGTCCAAACACCCATATCCATAATCTCCTCTGAAACTATGATCAATGTGTCCACCGTCTGCATAATTAATGGCATGTGTGGTAAAATCCCATATAGGGGTGAGTATATAAATACTGAGTAGGACACCCCAAAAGTATTGAGAAATGCCACTCCCCATCCCAGTGGGAGGGTAATCTTGGAAAGCTCTGATAAACCTATCTGATCACAACCATCATCAGACATCTATTGAAATTGATTCATGCCCAAAACAACTTCAATCATACCTCAAAAGACACTATGGGGTGAACCATCACGTTCTATGAGAAAAAACACTCAGGATAGGCTACTTGCAAGCCAAAATCTGAGTTCAACAGAAGGAGGTATGAGAGATAGAAGATTAATAAAGAGGTACATGATGAGTTTGGGTCCTACATGATGTGTGAACCCACATCATCACCTATCCATGTACCTATCCATACTCAGGTACAAAAATGTTCACTAGTACCCCTAGGCATGCCACTGCACTCCCAAGATAAATGGAACATCTTTCTGAAAGGCTGACGAGCACACGATGCTCGTCACTGGTCCGAAAGGGTGAAAACATAAATTTATTTACTTTCCTCCTTAGACATCCCATGATAGACAAACGGATCACACCATTGTGATCCCTACATAAAAGTGCACATGATCAACTATTCATTTGCCTGAAACGGACTCCCAGTGATGAAAATGCATCTATCAGCATCATCCAGACACAAAGAGCTCGAAATGGTGAGAAGGTGAACATATCATAGAGACTTCGCTACCTATAGTAGGAGAGTAGAATTGTCCAACCATAAGAAGCTAAACATAGAAAGCATATGGAATACCTCAGGCATATTTGCCTGTCATGGAAGGAGAGTAACCAAAACCCAAGGAGTGGGTGTTGAAATATGATATATATATATATATATATATATATATATATATATACTCTGTCAAAGAATCCAAAACAAAAGAGTAATAGGATATATATATCACAACTCAGCCCATGAAAAGAGTCACCAATAGTTCCAGAAGTAACCACCATCAATGCCCAAATTCCATCATGTCTTCCCTGAACATGCAAGTAAAAAGGACTCAATCACCAAACCTTAATACTATCAACATTGGGAAGCTCTATCTCACCTACATAGTTTTAATTCACATCTAAAGGATGCATCTCGGTGGGAAAAGTGTTCTTCTTTCTCATGAGTCTAAAGGTAAATCAAAACATGTCTCTCCACTAATCTCTATATCCATATGGTGTAAACTCAAAGTAAAGGTCTCACTCCCTAGTGCATTAGGGGGATTCCAATCTAGTAGTATTCATAGGGGACCTGTGCACTGGTATGTAATGGGGATTCCACCATAAGTTATCTAGGACCCGCACCCATGCCGATGGGGGATTATACTCTAAATTTTTGAGGACCCACACCCTACCCCGTAAGGGTATTCCACTCAAAAGTAACTATAGTGGACCTGTGCCAATGTCGATGGGGGATTCCACTCTAATTTTCATCCTAGAATAATCAATACCTGGTGAATCAGAGGTATTCCACTCTAGGTCATTGAGCAACTACATTGGTCATCCCTGCTGCATGGTACCTCTCAAAAGTAATGAGAAATGCCACTTCCCATCCCGGTGGAAGGGTAATCTTGGAAAGCTCTGATAAACCTATCTGATCACAACCATCATCAGACATCTATTGAAAATGATTCATGCCCAAAACATCTTCAATCATATCTCAAAAGACACTATGGGGTGAACCATCACGTTCTATGAGAAAAAACACTCGGGATAGGCTACTCGTAAGCCAAAATATAACTTTAATAGAAGGAGGTATGAGAGATAGAATATTAATAAAGAGGTACATGATGATTTTGGGTCCAACATGATGTGTGAACCCACCTCATCACCTATCCATGTACCTATCCATATTCAGGTACTAAAATGTTCACTAGTACCCCTAGGCAAGCCACTGCACTCCCAGGATAAATGGAACATCTTGCTGAAAGGCTGACTCGAACATGATGCTTTTCACTGGTCCAAAAGGGTGAAAACATAAATTTATTTTCATTCCTCCTTAGACATCCAATGATAGCAAAACAGATCACCCCATTGTGATCCCTATATAAAAGTATACATGATCAACTATTCATTTACCTGAAACGGACTCCCAGTGATGAAAATGCATCTCTTAGCATCATATATGAATGGTTCTTCATGGGTCCCATGAATCGATCCCAAAACACATTATATGGACCACACCATTACAATCCTCATGGAAAAACACACGAGAGCATCTATTTATTCAGCCAAAATAGACACCCAGTGAGAAAGTCGCATTTCACCGCAAACACCAAAACTGGGCCCCAATGGTCTCACATCTAAATTTTAATTTAATTTCCCAAAATTGGTGTTGAAACATATCCCTAAATTTTTGGGTTATGCCTCCGCTGACGACACATCGATCAGATGTTATGTACATAAGTTATGGTGAGTCAATGTTTCAAAAATAATAATATATCAAAATTATTTGAAAATTTCGATGGCCCGAGCCATGAGCCTGAAATATAAAATTCCCAAATCAGCCTCAAAAGGTCCATCTTGATGATAGAAATTCATGGTCATAGATAGTGCATCAAATGGAATCTGGATTAGGATAAATGGTTGTTTGAAGTTGTAACTCGATGACCCGGCCTACTCTGGCTCGACCCAGCTACCTCAGTCCAGCCCAACCACCATGGCTCGACCTACTCTGATATATACCTACCAAATCCTAGCCTCCATAATATCATTCCAAATGCCTATGAATCACCATGCCGCCCCCGTGCACTCTTCCGCCTACACCCAGCCTTCGCTGCCGTTCGTCGTAGCTGTTTCCACCTCACAACCCGCCACTTTGGGCTGGTGGTCCCTTCCGCAGACAACCGGAACCACTCTAATACCTGAAAAATGAAAAATAGTATAGATTTGGAAACCAAGGGATGATATCTTCATAGAAACATTATCTTCTTAAATATTCATCAATGTTTCGATGAGACAAAAAGTAGTCATCTCTTCCGCTCACCACCACACCTCCTCCGACAAACGAAACTCAAAACCATCATATATTCAGAATCTATGGATCAAAACCTTCATATAAAAATGCCTCACTTGACATTTGGATGTCGTTTTAGCATTCCAAAAAGTATACATTGAATAAATATGAAGCAAAATCAATCCAGAATTGAAATTTTTGATGGACATGTTAGTATGGCCGTTAACAAAGGTTTTTGATGTAGCGAAAATGACCAAAACTTAATTTTGACAACCATAACTTCAACAAGGGGATTCATAGTCTGAAATAAGAATACTACATGGATTTTAGAACCATATTTTCATTCTCTACACTCTAATCTACTCAAATACAACGTTTCTCCGTGATCTATTAAATATTCGTTGTGGATTCGCCGATTGAAAATAAGATGATTAGCTCCGTTGGACATAAGAGAAAATGATCCAAAACCTTGCTCATTTCCTTAACCACCTATTTATAGAAAACCAAAAAAACACCTACCAGTGGTCATGGGATCATAACCTCCCATTCCTTCTCATCTTTGGTTGCGCTAAGGTGAAACACCATGCTACGAACTCAACGGTGGTTTCAGATTTCAAATCTGAGTCCCCGTTCATAAGATTATGATTCCACTTTTGATATAAAATAATTTTATTTAATAATTTTATTTATTTTTACGGCCTCCATGTAATTTTTTATAGAAGGACCACGCCAACACAATTTATTTCTCTATTATGGTAAAATCCATGATCTAGACTCAACTGTACCCTCAGATTTCTGATACTAGCTATCGTTTAAGAGACATCCCATTTCCTCCATGTTAATAGTATAAAATATACTTAATATTTTTATAAAATTAATTTCAGGTACCCTTGGCCTTGGAATCGCATTCCGTCTCCACACCTTGCTCTGAAAATATATTTAGAAACATTCCAATGTATTAAATGGAAACAATTGAGTCTCTACATCATTCCCACCTTCAAAATGTTCTTCCCTAAAAAGAAAAACTATGGAAATAACTTGGGATTCTGAGTTCACACCTGTCTCTCCTACTCCCAGGAACTCTCTTACACATTTTTAGGCTACCACATCCCATGAACCAAGGGGATGGTCTACCCTCATATGGTCCACTCTTGTCGATTACGTGTGTATAATCATGTATATATCTTTTCATCTGTGAAATGTGGAAAACACGATACACCTTCTCTAGCCGTGGGGGTAGGGTGAGATGGTTTTAAACATCACAAACCCTCTCTAGGATCTCTAATGACTCGAAGAACCATGGGGATAGCTTTCTTTTCTAGATAAAAATCAACACGCAAGACCTCAAAATATCCTCCAACACCTAGGTAGTGCACTTAGTCTACCCATCAGTCTTGGTTGAAAGGATATACCCATCCATAGCTGGGTCCCGAACACCTCCTATAGGCTTATCCATAATCATGATGTAAACTAAACATCACAATCAGAGACAAAAATTGAGGGTACCCCATGATGGTGGATTATCTCCCGCACCTAAAATTCCCAAACACTCCACCGAACTCTGCTCCCTAATTGCAAGGAAGAGTGCTGACTTCGTGAGTCAGTCTACTATCACCCAGATGGTGTCATGGCCCTTTACCGAGTGTGGAAGACCTGTGAAAAAAACCATCTATATGTAATACCATTTGCATCATGGGATTTCAATAGGTTGTAACAACCCCCCAAAACTCAGAGCTAATCCTTCACCTATTGATAGGTGAGGCATCATCAAAATAAATCAACTATGCTTTGTCTCATGTTGTACCTCCAAAACTGATGTTGAAGGGTACTTCCTTCCAACACTAGGATGTATATCTAAGGGAGAAGTGTGGAACTCTCACATCACCTACTTCTAAATTGAAACTGAGACCACTGTCTGTCCCTAGAACAAAGTCTCGTGATTCTCTCTTTTAGAATATCCATCTAGGGAATCGCCTATGGATATATGTTTCATGCAAGATCTTTCAGTCGACGGCTCACAACTATGACTCTCTCACACACTCAAGAAGAGAAGGCATCGATACTATCATCTGATGAAAAATTGTACCCTCCTACTCTACTAGGGTTAGATTCAAGGAAGCTAACTACTCTATGACTTCCCACACTAGGTGATCCTGGTACTTCCTATAGGAAGTTCAACCAGCATCAACACCTTAGATTCATGCCTCTTTGGGTGAAGTTGTACCTATGACTATGTTGTTATTTTCAAATAAAAAACCATTCTTCCAAAAGGAAGTGTATCTATATCCTCAGGGAAAATACTACTACTGCCATCACCAAGTAGTGAGTCACATAGTTCTATTCGTGGGGTCTCCATCACATCGACATGTACTTGATAACATCCGTATTGAGGTTGAATTTTAGTATGAAAAGGTACCAACGAACAAGAAAGGTGAGTAAACTAACCCAACACTAAGAATCTAGACATGAAAAGCACATGGAATACCATGCCTATCTTTTCCTCTCTTAGTAGAAGAGTAACTCCAAATGAGTCACTCATCCATAATCACTAGTGGAATCCCAATCGAAATGAGGTCAAGTAGAAAAACTCCACTAGAAATTCTAGGACCTTCTCTGACACTCCAATACAAAACCCCTCTATAAATGAAAAAGTTAGAGGGAATCATCCACCAAAACTCGATACTATCCAATTTTGGTGGTACTAACTCACCCTCATTGTTTTTCTCATGTCACAAAAATACGTCTTAGTGGGGGAATGACCCCTCTTCCTCATGTATTCAAAGCTATGTTGAAAAAAATCAATACAGGGTTATACCAATGCCCTATTTCACCCTGTTGAAATCTCAAAAAGGTACCAGGGAGAGAAGAGTACCTCACCTAGTGTCCAAAAGAGTTCTACTAAAAAAAGTAAAAAATGAGAAAAGACATACCTATTACCATCTCATGTGCTAGAGGATCGTAGACATCTATATCATGCAGGTACCCATGGCCCCGACCCCTAGCTCCCTAAGCCTGATGTGGGATGCCTAGTAGTGGTGGAAGGACCTCATAGAATCATTCAACAACCAAATTTATTCCTGCTCCTTTGTTAGCATCATCTCCTTAAGGACCACCATGTCATTGCTAGGGAGATCCCTAGTCACTGTGTTGTCTCTGCTGTTGTGGTCCATCTAGTAACTGTTTGACAAGATCATCATTCCTAGTCATAAATTCTCATGTCATGTGACCTCACCCA
This sequence comes from Viscum album, assembly GCA_963277665.1. NCBI lineage: Eukaryota > Viridiplantae > Streptophyta > Magnoliopsida > Santalales > Viscaceae > Viscum > Viscum album. The sequence continues at coordinate 1,046,095,271 of OY728139.1, forward strand.
TCACATGCATTGTAAAAACCATCCTAAGACTACCTTGGTGCCATGTGCTATCCATGAACATGTGTCTAAGTCTGATCATGGAGAGGCCTCGTGCTTAGAGGCACTAAAAACTAATGCCCTCTAGCTGTGGAAGATGTATCAACTTTGTATCAGCCAATTATTTTCTCCGATAGATGGAACCACTCTAACAAAAAGATCTTTGTCACTAGCACCCGCTCTAGAACCCCGACATAGGTGGAATGCTCAAGGGTACTAAGGTGTCATGAATATCTCTCTGTGGAGTCTCTTATCAAACTTTTGTCCCATGAAGTAGCCATCACGGATCATTTCTAGATATTACCAAGTAAGGTCTGTGAACCTAGTCATGTACTTATCCACCATCATCCATCCTTTTAAAATCTCTATAAGATTCTTGAATTAGAACAGATCATAATCAGGAGGGGTAGTACACCTCATGGAATTTCTACTGTAAGTCATCCCATAAGAGTACCAACTAATCATGCATCTGATTAAACAGACACCACCAATTCCTATTTTCTCCATGGAAAAGACTAGCATCCAAAGTCACCATCTGATCCATCAGTGTCTGAACAAGCATGAAGAGGCAGACCATCGAATCTAGCCAATCCTCCACTGACTATGAATATTTCTCACTGCAGAACCACAGTGTTCCATGATTCTAGAACTCATGAAGTGTGCTCAACCTGTGAAAGTCCTCATTATTCTTGGTTAGGAATATATATTTCTCAATAGGTGGAGGTACTACTACCTGCCCACCTGGAGGAATGAGATCACTTGATGGACCCTAAAATGAGGCCTCATCGCTCAATGAATTGTACTCATGAACCAGATCTAGTATCCCATCTGGTTTTCCTCATGGAGGAATCTTGAAACTTATCAAGGATCACCATGGTCAAATGAGAATATATACATATATGTACTAAAATGGAGATCTAACTCAAGAAGTAATTTTAAACACTCAATCATATATGATTCATGTACCAAAGTTCCCTACAATAAATGTCTCAGTATGTTGAGTTGACAAGAAGGTAATTTGGGTCCTGGTGAATGGTTCAATTATCCATCACACCATCACTAGACTCCCGGGGCTAAGAGACACACTCATGAAATGTTGACATTGTTTCCCAAAACCCAACCAAGACCATTTTAGGGAAAAGTCTGAACAATATACCAATGGTGAAACCACCTCTGATACCACCTTTTCAAGACCTGATCCACATCAGGGCTCAAGTCATCACTACCCCAAGCACACCTCCATAGGCTATGGGTAGTGAAATGATCCAAAGTCACAAAAAACTCAGGGATTCTTTTTTCCAAAGAACCAGTACACACACATAACCAATTCAATGAAAAAGTACATATGGAAAGGAAAAAAAGATACAAAATTTCTATAAATAAACCATAAACTTACCTAAAAAACTAAACCAAAATGTAAACTGAAAGGGAAAGAGGAAAAATACACACCCAACCAGAAAAGTGCCACAACCTGGCAGTAACCGGAATGTAAAATAGCTGAGAGAGCCTCACCCATGGATCCCAAGCTATGACCACCATACACAGTCCAATAACCCATATCCCTAAGCTCCTAGAAAGTCACATTCAACTTTTATATCATCTACATAAGGCATGACATGTGTAGGAAAATCCCTTGCAGGTGTGAGTATAAAAATACTCAGTAGGACACCCTAAAAAGGAAAAGGGGGAGCAGTAAGAGATACAACTGAAAAGGGAAGTAGTAGATTGAACAAGGTACGGTAAAATAGTACAGGTCAACCCAACAAGGGAGTGAAAGAAAACTCATTCATACATAAGGATATTGAAATGGTGGGAAGGTAAACTTTTCATCAAGTCTTCTCTACCTATAACAAGAGCATAGAATCATCCAACCATGACAATCCAGACACAAAAATCACGTGGCATACCTCGTGTGTCTTCGGCTCTCCTAGAAGGAGAGTAACCAAAACCAAATGAGTGGGTACTAAAATAGTATATATATATATATATATATATATAAATACTCATTCAAAGAAGCCTAATTTGGAGATTAAGGGGATCTACATCTCACAACTCAACCTAGGAAAAGAGTCTCCTGCAGTTCCAGAAGTAACAACCAGTGATGCCCAGTATACCTCACGTCTACCCTGAACATGCAAGTCAAAAGGAATCAATAAACACACATTTATACTATCCTCGTTGGGATACCATGTCTTTCCCACAAAGATTTAAGTCACCCCATAAGGATGCATCTTAGTGAAAAAACATTCCTCTTTATCATTAGTCCAAAGGTACATCAAAACATGTCTCATCATTGATCCGTGTAGACGGATGGTGTAAACTCGAAGTAGAGGACCTTCTCACTAGTGTGTTAGGGGCAATCCACTCTAGTAGTAGTATTAGGGGACTTCTGTCCAAGTATGTCAAGGGGATTGCACCCTGATTCATCGAGGACGCACACCCATACCGATGGGGGATTCCACTATGAATTGTCGAGGACATGTGCCCTACCTGATAGGGGCATTCCACTCTGAAGTAATTGTAGAGGACCTATACCCATATCGACGGGGGATTCCATTCTGATAGTTTTCTTAGAGGACTCATTCCATAGTGTATCAGGGGAATTCCACTCTAGGTCAACAAGGAACTACACTGGCTATCCCTGCTGGATGTTACCTCTCGAAAAGCATCGAGGAACGTCACTGCCCTGCCCGACTGAAGGGTACCCTCAGAAAACATGGATAAACCAGCCTGATCACAGCCATCGTTAGACATCTCTTGAACAAGATTGATGCTTAGAACATCTTGCATCATATCTTGAAATCCACTATTGGGGGAACCATCACAATCTACAAAAAAACTCAAGATAGGCTACTCTCATGCCGAAATCCAATTTCAACATAAAGAGGTATGAGATATATAAAATTCATAAAGTGGTACATGGTGTGTGTGGGGCCCACATGATGTGTGACCTCACCTCATCGCCTGGTCGTATACCTATCCATACTCATGTACTAAACTATTCACTTGTACCCCTAGGCATGCCACTACACTCCTAGAGTACATGGAACATCTGGCTGAAAGACTGAAGAATGCACGATGGTCATCATAGGTCTAAAGTGGTGAAGAATTAACTTTACTGACTTTCCTCCTTATATTTACATGGATAAACAAACAGACTATGCCATTGTGATATATTTGGAAAAGCGCACCGGATTGACTATTCATTCACCCGAAACAGACTCCCAGTGAAGAAGCTGCATCTCTTAGAATTTTACACAAATGGTGCTTCCTGGGGCCCATGCCTCGATCCTAGAACACATCATATTTATTGTAACATTGTGATCCTCATATGAAAATAGTAGGGATTGGCTATTCATTAATGCAAAATAGACACCTGGTGAAAAGGTAACATTTCACTGTAAACTACCAAACCGGGCCTCGTGGGCCCACACCCCAATTTCAGTTTAAGCGCCTGAAATTTCTCTTGAAACATTTACATCAATTTTATGGTTGCAACTCTACTGAAAGCGCATCGATCAGATGTCATATGTAGAAGTTATGGCTGGTCAAAGTTGTAATAATAATAATATGTTATTATTATTTGAGCGTTTCAGGGGCCCGTGCCACAAGCCCAAAATATAAAATTCCCTAAACAACCTAGAAAGGCTCATCTCAATGATAAAAATTATTTTCCATAGACTACGTGTCAAACATATTTCCATATTAGGAGAAATGGTTGTTTGAAACTGCAATCTGAAGACCTGGCCCGCTATGTCCCAGCCTCCACGACCCGACCTACTCCGCTGTAGCCTATCCCGCTTCTATGAGGTCCTGCCAGATCCCATACACCGCACCTCCATCATACACACCATTGCACCACCCCACGAGCTCCTCCATCTACACCTAGCCTCTACGGTCATCTGATGCATCTCTCACGACCACCGCCACCACCGTAGGCCACCGTCAGCCACTACGGACCACCACAAACCGGTGGTCTTTTACATGGACCACCAGCGCCACCTTGGGCCCAAAAAACACAAAAAATAATAGATCTATAAACCTTGAGATGATATCTTCACATAGACATTCTTTTCTCAAAGATTTGTCGATGTTTTGATGAGATGAAAAGTAACTACCACTTATGGTCACTGCCACACCTCCTTCGGCACCCAAAACTCAAAACAATCATAGATCCGGAAATCTAGGATCATGACCCTCATATAAAAATGATTTTCTCGATGTTTTTATGTTTTTTTAGTGTTTCTAAAAGTAGATGTTGAAGAACAATGAATAATGATGAAGAATGAGAAATCTATAGTTGAAACATTCGATGATCGTCTTAGTGTGTCCATCGACAAAGGTTTTCAAAGTAATGAAAATGATCATAAATAAATTTTTTCAATAAAAAATTCAATCATGGAATGAATTATCAAAAAAATATTACTTCCTAGATTTTGGATCTATCTTTGCATTCGTTGTGCTTTAATATAATCATATTTGAAGTTTCATTGCGATCCGTCAAGGATTCGGTGTCGATTTTCTGATAAAAAACAAAAGGAGGAGCTCCATCAGCTGTGGGAGGAAATGATCCAAACACTTGATCACTTCATTAACCACCTATTTATTGAATATCAGAAAAATTTCCACCAATGATCATGGTATCTGAACCTCCCGCACCTTCTCATTTTTTTTATTCTTAGGTGAAACACCACGCTACAAACCCAATGATGGTCTCATATTTCCAATTTGAATCATTGTTTAAAAATTATTTGATTCAATGTCCGAGATAAAATAAAATAATTTAATTATTTTATTTATAATTATTCCCTCCATGGAATTTTTTATAGAAGGGTCACACCGACAAAAGTGATTTCCCACCTTGGGTAAATGCCATGCTTCAGACTCTGTCGTGGCCTCAGATTTCTGATCTAAGATACCATTTGAGATATATCTTGTTTCCTCTTCATGAATAGTATAAAATATAGTTAATATTTTTATAAATTTATTTTCGGCCACACCGTGCAATAGAATCACACGTCATCTCAGCACCTAGCTCTAGAAATATATGTAGAAATATTCCAAAGTCTTACAAGAAAAAAAACCGGATTTCTACTGTCTAGAATCTAGAGCTTAAGATCCGGGAGAGTAAAGACATGAATTTTTATTAGTCCTCCTATTGTGGGTTTTTAGTCTAACAAGTTTTTATTCTCTTTCAATATTAGTTTTAATGTCTTGTGATTTAGACCATCGAGGGATAGAGTTTAAGGTCGCACAGATTTGACTAATGTGTACATAGTTTAAAATCATGGTACATGAACCTGATCATGGTCTATGAAGTTTAACATCAATGTAACTATCACGTTGTTAAACATAATGGGACCAGTATGTGATTGTTGTTCATTTTAATTTCATGCTATTGGGATGTAATTTTTGAACATTTTAATTTTAGGGGAATAGGATGTTGTGAACTCACATAAAATTTAGAAACATGTCTTTAAAGACATTTTTCCTTGGTCAAAGGGATTTGAATGTAAGTGGTATTTTTTTCAAATTCCTATAGGTAGATAGCCACATGGGTAGGTCTAAATCACACACATGAAATTCATGCATACATTTGAATCATACATAGACTAAACGAGTCTACATAACTCGATCAGTCTTAATAATATTAAGGTCTTTTGGGGAGGACCATCGATGTCACCCATGTTTGGTCATGATACTCCTATCAATGTTAAATTTTTTAGTATAAAAACTACTACAAATCCCACATTTAATATGGCTGGTATTTATCAGTGGTAGAAAAAACGTTGATAAATGATATACTTATCATGAACTTTTTTAGCACTGAAAAAGGGTTACATTTTTCATCGCTTTATTTTGAGCACTGATAAAGGGTACCTTTTATCAGTGCTGATAAATATTTATTTCATCAGTACTTTTTTAGCACTGGTAAAGGTCCAAATAAATAAAATGAAATAATTAAATAAATTAGAAATAAAAATTGAGTTTTTTGAAAAAAATATTACAGATTTATTAATTAAATAATTATTAATAAAAATGAATAAATTGATTATACATCATTAAATATTAAAAAATTTATTAATTAGATAATTATGAAAATTAATGTTATTAAATTGTATATATTAAATATATAGATATATATTAATGTATTTAAATTTGATTTATATATTACAAAATATTTATGCGCTTTATATTAAATAGTCATATATTTATTGAATAATGGTTTATAATTAAAAATTAATATGAATTAAAAATATTTACCAGCTACATAATACTCGACATATAATTGAATGTCATTTAAATTTTAAATTTAACATAGATAAAATAAATCTTATATTGATTTCACATATACGTAATTATAAATAAATAGATATAAAATAATAATAAATATATTTTAAAAGGAATATATTTACGATATTTATATTTATATATATTTATTAAGTATATATAAATATTTTAAATTTTTTATTTATTATTATAATTATAAATCATTTATTAGTTCTTAAGTAATAAGAACTGATAAAAGAATCTTTATCAACGCTTTGTTCATGCTGATAAAGATGTGGCTTTATCAGCCCTAATAAAGTTAACATTAATCAATGCTATAATTTTAGCGCTAATAAAGATTGATTTTGTTAGTGCTTTTTTAGTACTAATAAAGAGTCATTTTAGGATATCTTAAGTAATAAGTGCTGATAAAAGTTTCCCACTCTAATTAAAAAACCCTAACCATATACAAACTTGTCACGATATAAGAATCTTTCCACAGAAGTCTCCCACTGTCGGTGCTCTTCCTCGGTGAATTGAACCTCGAATCTCACCACTAGATTGCCTCTCAAACATCTTGTATTACATTCATTTTTTTATTGATGTTAGGGTTTCTAAAGAGGGATTTGGATTTTCTTTAACTTATTGAGACAGACCTTATGATTTTTGTTGTGTTTTTTTTTTGTTTTTTTTAATTTATTGTTCAATAATGTCATTATATGCAGTCTGGTGATTGTATGCTAGTGAGGCAGGCCTTCTGATTTTCTCAGTTTCTAATTTTGATTCAACTTTTGATTGCTCATGGAAATTTTATTATTTCTAGACTAGATGGCGACACATGGAGTCACATGGAGTTTAGTTGGTTGTTTTATTTTTTTTTACATTTCCCTAATTGATCACCCAAAGCTATCATATATATTTTTCATTCTTTATTTTATAAATGGTATTCCATACATGTGAAATTTTAGAAATTGAAATATGGGATTTTATTTGTGAGGGATTTGAAGGTAGTTTAAAGGATTTCTTTTATATTATACGAATTCAAATCTTATTTTTTCTACTTTTCTGGGTTGATGTGGAAATCCAATATATGAATGCATCATGGAAGTTTTTATTGAAATTTTATATCTAATAGTTTTATTTATTTTTTGGGAAAAATCATTCCCACTGTGTTCTTTTTCATACCCCAGTGCTTGTTTCCAGCCTGAGGGGTATCGAAAGTGTTCCCTAGAAACTTTCATGGACCATCTCGAGTGTTTCATATATGGTTGTCTTGGGTTTGTTTTGGATGGTATATCAATTGTTAATTTTTTTTACCTTTTCTCAATAATACAACTTCATATGTCTCTATACTTTTAAAAAATATATTTTACTTTTCTCCCTCTTTAGATTGATCCAATTTTATTTATAAATAATTTTAATAAAAATATATGAAATATTATACCTTGATTATCAACTACATTATAATTTTTCATCATCATCCTACTCTCCCTCTCTCAATAATTTACAAAAATATATCCTTTTGAGATTACCCCTTTCTAGTTATACCACTTTTTTTAGACCTATATACCACTATAATACATTATAATTTCTTGCTAGAAAATGTAGATTTTCAAGAATTTCCCCCCTTTTGAGTATTTATTGAACTAATAATAAGTTTATTTACATGGAATCACTTTTATACCTAGATATATGTCATGTAGAAAAATAATATGTGAAATCATTTTACTATAAAAGAGTTGGAATATAAAAAATCTCCCATACTTTATGATATAGATTGAAATTCCATCTACAACATTTGATTTTTTTTCAATTTTAAATGGGTCTCAACATGGGTTTTCAATATTCCTTCTGAAATCTATAAAATTATTCCCTCAAATACATGGATTTGGAAATAAATATCACTTCAATTCCATGATTCCCAATAAAATAAGTAAAATGAAAACTCATTAATCATAAAAATAAAATCATAGGTCATTTTAAATGTAGAAAATTATTATCAACATTCATCTCATGGACCTATAAATATTATTTCATCCACATTGATAAAATATTTCAATCTATGCATAAAATTAATTTTTATGTAGTGATTATGATCAATTCCTTAATTTTTAAATTACAGTTTCTTTAATAATTAGTATAACTTTCCTTACCAAGATCTTAGTTCTTTATTTCAATTCATACATCACCTTTGTAAATTTACAACCATTATTATCATATTAAATAACTATAAAATTATTTTTTTGTTTGATGTAAACTTCATATTCATGTAATACATTTGTAAATGCTAATTTTACATCTAGTTGGAGTACCTTGAATTTCTTTAGGATGTGTCGGTGTGGTGATCTGACATCCCAAGAGTCTTGAGATGTTTTAAAATATTGATATAACATTAATTTTAAATGTAATAATCCCTTAGGTTATTACTTCACTTGTTCCAATACAATTTTATATCTTCTATTTGATTGAATGAGATTTATTATTATTGTTTATCATATTTGATATTATTATTACTTCTTAATTTCCTATATTATATTTTCATTTGTTTAGGGGATTTAAGAGAGATTTTATGTGGATTAATTATTTCCTTAAATTCAATTACCAATTTTCTTCAACATACTGAGATTATTTGAAACAATCAAATGTTGATTTTTCCTTATTATAATTTTCTATAACTTTAACTTTTGATAATGAATATATTATGTGTATTTATTTATATATTTTATAAAATTAATATTTTATGAACCCAAAAGGATAGATATGAACCAAAAATGGCTACATTCTAACCATTTGAAAAACGAATATGAAGATAGAGTTAAAGAGTTCATCTAGTTTTCTAGAGAGCATGAAGACAACCATCCTAAAATCCTCTGTCCATGTTTACATTGTTGTTATTCTAGAAAAATTCGTCTGGAAGAGTTTAGAGAACATTTGATTTGTCATGGAATAGATAAAGGATATAAATTTTGGACTAAACATGGGGAAAACTAAATGTGGACATCAATTGGTATGATACTATGGTTTATGGATCATTCGATATGAATACCTTTGTAAAATATTATGGAGATCACATGGAAGAAATGACAATAGAAATTAGAGATGAACTTTGTGATTATCCAAAGTTGTTTGAGGAGTTAAATAGCTATTATAAGAAACCATTGTATACCAGTTGTACTAAATACTAAACATTGTTAGCGGTAATGAAGTTATATAATTTGAAGTCTAGCAGTGGATATAGTGACACCAAAATTACAGAACTACTTCTTCTTCTGAAAGATATGATCCCAGAAGAAAATGGACTACCATTATGAAAATAAGATGAAAAATGAATATTAAGTTCAATGAGAATGATCTCAAAAATTACATACTTGTCCAAATGATTGCAAATTGTTTCATAAGGACCATTAATCACTAATAAAATTTCCTAAGTGTGGCACAGATCGATACACAAAAATTGAATCGAGTCATTTGAAATCTGTATGGTACATTCCTATCATTACATAGTTTAGATGACTATATGGATGTTATGAAACCATGAGAAAATTAACATTGAATGAAAATACAAGAATTAAAGATGGGAACCTACGTCATCCAATATATTCTCCTTAGTGGAAGAAAATTGATTACGAGTGTCGTGAATTTGTAGATGATTAGAGAAACTTTCGTCTTGAATTATCTACATGTAAAATAAATCATTTTAGTATACAGTTTAGTACTCATAATACATGGACCTTAATGTGGTTAAATTACAAATTTCCACCATAGTTATGAATGAAGTTAAAATACATTATATTATCTCTTCTTATATCTGGAAAAAAGAAACCTGGTAATGATATTGATGTCTATTTGCATCCATTGATCAATGATCAGAAATTGATTTGGGATATAGGTATTACAATGTATGATGCTCATATAAGTGAAGAATTCACATTGAGGGCCATGCTGTATTGAATGATAAATGACTTCCCTGCTTATGTAAATTTTTGAGGCCATAGAATTAAGGGAATGTTGGGGTCTCCCATTTGTGAAAAACACAAATACTCATTTCAGTAGAAACATTTCTTTAAGACTGTGTTTTTAGGACATGATAAATTTTTACCTCGATGACATAAATACTGATCTTGGGTGACAACATTTTATGGGAATGTAGAACAAGGTACAACATTGTCTCTAGTAATGGGTGATCAACTTTAAGAAAAGTAAAAATATTGACACTTTTTTTGGTAAACCATTTTTGAAAAACCCTAAAAAATATGGTTTCAAGAAGAGATCAATTTTATTTGAATTACCATATTGTAATTTTTTGTATGTCAGATTTTTTTTGATGTCATACATTTAGAAAAAATGTATTTGATAGTGTTATTGGTACATTAATAAATTTTCTTGGAAAAAATGAAAGAAGTAATCAGGGCTTGTTGGAATTGACTGAAATGGGTGTTGGCACTAGTAAAGGATTAAAGGAATACTTTTCTTACTCTAGTAGCTTACACTCTATCCAGATAGAAAAAATTTCAATTTTTAATTTTCCATTCAAGTGTAAAAGTTTCATATGTGTATTTATAAAATATCAAGAATGTTGTGTCAATGAATAATTTGAAGTTACAAGGAATAAAACCACAAGACTATCATGTTTTGATGAAAAATTTAATGCTTGATGCTTTTCAGTGAATTCTACCTCAAAATTTACGACATATATTAACCAGAATATACTTATTTTTCAAGGCCATATTTAGTAAAGTTATAGACTCGGCAATTTTTCCCATCATGAGTAATTATATTGAAGTCATATTATGTGAATTAAAGATGTTATTCCCACCATATTTCTTTGATATAATGGTCCACCTGATAGTTCACTTGGTTAGAGAGGTTCAACTATGTGTTCATGTCCATTACAGATAGATGCACCGCATTGAATGGTATATAAAGATATTGAAAGGGTATGTGAAGAATCAAAGTTGGCCAGACGTTTGGGTTGAAGAATGATATATTTTTGAAAAAGATATTTAATTCTGTACTGATTACCTATCAGATATTAAAAGCACTGATCTCCCAAAGTCTCATCACAGCGAATGCCTTATGGGATGAGGGATTTCTAGAAGAGATTTTTTTACAATTACCATTATAGATCCAGAGAAAAAAATCTTTAAATATTATATAATAGTGAAGATTTTGATCCATACATTGAATCCCATAATTAAATTATTAGATATTTGAATCCATCAAGGGGTGAAGGATGGATATCGAATACACATACTCAATAATTAATAGGATAGTTAAAAGATAAAATTTATAAGGAGTTATATGAAAATGTAAATTTAATTTTTGAATGAATTTAATGGATAGCCAGAAGAATGAATGGAAATGTTATATCTTACACTAGTTTTGTAATCAATGGTTATACGTTCTATAAAAAAGAACACAACGACTTCTGTACAATGAAAAACATGAGTGCTACACTTATGGTTGAAGCAATGCACATATCTGGTTCTAATGATATAAATATAATTTTTGAAAATATGTCTTATTTTTTCATTATTGAACAGATATACGAGTTTTATTATACAATATTTGAAGTGCCTCTTTTTCATTGAAAATGGGTTGAAATATCAATGGAATAAAAGTTGATGGAATTGTCTTTATGAATGTGAATTTTAGCATGGAAGGGGAAAAATACAAGTTATTCATACTAAAATCACAAGTTTTGCAATTATTTTATGTATCTGAACTAACGAACAAGAATTGGTTGAGTGTCCTGCTGGAGACTAAACCAAATGTTGAGTTAAAGGAAAATTCAATTGAGGATGACACTTTTATTGGGACATCACAATATGTTCATTTCAGTCCCAATATATACAATGTATTGTACATTAGTGGGGACCACAAATGGGGGATTTGGATTCTTGATAGAGGAACCTAATCCTTAAAACCTTTTAAAAAATAAAGAGTGCTCAATAGGAAGGTAATTTTTTGAATATATTATGTTTTTACTCATAATATTATATTTTCTCTACTACATTAACATAATCTAAATTAAATTTTTGACTAATCATGCACACAATTTATTTTTCACATGATGGGAGAACAAACTATAATGATGGAAACCCTTTTGAAATATGTAAGGGTAATGTTATGATATAATTTCTCTATTTTTACAAAAAACTATATAACGAAACATTGATTTATTTTCCATAATTCTTTGAAGAGTTTTTTTTATGTTAGAATGTTTCTATCCATGTTTCATGCCTTTATAGGAATATTAATGGCACTGTCTCTGCTCAATAACAAAGGTAATCTTGATGTTTTCATAGTAAAATCATTATCCATAGAATTAATGTATTGTTTCATATTTATGTTTAATTTATTTCTTTTTAATATTATTCACATAATAAATTTTTTCATATATAGGTGGATTCTTTTATTCGAGTTAGTGTGAACAATCCAGATTTCATGATTATTCTCCCTTAAAACATTTTCACCATTGTAGTGGTGAATTTATCACTTTCTTTCAAGTTACCTCCACTACCTTTGTAGAAAGAGAAACGATGCTCCCTATACTCAATCAAAGAGGTAATCTAGATGTTTTCATAGTAAAATAATTATCCATAGAATTAATGTATTATTTAGTATTTATGTTTAATTTATTTCATTTTATTATTATTCATATAATAATTGTTTTCTTATCTAGGTGGATTTTTTTGTTCGAGTTGGGGTGATCAATCAAACTTTTATGCTTCTTCTCCCTTAAAACCATTTCACCCTTATAGTGGTTCATTTATCAATTTCTTTCATGTTACCTCCACTACATTTTCAGGAAGAGAAACAACGCTGCCTATTCTCAATTATAGAAGTAATATTTATGTTTTCATAGTAATATAATTATCCATAGATTTAATGTTTTCTAATATTTATGTTTAATTTATTTGTTTTTAGTATTACTCACATATAATTATTTTCTTATACAAGTGGATTATTTTGTTTGAGTTGGGGTGTTCCTTCCAACTTTCATGATTCTTCTACCTGAAAAATGTTTCACCCCTACAGTGGTGCATTTATCACTTTCTTTCAAGTTACCTCTATTGTCATTGTAGGAAGAGAAAAAATTCTACCTCTGCTCAATTAAAAAGTTAATATTGATGTTTTCGAATTGATTTGGTTTGTTCAAAGATGATCATTAATTATTGATAGTTCGATAAATAAAGTCAATGGAAATTATTTAAACATTGATAGTTAGGATTGTTTTGAGACTTTGGGACATATAGGAATCAACAGTACCACAATATGACACACTTTATGACCAGTATGACTCCAAGAACTTGTTTCTATTTTAAATTGAAATTAATTTTAGTAAAAAAGGCAACTTACTCAATGTGCCTATTATGAGTTTAAAATCAACATTTACTTTTAAAAAATTTTACTCACTGAAATCCAAGAAAATACACTCGTATTTTCTTAATAATTAAGTCATCAATTCATAAATCATTTTTGACATACTGGAATCGGTCTCAAATCAAACTGATACATGATGTGATCTGTATGAGTCAAAGTACATGTTTTAAGTTTAAAGTGACATTTAAAAAAAATACAAGTGACTTACTCAAAATTGAGAAAATGCGTTCAAATTGTTTTCATACTTCAGTAAAATAATCCATAAGTGAATTGGAACATGTGGTAATCAGCCACACTTCAATCCAAAACATGATGGCACTGATATAAATCCAAGTGCACGTTTTTACTCAAAATTGACATCAATTTTACTAAAAATTCCAACTGACATACTCAAAACTGAGAAAAATCATTCAATTTTTTTTATAAACTTTAGGAAAATGATCCATAAGTAATTTATGTTGTGTAGGAATTAGCGGTACCTCGATCTGATGCATGGTGTGATCAGTATGAATCCAAGTGTATCTTTTTATTTAAAATTAACACCAATTTTAGTAAAATTAACACTTTTTGTTAATTTATTTATTTATATTATTTCTAACATAATAACTTTTTTGTTATACAAGTGAATTATTTTTCTTGATAAGGGGTGGGTTGTTTGGAAATAACATGAGTTGGGATTGAATTAAAAGGAACATTGATTTTATGTAATTCTATAATATAGTGTTTTTTATGATTGTGTTGTAAATTTCATTTCATTTAAATTCTATATTAGGACTTGTTTTTGTTAATATTTGGTTTTTATGATGTTTCGGTGTGTTGTTACAGCACACTACAGTGGTGATGCAATGTGTTGTTATAGCATACTGTAGTATGGCCCTTTATCAGTGCTTTTAAAAGAGCTGATAAAGGCCACATTTATCAGCACTTTTAAAATCACTAATAAATTACCCTTTATTAGTGATTTTATAAGTGCTGATAAAATACTAGGACTTTTAACCTCTCTCATGTAGTCAACACTTTTCTAGAAATTTTAAAGACGATTTTTATAGTAGTGAATCCTATAGGTTCATGTGAGTCACACTTAGTGTGAGAAACTGGAGGTGTAATAGAAATAACCCATATTATGATGGATAGGGGCATATGTAATTTATTTTCTTATGATTCCCATAGGTTCCCTTGTGCATCTCACACAGAAAGGAATCATGCCAATGATAGGTCTTTCAAAGAAATCTCTCTATGTAGGTCTATCCCATATGCATAAGGGGTGATATCTTTTTTCATTTGATTTTTTGGATAAGACTAGGAATAAGGGATCTAGGAATTACTATGTATCCTGTTAAAATAGGAATGAATCCACATGTAATACAAATATGGCTCCTCACAAAGATAGAACTCCCATATGGATAGGGGAAATAATATTGGTTCATACACAATACTTGTGAGGCTTCCCCTACATGGAACCAAATCATTTTTATGAAATAAGAATTAAATCCTAGGTTAGTTAAAAACCGATGAGGAAGTGAAGTGTCATTGAAAATGTTCAAACACTAAGGTAAGAGGGGAATTTTATTTTGAAATTTATTGATGACCCTGGTGATAGGTGATATGAGTGTCACTATGTGTCCTATAGGGATAGTAATCCAACCATACATAGTTTTTGAACGTTTAAATTGTCCCATGAATAGATCTGAATCATATTCAAGGTAAGAGGAATTTTATTTTGAACATAAGTTCTTAGGATAGGGAACCTATGTTTTATTCTCCTAAAAAAATCTAACTCATATGTAGGAAAGATGTTATGCTATATTTCTTATTAGATATCACCTACTATAATCTAGGTGCACGATCTCTTATTATCAACAAAATCATTAAAGAGAAGGAATCTCATATTGGGAGGGGCTTTCACTGGTGGGGAATATTTACTTTCATGACCAAATGGGGATGATAGCATTCAATATGGATTAAGAACTGAGGTAGTTTTTAATATCATAACACCTATGGATAGACCTATTAAAATATACATGGCCATCACTAGGTTTCTTGATGGGTTAAGAATTAAGAAACATGTAGTTCTTAAGGATGAATAGGCCCAGATCATGTGAAAAGGATAAGAAAAGGGGATTCACATTGGGATATATCCTTTTAATGAGTTGATGGGGGATAATACATCAAGGTGAAAAGGGAATAATCATACACTATTATTCTAATGATGACATGCATGGATATGATCCATTCTCCTCCTACTTTTATGAAAGGGAAAGGAAATGAGGTGTTATTGTCTTAAATATTGTGGTCGAGCCCTATATTTAAGGATCTAGGTGTCTCTATAAATCCTAAAATTTTAGTAATCAAGGCACACATAGTTCATAAAGTAATGGTACCTCACACATATCTGACTCATATATAGTTGAAGACGTATTTTATTTTCACTCTTTGTTGTGGCTAGGCTTGAAATGGAGCATTTGGACATCATTGTGTATCATGTGATAGCATAAATCAATCCACATGTAGTTATTATATGAACTACCTAAATATATATAGCTCATATGCAGAGATGGGTAATTCTTTGATAACTTCCTAAGTGAGCCTTAATATCATAGGCCCCTAAAAGGGTCCTCTATATAAATTTAGCTCATACATAGGGAAAGGGAATTTCTATATTATATTCTGATATAAATATGAAACATTCAACCCTAACACATACTTATGGATATGGGTCAAATATCCTATCACGATCCTAGATCTCATATTGGTAGTGGGTCCCCCATGACAACCTGCTCTAAGACGTTTTAAGTCTTCTAAGATAGACTAAATGAGAGTTTTGAGAGGAAGGACTAACTCATTTCATTTGTTTCTTTATAGTTGATTCATACCCTAAATTGAAAGGGTACAAGAATAGGATGTTATAATATTATCTTTGAAAATGAGTATAATGTAAATATGTGTAGCATTCAGGGTATTTGAATCTTCTTGAATATTTGGGTTATGGGATGTTTAAACCATAACCTAAGAATATCTAAGTTAATCGGAGGCAGAGGCTAGTTGGTATAGGTCAACCATTAGTAATGGTGGAATCCTATATCCCATGAATTTAAGAAAATATATCATGGATTTTAGGGAGCCTTTTCTCTAGGACCACAACATACCCTAGGTACATGCTCTTATGATTTTTTTTATTCAACAACAAATCCTAATGGGGTCCCTTCAGATCAGATAGTCCATATTACAAATCTTCCATAGGGGAGAACTAAGAGTACATTGTCTCAGGGTTCATTGAATACCAAGATAATATGATCTCAAGGAATCTATTAGCATCAACTCAGATATCAAAGGTATGAAGGTGGTTCATGGAGAATGTAATATTCAAGAAGGGTTAGAGAACCCTAAAGGTTGTTCCAATATGTACTGAACACATTTTTATGGTGAAGGTTTAAAACTTATAACTACTTAGTACAAAATCTTAAAAGGGGATGTTTTTTTCAGTGTGAAGACCATATGTCATGTAGTTTAATATAATGTGATAGGGATGGGGTTCCATGTATTTGAAAAAGATGCATCTTAATCAAGATAGTGATATAAAATTTCTTGTTTCCCTAAGATCACATGAGTCATTCTTGGTGTGAGAAATAAGAGACTCCTAGGAAATCTATTAAATCGCACTATAGTGTATGATAGGGGGTATACAGGGGAATTGAAATTTCGATTCAAATGGGGTTCCCCACACATATTTGGTTCTCATCAAGTAACGCAATTAAAAGTAACGTAGATATATGGTTGGTCCTACAATAGATGATTTCAGAATCACTATATATCACATGAATATGGGAATCAAGCAACATGTAGTTCTTATAGAGAAAGTTCCATGCACTGATTTAAACAATATATAGGGGTAGAAATTTTTATATTATGTATGGGTCTAATATTTTTGATCCATGTGTCACTTTATATCTAGGATGGACAAGAATCAATCCACACATGGTTCTTATATATGATTTCTTATGTGGATCTAAATCTCAAATAAGGATGGGGGAAGTTTATTTCATTTTCAAATCTATCTCATGCATAATAGATTTTCATTAAAGAGGTATCCTATCTTGATAAATAAGGAAACAAGATGTAGGTGAAGTTTCTATGATAATATGAAGGTGGGACCATTTTCTCTTCATCAGGGGTTCTTAGAGAAACCCAACCACGATCTGGTGTTGACACCCACTAAATGGGCATCAACTAATTAAAAAAGGATGAAATACCTAGATATGGGTATTATTTTCTCTGTAAAAGAAAAGGAATAAGAAGGTGGTTGATACTCACATTCCACGTAAGCCTCTAAGGGACACACGATTGTGTGACCATAATAAGGTCACTTAAAGGAACCATGTGCAACTCAGAGCCTATGATAGATATCACAAAGTCCCTTTGATGAGTACTTATGATCTCATCAAGTTTCCACAAACAACCAGTGATCATGAGGCGGTATCAGGATTATCTCCCCCAGGTTATGTTGTTTTTCAACCGATGGGATCCTAGTAACCCATATGAAAATCCTATGAAAATAAAAGGAAATTTTTCAAAAGGCAGATGTCTCTTGTGGTCATAAAACTCACGCGATGGATCACTGATGGAGAGAATGATTATCCTAAAAAATATTCAAGTGAACTCATGATACCCATGATACTTTTAAAATAAAAAAATGGAAATAAAGGGTGAATATGTGGGATCCAGTCATAGTCATAAACACGATGTGAAGCACCCCTGATGATCCGAAAGACACCACAAGACCCCAGTGACATGTCCACCTCATCTCACAAAATCCCATCATCTTGTCATCCTCATCACACTAAGAGCCTCAGGTATATCCAGGCGAGCTCACACTCCCACTTTGGCTCCCAAAAGAAAAATAGATGGAATTTTCCATGAAATGCTCGTGCATATTCATAGGACCTTTATTGGTCATGTGACACATCACTAGGAGGTAGAGTATTTGTCTTTTACATTACTTATGAAATCCCGTATGTCTCGCAACCTTTGTAAAATAACCAAATAAAATAAAAATAAGAGATGGTGAGGAGCCTCTCGTGGTCGTAAAAACTGTGTGACGCACTAAGGCCGTTTGGAGAACGGTATTGTGAGACCACTTGAAAATCCATTCTGATCTCACAAAGGCCCACTAACAATCCATCCTTATGGCATATAAATTCCCATACAAATTAACCTAAAATCATGTGAACACATTTAAATAGGCACCCTGATCTCACGAAGGTACTTGGCCATGTCAACATGACAATATAGAAGTCATTTGGAATGAAAACATGTTTCAGAAAGTACCCGTTAATTAGAAATAATCTAGTAAATTAGGTTTTTATTGGTTGGACATGCAATTGTAGAGAATCAGGCGACACCCTCTGAGAGATCCATAGTAGAGACACACAACAACACATGACATTGAAGCCTCCATTGAATCCATCCTAGACTCATGTGATATTTTTCATGTAAAATTTTGAACAAATGAGGTGGAGGGTACTATAAATCCCTCACCCCAACATGGAAAATATAGGATGACCATTAACACTACTCTAAGGATGACCACTACTCTCCGAATAAAGAGTTGGCCTTCTCGCACCTAGACACACCGGTACTATAGAGGATCTCTTGAAGTGGTGCATCTCATGAATGGAAAGTTTTATGTCAGGTATGATATGGAATAAAAACCGAAATAACCATGTCGCATGAATAATCACTTCATGTGATCACTCATAGATCACATGAAGAAATTCTATAAGGACATGCAGAGAACATATCACCCACTTTCTAGATCACGTGATACTTAATACAATGTAACACTATACAAATCTATGGAATTCACAATATAAAGGCTAGAAAAATGACTAAATGTGGGAGACATAATCAATGAACATAAACACAGACCCTTAGGTACTTCACGCGAACTACACAAGACATGTGACAGCACCAGGACATGTCGCCCAGATCTTGTGACATTCCTTTGGTACACTATTTGGTTAATGTGGAGTCCTCTAAAAAAGTCAAATAAATTCATGTGGTGACTCTTAAGACTTCCACCCAAGTAACACAAAACCCTTAGGGTATCCATTAAAGTCTTGTGATGTTCTTCAGATGTGTCTTCAAGATCATATGATGGAGAAAATTACTATTAGTTAAGTCTCATAGTAGCTCCCAGGAATGTCAACTAGATCTTGTGAAACCCTTTGGGAACACCAGCTAGGTCTCATTATTCCCTCCATACATGTCATCCTCGACATGTCACACCCTATAAGAAATGTAACATTGACCCTCACGAAGCACTCTAAGGGTGTCCAATAAATCTTGCGATGACACCATGGAAAGTTAGCTAGATCATGTGGTACCCTCTAGACAAGCCATATGGGGTCATGAGATGTCCTCTAGGGTCGACTAGCCAAGCCTTACAATTTCCTCCAAATGAGTCATCCTTTATCATGAAAAAAACCTTGGAAATTCTTTCTAAGAAATATGAAGTCCATCAAAAAAGTAAATGAGATTATAAAATTCCCCGTGGACATGTCAGGAAGACACTCTCATACTTTAAAAGTAGGTGATAATGGCATGAAGAGCTGAAAATTAGTGTTTTTCAGGTAAGAAAGTAGGACATTTCATAAAGGGAGTCTGAGGATTGGATGAACTTACCCATACTCTATGTGTATGCCCGAATTATAAAGGAAATGTCAGTGTCTAATCCCCAATCAAGAGAACTACAATGGATCTAATTCCTCCCACAACCAGGATATGTAGGACACCTCCCCAAGGTTCAAGCACAATATTAGTCATCCATGGGAAGTCCAAAGACATAAGTCCCATATCCACCAGCAATAATGTTGATTATTTTCCATCCCATGTTTATCACAATGATCATGAATCACATGGGATTTGGGAATTTTGATAATCATATCATCTTCACCATAAACCCCTAAAAAGACCGAGGTAATGTCATTGTGTAATCCCCAATACATTAACCTATAAGGATTCTGATTCTTATCATAACTAAGATATGTAGGACACCTTCCTAAGGACCAATCCCAAACATAAATGAGCACCCGCCTTAGAGTGGGTCCTTCCATGTCTCTAACATTTCAACCATCAGGACCTAATCATTCCAATGGGAAGATCATTCTACTACATCCATCAGTGAAATATGATCAAGTAAACTATGATGACTCTAATTCAATCCATAAACATAATACATAGGATGCCTCTATGAGTTTTGATCTCCATATTGAACATCCCAATGTTATCCCCAACACATAAGCATGGTATCCATATGTAATGAGGTTGATTACTTATTATCCCTTATTTAAAACATTAAGAATATCTCACATGAGATTAGGGAGTTCCAATAGCCATATCATTAAGATTTAGAATATCCACAATCTTGGGAAATGTAGGTATGTAAGACTCATTGAGTGGAATGATATAAAACACTCCCATATGAGGGATTCCACTTTGGGTCCAGTCCCAAGGGTGTGAATGAACAATGATAAATTTGATTCCTGCAATAAAAAGGATACATATGATTCCTTTTTTATGTACCAAGCTCAAATAAGAACCCACTTCAATGTAAGTCCTCCCATGTGTCCAATATCTCAACTAGTAAAGCCCAATCATTTCCATGGGCTGATCATTCTGCATCTTCCTTCAGTGGACTGAGAAGCCAAATGAACTATGAAAACTCTAATTCTCACCAAAATCATGATACAAAGGATATACACTTGGGATTATATCTTGACTATTTGGTTCCTCATATAACTTATATATATCTTTTCAACATGATGTTAAACTACAGTGGTTTTAACAAACTACATGAGTTTTGATTCCTACAATAAACATGATATGTATGATGCCTCAATATTGATCAATCCCATCCTATTAATATTATATTCCCCCCTACATTGTAGAAAATTATTTATCTCCTTATAGTAAAGCTTCAACAGATAAGTATCTATTCATTATTAGGAAAATGGATGAATAACCTCAAATGCAAATAGATGGATTCACAGATAAGATCCTTGTCTATTGCATACAAAAGATACATAACCCATAAATTGTTTTGTTAGGATAATTGGTCTCATGTTGGAATTAGGATGAGATTAACAAACATATCTTAAATTTATAAGATATTCATGGATTATGTAAAAATTCTCCTCAGAAGGGTGCTATGAGCCTAACCTCCCATAATCTCAAACAACATGGGTTCCCAAGAATCATTGGTTTGGAAACCTGAATTGACTATTAGCCTTTAGAAAATAGGACCATAACTAGTTGTGGATGGGGGAACCATTGGGAGTTTCCCTGAGGAAAAAATGTAGAACCCAACATGAATCTCTAAAATGAAAGAAATATTAGTTTATTATCGATCAATCCATTTTTTTGGAAGACTACATGTGAAAAAATAGAAAATTTAATATGAAACTATCAAATAATAGAATGACTAGTTAATCATACATGATACCTCTTTGTGTTGAATATAATACACAAACAAATATGATAATCCTAACATGAATATTAAAGTTGATCCTCTATAACACGGGCTCTCATGAGATAAGTCCATCCTCTCTTTGACAAGTCCAAGTGAGTAGAGTGGTTGGATCAGGAATAAAATGAAAATTGTGCTAAAAATGAATATAATATTGAGAATATCATGCCTATGATATTGAACTAATTGGTAACCTTGTTCCTTGTTTCCTGTATGAATCTTGATACTGCTCTCATCAACTACATCATGATCTGATACAATGTCTTCTTCATCTAGCAAACAATCTACTAAATCACCTACGACTACAGTCCTCACAGGTTTCAAAATGATTATACCTTCTTGATAGTTCCAATGTTAGGTGGAGAACACAATAATATGAGAGTACCAGTGACATGGTATAATCTCATCGCTAGAAGCCAACTGTGAATATCTTCATGTAAGAAAACCTGAAAGTCCGCATCACCTAGGGAAACCTATAGCTAAGACAGTGGCCCTTATCACAGTAGCCAACCACTTGAGGTTATTATCCCAAGATCATTAAAACTACCACATTCATTTTGTGATGAAGGTGGAATAGGGATTCAAATATGGAACCCTTTCGGTTCAGGTGCTACTCTAGAGGGAACCTTTCAACCTCTATCACAAGCATCGTCCCACCAGTACCCACCAGTCATATGCTGAAGGTACCACCAAACAAATTGCCACCTCTAATGCCCATGGATGGGTAGAAAAGAAGTAAAATATGGTGGGGAAGGAACTATATATCTAGGAGTGGGCTCATATACCCACTCCCTCATGTGATGTTTGTTAGTATATTTTGGAAGTAACTAGTGAGTAGGCACATATCCTTTCTCACTTGGAACAAGTATATGGGCATATTCCCATACAAGAAATGGATTTACTTCATATCCCTACCCTTATACATGAATCTCATCACCATATTCTTGTGTAACAAGTTAGAAAGAAGTGGGAACATATCCCCAATTCAATCGAATGCATCTTCTAGTATATAGTGGAGATGGAAAATGTGAAGGCTTATATCCCTGCACACACATTTCTAAAAGGAAAATATATTTTATCAATAGTTGAAGAACTCCACTAGCATATTCTAATATTGGTACATATATATAGATAGGCATATACTCCTATCCCTTCATATAGGACAACTCAACACACTGTTCATTATGAAAAAGTGGCTTCTATGAAAAAATCCAAAATTCTTGCTCCCATCTAGGGGGATTACCATAACATTCTAGTATAGGATGAGGCCCCAGATTGGTCTTATAGTCCCATTCCAACTAGGGCTCACCAGGTGGGAGTGGAACATGCCTCTAGATAGTGGAACATGAATGTATAAAAAGTTTTACGGTATATTCAAAAGGCCCAGGATCGAGCTCATATCCTCGTTCTGGCTAGGGATCACCAAGTGAAAGGGGAACAAGCCTCATGAAAATATCATATTCATGTCAAAGAAGTATAGAAACATACTCCAAAGGCATAGGATTGTGTATATACCCATGTTTTTGATATTTATGACCAAGTGATAATGGAACAAAACTTGGGAAAGACTCATATTTCTGGAAGTGAATCTACCTAACATATTCCAGAATATCAAGGAAGCAAAAAACATATTCATACTTATACTTATGAACAACTACACCAAAATCATTATAAGGAAAGCAAATAGGGGGCTCATATAAATTATACCATTTCAGATTTAATCATCATATTTTGATGGGGAATGCATATACAGAACAAGATTTTATTCCTATTCCAACCGGAGATCACCAGGTGAGAGGGGAACACACCTCAGGAAAGGCTCATATCCCTACCAAAAAAGTCTAGTGGTGTATCCAAAAGCCTCAAGATTGAGATAATACTCCCATATTGACTGAGGATAGATAAGTGATAATTAAACATGCCTCAAGATAGGCTCAAATTCAAATCAATAACAAGATAACTTATTTTCATACTTCAACATGTTCTCAGCAGCAGGTGAATATTCTTGCAACACTAGACGGTTATAAGAATGTTTTGAAAACTATTATATGACAGGTTCATATCCCTTCACAATTCTAAAAATGTAGGTTGGAATATTTTAGAGATGATGTAGATTGAGCATTATATTCCAAATATGATCAATTATAGTGTCTTTTAGATCACTCTATACACATTCTAAACACCACAAAGTTCTGTAAATGCTTCAACCAAATCATAAGACAATCATTCTATGATAGTCCTCTTAGTGGTAATGTGGAGATGGATCACATGGACTCTACTCTTGATATCAACCGTGTTCATCCTCCCCACGATGATATTTCCCACAAACAAGAAATTACCCCTCCCCTTCCCTTCCCATACACCTCAGTATAGAGAGGTGCTCAAAACTCTGATACCTTCATATAGAGAGGTTCTAGAAATATAAAGATAAATAGAATTTGGTTCCCTATCAAATTCAAGAATCACTCCACTCTAGTCAGTAGGAAACTCCCAGAAGCATCTCATATAGTCTAACCTGATAGTGGCAATTAATTATAATTAATAGGTGTTTGACCTTGACATATGGAGAGAGTTGAAAATAACCTACCCATCATGTTCTAGCCCCTCTCTACTTATGACTATGAGAACCCATATGATCCAGAAAAAGAGTACATGGATTATCTACACAAAAATATGTGGCATACTCATAATTGGATGAAGGATAGATTCCTCCCTTATTCAAGATATGATAGTAACCTTCAAAATATCAAGAAAATCTATTTTTAGCTACACCTTATAGGTATATCCATGACTCAGGATCCAAAACCAAAAAAGAACAATGCAAATCTGCAACATGCTTGATGCCATTACATAATTACTTTTTAGTAGGTGATCTATAAATCCATATCATTCATTCTTATTTGAGGATGTGGAGATTATGGAGTAATAGACCTTTATGTACCCCTATAACAATATAACCCCTTAGACTCAGCGTCTTATAATGTTATATCCTCTGGTGAAATTAGAGGACTAGGTAACGATCATGCTAGTTTGTCACTACAATAGAATTACCCAATTTAAATGGTGTTAATAAATCATGAATGGAGGTATGTGATATCCATCAAGATCTCATTCTAGGCCCCTCAAAGTAATGGGAATGAATTTTAGACATGTAAATCGAAGTTTCGATTAACCAGACAACTTCTCGTAAAGAATGATTCTCACCATGGACTGCCATCTCACCCATATCCTACACAAGAACAACTAAGTCACATCAAATAGGACACAGTAGAAGCTACCATATTAGTCGTCCAGGTGTGGACCTAGCTCATCGGGCCAAGGGAATATCTACCACCACCTCCACCTCTTGGATTACCAATTCCTAAGAGGATTCATGACACACCGGTAGCATATACAAATGAACCCCAAAACACTATGCTGGGGGGAATTTATATCTCAATCATCATCTTTAAGTTCTTCATCCCTTGAGAGGGTAATGAAGACATAAATGGTGATTCTGGATCAATCTCATCCCATTGGGATGGGAACATTTATATCTTCATGATCATCTAAAGAGTCATAAAATACCCGATATGATTCATTGGATCCTTAAAACCATGAACAATTAAGGCCAATTATGGAATTCAATAACCACCAACCCATAGATTAAGGGGAATTTTCATTTTCATTATCTCTGTAGATAGAATACACCTTCTCTAGGTTGGGAGGAAAAAATTAATGGTCGATATTCCACCTGTTCCTCCCACTGCAAGATAAAACTCCAATGGTTATGGCTCACATGAAAATCATGACTGTAAACTCTCTCAAGATCATTATCCACAGGTCAAAACTATAGGAATGTTTGTTGAAGGTGATCAGACCCCCCTGAGGGTCGTAATCCAAACAGAACAATATGGCTAGGGGTTCAGATGACAACCCTGATTAAGGTAGTGTAGAATCATCCTATTATGTTGTGAGTAATGGTAAAACCACCATTTCCTGATATTACTATTTTAATTTCATAAATATCAACACAATAGACATTTTGGATCAATATGTGAATACAGAGGGCCATGAAATAGAAAACCTACCCAGAGGGGAGGGTGATTTGGATGCACCGACTAAGGATTCACACACCCAAAACTAGAGAAGGATCCAAAATCTAGAACCTCTAAATAATGAGTTTCCACCTCCATAGTAGAACATTACAAAATAAAAAGGTAAAGGTGTGGCTATATCCCAATAAGCACCCAAAAAGAGTTAAGGTTCCTCCCATGGAAAAATAGTTGTCACAATATGAGAGTGAAATAAAAAATCTATAAAAACTCAATGAGGATATACTCATGGGAAATATCCACCACTGAGTATCATCTTTAGGATGAGGTGAATATCCATCATCCCATAAAATTGATCTTCCTACAAAAGCATAATTCAAGAAATAGACTAGCTTTGGGTCTAAGAAGTTAGTATAGATAGACGAGGAAGTTGAAAATGATCATGAATAGATTCCATTATTGTAACACTCTCTCTCTCTT
This sequence comes from Viscum album, assembly GCA_963277665.1. Classification (NCBI taxonomy): domain Eukaryota; kingdom Viridiplantae; phylum Streptophyta; class Magnoliopsida; order Santalales; family Viscaceae; genus Viscum; species Viscum album. Next base: position 1,046,122,001 of record OY728139.1, read on the forward strand.
GGGAAATAATTTATTATTAGGATGAATCAAGAATCAGTGGGAGACAAAGGGAGGGACAACTCATCGACCCCTACACACTCCCTATAGATGGGAGGTGGATCAAACATTAGTAATCTTAGAGATACATTACATCATTGATTCCCTGGATACATAAGTGAAAGCCACGGAGGGGTGATGCACACCTGTATAGCCTAAGAGGAATCCATATCTCGAGTGGGTGGATGACACTTTTCATCCACAAAATTTCATAAATCCTACCTTTTCTACCTTTGATGGTGTAGGATACCCCAAACAACACCACACACACTTTGTATCCCTATGTGGGTTGATGATGGGCCCTCAAGAGAAACAAGAGGCAACCATGATGAGTATTTTAATATTGAATCTAAAAAGGCCATACATCATTTGGTATAGAAATATGTCACCAAGATCCATTATAGGATGGAAATACCTTTATCATCAGTTCCTTTTTTACTTCATCTTTATGGTGAGGAAGGTGATAATTATCAACCTAAAAATATGAAAGAAACGTAAAAATGAGTGGGTGTCTAACTTCATAGACAAGTGGAAGAACTTAAACTATTAACATAGAATCTTTATATCATGGGAATAATTGATGGATATTTGTGATAAAAATCTCTTCGATGAGATGTAGAAGCCTCTAATCCCATTGAAATATCTAGGTAAGTTCTGGGAGTTCACAGAAACAGAACAACATCTCGAGGATTCCATTTAGTGAACTTGATCGAAATCTCAACTCATGCACTTAGAAAAGGGAAAAATGCTAGGCAAATCAGAAGCTACAACTATCCCCCTAAATCCAGAAGTAGTGACTATCCAAGCACCAAGGAAGGTCCTGAACCACCCAGCATCTCTAGTCGAGTGGAAACAACCATAGAATCACCATCATCCAGAAGCACAGATAAATTAGGGTCACTTGGTAATCAAGGAATAGATTAATAAAGCATAATTATTCTTAAATGAATAAGTCTCAAATTATTTTGCATCATCCATGGAAAATAACATACTCAGACTACTGTAACCTATGAATCATGATGGGGTCGACCTCACTGATCATATCGACTAATTTTCTTTCTATAGCATTCTAGGTCATAATATCCAAGACTACTTCTTCTTAAAATATTCCCTTCAAGGCATGATCGATCCAGGATAGGTGTCAGATAACTCCTCATATCATGTGGATGGTATAACTATGTTCTATTCAAAAGAAGAGTATGGTTGGAAGAAAGTTTTGTCCAGGCATGCATGGATGTTTGACAAAAGGATGAAGTGGAAAAAAATTAACCAAGACCATGCCACCCTTAGAGAATATCCTCACAGACCTGCAATAGATCCAAAAATTAAGAAGGATACATCAAATATACCACCCAATGGCGGGTGACACCAATAGAAGTAGTAAAAAATATAAGGGGATGATTCATATTCTTCTCCAAAAAAAACTATAACCCTTGCATATTTCTTCCCTGCAACATATGCAACATGGGAACCACCCCACCAAAAAAATAATCATCTGATAAATAGATCATCTTTGGTTCTATCAATGTGATACACTTGAATGTACATTTATTTGTTGATGAATTTTCCTCTGAATATGAGTTTACCACACATAATCAGGGAATGGGAGGCCACATTCCTATGAACTGAAGATACATGGGATAACACATGGATGGTCAAACCAAATATTTTGGTCATGTACCCATAAAGAATATATATGCAACTAATACCCATGGGAAGGAACTCTAGTGAGGCCAACAGAGACATGGAGGAATCCCAAAACTATCCAATGGTTGTTCTCACCCAATTGGCTTTCATGATTACATAGTGGGGTTATGATTATCTGTTCATCCCATAAAATAGGCATGGATAGAATGAAATGAACTATTGGTAAAAAATTCTCCCACAAATTATGTACAAGAACTAGGCTAGTATACCTTAATTCCCTCAGTTCTAGAGAAACTTGTTCAAAATCAACCACACCTCGGGAAGCACTAACCTATGGTACAAATGTGCAAAATTCTGAATCAACTGGCGGTTGTCCCAGCCAAGATCTCAATCCTTGATATGATTCATCTTTCAAAAGAACTCATGGAGTCACTAATTAAATTCCTCTAAATCCCATTGGAATTATTGATAGAATTTACTATATCTAAGGTATATCAAATGGAGACCATTTTAGTATAATTTCATGTCACCATATCATTAACAGAGCATACTTAGGAAGAGGTCATTCAAGGACACATCATACCCCTATATGTTTTGGGAAGACACAATAATGTCAAATTCCAGAGGGCTATGGTTGATAATGGTCCTGGGATCAATCTCGTCCCAATACAAAACCTATGATGTTTGGTATATAGTAAATGGGATTTGTCTCCCACAAAGCTAACTATTGAAGGGTATGATAATTGTGAGCAAATAACTCTCAGGAATATCAAACTCATTGCTCAGTTTGGGGAGCTCACATCTGAAGCTAAGTTAATGGTTCTCCAGCAGGACACCATGTACAATAATCTAATGAGAAGTCCTTTGCTCCATATCCACATGGTGGTACCTTCAACATTCCATCAATGTCTGAAATAACCCATCAATGGAAAAGTCGTCATACTAAAAAGTGATAATGCAACCTTTGAGACTAACAAAGCCACATATGTCGAAGACTGTTTCTAAAAAAGGGTGGAAAATAACATATTTATGGATGATGATAAGTAGGTTTCAGATCCGAAAAGCTAAGGGACAACCCCTGAAAACCCTTAGAGTATGCTCGATAATGACTTTGTTCTCCCCATAAATCTAGTTGTGATGATAGACTTTGTCATAGAGGTCAAAGCCCATAGTTTCTCCAAAGGCAGTGTAAATAACAATCATCTCTGGAATATCTCTATAATGACTCAGGTGATAAGGAATGATAATATTTCTTCTCACTGCCTCCCTCACCTTAATAGTGATAGAGAAGCCCCCATATTTCCATATTCATCCAAAAATGTATCCACAGACTCAGAGTGAGAGGAACATGAGGATGAACTCAGGAAATCCCCTCCTCCATTTGAGGAAGGTGTATCCACCACCATTGATGTGCTTCGGTAGATAAATCTAAGAACAAAAGAAGGCCTAAAGCCTATACTGATTGGTGTATCTATTCCCCTTAAAGAGAAAGAGATTTATATCACATTTCTAAAGCATCATCGATATGTGTTCACTTGTAACTATACAGAAATTCCCCTACTGAATCCATATGTGGATACACACCATCTCAAATTGCCTGATGATCATCGAGGCTTTAACCAAGAAACCAAGAGGATTTACCACCATCATGCCATCAATGTAGAGGCAGAAGTCAACATGTTGATAAAATGAAAATTTATATGAGCAGTTCAATACCCAAGATGGATCTCCAACATCATCCTTTTCAAAAATAATAATGGAAATATTAGGGTCTGCATTGATTTCAGAGACCTTAATCAAAATTTCCCAAAGTATGATTTCCTATTTTCTTTCACAAAACTATTAATTGATGAAATTTTTGGATTCTAATCCCTTTTATTTTATGGATATGTATTTGGGGTATAATCAAACAAATATATCCATTGAATATTAAGAAAACATTTCCTTTGTAGTGCCTTAGGGGATCTATTTCTATTAGTTCATTCCCTTTGGATTGATGAATACTGGTGGAACATATCAATGTTCCATGAATCATATATTTAATCCATTCTTGGGAAATATAGTTGAATGTTATGTTAATGACTTGGTAGTCAAATCACAATAGATATGTGATCATTTAATAGGACGTAAAATATTCTTCAATAAGTTGTAAAAACAGTCTGAAGACAAATACATTAAAATGTGCCTTCAAGATAAGACTAGAAAAGTTCTTTGTCTTTATGGTATGCCACCGCATCATCGAGGTCAACCTAGATAATACTGGTGCTATTTTAGAAAAATCATCCTAAGAAATCACAATGAACTTAGGGGGATCCAAGGGCACCTCACATACATTTAGCGATTCATAGCCAACCTGGCCGATAAATCTCTCCCATTCATCAGGATGATGAAGAAGGAAATTGCCTATTAATGGGAAGATGACTTCCAAGAATCACTTGAAAGTCTCAGGAAGTACCTATTGCACCCATTGGTTCTAATGGATCCGGTGGAAGGGAGGCCACTCATCTTTTATTTGGCTACCCTGGAATGCTCACCGGGCACCCTCTTAGCATAGAAAAATGAAACGAGGAGTGATAAAAGTCTCTACTACCTTATTAGAAAGATTCTAGGTACTAGGAACAAGTACTCATATGTTGAGAATAACTTCCTTTCACTCATCATTATAGTGAAAAAGATAAGGCATTACATGCATCGGCATGAATTCCATCTAGTCTCTTGTATTGATCCACTCAAGAACATCATTGGCCTTCCTATGTTTACTGGGAAATTGGCCTAATGTGCTGTCTTTATATAGAAATATGACATCCATTTTGTATCACAGAGGTCAGTAAAAGGGAAATCCCCATACAATTTTCTTATATCACCTCCTACCCTGAAGAATATACTGGTGGACACTGGAAAATAGATGAGGAGTTATTTTTTGCTCGCCACACTTGGTAGATATATTTAGATGGTGCCTCTCAAATTCCTATCAGAAAAATACGAAAAAACCAGAGCCTCAATCAGGTTTTTATAGTTATTTTATTTGTCTCTCGAGACAAAATAGTTATTCCTTACTCTTTCTCAATCTCTAAAGGCTAAAAAAACAACGAGACAAAGTAATAATCCATCATCATTGTCACGACCCGCCCTCGGGGTCCGTGCCGTGACTACCCCAAGCCCGCCTTCCATAGGCCAGGGGCTGGCGACTAGCACCAAGGCGTAAATCCCGGTAAAAAGGGAAGGCATTGCCTTTGTAAAGTAAACAAACACCACAGAGTACAAGCGGAAGTAAAACACTAAGTACAAAAAGAAGAGCTGAAAGTAAAAAGGGGCCGGAAATACAAGCCCAACTGTAAAGTACAACTCGAAAGGGAAAACAGCGACTGAAAAGTAAAGCTGCTACGCTGAGATGTCCACTGGAAATCCCACCTGAAGGGTGGGTACAGATAGCTCCTCTGCTCCTCGGGTCCCGCCGTCTGCTCCGAGTATGTCATGTCCAGTGGTCTGCCTCCGGGTACCGCCTCGTCGTGTAGTCCACCTCCAGGTACTGTCCAGTCCTCGAACATTCGGCTTCTGTCAGCACTGTCCGTCGTCTGCAACCAACACAACGAGGTGCGGGCATAGCCCGTGCAGGGGTGAGTATAACAATACTCAGTAGGGACCCCGAGACCCTCAAGGTCTCACTAAAACCAACAAGGATAATCACAAGAAGATCTCAACAGATAAACTCTACTTAGGTATATGCCCATACATATACCTAAGTTATCAAGTAACCCATCTCAGTCATGAGGAAACACAAGGATCATGAGATCAACGGATAACCACTACCCAGGTATATGCCCATACATATACCTAAGTTATCAAGTAACCCATCTCAATCATGAGGAAACACAAGGGTCAAAAGTCTCAGCTCAAACCAGGATTTTCTTTATCGAAACCGTAACTGCTGAAGAGCCCCGTCTCTGAAGTGTGCAGTAGTCCTGTCATGACTCCGAGGTACTGCTCACTAACCTAAGACTGCTGAGGTACTCCTCCTGTCGAGTACTGCGGGTTTGCGGCCAACTACCTGGCGCTCCGTCCGCTGAGGTATGTCACCCAAACACAGTAGTGCACACCCCCTAGTAGCCTGCTGAGGTACTCTCCGGACGAGTACCGCGGGTCTGCACTGTCACACACGTAGTGCTCCGTCCGCCATGGGTCTGCACCTCAGAAAGTAGTGCTCCGTCCACTGGGCTAGTCGACTCACTCCAAGTCGAGTCGGTCAAGCAGTCGTCAGGTCCCAGCTAGTTACACGGTCTCCGTACTCTGCACGCTCGTCTCCGGGAGGGTCCGCTCCACGAGCTACTGGTCGATACTCCAAGTATCACAAGTCCCGCAAAGAAGTATCTCAAAAGACCGTCTCGTCACAGGGGTCTCAACGCAACAGACGGCGCGTCGATCGGACGCCCGGTCTGTGAGTTATTAGCCTTTTCGTCCCAGGGGCCCGGTTGGTTTCGAGAGCGAACCAAACCCGGTCGTATCTCAACTGTACCCCGAACTCTCATAGGGTTTACTCATAGGGACCGTTTCTCATCGTGATCATCAACGCCGCTGACGGTTCGTCAGACGGACGTCCTGTCTGAAAGATATCAGCTTTTCCGTTCCAGGGGCCGGTGGGATTTCAGATACGATCCAACCCGGCCATACTCCAACTGTATCCAAAACTCGGGCGGAGTATGTCAAAAGTTCCGTATCGTCAATAGGAAGTCAACTCAACAGACGGCGCGTCGATCGGACGCCCGGTCTGAGAGTTATTGGCATTTTCGTCTCCGGGGCCCGGTTGGTTTTTAAGGCAAAACCAACCCGACCGTACTCCACTTGCGTCCAAACCTCAGGCAGAGTATGCCAAAAGATCCGTCTCACTAAGAGGAACACAACGCGGCTGACGGCACGTCAATCGGACGTCCGTAGCTCAAGATATGAGCGTTTCTGCTCCGAAGGCCCGGTTGGTTCCGTGAACGAACCAACCCGGCCGAACTTAAAGTAATCCGAAACCTGGAGTGCGATATACCGAAACGACCGTCTCGATCCAAGGATCGCGTTGCCGCAGACGGTTCGTCATTCGGAGGTCTGAGGCTCACGTTATGAGCCAAAAACCAAATCTGGTTCGAAACGGGGGGGTCCGGGTCCGGGCCGACCCGGCCCGACCCCCCCCCCCCCCCCTGGGCGGCGCGGTGGCCGGCGGCGGGCGGCGGCGCGGCGGCGCGGCGGGCCGCGGCGGCCTGGCGCCGCGAGGGAGCTGCGCACGCGGGAGGCTAAGCCCCCGCTCCTTCCAAGAGGCGGCGCGGCTATGCCACGCCGTTTTGCTTTAGGAAGCGCCCCCCCCCCACGTGGGGGGCCTGCTGGAAACGAAACCGAGGGGGCCGGTTGCCCCCTCCCTTCAAAGAACCGCCCCCCTCATTATGAGGGGGGTTTTAATGAACCGGCCGGGGGATTTAATTCCCCCGGTTTTATGTCATCCGGCAGGCCAGCTGGCCGGCTGGTTTTTACCAACGGGACCGGAAATTCCGGTCCCGCCTTCGACTACCGATGCCGGCGGCCCGGCCGCCGGTCTCCTCTTCCGCCGCGGCCCGGAACCGGCCGCGGTCTTCTCGTCCCGCCGCGGCCCGGAACCGGCCGCGGTCTTCTCGTCCCGCCGCGGCCCGGAACCGGCCGCGGTGTTCGTCGTCCGGCGTGGTGCGACGGCACCGCGCCCCTTTCGCCGTGCCATAATTCTTTTCAACGCGGCGCGACGGCGTCGTGTTGCTTGAAGATTCTTCCTTGACGTAGCGGGACGGCGTTGCGTAAATTAATTGTACAATCATCCGCGTCGTGCGACGGCACCACGCTACTTGCTTCCACCCGCATGAATAAACATGAACGTTGGAGGGGGGTTCGGCCGTGTTCGTGCGGTCCGGCCCCCCTCGCGTTAACAATAACACTTAAATAAAATATTTAAATGCCTCACGTAGACATGCGATCCACGAGAAAGAAAAGAAATAAGGAAACCAAAATGAATTCAACAACCCCTACCTCGGGTTTAAGATTCGAAGAATCGTCTACGTCCCGTGGAAGACGGCGTCGCGGAGGTCGGGCGTCGCGGTCGTCGTTCGTCAAATCCGTTGACGAAGTGTTATGCCCGAAGAGACACGACGTTGGCGGATCTTCGTTTGCCGACGAAGAAGGTCCGAGGAGGAAGAAGGGGTCCGAAGATACCGGGTCGCCGAGTCGATGATCCTTGACGAAGTGTTGTCGTTCTTCGTTGAGGATGAAGACGTTCTTCGCCGGAGAAGATGAAGTTCTTCAAGAGACTTAGAGCTCTCTCCTCCAATCCTCAACACAACCAATCTAACCCCCAAAAATAAAATAAGCTAATCTTATTTTATTAAGACATTCTATGAGTTCAAAAATCAAAAACTTAATTCCATTAATTGGATTAGTGTGTTGGCATGATTAAAGTGAGGAGAGGGAAAGTCACCCAATTAATGGGAAGTTTAAAGGTTAAGATGAGTTACACATCTTAAGTGGGGGGTTTAGAGGAGTTAGGGAAGGTGAGGGGTTGGGCTCGTGTGGGCCCCACCCCACCTTTATTCTCTCAAGGGTAGTTAACAACAAGTAGGTCCCACCCAACTTCCACACATAGGTTAACAACTTAGAATATGAAATAAAATTGTAACACAATTTTATTACTTCACATTTAACTCCCCTTTTTTTTAACAACTCCTCCTCAGCAAACGCACCTTCAGGAAAAGTCCTCTTAAGAAAAAATTGGCGCTGCGGGTTCATCGGTGCCCTCAGATTTCAATTCCGAGCACCGGATCAAAAGTTAGGAATTCCCGCTCGTTCGTTCACTGAACGTACCCAAGCCAAACTTCGGAAATTAATTCCGGGCACTCCGGGCCTCGGAATCAGGTGCCGTCTGAAACCGCGCTCTTGTAAAATTCTAAAGAAAATTAAGAAAAAAAATTTCCCTTGAATTTTACGGGTCTTTACATTACTCCCACCTCAGGGCTTTACGTCCCCGTAAAGCTTCAACTCACACTTAAGGGAAACAAAGTAGTACTGAGCACGCAACTGAGCTTAACATGTGCTGCCGAGGGTTTCCTTTTCGCCGACCAAGGAAAACCCATTCCGACGTTTGCCTAAAACAGTCAACCGGGGTATGATTTGTGAATCAAAACCATACCCAGATCAACGTCGTAAGGCCTCTACGCTGCCACCAAGAGATTCCAACCGAAACTCTCGCCTCGAGGTCAAATCACACCGTCGGCGTAAGCGTGATTATCGAGTCTCCTCCCAAAGGTATCTCTAGACGTGAGGGTCAAGTCCACGGCTTACCGGAAACTCTAGGTCTGGAACAAGATTTGTGGAAGCGAGGAATGATTCATATCGACGTCTGATACTACAGCAGCTAGTAGTGGACATAGACTGTCCCTTGAATCATTTCTAGAGCCATTGGGTCACACTCCTTGACCGCATGCAGCCGCATTCTTCCACCGCCCTCCAGCTCCCTGAGCTTGGCGGGGATAACTAAGGCGGGTGGTTGTAGCATGATAATATGTACACCACCACATGCTGCTCCCCTAGCTTTGCCTCCACGTCTGCCGCTTCGCAGACTCATCTCTATTTAAAGTTACCTCTTCTTGAAACATTTATCACGCCCGAGTCTCTAAGACTGGCACCGGTTCCTTGTTTCTTACTGCACTATGCAGTCTTTATCCGCTCCTGGATGAACTGCACCTCCCTTAGTCTCACAAGAGCTGCTATGATTTCTTCTTTGCCGATAAGAGAAATCGGGTCTCATCCCCTGGATGAACCACATTCGTTGCCTAATACAGTCAATCCTGGTATGAAGGATACATTCATGCCACGGATGACGTCGTAAGGCCTCGACGTAACTACTAAGAGATCCAACTGTCACTCTCACCTCCAAGGGTCGAGTCACACTGTCGGCATCAGTGTGAGGTCACTGGGTCTCCTCCAGTAGATGTCTCACAAGTGAGGGTCAAGTCAACAGTCAACTGGAACCTCTTAGTAACATCACAAAAGAGGACAGGAATGAAAACATCACAAAGATAAGTGTCTTTATTTTATTGCAGCTCATAGTACAAGACACGAATACAAAGCAACATGGAACTAGAAGTACAAAGGACGTATCCACTAGTTCCTCTCCTGCCCACCTGCTCTCGGAGCTCTACTGTCTTGTCCACTGCTGGGCTGTTGCTCAAGCACTAGTCACTGCTTCTGTCTCGGTGGCTCCCTCCAAGCCTGCGGATTGAGGAGTCGGACAGTCACGTGCCAGGTGACCCTTTCCGCGGCATGAGTAACACAACCTGCTCCTTGCACGGCTAGCTCTGTTCCCACTCCGGGTGCCCTGCACCACTGGTCCTAAAACCCGAGATCGCCCAACTGCTGGTCTGGTCCTCCTGGACCTCTGCATCATCTGTCTACTGCCCACAGATGACTCGGCTTCTGATCGAAAAACACGCAGCAAAGGCAGCAGCTCCTGTACACGCTCGGGGTGTAGAGCTACTGGAACAAACTCCACCCTGAAGAAGGTCTCAAAGTCTTTCCATGTGAAAGCCATCCCATCGCAAAACTGGAACAAGTGGCTCCACTACCTGCCTGCTGCTGCCTGAAGAAGGCTGGCAGCAAAGGTCACCATGAAGTCCGATGGCGTCCCTACTAGCCTGAAGACTCCCACCACAGCCTCCAGCCAATCCTCAGCCGCCTGCGGTTCCGTCTCTCCCCTGAACCTGGGTGGCCTCTGGCGCTGGAACTCATGCAGCGCACTCAAGCGTCGTGCATCGTCAACTGCTGGGGCTGGTGGCATCGGTGGCCCAACGTATGGTAGTATCGCTGGTGCCTCAACTGCAAGAGGGCCCTGTACCGAAGCCTCGTCACTCGACATGCTGTCAGCACGCACATCCCTCTGGGCTCTAACTGGTCGTCCGAGAAAAGGCATCTTGAAAGAAACAACGTAACACGATCAAACGATTATACCTGGTGAGCTGACCTGGTTTGAGCTGTTTTAAGGGGAAAAACCTTTGAAAACACACACGCAATCAGTGTTTTCGTGCACAAAGTCGGAAATCAGTTGTCAGGGTCCTGGTGTATGGATACGTCGGCCGCCCGCACCAACACTGGACTCCCTGAACTGAAAACCACACTCGGTACTCTCAACACTATTGCTTCACAGAAAGAAACATCAGAGTTATAAGTTCTGCGGTAGAACCGAACTCCTCTGATACCAATTTGTCACGACCCGCCCTCGGGGTCCATGCCGTGACTACCCCAAGCCCGCCTTCCATAGGCCAGGGGCTGGCGACTAGCACCAAGGCGTAAATCCCAGTAAAAAGGGAAGGCATTGCCTTTGTAAAGTAAACAAACACCACAGAGTACAAGCGGAAGTAAAACACTAAGTACAAAAAGAAGAGCTGAAAGTAAAAAGGGGCCGGAAATACAAGCCCAACTGTAAAGTACAACTCGAAAGGGAAAACAGCGACTGAAAAGTAAAGCTGCTACGCTGAGATGTCCACTGGAAATCCCACCTGAAGGGTGGGTACAGATAGCTCCTCTGCTCCTCGGGTCCCGCCGTCTGCTCCGAGTATGTCCTGTCCAGTGGTCTGCCTCCGGGTACCGCCTCGTCGTGTAGTCCACCTCCAGGTACTGTCCAGTCCTCGAACATTCGGCTTCTGTCAGCACTGTCCGTCGTCTGCAACCAACACAACGAGGTGCAGGCATAGCCCGTGCAGGGGTGAGTATAACAATACTCAGTAGGGACCCCGAGACCCTCAAGGTCTCACTAAAACCAACAAGGATAATCACAAGAAGATCTCAACAGATAAACTCTACTTAGGTATATGCCCATACATATACCTAAGTTATCAAGTAACCCATCTCAGTCATGAGGAAACACAAGGATCCTGAGATCAACGGATAACCACTACCCAGGTATATGCCCATACATATACCTAAGTTATCAAGTAACCCATCTCAATCATGAGGAAACACAAGGGTCAAAACTCTCAGCTCAAACCAGGATTTTCTTTATCGAAACCGTAACTGCTGAAGAGCCCCGTCTCTGAAGTGTGCAGTAGTCCTATCACGACTCCGAGGTACTGCTCACTAACCTAAGACTGCTGAGGTACTCCTCCTGTCGAGTACTGCGGGTTTGCCGCCAACTACCTGGCGCTCCGTCCGCTGAGGTATGTCACCCAAACACAGTAGTGCACACCCCCTAGTAGCCTGCTGAGGTACTCTCCGGACGAGTACCGCGGGTCTGCACTGTCACACACGTAGTGCTCCGTCCGCCATGGGTCTGCACCTCAGAAAGTAGTGCTCCGTCCACTGGGCTAGTCGACTCACTCCAAGTCGAGTCGGTCAAGCAGTCGTCAGGTCCCAGCTAGTTACACGGTCTCCGTACTCTGCACGCTCGTCTCCGGGAGGGTCCGCTCCACGAGCTACTGTTCGATACTCCAAGTATCACAAGTCCCGCAAAGAAGTATCTCAAAAGACCGTCTCATCACAGGGGTCTCAACGCAACAGACGGCGCGTCGATCGGACGCCCGGTCTGTGAGTTATTAGCCTTTTCGTCCCAGGGGCCCGGTTGGTTTCGAGAGCGAACCAAACCCGGCCGTATCTCAACTGTACCCCGAACTCTCATAGGGTTTACTCATAGGGACCGTTTCTCATCGTGATCATCAACGCCGCTGACGGTTCGTCAGACGGACGTCCTGTCTGAAAGATATCAGCTTTTCTGTTCCAGGGGCCGGTGGGATTTCAGATACGATCCAACCCGGCCATACTCCAACTGTATCCAAAACTCGGGCGGAGTATGTCAAAAGTTCCGTATCGTCAATAGGAAGTCAACTCAACAGACGGCGCGTCGATCGGACGCCCGGTCTGAGAGTTATTGGCATTTTCGTCTCCGGGGCCCGGTTGGTTTTTAAGGCAAAACCAACCCGACCGTACTCCACTTGCGTCCAAACCTCAGGCGGAGTATGCCAAAAGATCCGTCTCACTAAGAGGAACACAACGCGGCTGACGGCACGTCAATCGGACGTCCGTAGCTCAAGATATGAGCGTTTCTGCTCCGAAGGCCCGGTTGGTTCCGTGAACGAACCAACCCGGCCGAACTCAAAGTAATCCAAAACCTTGAGTGCGATATACCGAAACGACCGTCTCGATCCAAGGATCGCGTTGCCGCAGACGGTTCGTCATTCGGAGGTCCGAGGCTCAAGTTATGAGCCAAAAACCAAATCTGGTTCGAAACGGGGGGGTCCGGGTCCGGGCCGACCCGGCCCGACCCCCCCCTGGGCGGCGCGGTGGCCGGCGGCGGCGGCGGCGCGCGGCGGGCGGCGGCGCGGCGGGCCGCGGCGGCCTGGCGGCGCGCGGCGGCGCGGCGGGCCGCGGCGGCCTGGCGCCGCGAGGGAGCTGCGCACGCGGGGGGCTAAGCCCCCGCTCCTTCCAAGAGGCGGCGCGGCTATGCCGCGCCGTTTTGCTTTAGGAAGCGCCCCCCCCCCCCCCCCCACGTGGGGGGCCTGCTGGAAACGAAACCGAGGGGGCCGGTTGCCCCCTCCCTTCAAAGAACCGCCCCCCTCATTATGAGGGGGGTTTTAATGAACCGGCCGGGGGATTTAATTCCCCCGGTTTTATGTCATCCGGCCGGCCAGCTGGCCGGCCGGTTTTTACCAACGGGACCGGAAATTCCGGTCCCGCCTTCGACTACCGATGCCGGCGGCCCGGCCGCCGGTCTCCTCTTCCGCCGCGGCCCGGAACCGGCCGCGGTCTTCTCGTCCCGCCGCGGCCCGGAACCGGCCGCGGTCTTCTCGTCCCGCCGCGGCCCGGAACCGGCCGCTGTGTTCGTCGTCCGGCGCGGTGCGACGGCACCGCGCCCCTTTCGCCGTGCCATAATTCTTTTCAACGCGGCGCGACGGCGTCGCGTTGCTTGAAGATTCTTCCTTGACGTAGCGCGACGGCGTTGCGTAAATTAATTGTACAATCATCCGCGTGGTGCGACGGCACCACGCTACTTGCTTCCACCCGCATGAATAAACATGAACGTTGGAGGGGGGTTCGGCCGTGTTCGTGCGGTCCGGCCCCCCTCGCGTTAACAATAACACTTAAATAAAATATTTAAATGCCTCACGTAGACATGCGATCCACGAGCAAGAAAAGAAATAAGGAAACCAAAATGAATTCAACAACCCCTACCTCGGGTTTAAAATTCGAAGAATCCTCTACGTCCCGCGGAAGACGGCGTCGCGGAGGTCGGGCGTCGCGGTCGTCGTTCGTCAAATCCGTTGACGAATTGTTATGCCCGAAGAGACACGACGTTGGCGGATCTTCGTTTTCCGACGAAGAAGGTCCGAGGAGGAAGAAGGGGTCTGAAGATACCGGGTCGCCGAGTCGATGATCCTTGACGAAGTGTTGTCGTTCTTCGTTGAGGATGAATACGTTCTTCACCGGAGAAGATGAAGTTCTTCAAGAGACTTAGAGCTCTCTCCTCCAATCCTCAACACAACCAATCTAACCCCCAAAAATAAAATAAGCTAATCTTATTTTATTAAGACATTCTATGAGTTCAAAAATCAAAAACTTAATTCCATTAATTGGATTAGTGTGTTGGCATGATTAAAGTGAGGAGAGGGAAAGTCACCCAATTAATGGGAAGTTTAAAGGTTAAGATGAGTTACACATCTTAAGTGGGGGGTTTAGAGGAGTTAGGGAAGGTGAGGGGTTGGGCTCGTGTGGGCCCCACCCCACCTTTATTCTCTCAAGGGTAGTTAACAACAAGTAGGTCCCACCCAACTTCCACACATAGGTTAACAACTTAGAATATGAAATAAAATTGTAACACAATTTTATTACTTCACATTTAACTCCCCTTTTTTTTAACAACTCCTCCTCAGCAAACGCACCTTCGGGAAAAGTCCTCTTAAGCAAAAATCGGCGCTGCGGGTTCATCGGTGCCCTCAGATTTCAATTCCGAGCACCGGATCAAAAGTTAGGAATTCCCGCTCGTTCGTTCACTGAACGTACCCGAGCCAAACTTCGGAAATTAATTCCGGGCACTCCGGGCCTCGGAATCAGGTGCCGTCTGAAACCGCGCTCTTGTAAAATTCTAAAGAAAATTAAGAAAAAAAATTTCCCTTGAATTTTACGGGTCTTTACAATCATTGGTTTGGAACTAGCCCTACACCTGCACATAGCCTACTTGAATATCAAATGGGATTAAGAACTAGTGATAATAGAGATCATTGGTGAATGATCCATCAAAAATAAAGAACCAACCCCTATCACTGATCACATCATGGGATTGATGGAAGAGTTCCATTTTGATCCCAAATTGCATGATGTTCCCTGATCATAGAATAATCATAGTGACACATTAGAAAATCTAGACACCATCTCGAAGGACCCTGATTTGGAGGAATAAGTCTTTCATATCATGAATCAAATAATGGTGTTGTCAATCATCATTTGTGATATGGAAGAAATCAATAAGGTCAAATCCTCCCCAGAGCATGATGAACCAACGTCCACCCCTAGATGGATGGAGACCATAACCAATTATCTCCAAAACAATTCTCTCATGACAGACTGAGCTAGAAGGGAATAGATTTGTTTCCATATGAAAAAATTTACCCTATGGGACTGAACAAATGAGAAAAAATCATATATAAGAAATTATTTTTGTGTAATCCTACTCATATGAACAGAAAAATGATAGATTTTTACTATCATAGAAGAAGTCCATGCAGGTTTTTGTGGTGCTCATCAGTCTAGGACCAAGCTATCCCACCAAATCAAGAGGCCTGGTTACTTCTAGAAACCCTTGATATAGGATTATCTAGAATTCACCTAGATGTTTAATGTGGTCCTAATACATGAAAACTTAATCCATTATCCACCAAAATTTTTATATATGGCTAGGTATTTTGTGTCATTTTCTATTTGGAGGATGGATGTTGTGGGGCTATATCCCCCCTGCAACAATGAAGCAGTAGTACAACCATAATTCAACCATCTTCTTCTCCAAATAGTATGAGGAAATTACAATTAAATAATTCAGGATTAGGAACATTATCAAATTCATAAAGTCCCATTTCATCACCAAGTTCAGGGCCCCTCACACAATATTGATGGAAAAAAATACCAACTTCTATTCTACGAAGTTGAAGAAACTATACCAGGAGTACAATATCAAGTTCAATAACTTATATAAATATCATGTAATGGATAATGGATTGATAGAGCCCTTTAATAAGAATCTTTTAAATATACTCTTTAAGATGGTGAACAATGATAAAAATTTATGGCTGAACCAGATCATTCATGCTTTATGGGCCTACTATACAACCACATGTATTACTACATAATAAATGGCGTACTCATTGGTGTATGAGAGTATGGTAGTTTTACCCATAGGGGTCCATATGACTTCACTTCAAATGTAAATTTAAAAAAAATCTCTAATGATGATAAATCACAAAAGTGGATGGATGAAGTGGAATGGCTCGATGAGAACAGGTTGCACGCCCTACACAACCTGGATGTCCATTAGAATCAGATCACATAAACATTTAATAAGAATGTTTTCCTACATTCATTCTTCTAAGGAGAGATGGTGTTGTCTCTCAAAACCCTAATGATACCATAGAATAATCCTCTAAAGTTGGAACCAAAATGGGAAGGGACTTACATCATACATAAGGTCTATTAAAATGGAGCATACTCATTGGACACCATGGACAGGGAGTGTATCACACCTCCCACAAATGTGAGATTTCTCAAGAAAAAATTTACATAGTTGTCATCAAGAGTAAAAGACCTAAAATAAATATTTTGAACTATACATTATCCCTCATCTTGAACATATAATGATAAACTGTATGGAGATTGTCCACATCACGTGACAATAAAATGTACGTAGATTTTCATGACCACATGATGAGAAACTATAGAGAGATTTTCCTGAGTGCATAAAGTTAAACACTATGGAGTTTTCATGGAATCATTATAGTATACTGAATAGTATTTATGTATTTACTATATGAAATAAAACTAAACAAATAAGGTCCTCACAACATGATGATAAATTGCACGGAAAGTACCGTCTCACTAATGAATCGCCACATATGAGCCCGATCTATTTGAAGGAAAGATGAAATTCCCCCATACCCATGTGAGAGTTATCTCCATATAGGAATCTATTCATCCAATAACTACATATTACTTAATTTATATCATTTTAGGACACATAGTGATGCCTGAACCTCTATTTTTGGGCCCATACACATCCTTCATTGTCCTTCACGTTGGGTGACCCATGTCCTTATTGTAAGGTGTTAAACTGCATGGATAATGTCCTTTCCACATAAAGTTAAACTTCCTAAGTTTTCTATGACTATGTGAATCTTGATTCTCATTTTTAATGAGATAAGTAGGGATGCCATGATCTTATATCTTGGTCCAACACCACATGATGTGAAATACCCATTTCCAATATCTAATTGCCTATGCATTGTGAGAGGAACCCTTTTCATCCCTTATTTCCCACACTAAGCACAACTCACGTGAGTTTACAAATTCCAGTTAGGACTTACCCACGCAAACAAGTCATAAAATCCTACGACATGTACACAATGGTCTTGAATTCAAGACCATGAAAAGAATACCATGATTACTCATTGCATGCTGTTAAATTTCACCTTTAATGTCCCTTAAATGAAATTAAACTGTACTTTGCTATGGGCCTCACCCAAGAGGACCACCATTTCCATTTTTGTTCTCCTACGACACAAGCATTCAAGAACTATGTGTCACATGATTTCTGACATCACCAAATATGTAGTGACACCTGCCTCTTCAATCTTGGGTCCAGTCATGAAAAATATAAAAATTCCCCCTCTACATATATGATAGAATTGTGTAAGAAGGTCATTATCTATGAACTTTCTGCGTCTTTATTATCATTCTCACGAGATATATAGTGACAAACAAACTTCCATTCTTAGGTATAGCCGCAAAATTTATGCTCTTTCACATCGTTTCATCTTCATCCTCACTGCATGATGTTAAACTACATGGGATTTCAAGAAATATGTATGGATTGATTCATACTATAACAGGATGCATAGTGATGTTCAAATTTCTATCCTTGGGTCTAGACACAATTCCCATTTTCATGACGGGAATCTTAAGTCCTAGCTGCATGGTGATAAACTATATGGTTCCTTAAGAAATACATGTGTCTTCATTCCAGTAATAATAAGATAAGTAGTGACATTTAGATATCCAATACTAGACCCAACTAAAATAATCAACGAAAAAAATTCCCACCTCTGCACACAGGTTAGACCTATGTTGAGAGTTACGCATTAAAGAACTACGAGTGACATTAATACCATCATCACATGATATGTAGTGATGTTGAATTTTTGAAACCCAATTCCATTGGTAATGACTGATAATAAATTCACCTCAAATAAATAGGGTTCTAGTCACACAAGCTCATTTGTTTTCTATGTATGAGCAAGATATACATTTGGATTTCTTGTCTACATAATATATATAGTGCACATATTTCCACATCAGTTCCCACATCCATTCCTCATGATATTAAACTACATAGAAAATTTCTTTTTCACCTGACATTAAAATTGTACAATAAGAACATCCTCACCTCAGGATGATAAACTTCACGGTGTATGTTTTTACCCCATAGAGTTAAACATCCTAGAAGACATTCCC
Organism: Viscum album; assembly: GCA_963277665.1. Taxonomy (NCBI): domain Eukaryota; kingdom Viridiplantae; phylum Streptophyta; class Magnoliopsida; order Santalales; family Viscaceae; genus Viscum; species Viscum album. The sequence continues at coordinate 1,046,140,442 of OY728139.1, forward strand.
ACTATACGATTATATATTTTTCATGAATCACCCATTTTTCATCCCCTATCAAGGGACCACAAGAGTCTTTCCCTAGTTATCATGAGTATGGGGTTCTTTCAATCATATTTTAAAGGCACCTCAATCTATAAACCAAAATTCATATCTTGAGTGCTTTGGGTTACCAAACCCTACCATAGCCCCTGGGAAGGATACCCAAATTCAAGAGACCATTTTCTTGAATATGCATGTATGTCTGTGGATCTTACATATGTTCTTATGGTCATCAACCAAATAAGTCACACTAAAAAAATAGATTTATGATCCTTGTGAGCCCTGAAATCACTGTGGAAGAACTCAACACCTCACTGTGATCTTAACTACTCCTATAATGATTGTACTATATCATTACTCATGACCCATGGACCTCAATCCGTGATTTAAAACATCTTTATATCCTTCTCAAAAGGATGTTGGGGTAATCTTGACCCTAGGTGTCTTAATTGGGATCTTGTGTATCATCCACTATATTAGGTCCATATGAATCATGACATTAAACTACCTACACTTCGGTCAAATATGTATGACCTTAAACTCGAGCTAGTAATGGTTCACATCAAGAGAGATAAAATTTCAACTATAAGAGACACAAAACATTTCTAGTCAAAAATCTACAAATATATGACTGAAAAAAACTCATATATTCACTTGATAAACTCTTCCTCTCTATAGTTTAAGAAAAAATTAGGGCATAGATAAATAAAGAATAAATCTCATATGGTATATTCTGTAGACTTAGTAAAATCCAAGCTATGCTCATCAGACCCCCTGGTTCAAGAAAAAGTTAAAGTAATGATTTTCCTCATCTCATTGCCACGATAATATGTTTTCTAGGAATTGAAACAAATTTTAGAGTGCTCGAACCATTCTTGGATATTATACTTTTTATAAATCACACTTCATGATTTGGGTTCCTCAGATCACTATAAACTTTCCATAGACCTTGGAAACGATACCTAGTTTCAATGGACCATTTTCTTGACTATGAATGTATGACTATGTCTCCTTCATATGAACTTATGGATATCAACCAAATGCATCACTATGTAAAAATGGATTTCTGATCCCTATGATACATGACATCACTATAGAAGAACCCAGTAGCCTATAATTCTTTGTGTAATCCCTAATATGATTATACCGTATCATCCTCCTAATCCAAGAACATTGGACCATGATTTACCAACTTCGTGCCAAACTATCGGAGTAGATTTGACATCCTCAATGCTACATCACCATATTTTGTACAATTTCGAAACGAATGAATGTGACACTCCATTCTTGAACCTTTTATGGCCCACACCTCATGATTCCAAACCATAAGGTGTATGGTTTGATCTTTATAATATAAGAGACAAATTTTCATAGGGAATCGGCATCCTTCTGAGATAGATTTCCTCACATATCCAACCTCATCATATGAATTTTTGAGTCTTCACAGATCCTATATGGCCCTCGCAAATTAGCGATGATCAAAATTTTCCTGGACATGCTACCGAAGCCTAAGGACCTTGATCCACCAACTAAAGGCTTATCCTCCGTTCAAGAAAGGATCTTTAATACTTGTGCTCCCTTGTAACATCATGGAGGAACTTGACACCTTAGAATGTTACAAGTTATCCCTAGAATGTATTCTACATCCCATATTCACAGACTCAAAATTTTGGGTTATGTCTTACAACACCAATACGCTAGCTATCCAAGTGGACCTAGAATCCATATTATTTCACCATAAAATGATACTACCCCCATAAATCTTTTATCAACCCTAGAAAACATAACTGGCTTCAAGAGAACTTTTTCTTAACCATGCATATATACCTATGGCCCCTTCTTATGCACCTATGGTATTCAACAAAATGCTTCACTTTAAAAAAAAGTGATTTCCGATCCTTGTGAACCCTTGAAACGCCACGGTAGAACCCCAAACCTCAGTGTGTTTTGGGTCATTACTAGAATTTCTACACCATATTCCATGATCATTGATCATGTTTGAACTAAAAAACTCTAAACTACAGTAATAGAAGGTGTGAGACAAAAGTCCCTAAACTACAAAAATTAAATGTTTGGGATAAAAGACACAAAAATATATAAATTGAAGGTCTAAGATAAAATACCCTAAGCTAAAGTGATAGAAGGTCAAAGTTAAAATACCATAAACTAAATAAATAGAATGTGTCTGCTAAAATACCCTAAAAAATGTGATAGAAGGTCCGAGCTAAATAACCATAAACTAATGAAAAATAATTTTTGATATAAAAGAACCTAAACTAAAGAGATAATAGGTTCAACCTGAAAGACCCTAAACTAAAATAATAGAAGTTATGACCTAAAATACTCTAAACTAAATTGATAGAAGCTCTGATATAAAAGGCCCTAAACTACAGTGATTGAATGTCTAAGCTAAAATACCCTAAACTAAAGAAATAGAAGTTCTGAGTTAAAATACTATAAACTAAAGTGATAGAATTTATGAGCTAAACACCCTAAGAAATAGTGATAGAAGGTCTAAGAAAAAAGACCCTAAATTAATGTTATATAATTTCTGAGCTAAAATAACCTAAACTATAGTGATGGAAGGTCCAAGATAAAGACCTGAAACTATATAACAGAAGTGATTTAGTTTATAAGATATTTTATGGATCAATATATGGACTTAACATGCATTAATATGCTATATCCAACCCTATATACTTCAGAAAAATATAATGTACTCTCCCATTAGGACCTGTATTCTCCCCAAATTGTCTTACGAATTAGGTACTATCAAGATAGTTGGAATAGATTTATTAATTAATAGTATCATGTTGGTGGGAATTCATGATCATTTTTCAAAAATGAATCTATTATAATTTCAGAATTTAAATCCTATAATTCTTGTTTACTGGAAATTTTGTAGGGGATGGGTATCGTTGAGGATTCACATAAAATCAAAGCATTGAAATGTTATGTGCATCATGAATAAAAGAAAAAAAATGGTCAATGCATATAAATATTAGTAGATATATTCACTGATATAATACAGAAATTGGAAGAATATTCACATGGGGAAGTCTATATAAGGATATAATCAAAATCAGAATATGTGTAAAATGGTTGAACTACAATAAGATTCAATTAGTGGAGTTGGACAAATCAGAAAGTGTCTGGTAGGAAGCGTAAATCAAATGCTGGAGTGCCGCTCACACAACCTCTTCTTCTTCTACCATGTGATGGAGATTCTTGACCAAAGTAGTCATATCCTCAAATATCTTATGAGTATATTCCAATAAGGATGAAAATGTTGAAAGGCCAAACCTTTTGTGGGCTTTGATTTCATTGAGCCTCCCTATTTTCATGGTCCAATAATCCATATGAGCATGAAGTTTAGATATAAATTGGAGAACAAGATCCAATAGCTCATATGTCTCCTCTATATGAATATAAAAATAACTCTCATTTGAAATATCATGAAATTACCTCTCATTGGTGGCCAAATATTTCTAATTCAGAACAATTTTCTTCATGATTTCAAACAGTGGTTTTCGGTCAAAACCACATACCCCAAGTTATGAAATAGTCGATGAAGGCATTCTCCTTGGTCATAGAATACTTTAAAAGGAGTCTCAATAATCAAGTAATGAATCTATTTCCACATCATCCTACATTTTTTCTAATCCTCTGTGACCAATTGAGAAGGTTCAATGGGAGGAAGAATAACCAGTTGATTCGATAAGTAGGCAGGAGAAGAAGCCTCAATTTATCTTCTCTAAATAGAAGAATCATCTATATTCTAAGTTGTAGGACTTATTTAATCAATAAATTATATATCAGTATCAAAATATTCATCACTAAAATAAGGAATCTTCCTTAAAATCTCACCCATGTCTTTGAAAAACTGTATCATTTCCAGGGAAAGAGGAGTTGGTGAGGCAAAATGTATGTCCACTTGACAAACCAGCTGGCATAGAACACCATCTGAATAAGCTTCTTCCCAAACCTCAACATAATCCTAGGTAAGGATAGTGATAGAATAATTAAGAATAATTATGATCCCATCCTCAGTATCTTCACATGCCAGCATCATCCAAAATTGGTGGATGACCCCAAGATCTTTCTCTCCTTTAATATCATCCATATGAAGGGGGAGACCCTTTGAGTGCAACCAAACTGATGAACGAATCGATATGGTGTATATGGATAAAAAATTATTAGGTTATCCAACCTTGATGATGGAACCCCATCTTGAAGAGTGATCATATACAACATTTCATAAAGGGGACCACTACTATTATCAATTATCAGCACAACTGGTGCATAGTAAGGGGTAAAATAAAATCTATTGGATCGGATCAATGCATCATTAACCTCAAAAGTTCATAGAAACATGGTTCCAACCCAGATATGTTCAACAACCTAGGATGGGATAAGGCATCTGGGATCCTGGTGGTGTTGTTGTATTCATGATAATGGATATTCACCACAATCCAGACAAATAAAAACTAAATAGGACCACTGATCCTATATTGGGTAATGCAATGTTTAATGTGGATGAGGAGTTGGAAATGGTGTACAAGGACATGAACTACCAAATTGAGGCATTTACCTTCCTCAAGTCATGTTTCCATCACCAACATGTAGAAACTGATCCTTGAACACACATCACCAGTAGGGAAAATCTATCCATTAAAAACATGGCTATAAATCCTGACAATCTAAGTCTCATAGAAATCTTAAATTTCACTTGATATCCCCATGATGTATATTCTCTATCTTCCAAGCTGGCCCAATATGATCTAGCACTGTCACAGACCTACTGAGAAGGGAACAAATGTGGGAGTATGAAAGTTTTCCTAAAACCACTGCAAAAAAGGAAAAAATCGATCCAGTCCTTAAAATAAATGAAAAACACATCTTCATCCCCTTCCTCATTTTCTTATTCACAATGATAATCATTTACTTCAAAAAAACCATATTCTATAAGGGATTATCCCAAACATCCACCCCAGGGAGGAACTCATCATACATCTCTCCAAGAGGTGGAATCCTACCCAGTTGCTAGATTTCTCATAGTTTGATTCACACTTCACCATGGGACATATGGAATTTTTTGGTACCAAGGAACCATTTAATGATCATTTATCAAAGGAGATCAGGTTAGAGGTATATCATAAATTTGGAAATTAACATGACTTCATAAATATGTACCTTGTATAATTGATCAGCAAACTCTATAAATCTTTTTCCTAACTCAGAAGGGACATTAACCTTTATAAGAAAAATTACCACCTGGAAAGAGATCCCATTTTGAGCTCCATCCACTACTAGGATTGTTCAGAGAAGAGGAAAATATACTCGAGTATTTTTTAGCGATACGTTGATGAGTGAAATCATAGCCATCCATACCCAAAGGATAGTTTCCCAAAATATAAGAAAAAATCTAGGTTTAAACTGCGACTAGCTATCCTTCCTCAGCAATTGACATATGAATACAGTGAGAACAAGTTGACACCTAGTGGGATTATATATTAAGGTCTGAAGGAGGGATGAAAACATCATTCAGTAAACTGAACCAATGTAGAGGATGTTAGTGAGATATAGGATAATCATGAATATTGGATGAGAGGAACCTCTTTATAATCATGACATCAAAATACACATGATATTGATGGTTGAAATTGCAATTTTTGGAAATCATGGTCCTTTTATTGGTCGTAGCTGAGGAAACTTTGAGAGAACTATAAGCCAACTGAACTGAGGTAAGTGGAATATGTCATACAAATTAAATAAAAATATTGTAAAAAAAGACATAGTAAACTGATAGCATCATGGACATATCCAAAATAGCGAGGGATTCATGAATCACATAAGGAATTTACCAATTGTCTTACTCTTATAGATCTCACAGTTTGCACAACCCCACAAGGCATCGTTCAATCACATGACCCCCCTGAAGACACAAATTTTTTTGACTCGTACATGGTCATGTGAACTATGTGATAGTCAATCAATCATATGGTCAAACTATAGGACTCCACAAAACCCTCAAGACAATAAAAATCCTCATGGACAAAGTTCAAACAATTATCAAAATATAGTTCATAGTTTGTTTGAACAGATTCTTGAGCAAAAGAGTTCTTCCAGAACAGTCCTTACAAATGTATGCATGTAGTGATTCCTCATGATCAGGTCTTTTGGAATGATCTAGTGACAAATAAATGTGATGTAATTAAGGTGAGAGCGCTTTGTATAAATAATAACTTGGGGAAATGAATGGATCCCCCCAATTTTTAGGGCATCTCACATAAAAGTAAGGATCACCCAAAAAACCAAGTGTCATCCAAGACACTGATTCATGATAACACCAAAGACTCAAGAAGGCATTTCATTTCTTCATAAATGATCCCTTTTCCCCAAAATGTCTCTTTTGAGGGGGGTGGGGGGAATTTTTGATGCCCGTAAAATGAGAATCGTAAAATTTACAAAGGAAGAAATACCTGGATATGTGTATTATTTTACTCAAAAGGAAAAGGAAGGATAAGGTGGCTGAGAGTCTCGGATCATGTATCCTCTAAGGGAAATGTGATTGTGTGACCATCGTAAGGTCATGTGAAGGAACTATGTGTAGATTAAATCCTATAAGAGATCCCATGAAGTCCATTCAATAAGAATTTCTCTCTTGAAGGTTCCTCATTCAACCAGTGATCATGAGGTGGTAGATGGATAAGATCCACTAGGACACGTATTTTTTCAATCGATGGGAACCTAGAAACCCATCCAAAAATCCTTCAAAAATAGGCAGAAAATGTCAGAAGGGTATAGACCTCTTGCAGTTATAAAAATCATTAGATGGATCTCTAATGGGGAGAATGATTATCCTTGAAAATATTCAAAAAAACTCACGAGACCCCCAAGTCTTTGTAAAATAAAATAAAATAAAATAAATGTGGAATACGTAGGAGGAAATCATAGTCATAAACATCACATAATACACCCTTGATGATTTAAAAGATTCCAGGAGACCTCGGTGACATGTATACCTCATGTTTTGAAATATTTTTGGCATGTAATACTCATCATGTGAAGATCCTTACGTATATCCAGGTGACCTCACATTATCCCTTTTTGTCCTTGAAGAAAAATGGATGGAATTTTCCATTAAATTTTCTTGCATCTTCATAGGACCTTTATTGGTCATGAGATTCACCACCAATAGGTAGAGTATGTGTATTTAACATTACTCATGTAATCTTTCACAACTCCCAACCTTTGTAAAATAAAAAAATGAAATAAAAAGAAGAGAATATGGGAGCCTCTTATAGTGGTAAAAACCTTATGACATGCTAAGGATATTGACAGAATGGTCTTGTGAGTCCCCTTGACAAGTTGATCTGATCTTACAAAATCTTCCTGACAATCCATCCTTGTCTCATGGAAATTCTGTAAAAAAATCAACCTGAGATCACACAAATGACTTTAGATAGGTGCCCTGATCTCATGAAGGTACTTGGACACGTCAATATGAAAATATAGAATTCCTTTGAAATTCCTGTGTGATTCAATAAGTCCCCATTAATTGGAAATAATCCAATAAAGTATGTTTTAATGGTATGAGCTCACAGTCACTGAAAATCAGGCAACTCCCTAAGAGAGATCCAAGAAAGAGACTTGTGAAGACATGTGATATAGAAGCCTTCAAGGACTCCATACTGGATTCATGAAATATGTTTTGTGCAAAGTGACAAACAACAAGGGTGTTGAGGCCTAAAAATCCCCCAACCAACATGAAAAATAGAGGATTACCTCCAACACTACTATGAAAATGACCACTACTCCCCAGAAGAAGAGTTTTCCTTCTCGTACCCAAACACACCAGTGCTACATCAGATTTTCTCGAAGTGGTGGATCTTATGAATAGAAAATTTTCCAACAGATAAGATACCAAAAAAAAATAGAGTAAAAATATAGCCTGCATAGGAACTATTTTTGATCACTCATAGATTACGTAATGGACTTATGGCTGGACATACGAAGAACATCACAACCACTTGCTAATTCACGTGATACTTAATACAATCTAACACTGAAAAAATTTAAGTCATTCAAAATATAAGGTATAGAAACAATAATAAAGATAATATAATTAATAAAAGAACATATAAGTATACCATCATGCACTTTACATGAACCACCTAGGATAGGTGAAAACACCAGGACATGTAACCCAGATCTCATGACATTCCTTCGATATACTCTTTGAGTTATGAAAAGTCCATTGAAAATTTCAAAGAAAATCATTTGGAACCCCTTCGGCATGCCACCCAAGTGTCATGAAAACCTCTAGTATCACTATTAAACGCTCACAATTTTCTTCATACATGTCTTTAGACTTATATGGAAGCAAAAATTCATGTATAATAAGTCTCTTGTTAGCACCTGGGCATGTCCACTTGCTCCTACGATGCCCTCTGAGCACACCAACCTGATCTTGTGATTCCCTCCATACATATCATCCTAGAAATAAAACAACCTCTAAGACATGTCTCAATGACCATCATGATTCCCTCCAATGGTTTTAGGAATATCTTGTGATGAAACTAGTGTAAGTCAGTTGGATCATGTGGCACCCTCTAGGCATTCCAACCGGGGTCAGGAGATGGCTTCCAAGGTTGACCAGATAGGTCATCTGATTCCCTTTTAATGAGTTATCCTTGATAATGTGATAACCCTCATACATGAAATCCAAGATACGTAGGACACCTCCCTAAGTTTCAATCCCCATATCAATCCTCTATGGTTAGTCCCATCACATAAGTCCCACATACCCAAGAAATGAAATTGATTATTTTTCATCCCTTATTTCTCACAACGTGTATATTTCACATGGGCTTATTTCTCACAACGTGTATATATAAGGTCCATGTCAGTGTGTAATCCCCAATCCACTGAACTATGATGAATTTGATTCCTACCATAACTATAATACCTTAGATTCCTTACTAAGGCCAGATCTCGAACTCAAAAAGGTATCCAATTTAGTGTGGGTACCACCATGTCTCTATCATTTCAATCATTGATACCCAATAATTACCATGGGTTGATCATTCTACCTCATCCGTCAGTGGAATGGGATCAATGGAACTATGATTACTCTAATTCATACCATAATCAGGATATATAGGATGCATCAATGATGCCCTATATCCATATTGAACATCCCAAGTGTAGCCTCATTACATAATCCCTTCATCCATATATAGTTAGACTAATTACTTTTTATCACTTGTTTCTCACACTATGTATGGCTCACGTGGGATTAGGGAGTTTAAATAGTCATATAATTTGCATTAAAAATCTCCACTAGATTGGGAAATGTTAGTATGTAAGCCTCGATGAGTGGAATGATATAAACAACTCCCATATGAGGGAATCGAATTTGGGTCCAGTCCTAAGTGTGTGAATGAACTATAAGAACTCTGATTCCAGTAATAACTCGGATATGTAGGATTAATTTTCTATGTCATGAGCTCAAATAGGCACCCACATCGATATAAGGGATCCCATGTCTCTGATATCTCAACCATCATGACCTAATAATTCACATGGGTTGATAATTATACCTCATCCTTTAGTGGAATGGGAAAAAATGAACTATGAAAACTCTAATTCTCTCCATAATCGAGATACGTAGGAAGTTCCCCATAATTTGAGATTGAATATTCAGAACTTGAGAGCACACATATTTTTCCTCTCTACATGATGTTAAACTACATGGGTTTTAATGTGTTATGTGGGTTTTTAATTCCTATAATAAATTGGATATGTTGGATTCCTCATAATTGATAAATCCCATCCGTGGAATATTAATCGCCTCCCTACATGGCAGAAAATTCTAAAGCCGCTGGTTGTACGGATTCAGGATATAAACAACTGTTCATTACTGGGAAAATAGATGAAGAACTTTGGATTCGGTCAGATGGATTCACTAATGAGATCCTCATATTCTTCATACATAAGATACATAACACATAAATTATTTTGTTATGGTAACCTAACCCATATTGGGATTAGGAAGAGATTCCTGAACATATCTTAAATCTATAATAGAGTATTGGAGTATGTGACAATTCTACCTAAAACTGTGTGATGATCCCAACCTCCCATCATATCTTCCAACACGAGCCCCCAAGCGTCGTTGAGTCTGAAAACCCAATTGACCACTGCACTTTGGAAAGTAGGTCTATACCCAGTTACTAATGAGGGAACCATTGGTATTTTCCATAAAGAGACATCCAATAAACCCCTACACTAAATTCACTTTTCATTGATCTAGATCAAACACAAATGGGGAGGTAGGACCCGTAAGGTAAACACATGTTGTTCAGTTTTAAGGTCTTATGACTCAGACCACAAAGTAGAATAAAGTCATGTCACGAGGACTTAAGATATCACATAGTTTAAAATCATGTGACAAGGACTTGTTCCATGTAAATTAACACTATATGGAAAGTATTTAGGTGTCCTGTATTTTTAGGGTCATGTGATGAGGACCTCAGGTGTCATGTAGTTTGAAGTCTTTCCGATATGACTTAAGTCATATAGTTTAGCATCACATTACTAGGATGAGTGGGTTTATGTGTAAATCCTGAAAATTATTTCTTGAAAAAATTTACATTGGTGTGGAGCTTAACACATTACTCATCCATCATGGAAAATGAGTAATCTCCATTATAATAGACCTTATGAATGATTTAAGGCCCTTTCCACTTGGGTTCTGACATTTTGGATTTCTTCCTGAGTATAATTAGGGTTATGAGGACTAATATTAATTCCCCTTAGATGATAGATCATAGGAGGATATTTTTCTTGAAGTATCATGAAATTTGGTCCTAATAGACATTGAGGTTATATATGGTACACAACCTTTTCTCATCAAGTTGGTCTAACTCATCATGCCCCATTTTTCACTGTTCAGCTTCCTAGAGTTGTCCGTTGGTGGTAGTTCAGAGGGAGGTAAATTGAACATTGATGGGTAATATTTTATTTTTTCCATAGACTAGTGAGTATGGGGTCACTTTCATGGTAGCGTTTGATATATACTGATAGGAACATAAAACATACAACATATTATATGTCAAATACTTCTTATCTCTTTCCATCATTTCATATAGTATATTAGATATGGCCTTATTGAACACCTTTATCTAACCATTTATTGATTAATTATTGAAAGATTAATGGTTATACTCAAAATTTTACTCCTAATGTATCCTTTTTAACTTTTAATAAGAACAGTTAGTGTCATTTTATATTAGTATCTTGTGAGGGATATCAATCCTTGTAATGGTATTATACTTCACAGAGTTAATTATATACTTTTTCCTAAAATTGTTAATGGGTATGGAATTAGAACATTTGGAAGATAAAATTAGTTGAATTAAGGATGTAATTAAAATTATAAGATATATATGGGGAATATGGCCCCAAAACATTCTTTCCCCATAAGTAAAATGGCGAATAATATTTGGTATTATACAGTAACTCTGAGGTTGGATGGATTTAGTTTTCATGGACCTAAAATGTGAAGAATTGCTTAGTAAAGACCACATAGTTATATATCATTATCAACCTAAATAAACCAAGACTCTATATTTGGTGGGAGATCCTAGATTCATATTGGTGAGAACTATAAGATCTTGGCTTGACTTATTTTAGGACAGTGAGGGTCTCTCCTTCAGAAATTTATATGGGGAGTTCTCTATCAAAGCCTCATTTATAATGAAATTTTTTCATTTGGCCCATTCTAAAGGGTATATAAGGATACCCAATGAAATATTTGTTTCTTTATGGATTGATCCAATAAGAGAGTTCTATATTTTTGGTAATATATTATTGAATTCATGCATTTAAGAATGGATTTTAACTCATAAAGCTCAAGTGAATCGTTGATTTGATTGATTTCCTCTATATCACATACAATGACTGGTTAGACTACCATTTGGTGTGCACTGTAAAAACCCACCTTGTCATGGTGATGATCCACTAGGAATATGGTCAAAATGGATAGTTCATCATCATGATCATTCATTGATTGAGGGATTTGATGTAGTATAGGTTCAAGAAAGAACTCCTCTATTAGTTCTCTCACACAACCAATGATATGGGTAAATTATTCCTTCTTTATAGTATATTTACAATTGATTTGATTAATATCTATATGTGAATCTCATTTGACATTTATATAGGATATTTATAGATATATGGCTAGTTACAATCCTGTAATAAGGTCTTGGTATCCCGCATCACTATTAGTGAAGCATTCATACAATGAGAAGGAGTAGGGAAAATTTTCCTTGTTTTAGGAAACAAAAATAATCCCCAAACGAATCCATTTGATCTGGTATTTTCCACCCTATTCTCGATTGAAATTTGGGAGTCTCTTCTAAGTATATATACCATTTTTGGGTGGTGTAATGGGCATAGAAAAACTCTACATTTGGAAGTTCGGTGTTCAATGGCATGTTTTTTGGGGAATGATTCACTATGAGGAAATCATATAAGTCCTAACCTTTGAATACCTTATGTGGTTTAAATGTAATGTCTTATTATTATAGGATAACTTCTTATTGGTCCCAGCACCCAATAAGAATAGGGTTTCGAAGAATATACTTGATCAAATCAATATGTTAGACCAAATGGACTTTGTGATGCTATAAGTAATAACTCAGTTTTTTCACCATGAAGATGAGTAGAAGGTAGTTCTTTTCAATTTTTGAAAATTGAGTCTAAGTATCTAGCATCATTGTACTAAGATCACAGAGACATTTTTTGTTCCCTATATCATTTATTTGTGTGAGGAGTGTATCGAATGATCATTCCATGGATACAATGTATAGGATGTTTATATTTTCTTCTACCAATGGAATTAAGATTGTTGGATTCCATAGGTACTTATTAAGGTTCTCAAAATATTCCCGGAAGTCCTTTCACAACTGGTGGGAAACTCCCTTCCTTATTAGCCTAGTATAGGGGAGACACCTTCTTTCCATGTCAGCTATGAAACACCTGATATAAGTGAGGATCCCATAGATCCCTCTCAACTCTTTTAGATTCTATGGATGAAGAATTTATAGAATTTCACCAGCTATTCAAGATCAAACTTGATATCATGATGCAATAACTTAAATCCAGGGAATTTCCATAAAATTACCCCCAAAAGAACACTATTAAGGATTCAACTTCAAACTGCACTACTATAATTTTCTAAATCTTATTTGAATATCAGTGAGTTGATCACATCTCCACTGTGATTTAACCACCAGTTAATCAACATAGAACTCTACAATTCATCCCAAGAATGGTTTAAATATATTATGAATTGTGTTTTGATAAGTAGTTCAAATATTATTTAAGACAAAGGTAATTACCTATTAATATAATATCCCTTATGTTTCTCAGAAATTAGTGGATTCCTCATACTTACAGTCATCCTAATATCATTATACCCTTAATACCCATCCATAAATGAAATGGAATGGAAGCTTGCAGTTTCGTTGATTAAGAGTTCCATGATTGGTTATAGTAAATTATTGTTTAAAAAGATTCTATTAAAATCACTAAAATTGTTGTATACCCTAATCTGTTCATTCTTTTTCTTAATGGGAACAATGTTTACTAGCCATTTTGGGTATTTCAACTCTTGGGTAAATCTATATTTAATCAATTTTTCAGCTTCAGATTCGACCATGGTAGAATGAGATGGGTGAATTATCCTAGTTTATTTCTTGAAACCTTGATAGTAATATCATGTGATGAGTAGATATGTCAGGATCTAGATTGGGTGGCTCCGTATAGTTCTTACTTCACACATACAGATGTTGTTTTAGGAATAAAATATATATCTCCATATCCATGAGAGTAATGGTAGCACTAATAAATGTAGTCGATGAGTCCTCTTCCATTCCCATATCTACCTGTGTGATCTCATAAATGGTTTTCAGGATGCCTTCCTCAAATTCTAGAGGGGAATACCTAAGTTTATCCTCTTCTTCTTCCATCTTCGTGTGAGTGGGGTAATTTCCAATCATGGTGTATAATTTAGGGGTACCTCTATCTTTTTAAAGGTATGAGAGGCAACTAGAATAAGCATTAATATCCTAAACTACTAGGGAAGGTGTGGGGATATTTTGGAGATGTTTAATTTTATTTATGCTACCATCAGAGGAATGATACTTATAGAAATTCTAAGTTATAGGGAATGTCTTGGGGATATTAGAAATTTCCATCGATGGAGTAGGGAAATTATATGACTCAAAGAGAGCATTGGTTCACCTTTATGTTTATTTTCCCATGTTAGATTGATTGACCATTATCTCATCTACATCGTTTGGTAAATGTTTTGGTCTGTAATGGCCTTATGGGAATAGATCTAATTCTTTAATGATTTTTATAAGAAAAAAATAGTTACTAATGAGAAATATCCAAGGTTTTTTAGGGGAGTTTACCCATACATTTAGATTGGTGACCTATATTTCTCCCCATATCATTAATTTTTTCCTTTTATCTTATGAAAATTTCCATAGAATATCGAGAACCACAAGATTCAAAGGGTACATTATATCCATGTATTATGTCACCCTTTCTGTTAATGGGGTATTTTAAACCTTGATGAAATGTTGATGGAACTTCCATGTGGATATTAATCCAAGGTCTTATAATCAAGAAATTTTATGAAATGTATTTTGTGATAATTATGAACTTAGTAATAGACATGAGGTTCCCAAACAAAACCTTGAGATTGATCTCTCATAAGGAAATTTTCAAGCTTTTATCAGACCCATTAATAGTTAAATTTGTTAAAGACAAATCAAACTCATTGTATCCCAAATGCCATAAGGTCCAGACCATTAGGACGTTTTTCCCAGAACCATGGAAAAAAACCCATCGATTGTCGCCATTATCAATCTTCATCAAAACATATAGAGTTCTAATATGTCCCTGAATTTTTTCCTCTCAATCTTTCTATGTGAATGTTGTGGTAGCAGGACATTCCACTGGATTAGATTACACCTGGTAAACCTCATATGCATGAACATATATATAAAACTTCTAGAGACTTTATAAGGCCTTAATAAGTTCCTCATTGATGTATTTATAGAGATGAAGAGTATCCAAGATTGATATTTTGTCCAGGATAGTTTCCCACTATTTTAAGATGTCATATTTTTGTACTAGAGGTCGGTGCTTCCAAGTGTAGATTTTTTCCTTATCATGTAGCTTACGGGATGAAGTGATTATGGTAGAGGTGACTAGTGCTTGGATATAGGCATATGAGGAATCTATTTCTAATGACATATGATGCACATGTATACCCCTTTTTTTGGATGATCGGACAGCTATACACCCAACAGTTTGTTGTCTAAAACAATTGGATCTGGTCAATTTTTGAAAGACAATAAGGTGTATTCATGATTCTATTAGGCTCATTGAAGTTATTGCTCATGGGTCTCAGTGGAATATATGGATTTGTTAAGGATAAGGTTAGGATATTGTGTGTTTCCATGACTATTCCATCCCATGTTCCCTCATATTCTATGGCCTCAATCATTGGATCCCCAATAATGTACTGGGAACTCACATTCATATGTATATTCATCATCAAAGAAAGGGTGTTATATGTGGATAATGTTAATAGATCCAAAAATGATCTCTCCATCTGATAATGGTTCTATTGGGTGGGATGGTTCCCACACTCTAGTTGATGAAGAAAATAAGTCTACAAGAGTCAGAGCCAATGAGGGAGTTAGGTAAAATCTTATTATAATTCCATTTCCTACTTCTAATGATTAAATATTCTTTCAATAGGTGGTTTAATGGTGTATCCTCAAGTGATAGAATAATGAATTGTTTTCAATGTTTTTTTATATGTTTCGTATGATATTGATAAGCTATTTTTTGACTCATCCAGTTATCAAACTTATACTAATTCCTATCTATAGATTCTTTACAGTCATCATCTTCTTCTAACTTAGTAGTGGTCATATAAGCTATTTACATTGAAGCTTTTCCCAATAGCACCTATCCAGAATCAATCATACCCTATTGGATATATTTGAATACAAAGTTGACCTTGATTGTGTTACCCAATCTCCTATGAAAAGTGTAATAGTTAGGAAACTCAATGAGGCCGACCTCATTGGGTTTCCTTAACTTAGTCATCATAAGGAGGTTATTTTCCACGGTTTTAAGGAAATACACAGGAACCTATTCATTTGAAAAGTTGTATACTTCTTTCTTTCTTTACTTAAATTGTGGGTGAACCTGGACCATATTTTACAAGGTTTGAGGCCAATTTTGATTCTTCTTCTACTCTATGGTAGGTGTCATCCAATTTAATTCTTACCAAGGTGTTCTAGTAGAAACTGTTACTATTTTATTGTTAAAATGGAATTTTCTTATTTACCATATCTCTTTCCTTATAGCACTAGAATGATACAAGATTTGTCCCTAGTTTTCTAAAAGTAATCTTCTAGAAGTTGTGTTATTTAGACAAATCCCAAAATCCACCTAGGTATTTCATTGGGATCAAAGGTGTCAGCTTATCATATAGGTTATTATCATAAATATTCAATAGGCCCTCCTACAAAAGTGTAATTTTGACTGAGTACGTTAGGCCTTTCCATTTGGTGATAAATTCATAAAATTTCTCATTTTCATGTTTTTCTCAATTTCCAGTGTCAATAATCATAAGTTTTCTTAATGTTAAGCTAAATTTATTGAGGAATTATTAATGAATTTTTCCCAACCTATGATAGATCCTATTGGGAGGCTATTATACCTAACAAAAGTTGACCCCATTAGAGTATACATAATAAATCTCAGTTTTGTGGTTTATTCCTTGTATTGATGGCCCAATATAGGGCCACATCAGGATATAATGCTTGTGAGATGTTGTTCTGGATCCCCCATGTCATCAATGGTTGAAAATAGATGATTGAAAAATTTTGGTGGGAGAAAAGTTACATCCAACCATTTGGGGTATGGATTACAAACAAACTGTACAGGGGAACATTGCCCCTCCCTAGCCTCCGTTAAAAAATGTTAAAGACTCAATGGTGTTGAGGAGTTCTCGAGGTACCACCATCTAAACTAACTTCAGAGTATGGGTAGTAGGCAAGGCCTATCATGGTTTTCCTTCCTTTATATTTTGCTAATTTTCAATCCGTATTGTGGATAAATAGTCACCTCGATAAGGATGGGGTTATAACTGTATTGGAGGAAATCATGGACTTCCTTAATTCAGGTATTTATGTCAGTCAGTTGTTTGGAACTAGAGCTATCCTTAAGATCAAATTCCATCCATGCTGGTAGATTATCTCCCTCTTTATAGGTTGGAGAAAGGATATACATTTCCACTTCAAGGAGGTACCGAGTGGAAATATTTCACTAGAGAAATTCCTCATTGAGCCATCAGAGGTTGTATATCACATTATCAAATGATTACAACAGTTCTTACATGGAGGGGATTTCATCCCTTTTCGGTGGTGAGTGAGATGTAAATACTTTATTACATTTATCCTTAGTTAAATTTCATTATAGAGGGGGATAATAATCATTCAGAGGTGCATGTTTTTTGTTCTTTCATTGATTTTGTATATGTGTAACCTCAATTTATGAATTAGTATCACCTACCTCTCAAAATATTGTTTCAACTTTGTTCCACTAAGTGTTTGTGTCTTGGTTTATATTGAATACTAGATTAATGGTGTCGATGTTTGCTGAGGCACACTAGGCGATATTGGTTACCCTATCACTCTCCAAGTAATATGTTAGTTCTATATCACCTTCTCCTCCTCTACAGGTTATATCAGGGTCTTCGGTTTGGTGATTGGTCTTCTTGGGACCTTTTGTCTTATGAACCATGTGAGGTTTGATTTTATTTTCCAGTTCTTCCCCTATTTTGGGTCTATTAATAATGACCTTGATAGATTATCCAACCATAATTACTGATTGATCACCAAATGTTAGGGGTATTTCATGCATCTGAAGGAACAGTTGGGGTTCTGGCCATTAGTAGTCACTACTTAGTCTAGAGAAGATCAGTCTCATTGAGAGACCTGATATAAATGACCCTATCCCATAAATATGGGGTTTAATTTGATCCACCATTGGTATATTCTAATCCTGTTGTCAAGGATTCTGTGTCTCTTGGAATAGTGGACATGATAAAAATACACCCATTCTTGTGAAGTGGGGTTGATTTGGTGTCACTACCAATTTATTTGGGACGCTCTTAGGATTTCATGACACTGGGGGTAAAGGTGGAGAGAAAAATACCCCCATATGTTTGGGCTGAGATATCTTTTAGATGTATTACATAGAGGATTTCATCATGACCACCTTTATTTAACATAGTTTTACTCACACATTGGTTCTGTGTAGTTCATGCTCATAATGGGGATCACTTGTTATTGGGAGATATTGATCAGCCTGATGAATCAGAATCCTTATTTGAGGTGTGTTCTTGAGTCTTCATATAGTATCTAATTATGGGATCTCTCTGTATGCTCTTGATGATTTTGTGATCTTAAGACATAGGATTTCCATTGGATTAACCATCTGGATTGCACGTTATTCAGTCCTGTGATCTTTCTTGGGGATATGACATTACAAGATGCCGCATATGGGGGAATATATTATACTAGGGATAAAGTGAAGTGATATTATCCATACTCTCCCCATCCTCATATATGAAAATCCGATTGATATTTATTTATTTATTTTTAGAGAACTGTTAATCTATAGAGGCAAGCATGTTGTTGATTTTTATTGTTCCATTCGAGTCTTGAATCCTAGTCCATGGAGAAAACAACCATATTTTTTTGATAGTATAGTATGTTTGTGGCTTAAATATGACCATCATATTCCAGACAAGGGAGGTTTCTAGCCTTCATCCTTTGAAAGATTTCCAATATGTTATTTCATAAGTGTGTCATGAACTCCACCTTTATATCATCTTCCAATTCGTAATTAGAATTGAAAATGGGCCAAAACATAGTTGTAAGGTTGTTTTTATCCATATACTTCCATATATTCATATTATCACCTTCTTTATTAAAGGTATATTCCTCCACTTGGTTAGACCACATAGGTTTATTCTCTAGGTTACCTGCTAACCAAGGTGAGGTACTTTTAGAAGTTGATGGGGAATTATATACGATTAACCTTAGTGTTTTAAACACCTCTAAATATGAATTTGTATTTAAAATGGGCTGATATATTTTTCAAGGAGAAATAAAACTATAGGTAGGTAATCCATGGTGAATTTCAGTGGTAGGATCCCTATAATGAATATATATACTACCTCAAGGAGGGTGATCATTTTATTTGTTTCCTTTTTCTCCATATAAAGTTTTGGTGGGGATAAAAGGTACTGTAGACATTTTTTATATATCCTCATGGATACTAGATTCGATCAAATTAGGAATATGGAAAATATCTTGTATCAATGTTGGA
The DNA here is from genome assembly GCA_963277665.1 of Viscum album. Taxonomy (NCBI): domain Eukaryota; kingdom Viridiplantae; phylum Streptophyta; class Magnoliopsida; order Santalales; family Viscaceae; genus Viscum; species Viscum album. The sequence goes on from OY728139.1 coordinate 1,046,159,975, forward strand.
GTACTCTGACCTTCGTTTTTTGGTTGAGTAGAAGTATAAACCAGTTTCACAATGATTTCTAGAGTATACTGATGATCATATCTTATTATGAGAATATAATTCCACTACAAATAAGCTACTTGATTACACCAATGAGCCTTTATATTTTTGGTTGGAATATGATCATTTCATTGGGTGGTTTCCAAAATATGTCAATCAATGCTGGTCAAAGTGGGAGTATGATCCTGGTTCATATATTCATTCCCCAAATGAATATTTTGACGAACCTTTGGAACTATAGAAGGAATATGGTCATCCTTATATAGATACTTTGAAGGATGTTGTTGTATTATTTCATTGGAGGGAGAAGGAATATGTTCTTAGATTCTATAAGCATCCAGAATATGTCGAGTGTCTTTTCTGGAAGGGATATGACCATGACCTAAGGTGATTGTCACACATGGCTGATAGTCCTAAATTAGAGAGGGGATATGGGAACAATCCTCATTAGACATTGGAATGTGTTTTTGTCCTTGTTTTAAACAATTATTTGTTTATCTTAAGGGGATTCAAAAACAAGGTTTATATACCCTAGTCAGAATGGGAATATGAGTTCCTTCCTATTCCTTTTCCATTACTAGAATATATAGATAATCCTCCTCAATGATAGAAATAATATGTGTTTTTTATAACGTATCCATCTATTATTGTTATACATGATGATATTTTACTATGGCTAATGGGATAAGAAAATGTGTTTATACCTATACCTATATCATTGTCATAATATGCCAGAGAAGCTTCTACATCACCCCTAAAACATATTTTCACTTTAGAGGGATGTGAGTGGGAACATAGGCCGACACATTCTCGATTTCCAAGAAATGCTGGAGTACATATTTGATTAAAGTGGGAATATAGTCCCACTATTTTCCTCCTTTTTACATCAGAATATGCTGATGGGATTCATGTGTGGGGTTGAGAATATGTACATGCCCCATGCATGTTTTTGAGATATGTGGGAAGACATGGTTTGGGCGAGTTGGGATATAGGCCTACTCACTAGTTATTTCTAGAATATACCAATGAACTTCATTGATCAAGGTAGGGATATGAGACCAATCTCTTTAGTCTATATATTTTCATTCCTAGTAAGATCTCCTTGGTGCATGAATCTAAGTGTATGAAGATGAAATATTCTCAATATCATATAGAAATCCTAGCCTTTTACATATAAAATTACATGATTTTAATCATAATTCTACATTAGAGTATAATCCATGAATCATAAGGTCTAGTGTCTTGGAATACTAAGTACATAATTTTGAAAATATGGAACTAAAGAAAACATTTCATTATTTATATTAAAATATAGCTCCTAAATTTTATTGTGCTCAAACATCTGTATAGGGTACCCTAGGGAACACTTGAACAAGGGGATGAGCTAAATAGCCTAGTAAGGGATTAACCATAATAACAAAGCATTAGAACATGGGATAGAAGGCATGAAATGATGATATGAAAATTAATGTAACATATGGAATAATAACATATAAACTTGGAATCATATAAATATGGAGTCATAGTAATGTGACAGTAACATAAAACATGACTTTAGTATGAGTTAAGGCTAACTTCCAAGACCGTTGCACATGGCAGCACAAGCCAAGGCTAACCGCCAAGACCATCTCACATAACGTCTCATGAGACTAAACTTTACCCAATTTATTAGATATATATCTAAGTGAACCCATATTAAACTTTCATGAATATTTTTTCCATATAACTAATCATACATAATCAATCTTACAGAAACATAAGGGTTACCCATGAAAAGAATTGGGTACAATAATCATGTCATAAAGCATAACAAATGAGTTTATCATAAATGTGTCCATGAAATAAAGGAACTAAAATATACATGTAAATTCATAATTTAAAATAGTCATGTACCATGATATGTGATGTCAAGTATAAGTTACAACATGAAAGAAAAATATTTAAGAAATTTTATAATTAAAACCTTTTTGTGTGGTTTTATGGAAAATACTATAGAGCTTTGAAAATAGAAAAGGTAACAATACTTTATATAAAACATGAAGTGAAGAAATAATTTTTTCATAATATAAAAAATACTGATTTTATAAATACAATGGTTCCTTAAAATATAAGATATAGTGCACTTGAAATTGAGTAAGAATTCAGAAAGTTCCATCAAAACAGGTTTACTTATCGGGAAGTATTGAAGAGGGAATCACTTAAAAACATGTATATAACCAAAAGAGAATGATTAAAGGGTATAAAAAATGAATTTTTTACATGTAAACATCATTTATAATATTATCATAAAAATATATGATAACTTCATTTTGGTAAAATAAGATAAGGCAACCTGAAGGAACTAAGGAGGTTCAGGTAAAATCCCTTATATATTATTAACATTGTATTAGGTGTACTTGTGAGTGATTAATGAGAGATAAAGGGTTTTATTATCACTTATAAATAATGATAAAATTATGGGGGAGGTGATAAATCATACCCCTCCATTAGTGATTACACATAAAAGGGCATAACCTAGAGTACATTCTTTAATAAAAGTGAAATAGAGAGGATCCCTTACCTTAAGTTTGATAGTGTTCCCTAATAGATATTAATGAGATGAATAATAATTTTTGGTTCATTAATTAATAATTAAATAACCTATTATATATGTAAAATATTTATTATAACCTTTTTAAGTTCATTCATGACCTTTTTTATGGGTTAAAAGGTTCAATTTCATTGTTCGGTTCCTTTTGTTTTTCTTGCTTTTTACGATCTGTTTACATATTTTCATGAACAATGAATCATGTAAAATGGGGATGGTTTTATAGAATTGGAGTTGTATTTTATTATCTAAAATACACTAGGTTACATGGTTGTAAATTTAATATGGTTACTTGGTGTGATGTTTAATAGTTATATAAAACTTTAGTGACAACCTTTTGGGTTTATTGGTGGTTTTTGATCACTGTGAACTCATTTTGAATTATAATTTAATATCATGTGTACAAAAAGATTATATAAAATTACATAGGATATATCACATAATAATATGTTTCAACTATAAATAAAATGGTTTCATAACTAGAATTTAAGATGGTAAAATAAATTGAAAACCCACTGTTCTTGAATGTGGTAAATTAACACATCCTGGATGGTGTCTTTACTACATGTATAAAATATGAGTAAAGGAGTGATGATAATATCTTAATACATTATCATAAAAAATTAAAGTACATGTAAGATACTGTAGTTTTCATAACATTTGGATGAGGATTGGTAAGGATATAAAAAAACAAATGAACTTGAAAAGAAAGTAAAAGTTTTGAAAACAGGAATTTACCAATTGAAACAATATTCCTTGAGAGCTTCTTACAGGGAGAGGATATGGACTTTTGAAAAGACTAAGGGATATTAGAAATGGTGGGGTTTCTTGGGAATGGATTTGGTCAGAATTTAGGCATGTCACAAGGCTTGAGATGAGTTAATAAAAGAGGTAAGGAGGAGTGGTATTTATAGTGGAAGAGAGGAGGGTTTTCATAATATTTAATGCCTTAGTAAATTAATTTCCATCATGACTATAAATAGTGATTAATCCATGATAAAAAATAGTAATAAGTGAATTTGAGTTCAAACCAATTGAGATTTCATCAACAAAACATCATCCATGACCCAATAAATCATGTATTTTGCTTAATTTGCAAATTATTATATTTTACTATTCATAAAAATTCAATTATTTTAGAAAATGCCAAAAATTCACCCTAACCATTTTTCAACATGTAGAATACAAAAATGTAATCCGTTTTTCAAAATTAATTTTCTAAATATAATTAATTAAATTTTTAATTTTAATTTTAATTTACATGAAAAATACATATTTTAAAACTATAACTAATTTTATAATGTTCTCAAAAATTACATAAGGTCTTATAAAATTATATGAAAAAATAAGATATAAAATTGATAATTTATGAACAAGTTTTGGAAAAAAACATTTTTTTAACTTAATTAGTTCCTTTTTAATTATTTATTTATAACTTACAAAAATACAAATGCTTTTACTATGGTCATATTATCACTTATAAGATGCCTAAATTTTATTTATACTTTCATAGGTGAGGTTACTATTCTTTTAGATGATTTAATACTCATAAGGGTCATATTACTATTAATAAGAGTAACATTACAATCCATAAAGGTCAGTTATTATTCACCAAGAATTAAGTTTCTCTTATTGGCCTCCAAACTTCTTACTGATCACAACCGTGTATGCCAGATTTTCGAAATTCAAATCACAAAAATGACAATATTATGTTTAAAGGTCACATAGTAATTAATAGTTCATTGTGCTGTGATTTCATGTGATTATATTATATAATTATAGGAAGGTAATTTCCTTTGATAAGATATTGGGTCATTACATACTACCCTTAATAAGAGACTAGGGGAATTGAAGGGTTTTTGCTAGTGGTGATGGTTAACAGGATCCCTCTTAGTTAACTGTTGAAATAGGGTAGAGTTGTGGTTGAAACATTTACCCAACTTCTTTAGGAAAGGGATATGGTTATTTTTAAACTCTCAGGATAGGCACTCTAAGTTTTTAGCAGTGGTGACAGACACCACTAGTTTCATTTCATCCTTCCTCAAGCAAGGGGGGATTGTGGATTTCAAAACCTAAAGTCCTTTGCATGTAGCCTTGAGGGTTTGGATCATACCTTATTGATGGTACTCCTTGAACATCGTGTTTGCAACCCAATGATGAAGGTTTTGGGTAGATGATGTTGTTTCTACAGTTGTGGTTCAAGAATGTTCTCTTGATTATATCAGGGCCTTATCTCAAGGTAAAATTTTATGAAAAAAAGGTGTCTGTAATCATATGGATATCAATAAAAAAGGTCACTGATAATTAAAACATTACAAGTATGGAGCATTCTTAATTAGATACTTATTGTGAATCTACTTTTTTATTCTTATTATTGATTTTTCCATCTTTTTTGCGTGTAATATGCATAAGGAAATGGACAGACATATGGGAAAACCAATTCAAATTATAGTAATTGAAATGTTCACATCAGGTTCACCTTTTTTGTGTGTGAAACACAAAAATAAAATTCTTGAACACAGGGAAATATATTTTTTTATTAAAATATTCATGCTAGGTTGACCATTTTTGTTTTAAAAATAAGATGAATGTTGACTAATGTTTAATTAGAAAATTGACCCTTCCATACATGAAAATGTATTAGCTTAGTTTGAAAGAATTTATATAAATTTCTGTATTTTTTTCAGAAACATCATACAATTCCTACATCCATAATGAGATATGGTTTTACTTTCAAAATATAGAAGATCACTAAGGTTACTTACCAATATTACATAGGAAATTTCATTGGCAGAGAGGTTGGAAGTTTGGTCTCATCTCACCCTATTATGGGAATTATTTCCTAATCCATGACACTCATATAGATATAGGATATGTTCTTGAATCTTTCCCAAATCTCAGAATGGGACTGGTTACTATAATAAAATTATTGGCTTTAAAATCCCTATAAACTGATGAGGGAATCCAACAAATGGAACCATATTTATATATCATAGGTTCTCTATCTTTCTTCTCATAATTACACAACAATGATGGTTTTAGGGAATGCTTATATTCCAATGAAGTGTGACTAAGAAATATAGGGTTTATTGTTGTCCATGGAGGAGATTGGTGTTTTAAGATTAGGATTAAACCTCCACAAGGTGTCCTAAATATCCTATGGAAATTGGAATAAAAATCCACATGATTCAGATAGGATCATACCATATAGTTTAATGTCATGTGTAAAGAACATATATGAGGGAATTTAAGAATTTTACATGGGTCTTAGGCCTTAGAGAGGCATTCTACATATCTTGTAGGGATAGTAATAAAATTACATGAAGTTATGAAAAGTTCTTATGTTATAAAATATGTGATGATGGATATTTTGAGGGATAATTACGAATATAGGGCTACACTGAGATATTTCATCCGGAATGTGGACCTTTAAATAACGGGAGGGTGTAATCAGACATAGATATGAAAAGATGACTGCATTAGGGGGAAATAGTGTCTTGTTAATGGAATAACAATCACTGATCTCTAAGACCGTGGGATTCATTATTGGTTTGATAATTAAGAGGCAGTGGAAGATTTAACACATTACATGAAAGCATAAAGTTGAATTGAGTAGGAATTACATACTCATATCACCTTGATATTTGATCTGGTCTTACACATTGAGGTCTCCATGGTGTTTGAGTAAGACTTACACACTATGGTGGCCCTAGTTTTTGAGTGGAGATTTCGTAATGAGGTATCTCAGTGTTTGAGTGGGTATTACACATTGAGGTCACCCTAATATTTGAGAGGGGATTTCACATTGAGGTCTCCCTATTATTTTCTTCATCAGGACCATGGAATTTTAAAGAAATGGAAAATTTAGTTAGGGTGTAAACCCTTTTAGGATTCATATAATTGGAAGTGTTATTAGGTTAATTGAATTATCGTTTCCTATCTATAAACACATGTGATTTTTCATTGGTGTGACAAAGAAGATATGGAAAGGGATAAAAAACACTATATATAGGTGTGAGACTTACAGAATGAGGAAACCCCAAGGGAATATGGTTATATTCTCATGAAGGCAATGACTCTATGAGTTTTTACCAAATTCATTATTGTGTGAATTACTATACAGGGGCATTAATGTCTTCATGGGAATATGGATATGTGAGAATAATTTATTGAAAATACATTTGGTATGGAACATAGGCCTTAAGAATAAATCATATGTATCCTGTGAATATAGTAATTAGAGTCCTCATAGTTTACAATCCCTTTTCCTACTGATAACCAATGAGTTATAGTTGAGTTTATATAAATAGTAACACCATAAGTTTGGGAGTGTAAGAGGATATTAAAGGTATATGGAATTAATGGTGGGATAATTAATTGGGAGATAATGAGTGACACCCTTAGGAGACATTCGGTCATGTGGGTTCCATGTGTCCATGCACTCTGTGTGAATGAATTGTGTTCAGATGCTCTGCATGATCCCTATAGAGTCATGTGAATAAGAAATTAATTGAGGTCATTTTCTTCATGTGAAGGCATTGAAGACAAACTGATATGAAAAAGAATTGGGTATGTGATCATGTATAGTGATTAATCATGCACTTATTGTGATGGGGGGTGGTCACACGATTTATATGACCCCTTTGGAGTCATGTGAATAGGAAATTATATAATGGACCTAGCCTTTATACATATTATTATATGATTTTAAGAATAACTAGCCTTCACATAAAAACCAAGGATCATAAAGTCTAGTTTATTTGGAATAATAGGTATATAAAACTGAAAACCTAGAAGAAAAATAAAATCATCTTTTATTTATTCTTCATAATGATATCCTAACTTTGATCCCTTACATCTTCATTGGATAACTTGGGGAATACATGAATAAAGGGATGAGGTATAAAACCTAGTAAATAAATAAGAATATGAATAAAGGACATCCCATGGGTTAGAAGGCATAAAATGATGACTTAAAAATAAAATGTAATATAAATAAACAAATGGAATCATAACACATTGAGAAAGAAATCATGTAAACATAAAATCATATAAATGTGGAAATAGTATACAACATGACATAAGTATAAGTCAAGGCTAACTACCAAGACCATTGAATGTGGAGGAGAATGAGTTGAGGCTAACAACCAAGACCATTTCACTTGTAGGATCATTTTTCAATGATAACCACCAATACCATTGCACATATAGAAGCATGAGTCAAGGTTAACAACCAAGACCAATGCATATGGAGGATCATGAGTTAAGGATAACAACCAAGACCATTGCACATGACATATCATGAAAATAAACATTACCCAATGCATTAGAGTGATATCTAGGCCCATCCATAATAACAATTTCATGAATATGTGTTCTACATGAAGAATCATACATAAGGAATTAAATATAAACATAAGGGTTACCCATGAAAAGAATTGAGTATCATACTCATGTAAAAAGGTATAACAAAAGGGAATATCATAATGATGTCTATAAAAGAATGGATTTAAATCATACATGTACATTAATAAGGGATAATAGTCACATATAATGATAATTTATGTCAAAATATATTAAAAACGTGTAAAAATATTGTTTAAGAAACTTTAGAAATAAAATTTTTAGTGTGGTTTAAGGAAAATAATAAAAATGATTTAAAGAGAAAAAGGAATATTTGTTTTTATAAAACAAAAAATGAACAAAGATAGTTTTTAATCATAAAATTATTTATTTTAGAAAAAAATGGTAGCTTAAAATAGATTATGTATGGTACTTGAAAATAGGTAAGAAATCAGAAAGTTCCCTTTAACCTGGCTTGCTTATTAGGAGGAATTGAGAAGGGAAACTGTATAAAACATGTTTTTATATATCAAAGAATTATAATACGATCTAGATACATGATTTTGGAACATATAAATAGAATTTATAATAATTATATAAAAATAAAAAATAATTGCAATTGGGGTAAATAGAGAGAAAGCGTAACCCGAAGGAAAAATGGACTTTCGAAAAGAATCCCTTACCTTATGTCTCAAAGTGTTCTGCAATTGAACTTAATGTCCTGGATAATCAAATTAAATATATTAATTAATTAATTAAGAAAATTTTATATGTTTATTTTTTTAGATAATTTTATTAAGTTTATTTTTGGTATTTTTAATGAGTTATAAAATACAATTTCATCGTTTGAGAGTGTTCGTTTCCTTGGTTTTCATGATTGGTTCACTTCTATACGTGTATGGAAAATAATGTAAAATTAGAATAGTTGTCCATAAATAAAATTATATCTTATTAATGAACTTAAATAAAATTAAATGCTTTTATATCATTTTTTTCCAGATTTTGGGATGATTCAATAGATAAAACGTTAATGACAATCGTTTAGATTATTTTGGCATTTTTTTATCATCATGATCTTGTTTTTTTATTAATTAATATTATGTATATATAATAGTTACAGAACATTAAATAAGATGTAATACATATATTATAGTATTTATTAACCATAAAAATGGTTTTATGACCTGAATTTAAGGCTTTAATAGAAATTTAAAACTCGTAATCCTTGAATGTGATAAATTAACGCATCACGGATAATGTTTTCATCTTTAGAAAAAAGGGAGGGGAAGAGAAATGGTGATCGATTATTCCATTAACATAATAATATTATATTATATAAAATATACTATAGTAATAATGTCACTTTTATAAGGTTATTTTAGGATATTAAAATAAAATAAAAGAAATAGAAACTAAATTAAACGACAACGAAAGAGGTTTTACCTCTTGAATTCTTCTCCTTGAGAAGCTCCTTGGGGGAAATTGGGTTTGGTATATTGTTGAGACCAAAGGATCCTAGATTTAGGGTATAGACTTGAGAATTTTATTGGATAAAATTTGGATAAGATTCATGGCTTTGGACGTGTGAGTATAAGATGTGGCGAGGGGTGATATTTATAGTGGATTAGATGAGTATTTTTTTATATTTTTTCATTTTTTTGTTATTTAGATCACGTCTATCAATATTTTGGATTCTTGTGACTCATTATATTAATTATTTCATGTTATATTGAATCTATGGTTCTTACATCAACCATACATCAAACAAAACTCAATAATTCATGTATTTATCTTATTCCGTAAATTATCATATTTCACTGTTCACTGAAAAATCAAGTATTTTAGAAAAATCCCAAAAATTTAACCTATCCATTTTTCAAAATATATAATTAAAAAATTGACATTGTTTTATGAAAATAATTTAATAAATATGATAAATTTAATTTTTAATGAAAATCATCATTTATTCAGAAAATACCAATTTTAAAATAATAACTAAATTTATAACACTTTGAAAAATTAATTAAGGTCTTGTAAAATTAACTTATAATCATAAGAAAACAAAATCTTAATTTATTAATCTATTTTATTAAAATAATTTTTCTTATAAATAATTATAATAATTATAAAATTGTAAATAAATATTTTTGTTTTATCAAAATACCAATACTTAATTTATCATTTTTTCTAAAAATTATTTTCTTATTCCCTAATAAAAATATATCATATTTTCATTTATAAGATGCATAAATTTTATTTATACTATCATAGGTGAGGTTAAAATTTTATTTTCTAGATTATTAATCATAATGGTAACAATACTATTTCAAATGTCAGGTTATTGTTCCATTCGTTTAGGTTCCTTAATTTTTATAAATACCTCTTATTTTATTCATTATTAATTTATAAAATTTGTATTGTGTTATCAAAGTGGTTTTATGTGATTTTTACTATTTAAAATAATCATTATATGGGAAATTTAATTCATATAATTTTGGGTTGTAACATTATTCCTCCCTTATGAAATTTTTTCCCTTAAAATTTATTTTTACAAAATAAGGGGAAAACAGGTGAGGGTAATTCTCTTTCATTTCTTATTTCTCTTCCTATATTTCCACTATGTACTTATAGTTTCACTATAGTACTTAGACCAGGTGAGTCGTCCTATTGCGTATAACTTTATCTCTATGGTCCAAGATCTTTACTAGCTACTCTTCGTAAGAGAGATCATTTTCCAACTGTACCACCTCTAAATTTAGTACATGTGAGGGATACAGTATAAACTTCCTCAAGAAGGATACATATAATACATCATGTACTTAAGAAATGGTTGTTGGAAATGAATTTTGATAGGCCGCATATATGACATGATCAATAATATCAAAGAGGCTGATATACCTGGGACTCAGATTTCCTCTCTTCACAAATCTCATGATCCTCTTCTATAGAGATATGTGGAGGAATACCATGTCTCCAACATTAAACTCAAGGCCTCATTGATGATTTTATACATATATCTTCTGCCGAATTTGGGTTGACATGATGTGCTATTGAGAGGTTTTGACCTTTTCCACCATTTCTTCAACTATTTCATGTCCTAATAGCTTACGTTCACAAACTTCATCCTAGTATGATGGTTTTCTATATCTTTTACCATAAATGGATTCATATGGAGGAATCTATATGCTCGAGTGGAAACTATTGTTGGAGGAGAACTCGAACATAGGTATATGTTGGTCCCATACTCTTTTTATGTCCATAGAATATGCTCTCAACATGTATTCTAGTGTCTGAAGAGTCTACTAAGATTGACCATCTGTTTGAGGGTGACAGGTCATACTGAAACATAGCTCAGTGTTTAGATCTTATTGAAGACTTTTCCAGAACATAGAGGTAAATATCATATCTCGATTGGATACATTCAATAGTGGTAATCCGTTCACTCTTACCACTTCTTTGATGTATATCCATGAAATTTGTTCAAGTGACAAATCCTATCAAATTTCGATAAAGTGAGATATATTTTTCAGAAAATCCATAATGAACCATAAAGCATTATTTCTTCTGAATGTATTTGGAAGTCTAGTGACAAATTCTATGGTGATGTTTTCCCACTTCCATGTTTGTATAGGTAATGGTTTCATCATACTCTTAGACTTATTCTTTTTATCCTTCACTTGAGACATTCTAGGAACATTGATGTATACTCATTGATCGCTCTCTTCATATCATCCCATCAATAGTTCTCTCAAGACATCGATACATCCTCATAATCCTTGGGTAAATAGATATGGTTGAGTTATGTGGGACATTCATAAGCTCTCAATTTATCTATGGATTGGATGGTAAACATATTCATGACCCAAATATCACAAATCCTTCCTCACCCAATTTGAAGTCTAATTATTTCCCATTTTTGATATCTTCCACGTTTTTTCTGAATTTGCTCATTATTTATTTTATCATCCTTATTTTTCTCCATAAGGGATAGTTGAGCAATAATTTGATAAAGTATTTACTATATTACTTCATAAATATTCCCATGTTCTTCCTATTTAGGTCTAAGATGATTTGATCCTTCTCAATTCTCATCATTGAGAAAGATGTAGGATCCTTTATACTTAGAGAATCTTCCACATTATTTGATTTACAAGGATGGTAGTGGATTAAAAAGTAATAATATTTGATGAGATATAACCATATTTTCCAAAAAATATTAATCTATTTATATGTGAATATATATTTGAGGCTCCTTTAATTAGTATATATCTCACACTTCTCCCCATAGAGCAAATTCTTCCATATTTTCAATGCAAAGATCACATCTTCTAACTTCATATCATTAATGGGATAGTTTTTTTCATGAATTTATACTACCTTGTGGCTTAGTCTATCACTTTATCATTTTTAATTAGTACACATCCTAATCTCTTCTTTTAAGAATAATTGTACCCCACAATGAGTTCCCGACTTGTTGGTAGTGTGAGTATTAGTGCAGTGATAAACATCTTTTTCAACTCTTTAAAGCAATCTTCACATTCACGGGTCTAGAAGAACATCACTCCCTTCTAAGTCATCTTGGTTAATGGGTTTGACAATCATGATAAGTTCTTCAAAAATCATCAGTAATACCTAGTTAGACCAAGGAAACTATAGATCTCCAATAAAGATGTTGGAATAAGCCACTCTTCAATTGAATTTATCATGGATGGGTCTATAGATATTTCTTTTTGGATGACAATAATCCCCAAGAAACATACTTCTTCCATCTAGATATTTCATTTATTTTACTTTACATAAACTTTCTCCCTTCATAGTGTCTTTAGCATAGTATTAAAATACACCTCATGTTCCTCTTTTCTCTTGGAGTATATTAGTATATCATCAATAAATACTACCAAAAAATTGTCAAGTTAATATCTAAAGACTATATTCATTAAGTTCATGAATATTTCTAGAGAATTATTCAGTATAAAGGGAATCAATTGAACTCATAGTGTCCATACCTTATTTGAAAGGCATTACTGGGAATATATTCTTTCTTCACCTTTAATTGTTGATATCCCAACCAAAGTTCCACCTTATAGAAATACTTGTAACCATGTAGTTGACTGAATATTTTATATACATATAGTAGGGAATACTTGTTCCTTATCATTATTTTGTTGATCTCATGATAATCAATGGAGAGGTGCATTGATACATCATTATTTTTGATGAAGAGGACTATCACACCCCATGGTGAAGCACTCTGGTGTATAAAACTCATGTCCATATAATCATGTAACTGCATATTCAGTTATTCCAACTCAACAATGGACATTCTATAAGGTGTATTTGATATAGGTAGAGATATAGGAATAAGTTCAATTGATAACTCAACTTATCGGTCTGGAGGAATACCAGGAAACTCTTTAAGGAACACATTAATGTAGTCCCTCGTAATGGGCATGTCTTTTAGCCTGATCATCTCCTTCATCTCAATAATTTTGGATATATATGATTGATCATAAATAAATAGTATCCAAAATTAAGATGATGATTCTTTAGGAGATTCATCCTCATTCTTACTCTTTTATAAAATTAGAGGATAGCTTGGGATGTGAAGAGTGATCTCCCTTTCCGAAGAGTCAATTTTGGATCTGTATAAAGATAGTTAATCCATGCCCAATATAGCATCAAAACTACCAAAGGAAGTAAGACGCGATTTTTTTGGAAGTTTAGTCCACAAAAATTAACTAGGGAGGAGTTATAAACATTGGATGTAATAATTTCCCCATTTTTTGTTCTCAAAGATAAATCAACCAACATATTTTGAGGTGGTGTTGGAATAGTTATACTTACCTTGCAAGATATTAAAGAATGCTTAGAACTATAATAAAATATTAAGTTCTCTATTCTTGAATGAATAACTATCAAGCATTTCACCACATCATTTTTAGTCTCTACCTTAGTAGTAGTGATAGCATATGACCTTCCTTGCTAGCTTGGAGGTTGTTGTTATTGATTTCCTCCAACAACCCTTATCTTGGGGAAATGGTTTTCATAATTCTCATGATCCGTGTAGTTAAAACAGTACACAATAGGCTTAGTGTTGATCCGAAGTTTCCCTTATTCTTCCATATTATTAGTATTCTTGATATCCCTTTGATGGTTATTATCCAAATTCCTCATTCTTCTACATTTGATGCATTTCCTGGTTCCCTTTAGATAGTTCCCAAGATGATTCTTCCCACAATTTTGACACGTGGAATGCTAGGTATTATTTTCATTATCATATTTATCTGCTGATTCTCCCATATTAAACTATATTTTTTACTTTTTATCTCCATCCTCAATATACTAATGAGAGTATCTAATATTTATTTCAACCATAATGTCACAACAGAAAATCTTCTCATAGTTATCAAAGTCTTGAATCACCAAATATTTTCATAGACTTATATTTATTCTTCTGAGGAAGTGTTCCAACTTGCTTTTGGTGTTCATGAAAAATTAGGAGTCGTATCATGAAAGCCCTATGAAGTTTTATTCATACACCTCGATAGACTCATCTTCCTTCTACTTTGGTATAATGAACTCTCATTCTATCTTGAGACTAAGGTTTAGGGAGAAATATTTATTGAAAAATATTTTTTGAACTCCTCCCGTTCCATGGAATCAATTTCCTCTCTGGACTTTGTGTTCTTGATCAGTCTCCACCACTTATATGATTCCCTATCAAAACGATATACTTTCAGTACAACATTATCTTCTTTTGAGAACTGGGGGATAGAAAATATCTTTTCAATCGAGTTAATCCATTATACTATGAGGAGGGGATATACGATCCACTAAATATGGGAGGCCTTTACCACATAATGGATTCGACTACAACTTTACCTTTCTTAAGAGAAGGAGTGTGTTCTATGAAACTCGAGTTATTATTCATAACTTGGGTTTTATAATGTTTTGTGCTCCCATTTCCATCATATTTGGCATTTCATTAGGTAAATTATCGCATTTACTGTCAAATAGATTATTATAATGAGTTCATATATTTCCATCCATTAACTAAGATAAATAAATTACAATTAGAGGGATCTAAATACTAAGCTAATAAGAATATAAAATCCAAAGATTTAACCTATAGGGATAAAATTTTAAATGAAAATAATATCAAAACTTATGATTCCCTATGCTTCAATCTAGGTTATCAATGGTAATATAATTTTACCAAGGGTTATTAATAATTTTTCTAGTCTTAATCTCAAAAAATAACTAAACTATCCCTCTGATACCAACTATAATAGCCCTATACTTATACACATATTATTACATGATTTTAAGAATAACTAGCCTTTAAATACAAACCAAGAATCATAAATTATAGTGTATTTGGAAGATTAGGTACATAAAACTGAAAACATGGAAGAAAAATAAAAAAAATATTTTATTTAATCTTCATAATGATCTCCAAACTTCCTTTGAGCCCTCACATCTATATAGGATAACCTAGTGAATACATGAACAAAGGGACATGCAAAAAATCCCAGTAATGAAATAAGTATATGAACAAATCATATCACATGGGTTAAAAGGAACAACATGATGAAATAAAAAGAGCATGGAATATAAAGAAACATATGGAAGTGTAACACATAGTACATGGAATCATTTAATCATGGAATCATTTAATCATGGAACCAGGTAGTCATGGTATCATAGAAATGTGGGAATAACATAGAACATGACATAATAATAAGTAAAGGATAACCACCATGAACATTGCACATAGAGGAGCATGAGTGATGGATAACGACCAAGACCATTAAAAATGAAGGATAATGAGTTATGGAAAACCACCAAGACCATTTCACATAAGGGATCATGAGTCCAGTATAACCACAATGATCATTACACATGGAAGAGTATGATTCAAGGTTGACCACCAAGACCATTACACAAGACATCTAATGAGACTAAACATTACTCAATGAATTGGATCACTATCTGGTCTCAACCATCATAACATTTTCATGAATATTTGTTCCTCATGAAAAATAATACATAAGTAATCAAATATAAACATTATGGTTACCCATGGAAAGAATTGGAAATCATAATCAAGTTAGTAGGCATAAAAAAGGTAATATCATAATAGTGTCCTAGAAATAATGAATTTAACACATATATGGAAATTAATAAGGGATAATATGTTGTTTCTTCTTGGAAATGGGGATGACCTTGTTTGTTTAAGGTTTAAACATTCCAATCGGTATCTAATGTGTTTATTCATAGAAACAGAAACATCCAATGATTCTATATCCATTTAGACCTACTTTCCAAAGGTAGGTGCTCATTTGTTGTGGACCGATGAGGCTTAAGAATTTTAATTGGTCAAGAGGTTGGGAGTTCGGACTCATCACATCTTTTTGGGGGGAATTATTTTATACTTCGGGACTCTCTTATAGATTCGAGTTATGTTCATAAATCCTTATTAAATTACCAAGCATGAAAATGAGTTTTCCTTTAGATCTTGCAATCAATGATTGATATGTAGGGAATTTAGAGAATATTTTATATGTGTTTGAGGTTCTTAATCGATAGAGAATAATCCATATTTATTAGATATTTTTAGTTAATGGTATCCTTAAATACATTATATAGAAATCTCTTGGTCGTTTTGATAACCATACCGGTTTTAAATCCTCTCAGTGGGGAACTTGAAGTTTATTGTAATTCAGAAGGACATGGATTATTTTAGAGTTGGGATCGTACCCGCAGATGGGCTACCTACTTATCCTTGTTAAAGAGGAATCAGAACCCATGTAGTTTGGTAATTAAGATATAGTTTAACGTCATATGGAACGAATGATAATTAATGAGTAATGGGAT
Organism: Viscum album; assembly: GCA_963277665.1. Classification (NCBI taxonomy): domain Eukaryota; kingdom Viridiplantae; phylum Streptophyta; class Magnoliopsida; order Santalales; family Viscaceae; genus Viscum; species Viscum album. The sequence continues at coordinate 1,046,176,821 of OY728139.1, forward strand.
TGAACCTTATAAAGGCTTCCTACGTACTCTACCTTTAAGGTAGAGATCAAAGTTAACATGGTTTGATTAATAAGTGTGGGGATTACGTATGTTTAACATCCCAAATAGACGTTTCGTGGTAACTTTTTCACTCTAAGCTCACGTGAGTCATGCTCGGTGTGAGAAACAAGATGTATTAGTAAACCTGATGATTTGTGCCAGGAAAGATGTGGTCACAAAGAATAATATGGGGATTAAGTATGTTTGACTAACCAAGTAGGTGAAGACTAGAATTTACTTCTAGAAATAAGCCTAGTAACAAGGTCCATAAAGATATTCATGCTTTATGAAGATTTGGATACTCTAACATGGGGCTTACTCCCGAGGAGGATGCCTAAATTAGAGGGGACTTATGATTGGGGTTACTCCTGAAAAGGAGGCCCAAGTTAAGGGAAATTATGACTAGAGATTACTCCTGGAAAGGAGGCACAGGTTAAGGAAATTTGTAACTTGGGGTTTACTCATGAGAAGGAGGCCAAAAGTTAAATGGACTTATAGCTTGAGACTTACTCCTGGGAAAGATGCCCAAAATTAAAGGGGACTTGGGGCTTACTCCTAAGGAGGATTCCCATTAACATGGTCCATAAAGTTTGTTGTGCTTTATGGAGATTTAGATTCTTATTATTGGGGCTTACTCCTAAGTAGGATGCCTAGATTAAGGGGAATTTTACTTATGATTGGAGCTTACTCCTAAAGAGGATTCCCAGATCAAAGATTCTCTCATCTTAAGGGATGATGTTGGATGAAGGGAACCTCTAACCGTAATGATATAAAGTTATATAAATCAAAAGGTTTTGAGAGAAGTTTCACAAGATTCCTTTTAGATAAGGAATCCAACAAAGGAACCATTCCATAAGTGGATTTGAAGAAGGTTTTTAAGGCTAAATCTTGAAGAGGAGAAGTGAATTTGAGGAAAATAAGTGAAATAGGTAGGAGGGGCACCCAAGAAGAGGCAGAAGCGCAAGTCCTAGTCGCGCAAGCATACTTGCGTGACATGGGTGTACTTGGGCGACAGTTAACCAATAGGGTAATATATGGGTGAGACTTATATCAATACCTTAGAATTATCCCTAAAGTCTTCCAAAAGGGTGGCACACAAGTTCTATTGAAGGGATAAGGTGGCGTACAAGTGTGGTAATTTCCCTTAAGGGTTAGACACTTAGGCGCGCAAGTGTTGATGAATTCCAACACTTAGGCCTTGTTTTCCCTCTTTACATCTTCTATTATAGTTATGAAATTACCTTAGAAGTGTTAGGAAGACTTCAAGCAGAGACTAGGGCACCGAGAGTTTAAATCTGAATTTTGGATTTTTTTTTCCATCCTGAAATGGGGGCCCCACAAGGGGTATTTATAGGCCATTGAAGACCCTGGGTGAAAATAAAATAGGGCGTGAAAGTCACATGCGTGACCAATATGTGGCGCACAAGTATACTTGCGCGACCCATACTTAAAGAAATCATTGTTCATGCCTTTGTGTCAATTTTTTATGTTTCCTCAATGGATGAATCTCTTTGTGCTAAAGGTATTTCCCTTTTTCATTTGTTAAACTTAGCAACAGAAAGAAGCGTAAAAAAAAGTGCCCCCTCAGAGTTGGATCTGAAAAAAGAAAAGATGACTTTACTCTGAGGTAAAGGAGAAAACCAATGATATTTGGGTGCGCAGGTGTTGAGAGTGTGTGTGTTGAGCACGCAGGTAGCAGCGCGCAGAGGTGCATCCTTGCCTATAAATACGGCTGGCACTCTCGCACAAAGCACCCGGTTTTCAAAGCACGTCGCTCTCATCGTGCAAGTGGCTTTAATCATACAAGTGTCTTGATTATCTACGGTTCATTGCTTCTGTTCATGTCACGCTTCTTCAGGGGTAGTTTAACTTGCACAGTAATACCTACGTGCCCAAAACTGTGCAACCATACTAGACATGCGTGCCAACATTGGACTTCCGCGCCTTAGTGCCTTTGTCATTTTTTTTCTAATCTCTTTAAAAATTTTATGAAAAATTAACTTACTTAAGAGTTAATCATTAGACCTTTGTGCAGATTCAATGGCTCCCAGAAGAATTGGAATGGCTGATGAGAAGGCTAGAAAGTGAATTGATGACATGATGAGCATCATTGGCCATGATTATTACACTATCTACGATAGCACTCTCCCAGATTTGGCCAAGTACTTGAAGAAGTATCATCTTAATTTCCCACAAAGTATTTACCTACCTTTGTATGGCCATGGTCATCTGCAAGAATTCAACGTTCCAGATGCAAATAATTATATGCCTGAGATGCAGCCGCATTGCTACTCCTCTATTTCAGTTATGTTGTACATTAAGAGCAGCAACCATGATGTGAACTTTCAAATTTTTCCTCCATGCCATTTACTTACAGATATGAAAATGGAAAACCATGGGCTGATAGGTTTTCCTCTACTGGTTGATAGATAGAAGACTATAATGACATTAGAAACAATATCTGACAGGATTAATCTCTCCAAATGGATCTTTACTTCCAATGATCCATTCTCAAATCCATGTATCCATCTTCCAAGTCTCTTGGATAGAAATAGAGTCACTGTTTAATCAGCAGAAAATTATCTCAAACCGCACTCAAGAACATTCTTTTACAATTGTTCCAAGAAGAGCTAGTATCACTGCATCTCTTATTGTATTTAGTTGAATGAATGAATTCTAGGTGGATGCTGATAAAGCTCCGAATGTCGTAAATCAAATGAAGAGTTATGTTGAAAGTATTTTTAAATTCTTGGAAAAGAGAATAGAATCCAATCTGTGGATTTCCTTCTAACTCTTGTGCATCCATGAAAAATGCTTTCATCTTCTATCATTTTGTCTGCATTCTTTTTCTACCTGCTTAATTTTTTTTACTTAAGCCAATGGGCCTTGTAAGAATAGTTTTATTTTTTATAGGATCATAAAAATAACCCTACAAACTTTGAATCTTTTTATTTCTCAATATTACCTAAATCATAAAAAATGTATGCTTAGTGAGTTGGGACTTGAATTTTTTTTAGAGTTCCCTTGTCTTTTGTGGGAAGTTTAAATTCATGCACATTGGACATAAAAAGGCTAATGTTTAAGGTCAAATAGCTTTGACCGAATGGATTAAAAATTGAATCAATTCCTTGATAATTTATTTGAAAACATATTACCACATTCGAGTATAGAGGGGAAAACTGTAAATTGTGACTTAAGAAATTTTGAATATGAGAAATGACATGGGAAAAGGACTAAAAGGAATTAGAGAAAGTATTTCCTAAGAATAAAGTTACCATTATTTGACAAACCCGTTAGGGGGGTTGAAAATATGCAAGGCCACTTAACCGCATTGGATGCATAGTAAAATAATAACATCTTTTGGATGATAGGTTCGTTATGTAGACTTGTTTATGCAAGGCCACCAAGGGGTACGTGTTGCATAGTCAGGTAAAATAACTCTCAAAAATTTTACTTTTCTACTGCTAAAAAGACAGTGAAAGTTTATGGAGATTTAAATTTTCCAAATCATAAAGTCTGCTGTATGGAGAGAGGTACTTGAATATAGAGAGGATATTCCCAATCAAAATTGTCAAAGAATTGGATGAATGTCACTCCTGTGAAGGTCTAACCCCAATGTAGGGAAGGTAAATATAAACCATAGACTGGAATAATTTCAGATCATGAAAATGAATATGGGGAAAATATGTTAGGGATGGCTATTTGTGTGGATCCCTACATATTGTTGTTAAGCCAAATAAGGAAAAAAGAGGTTTTTCCCCAAGAATGAAGTTACCACTATTTGAAAAACATGTTAGGGGGTTGAATTATATAGGGCCACCTAAGGGAATTGGCTGCAAAATCAAATAATAGCATCTTTTGGCTGACAGGTCCGTTATGTAGACTACTTATGCAAGGCCGCCTAAGGGCACGTACTGCCTAGTTAGGAAAAATAATTCCCAGGTATCAGACATTTTGTGACCAGAAGTCAAGAAAATGGTTATAGAGATATATAAGTGTTTAAGGTTAGGAGTATGATACATCAAAATGGGCATTTTCCAATGCATGTAAAAGATACACAAACCAATGCTAACCATAATCATGTTGTGACTGGGTCCTGAATTGTGGTACTGGACTTCACTACGTATCCCATAAAGATGGGAATCAAGACATACATAGTTCTTGAAATACATTTTAACGTCATGTGGGATGATAATGTAGAAGATATTAGTTTGAGGTCATAGAGTTCAGACCATAATAATAAATACACAGTGTGTGTTTTATAAACCTGATGTGAATGAAGATCAGGGTTTTCATACCACATTCATGTTTTCACAGGGTGAATTTTCATCCAAGGGACTGAAAGTGGAATTTGGGGTTAGGCCCAAAGACTTGGGGCTGGATTCAAGGGATGATCGAATGTTCCTACGTATCCCATAAGGATGGGAATCAATCCATACATAGTTCTTGAAATACCCTCTGTACAAATTTGGTTTGTACAAGTGAAGGGTGAAAGGGGACATTAGTGCGATGATGTTCTGAACCGAGATTAAAGGATCGGGCATTACCATGTATGTACGTTGTCTTTGAAATATGACATAATTGGAGATCAATGTCAATGATGATTCCCTCTTAGGCGAGGGACAATGGGGGAATATATAGTTTAACGTCATATAGAAAGGACAATGGTGTTGGACAGTTTAGTGTCACGTAGTAGGGAAAAAAGGGACGTACACAGTTTAATGTCATGTGGGATGAAGGTGAACCAACGTAAAGCTATTGGTTTTGGTCTGCTTCATGGATCAACATCGTATAAGATGGAGGTGAAATGATGTGAAGAGATTGGTTTTGGTCTGCTTCATGGATCAACATCGTATGAGATAGAGGTGAACTGATGTGAAGAGATTGGTTTTGGGCTTGAACCTCAGGAGGTTTCCTATGTACCCATAATAGAAGGCAAGGATCAAAGTCCGCATAGTTCTATTAAGAATGAATTGGTGATTGAGTTGTATTTGAGGAAAACCCAAAGAATGGTATTGGGACTTACGCATGGATAGTGGCCTAGAGAGGGTGTTATGGTTGAAGATTACTCTAAGCTCACGTGATTCATACTCGGTGTGAGAAACAAGAGGTAAAAACAACCCTAATGATTCATTGTTTAATGTCATGTAGGACATAAAAGGGATTATTTCATAGTTTGACGTCATGTTGGATGTCAAAGGGACTTTTTCACAGTTTAACATTATGTAGGACGATACATTTTTACGTCATGTAGAACAAACATGTATAGTTTAACATCATGTAGGACGAAAAGGGGACACTGTTTAACGTCATATTGGACGAATGAGGGGACTATGCAGTTTAAAATATTGTAGTGAGGACTAAAATAGTTTAAGGTCATATGTATGGACCAGTGCTTCACAGTTTAGCATCATGTAGCTAGGACGTTGGTGATGCATTTTAACATCTTTCAGGACATAAGTATTTGTGTTACACAAAATACTTTTTCAAGAATATGGAATTGGTTGGAGTTGTAATGAGTTCTCCATCCATTGAGATTAAAGAATAAGCTCCATTGGAGTAGACCTTATGTATTGAATAAGTTCCTTCCCATTTTGGCTCAAGCTTTGGAGGCTTCTTTCCTGGTATCATTGGAGTTATGAATACCAATACCAATTCTCCTTGAATTAATTAATGAAGAAGATCTTTTTTGTTGAAAGTCTGTGCTATTCGATTTTGATATACTTCCAAGTGGCACAGGGTGCACAATATTTTTTCATCTAATCATTCCAATTCATCCAATCTCTTTTGAGATTGTTCATCTGTATATGACTGATCACAAATGTCTACTCTGAGCGAGGGTAATTGAACCTCAATGGGAAAGACTGCTTCTATTCCATATACCAATGAATATGGAGTTGACCGCGTAGCAGTGCGGGTGGTGGTTCGATAAGCCCATAAAGCAAGAAAACATTTATCAGGGCATGATTTCTTATCATTATCCACCATCATTTGCCGTATATTTGAAAGAGTCTTGTTGAAGGCATTTAATTGGCCATTGGCCGCTGCATGATACTGAGATGAATGGTTAGATTTGATGTTGTATTCTTGATACAACTTCCTTACATCAGATGAATAGAAGTTGGTGCCATTGTCTGTCAATATGGTATGAGGGATACCAAATCTGGTAATGATGTTAGACTTGATGAAGCTAACAATGCTTTTAGAACTGGCTTATTTGAGAGGTATTGCCTCTGCACATTTGGAAAAGAAGTCAGTAGTAGTAAAAATATACTTAAACTGCTTGGATGTAGCTGAAGGGTAAGGTCCCACTACATCCATTTCCCATGTGGAAAATGGCCATAAGTATTTAGCTGTATAAAGAAAATCTGGGGGTTGATGAATGAAATTGGCATATAATTGGCTATAATGACTCTTCTTAGTGAAATCAACACAATATTGTATCATTGAAGGCCAAAAGAATCCAAGCCATCGAACTTGATCAGATAGTCTATGTCCAGACTGGTGGGCACCACAGACTCCTGCATGTACTTCTTTCATGAAAGCCATTGTCTCTTCACCATCAATGCATATGAAGAGAATTCCATCAAAACATTGCTTGTATAGAATTTTTTCTAGATGGTCTAGGCTCTCATAAAGAGTAAAATTGACTACATGTCGCCAGATTTTTTCTTTCTTGGCTCTATCAGGTGGGATTTTTCCATTTTGAAGGTATTTCTTTATAGGTTTCATCCATCCTATAGTATGACCATATGGTTTAGATATGGGACTAATTTCATTGATTTTCTCTCTTATGATTTGAACATAAGGTGAAAATGTACGATGGTGGGCAATAATGATGATTGTTTCGACCCGATTTGGATCTTCCAGGGATGTAGATACATTATCCAGTGCATCAGCTTGGGCATTTTGTGATCGTGGGACATAATAAAATATCAGTTATGAGGGAAATTCCATCATTAATTATCTAACATAATCATGCAAATAGATTAACTCTTCTTTTTTTTTATGGCATAATCCCCCATTGACTTGTTTGATTACCATGTCTGAATCACATTTTACCTTTATGTGATTCACCTATGCCTGAAGTGCCAATTCCAAGCCTGCAATGAGAGATTGATATTCTACTTAATTATTTGTACCTCCTTCCAATAATAATAAGGACTAGGGTAGCACTGCATTTTCTGTAGAAATAAGCACAATTCTTAACCCATCCTTGATGAATTTAGGATCTTCCATTTTCTTCCCTGTTGGACTTCTGGAAGCGCCATCAAAGTACATTTCCCATGTTTAAATATTATCTTGAATAGAGAAGACTTTCTCATCAGGAAGTTCAGTATATAAAGATTTATCTTCTACTGAAGGGTGTTCACCAAGGAAATCATCCAGAGCATGGCCCATTATTTCCTTTTGAGACACATACTAGGTATCAAACTGCTGCAATATAACTACCCACCTTTCCAAACGTTCTGCAAGCATTGGACGACTAAGGATGAATTTGAGCGGGTTATTGCGAGATACCAATTGGACCTCATGATGTTGCAGGTAGTGTCTCAGTTTTTGAACTGCAAAGATTAACACCAGGTAGCACTTTTCAATACTTGAATATCGGGTTTCTTCTTTAAGCATAGTCCGACTGAGATAGTAAAGGTTGTTTTCATTCCCAACATCATTTATTTGGGCAAGGAAGGCACCCAATGATCTCTCTAAGGATGTCACATAGAGGATAAGTGGTATTCCTTCAACAGGTGGAATTAATACCGATGGAATCAAGAGATATTTCTTGAGGATATCAAATGTCTCTTGGAAATCTTCGGTCCACTGGTAAGTGACTCCCTTCTTCATTAATTCGGTGAATGGTAAACACTTACCTGCCAAATTGGCAATGAAACACTGAATATAGGCAAAGTTTCTTTGATGTCCTCTTAATTATTTCAAATTTTGAGGAGGTGACATACCAAGAATTGATTTTTTCTTCTCAGGATCGACTTCGATACCACGATGGCGTATAATAAAGAAAAGAAATTTTTACGAGGTTACCCTGAAAGCACATTTCAAGGGGTTCATCTTCAAATTGTGTTGTCGAAGTTTGTGGAATATGATTTCAAAATCAGCCAAGTGATTAGAACGTTGCCTGGATTTAACCACCAAATCATCCACATAACATTCAACAAATTTCCCTTAAACTGGTTTGAAGATATGGTGCATGACACGTTGATACATTTCACCTGCATTTCTCAAGACAAAGGGCATTACCTGATGGAAAAACACACCCTGAGGGGTTATGAAGGCTGTATATTCTTCATCTATTGGATCCATTCGAATTTGATTATATCCAGAATATCCACCCATAAAGGAAAGTTCTTCATAGCCAGTTGTTGCATCAATTAAGACTTCTATGATCCAAACTAGAAAATCATCCTTCGGACAATGCCGATTAAGATATATGAAATAAATGAAAACTCTAATTTTTATATTATTCTTTTTCATAGCGACAATATTTTCCAACCATTTGGGATATTGAACTTCTCATAGGAAGTTATCTTTGATAAGCTTATCCACTTCAGCTTCAATTTTGGAAGCATAAGTTGGGTGTGTTCTTCTTGCGGCTTTCTTGAATCCTCGATGCTCTTCTCGCAAACCAAAATGATGAGTGGCAACATCGGGATCAAGACCTGGCATTTATATATAGTTCCAAGCAAATATATCTCAATTTTTCTTTAGAAAGAAATTATACATCTCTTTCTCTTCAAGAGTCATGGACACACTCATTAAAGTGGGGAGTGGATCTTCTTTTTTATCCATATTTATTTCTCTGAGTTCATCCACAGTAGTAGAGATACCCTCTTCAAATGTTGGAAGATCATCTCCGAGATCTTCCTCTTCGTCTTCAACATGTGTTATTTCTTCTATTTTTACTTGCATAGTAGATGATGAAGCATAATTTCCATGATCAAGAGAGATGTTAAAATTTTAACATCTTGAAGAAGAGGCCACCATTTCTGACCCTATTGATGATGAAGGGTTTTCCTTGGGTAATAAAGAGGAGATGATGGATTGAGAATCAACATCATCGTTCATCTCTGACATTGTTATATCTTCTTCTGGTCTGGTTGATGAAGTATAGAATTGTTGTATTTTAGTAGATGAAATGAAGGAATCTCCATTTTAGCTTTCATCATTGCTTGGTTAATCACCAATTTCTCCCATGTTGTATGGCTTGATTACCATAATTGACATTATGGAAGTTTCCATAAGATTATTTAGATTTGGGTCTATCCTATCAATTTGACTGATAGGCAACACATAATCTACACCCACATGCATGAATGGGTTTAGTGGAATCTTTTCCAAACCATATGGAGCATTAATTTTGGTAATCTCCTTTGCCGTAGATACCTCCTTTCCCTCCATGTGATAGAATTCTGCCTCAATGTACTGAGATTCACATGTTTTGAAAGGGGATTTATCACCATAAAATGTCCCAATTTGACCATTGAAACAATATTTTATTCACTGATGGTATGACGAAGGTATGACCACATGTTGATGTAGCCAAGGTCTTCCAAGAAAAATGTTGAAGTTTTGTCATGACGAACAACCATAAAATCTGAATTGGATACAAGGTCTCCAAACTGAGTTCTGAGTGTGATCTCACCCAGAGGTTCTTGCACATTTTTATCATATCCTTGAAACATCAAAGTAGAAGGAGATAAATCAGATTTGGTGAGGCCCAATCGACGAAGTGTACGAATAGGGATGAAGTTGACTCCTGAGCCATTATCAATGAAAGCTCGTCGGATATCTACATCATTGTCCTTTCCAGATAAATACAAGGGTCTGATATGTCCATGTACAACATCATCTTCATCTTTATCTGTAAAATATATCACTGCATGACATTCTACTAGATGATTCTCTATATGGTAGACTTCATCTGCAACACTTTCAGTTTCAAATTCAGGAGGACTTGACAAAGCCTCAATGAGTTCCTCCTGAAGATCCTTTGATAGATTCAAGGCATCCAGAATTGATAACTTATCTGGTATTTGGGCCAAATTTTTTCAAGACATCTTACTTTGGATCCAAAGGTATGCGTTTTCCAATAGGAACATGTTGTTTCGTAGGTTCCTTAAAAGTCGATGCTTTGGAAGTAGATGCATCTTGTTCCGGGATAGGAGTTGGAAATACTCCGGGCATTGGAAGATTAGACCGACTAGGTCTATTTATTTACTGAGAGGAAGACGGTGTAACCTCCAACTGATCTTCCAAAATAAATGTACCAGGATTGAGTCTGCATTATGTGGAAGAACTTTCTTGTACTTGTTGAGCCCGTTGATGGGCTTTTCCACAAGTTTCGGCTGCATATACAGTTCTAGTAGGGGTAGGATTGAAATAGTTGCTTCTGGAATATCCACGTCTTCCTCTGTATCCTAGACCTCTGGAACTCCCTCTGATTCATCTATTTGGTACAGGGAATTCATGTTCATCAATATTGAAGCTGTGACTATAATAAGGATCTGTTAAGTGAATCAAGTTCACAGAACCGAAGATCAACTCTTTATTTGATGAAGATTCTGCCAGATTAGCCAATTTAGGCTGTGTTGTTTGGTGGGATGGTGCCCGTACTTTTGAAGTGGATGGCATAAAATCTACCAGAGTCAAATACAATTTAGGCTTTGACACGAACTCGTCTTCTTCTGACTGTTCTTCTTTCTTCAAATTATGCCGCCTCTTTGAATATTTTTCCTCTAATGAAGGGGGTTTTGTTGTGGCATTCATAGAATATGACACAATTGATTTCTTCAATTGAATTCGTAAAATGGCAGGGGTTCGGTTGATCAATTTCCTAACCATCCAATCATAATATTTCTGTGCATTTTTGCTTTTAACTTCTTGCCACTCTCCTTATTGCTCTGGATCTGTAGCTGGAACACATGCTACATGGGATGAAGAACCCTTCAGTTTTTCCTATCCTGAGTCCACCATATTTTGTAGGAGGTCTTTGAAGATGAAACACTCCTAAATGGGATGCCCCAATATTTGATGAAATGGGCAATAGTTGGGAAGGTTTTCATCTCTTTACTTGTTTGGACTTTTGGGCCTTGGCAGCTGAACTAGATTGTTTTCCAGAGTCGAGATGAAGTAGCCAGGAACTTGTTCATTTCGGAAAGAATAGACTTTATTCTTTAACTCCTCAAATTTTTTCTGCCTTTGATATATTTGATCATTTTGATGGGGCGACCATTGTTGTTGATTCTCAGGAGGTGGAGCCCTTCGATATGACGAAGGTTTTGAAGTGGAAGCAGGTACAGGTTCTTATTTAAGCGTAATTGTAGCATTCTATGCTTTCCCAATTCTCTTTACTAGAACTGGTGTAATTAAACGATTTTTAGCCTTAGTCTTCATAATATAATTTTCAATCTACTAAGCGATTGAAGTAAGGTCTCGAAACCCTCCTGTGTATTTCATAGGGATCAACGGTGTGCATAGCTCATCACACAAATTTTCCACATAGATTGGCAACAATTCTTCTTTGGGGATTTCTAAACTTAAGAAATATGTTAATCCCTTCCATCGAGCAATGAAATCCGAAACTCTTTCATTTTTCCTTTGCATAAAATTTGTAAGATAAAAAATTGTCTTATTTGGAAATGTTGAGCTGAATTGAAGAAGGAATTTTTTATGGAGATCCTCCAACCTAGTAATTGACCGGGATTGCAAGCTTGTATACCAGACAAAAGAAGGTCCTTGTAATGACTGTACAAAACACCTGAGCTTAACTGCTTCTTGTTGTTGAGGTTTTCCCATCATAGGATCACAACGAGAAACAAAATGTGTTAAGTGTTGTTCTGGATCTCCCAAACTATTAAAAATTGGGAATATGGTACTTGCAAAATTTGGCGGGGGAGGAATTAAATCCACCCATTCAGGGTAAGCTCTTTTCTCCGGTTGAACTGGTGCATGCTTTTCTTCCACAGCTTCCAACCGAGCTGTTAATGACTCAATGGTAGTCATTAATTTTTGAGAAACATCGGTTTGGGCTTGGACCTGTGCAGGTGAAAGAACTGGAATTCGGACGGGTGTGGCGACCGGTACCATCACTGATGGTAGTACTGCTAGTTGTTGTTGTTCATAACCCATAGGATTAGACCTGTGAGGGTGTACTGGTAAAGGGGGATATTCTTGATCCATCCCAGTAGCTGCAACAAATTCCTTTGACTGACTGACTCCATCATGCTTAGGAGGAAGACTACCTTGAAGTAGTTCTGCATTCAACCTCCTTAACTCCTTCATCTCTTCCTCTTATTGTGTAAACCTTTCCTCTAATTAGAGTGATTGGCCATCTCCATAGGTAGGGTGAGATGCAACCTAACGTTTTCCTTTTCCCTTGTTGGACGCCTTTCGGAGAGGGGGAAGTTGGTTATTCGAAAGAATACCTAGATTCTGGGTAAGCCTTTGATTTCTTGTACGCACACCTTCTTCATTTACCTCCGTGTATACAGCCTCTTGAATATGAACTTATTCATCTGATCCCTCTGAGTGAGCCGCATGTTCTAAGGGATCAGTGACAACTACATTGATGAAATTGATCGATGCATAACTCATTGCATCTCTTCTAGAGGCACTTTTGCGATATTGTCTTCTTCCATGTCCTTTATGAGACACTGCCTTTTGTTGATTTGATCCCTAAGAAACTTCTTGATGAACTGTAATATGGAGGGAGTCTCATGATAATTCGGATTTGCGTTCCTCGTATGGCTTCTTCCCTAATTGAGAGAAGACTGACTTTCATTGAGGGAGAGATTGAGGATTTGAAAAAGTCCCCAGTCTAGTGGACTGGGGTTGTTTCTATTGTTCCTGATCAATTCCTCGAATCCTATTTGTTTATTCCAAGGGTTGAGATAAAAGAGTCCCCAGTCTGGAAAGCAGAGGTGGTTCTTGAGCTATTACATCTGAGACTTTCTTAAAATCTCTCCCGATTTTGCAGACTTTAGCTGGAAATTGGACGAATGCATCAACCTACATCCACTCAAATCACCTGGATCAAATGACCACTGGATGATTTCTAACACTTCTATCACTTGATTATGTGCACGCTCTAAACGAGAAGCATGTTCGATATTCTCATTTGCTTGATGCAAGAGTAATTCGACAAATTGTTCTTTGTATGCCTGACTTTAAGAAGAACTAGTTGAGGCTTGTTCCTAAGAAAGCATCAGATTACACAAAGAACTAGTTTTTTGTGGCCAGCCATGGGCAATAACATTGCATGAGACCATTTTTGGCGGGATTTGTTGACTGGAGAATACAGTGAAATGCAGTTCTCTATAAAAACGCCATCTCCTGAAATGAATACGAGATGGTGCATTAGAAATTAGTTGGTGCAATCTTTTTAGTGAGCCAAGGCATGAACGTTGAAGGGCTCTCTGTTGCTTTTCAACCTTTGGATATCGGAAAACTGAGAGAGATGCCAAATCAATTTGGCATTACAACACTTCTATTATCTTGACATGATTTTCATATTCATCATAAGATAATATTTTATTTTTCAATTTATAGATTTTTCCAAATGTTGAGATGAATATTGTGAATACAATCTTTCATCAACATTTCTGGAATATCATACTGAGAGTCAGCCAAAGGCCAAAACATGACTGGTACTTCACCTTTTTCCAGTTTCATTATCATATTCATAAATTTCTCTTTATCATTTGATGAAGATTATTCTACCTGATTAGATCAGAGCTGGTGCTTCTTTGTTTCTTCATCAGATTCAACATGTTTGGTAGAGAATTCATTTTCCACGCTATAAGATGAATGACCCAGGGGTGGTTCGGAGAATGACCTACACCCTAGGCTATCTTCTGATTGAGAAATTATTTCACCTGCTAGCGATAAATCATCAGACATGAATGTCTTTGCATTTGAAAGTGCCTCAAGATAAAAGGGCTTTATCGTTACTACGTTTTCCTTTAGATAATTTTCCAGGAAATGTGAATTACTACTGCGGAGAGGAATTTCACAGCTAAATTTATCATCATGAGGTGGACCACCATGGTGGGTTAAAATAAAAGATGAAACCTTTTTCTCTTTAGTCATCTAGCCACGTAGATGGTTATCATGGCTCTCATCTGAAGATGATACTTCAAGATCGAACGAACTATCATGAAGCAATCCTTCATGAGGAAGTGTCTGATGAAGACCTTTGAAATTATTATTCCCACTATTGGGAAGTGAGAGAGTAGAATCTTGAATTGCAATAGATAATTGTCTGAGTACATCAACAAATACATCATCGAGCAAAGCCTTATCACAGATTGGCTCTTGATATCTCGACTGTCTTGAATGAGTATTTTTCTTAGATGAATTCTTACTCACTTTAGGAACCACTTGTTGATGAAAGTGGTCATTATGGGTAGGTGTATGCGCCTGATCAGGAGAAATGGTCAGGTTAGGCTGATTATATCTATTCTAATCAGGTGTATGTGCCTGACTTGATTGTCCATATGACATGGGAGAGTATGCCCCACGAACCTCTTGGACTAGAACAGAGGTGTGTATCTGATCCAGAGTGACATGTTGATGAGTCACTCCACTGATAGAGATAGATTTATGTTTCTTTCCCTGTGATGATGCTGAAGTTGTTATAATATTCTGATAGGAATCCAGAATATGGGCCGGGATTTTCTTCTGCTCCTTCACCATCGTCAGAATATTCTTGGTGAATTCAGCTACTGGAATGAGAATATACATCGATTCCGTGTCTAAAGTTGGTGTATGTGCCTGCTCCTGTCCTCATTTTCCTATTAATGACTTCTGACAGTACTTATGCATAGGGGCAGAGAGTTGAGTCTGCTCCAAATTTGTCATCGGAGTTTTCCGACTGACTTCTCTGGATGCTACCAAACGAGACCGTTGGCAGACTTGATGAACATTGGTAGGTGTATGTGCCTGCTGGATGTTCCCCATCAAATATGGTTGATGGATTTCCTTCAATACTGTCAGACGAGACCGCTGATAGAATTGTTGATTGTAAACATGTGTATGTTCCTTCTTATCAGTTTCCACCATATTAGATTGGTGAGCTTATTTGGTTGTAGTCAGATGAGCCTACTGACTAGATGATGACATATAAATAGGTGTATATGCATGCCTATAATACTCCGCTGGAATTGCCTGGTGGGATTGGTGTGTTACTTCCAGACGAGTCTGCTGGGTAGTAACATCAGGACAGACAAGTGTATATGCCTGCTCGTTGTTTTCCATCAAGTTTGCTTGATTGACTTCTCCGGAGGGGTAAAAGTAGGAACCTACTCCCTGTTGAACAGATTTTGCCTCTGGCAGTTCGTTTTGCGTACTCGGGTCTGAGGAACCTGATCCGAACACCTAAAGTTGATACCCTCATCATGTTGAGGGCACACTTCCACACGATTCTGGTGGTGATTGGTGATGAGAGCCCTCGGGAAGGACTCCCCTCTCCTTGAATCGAGGCCTTGAGTGACCTCTTCATTCACCTCCCCATAATATGGGAGGTACTGGTGATTGCGTTCTGAGGATAACGACTCGAAACGGTTGGATACGGTGGTTGGCACCACCTTCTTCTTGATCGTTGGTCATTGCTGTCCAGACAACCAAGGTGAATTATTGACTTGGAGGGCTTGTCGAGCAGCCTCCAGAGTCAGAATGGTACCTTGTTGATGGTATTCCTTAACCAGTGCATTTGAGACCCAGAGTTGAAGATAATAAGTAGGTGATGTCGTCCTCAGAGCGGATGAGGATCTAGCATGATTAGCAGCAAAGGCATTCATAGGTGTGAACATTAGAGAATCCATTTCTATAACGCAGAGGGATCTTTGAAAAGAGTGAATGTTTGACATAACAGAAATAATCAAGATAATTCTGGCTACTACATCTTTTGGATGAGCACATATGTTATTGATTTCTTTGTTGGCCCTCACATTGATTTAAATAGGGGCCTAAAAAATAAGTAAAACACCGTTTAACTTGGTTAATGATTCTCGTCGGGTTCACCATTTTTGTTTCTTCTTGGAAATGGGGATGACCTTGTTTGTTTAAGGTTAAAACACTCCAATCAGTTTCTAATGGTTTTATTAGTAGAACTAGAATCATCCAATGATTCTATATCCATTTGGACCTACTTTCTAAAGGTAGGTTCTCAGTAGTTGTGGACCAATGAGGCTTAAGATTTTTCATTGGTTGAGAGGATGGGAGGTTGGACTCATCACACCTTTTTGGGGGAATTATTGTCTACTCTGGGACTCTCTTATATATTTATGTTATGTTTGAGAATCCTTATTAAATTACCAAGCATGAAAATGAGTTTTCCTTTAGATCTTGCAGTCAATGATTGATATGTAGGGAATTTAGTGAATCTTTTATATGTATTTGAGGTTCTTCATCGATAGAGAATCATCCGTATTTATTAGAGATTCTTAGTCAATGGTATCCTTAAATACATTATATAGAAATCTCTTGGTCGTTATGATAACCATACTGGTTTAAATCCACTCAGTGGGGCACTTGATGTTTATTGTCATTCAGAAGGACATGGATTATTTTAGAGTTGGGATCGTACCCGCAGATCTGCTACCTACATATCCATGTTAAAGAGGAATCAGAACCCATGTAGTTTGGTAATTAAGATATAGTTTAACGTCATATGGAATGAATGATAATTAATGAGTAATGGGCCTGAACCTTATAAAGTCTTCCTACGTACTCTACTTTTAAGGTAGAGATCAAATTCTATGTAGTTTGATTAATAAGTGTGGGGATTACGTATGATTAATGGCCCAAAGAGATGTGTCGTGGTTACTTTTTCACTCTAAGCTCATGTGAGTCATGCTCGGTGTGAGAAAGAAGAGGTATTAGTAAACCTGACGATTTGTGCCACGAAAGATGTGGTCACAAAGAATAATATGGGGCTTAAGTATGTGTGACTGCCCATGTAGGTGATTACTATTATTTACTTCTACAAAGAATCCCAAGAACAAGGTCCACAAAGATATTCATTCTTTATGGAGATTTGGATACTCTAACTGGGGGCTTACTCGTGAGGAGGATGCCCAAATAAGGGGGGGGACTTATGATTGGGGCTTACTCCGGAAAAGGAGGCCCAGGTTAAGGGAAATTATGACTAGGGATTACTCCTAGAAAGGAGGCCCAGGTTAAAAAAATTTGTAACTTGGGGTTTACTCCTAAGAAGGAGGCCCAAAGTTAAAGGGACTTACAGCTTGGGACTTACTCCTGAGAAAGAGGCCCAAAATTAAAGGGGACTTGGGGCTTACTCCTAAGGAAGATGCCCATTAACAGGGTCCATAAAGGTATTTGTGCTTTATGGAGATTTAGATTCTTATGATTAGGGTTACTCCTAAATAGGATGCCCAGATTAAGGGGAATTTGACTTATTATTGTAGCTTACTCCTAAGAAGGATGCCCAGATCAAATATTCTCTCATCTTAAGAGATGAGGTTGGATGAAGGGAACCTCTAACTGTAATGATATAAAGTTATATAAATAAAAAGGTTTTGAGAGATGTTCCACATGATTCCTTTTAGATAAGGAAGCCAACAAAGGAACCATGCAATAAGTGGCTTTGAAGGAGGTTTTGAAGGCTAAATCTTGAAGAGGAGAAGTGAATTTGAAGAAAAGAAGTGAAATAGGCAGGAGGGGAAGCCAAGAAGAGGCAGGCGTGCAAGTCCTATTTGGGTGTGCAAGTCCTGGTTGCGCAAGTATACTTGCGCGACATGGGTGTACATGGGTGACGGTTAACCAATAGGGTAATACTTGGGTGAGACTTAGCTCAAGCCCTTAGTATTATCCCTAAAGGCTTCTAAAATGGTGGCGCGCAAGTTCTGTTGAAGGGATAAGGTGGCGCACAAGTGTGGTCAATTCCCTTAAGGGTTTGACACTTAGGCGTGCAAGTGTTGATGAATTCCAACTCTTAGGCATTATTTTCCCTCTTTAGATCTTCCATTCTAGGTAATAAATTACCTTAAAAGTGTTCGGAAGACTTCAAGTAGAGTCTAGGGTGCCGAGAGTTTAAATCTAACTTTTGGATTTTTTTTCTGTCCCGAAATGGGGGGCCCACAAGGGGTACTTATAGGCCATTGAAGACCATGGGAGAAAATAAAATAGGGCACGCAAGTCACCTAAACGACCAATATGTGGCACGCAAGTATAATTTCACGACCATGGTGAAACTTGCACGACCCATAATTAAAGAAATCCTTGTTCATTACTTTGTCAATTTTTTTATGTTTCTTTAAAGTATGAATCTCTTTGTGCTGAACGTATTCCCATTTTTCATTTGTTATATCTGTAACGGAAAGAAGCACTAACATAGTCATATATAATGATAATTAATTTCTAACGGAAGTGAAAAAATGTAAAAAGTTTTTAAGAATCTTTTGAAATAAAACATTTTAGTGCAGGTAAAGGAATATATTAAATAGAATATAAAGCGAAAAAGGAATATTGTTTTTCATAAAACCATAAATGAAGGAAGATAATTTTTCATGAAAAATGATTATTTTGGTAAATATAATGGTGGATTAAAATATATTATGGATGGTACTTGAAAATGGGTAAGAAATCATAAATTGCCCTTTAACCGGGCTTGCTTATTTGGAGGAATTGAGAAGGGAGACTTTATAAAAAATGTATTTCCCCATTAAATAAGGATGATATGTTCTAGATATATGATTTTTAAACATTTAAAAATAATATATAATAATTATATACAAATAAAAAATAATTACATTGGGGGTAAAGAGAGATAAATCATAACCCGAAGTAAAAATGGAGGTTCATAAAAAATCCATTACCTTGTGTCTGAAAGTGTTCTACAGTTGAATATAATTTACCAGAGAATCAAATTAAATCCATTAATAAATTAATTAATAACATTTTTTACATTTATTTTATCTATTATAATTTTATTAAGTTCATTTATTGCCTTTTTTATGAGTTATAAAATACAATTTCATAATTCATGGGTGTTTATTTCCTTGGTTGTCATGATCGGTGCACTTGTATACATGTATGGAAAATCATGTAAAATGGGAATAGTTGTCCAGAATTGAAATTAAATGTTATTAATTAACTTAAGGAATATTAAATGGTCATATATAAAATTTTTCCATATTTTAGGATGATTAAATAGACAAAAAATTAATGATAACTATTTATATTATTTTGGCATGTTTTCAATCATCATGAAATAGTTTTGTTTTATTAATTAATATTATGTATAAATTCTAGTTACCGAACCTTTAATACAATGTAATAAATATATTATAATATGGTTTAACCATAAAAATGGTTTTATGACAATAATTGATGGTATTAATAGAAATTTAATACTCATCGTCCTTGAATGCGATAAATCAACACATCATAGATGATGTTTTCATCTTTAGAAGAAAAGGGGAGGGGAAGAGAAATAATGATGGAATATTAAATTAATATAATAAAATTATAGTATATAAAAGATATTAGAGTTATAATTTCACTTTGATAATGAGTGGTTAGGATAGGAAATTAAAATAAAGTAAATTTAAAAGAAATTAAATGAAAAATAATGAGGTTTTTTGCTCTTGAATTCTTCTCCTTGAGAGCCTCCTTAGAGGAATTGGTTTTGTGATTTTTTTTGAGACCAATGGTTCTTGGAAATGGGTTAGAGACTTTGTAAGAGTATTTTGATGAAATTTAAAAATATTAAAAGATTTTGAGTTGTGAGGAGAAGAGGTGGTGAGGGGTGGTATTTATAGTGGATGAGAGGGGCGTTTTTTTATTATTTTATTCACTTGTTTGTTATTTTTCCTCAAGAATGTCATTATTTTAGATTATTTTGAATAATTATACTAACTAGTGCATTTTATTTTGAAACAATTGGGCATGAATTATCCGTACATCATCCACGAATCCATAGTTTATGTATTTAACTTATTCCATAAATTATTATATTTCACTATTCAAAAAAAAATCTAACTATTTGAAAAAAAATCCCAAAATTTTACCCTAACCATTTTATGATGTGTATGATTAAAAAATGTACTCCATTATATTAAAAAAATTATAACTATGATAATTTCTTTAATTAAAATCATCATTTACTCATAAAATACCAATTTTAAAATTATAATTGATTTTATAACACTTTGAAAAATTAATTATGGTCTCATAAAATTATCTTATAATCATAAGACAAAAAAATATTAATTTATAAATCTATTTTGAAAATATAATTTGTTAAAATCCTTATATTAATTATAAATTTATAAATAAACTTCTATGTTTCACAAAAATACCAATACATTTTTTTATTATTTTCTAAACATTTATTTACTTATTCCATAATATTATTATATCATATTTTCATTTATAAGATGACTAAATTCTATTTATAATTTAACAGGTGATGTTACTGTTATATTGGATAGTTTACTATTCAGAATGGTCACATTACTATTCTAAGGGTTAGGTTACTATTCCATTGGTTTTTGGTTCTGTAATTTCTATAAATACCTCTTATTTCATTCATTATTAAATTTTAATATTTTTATTGTGTTCTCTATGTGATTTTATGTGATTTATACTATATTAAATAATTATAAAAGGGGAAATTTAATTGATATAATTCTGGGCCATTACAAACTACGCGAGGATTATATAGTCACGTGAATGATGAGGTGTGAGGTGATTATACACCCATCGTATGATCAACAGGTCATATCATGATTGTATTTCCATTAGATGATCAAGATTATATCTCATGATCAACCCTCATGTAATGTATTCTCTATATTTATCTTGATTTAGTCACTTAGCTTTGTTAAGAGGAATGATCTTGTGATCATGTGATACCACTACTCTGGAAAGTTCTCTCTTGTGTGTACCCTCCTTCTCCTTCTCTATGTCCTACATTATTTTCCAAGGGGGGTTATAGTCATTTCTTCTTTGGTATATATGAAGATTTTCATTTAAAACAACCCATGTAACCTATCTTGAGTCAGTGTAAGGACCATCCATAGAAGTCAGTAAAGTATTTTGTGTTTCACATGATCAATTCACATGTCATTGGTAACATCCTCCATTATTCATGTGTTAAATAATAATCATGTTATAAGTTCATCATTACCAGTTTTCTTTAACCCATGATATGTTTGGGGTCACTCTAATGATAAAGGGTTCATGACCAGTGGTTCGAGTTGCATCTCTAAGGCCACATAAAGAAATCATGGCATTAAGATGACTTGTCCAAGGATTTTTGTGTGATCAATCTAACATGGACATGTGATTTCTCGTGATCAATATGACATGTACAAGTCCTTTCACATGATATATACCAGCATGTATGGCGTGATCAATTTCAACATGTCTAAGGGATTTTTCATGATCAAATTAACATGCCCAAGAGATTTCACATGATCAAGTTGATATTTCCATGTGATTTCACATGATAAATGTAAACACATCCAATGTATTTCACATGATTAAATGTGATATATAAAAGGGATTTCATGTGATCAATCCTAAATACCAAAGGTCTTTCATGTGATCAAGAAGACATGTTGAAGATCTTCTGTTTCATTTATGTTGACATGCGTCGGAATTAGATAACGCAACCACAATATATTCCAAATTCATCCATACATGATCCAAGAGTGTATCCCATTACAAAGGATTCGAATTTACTAGTCATGGAACCCGAACGGAGTTACGTATAAGAATTTATGGAAGTTCAAAGTTAGGCTATTGGAAATGTCCATCCAGGATGGTTTTGGGGAAAAGTATGAATTTGCACGCAAAAATGGAATCTTGCGTGAAAAAATGGAACCTTGAATGAAAAAGTGAATATTGCACTTGAGAACAAAATATTACGTGTAATAAAGGAATTTTTTATGCAACCCCTCATATAAACCTATTATGTGCCAAATCTGACATCAAACACCCCTTTGTTCATGCACCTGCCATAGGTTGCGCGAAAAACCACTTGCATGCTCGGAATTTTACGTACACCACCTTTCAAGGTTTCGATTATAAATACAGGTGCACCCCCTACTTTCAAAAAAAACTTTAGAGGTTAGCTACCACTCTACTGCACTTACAACTTCCTATTCCGCACTTGTGCAGAAAAGAGGAACCCACCATGGGAGATCTTTCGCGACAGGTCCCATATGTGTCCGCTTTCACACAGACTAATAGTGGTTTTACCCTCACCCGATCCCTTTGCTTTGTAGGATTGATGATACCGATTGTAGGATCAAAATATACTGTAGATTCTCAATATACAAGAGGTAATGGGGGGTGAATTGTATCTTTTAAAAATTCCATTGGAACTTTTAAATTTGATATAAACCTTTCTATTGTTTAACAAAGTTAAACAAGGTAAATTCACAAAACCTCTTAGTTCTAAAAACATTGTAGATTTCAGAAATATGGGTCCAGAAATGAAACTTAAGAAAAGTTTACAAGGACAAAGATTTTTCCTTAAAGCATATAGAATCTTACTAATCAGAGTTCAAGTATAAGAAAGTATAACATAGTCATACATTCCTTATTAATCAAAATTCGGTGGAAAAAAAACTTAAAACAACACAAGTAACAAGTATGAAATCTTTTAACCCAAAGAGTAGGGTATCCAACAACCTTGGATAAAGGTCCCTTGATTTATACTTTAAAGAAATTATATCTTAGCCACACCAGGGTAAGCCCTCGATAGGAATATCGGAGTCTTTCTAGCTATCCCCGCAAACCCTTGAACTTCAAGGTAGTTTTCACCTCTGTCTTCTTTATCAAGGAAGTACTTGAACTTTAAGGTAATCAACACATCTGTCTTCCTATCCCCAAAAGCCCTTGAATGTACTCAGCAACATTTGGAGTCACAAAAAGCAATCTGAACAAGATGTTCAGTATGCCCAAAGCATGAGAGTATCTCTCTCTCTAGAAATCACTTCAAAATCATGTAATCTCTAGAGTTTTAGATCAGTCAGTCTTAGTGTTGTGAGCTTGTTCAAATGAGCTCCTCTTTTTAGGTATATATCTAACGGTCTTCTCTCTCCTCCAATGGTCATATTTCTCCTTGAATCTCAGAGGGACCTATATACGTGTCACTCAAAAAATGTTTAGTTAGAAATACAATACACGACATCATTTCATAACTATAACAAAGGTAAGAAAAATATGGTTGCTCAACCAAATCTAATTTTCCAGAGTCTAAGGAAAATAAATTTCAAAGTCTAAGACCATTAGGATTCTATATTTCATGAATATTAAGATTATGTTTTTCATGGAATCCATAATCAGAATTCTATATATTTCAATGTTTTAATTCTAAGGAATTCAGAACCAGAAATCCATGGAATTTGGAACCTGAATTCTACGGAATTTGGAACTTGAATTCTAAGGAATTCATAACCTAAATTCTAAGAAATTATAAACTAGAATTATAAGAAATTTAGAGTCTAAATTCTAAGGAATTCAGAGTCTGAATTCTAAGGAATTCAAAGTCTGAATCTCGGATAATTTGAAGTCTGTATTTCAGAGAATTCGGAGTCTGAATTTCAGATATTTTGGAGTCTGAATTTCAGAGAATTTGGAGTAAGAATTTTAGAGAATACAGAGTTTGAATTTCGGAGAATTTAGAGTCTGAATTTCAAAGAATTTGGAGTCAGAATTTTAGAGAATTCAGAGTCTAAATTTTAGAGAATTCAGAGTCTGAATTTTAGAGAATTCAGAGTCTGAATTTTATGGAATTTAGAGTCTGAATTCCAGAGAATTTGGATTCTGAATTTGGAAGCTGAAAACATAATACTATAAATCTAAGTATTTATAGAATTCCAAGGTTTTAGAATTGAAACCAAATTTTATAATTAGGAATAAAAAGAGTTAGGATTATAGAAACTAAAACATGAACAATGAAAACATGGTAAGGATAAATTTTCCTTGGGGAAGGATAATTTTCCTTAATATAGAGTGTTTGTGATTTTCAAAACATAAAGTAATGTAATAGTCATAAGGAAACCTTATTGACTACACAATCTCCCCCTTTTTGGAAAGAAAAAACATCCTTACTAAAAAGAATATAAGGACTTTAAAATTTTATGAACTTAAAAATAAAAACTTATATCCCTTTACTTATGGATCAATGTGAATATGACTAACTCCCTTTTAGGTTTTGAAAACCCTAAGGATTGTATTCTTGATTTACTGAATGAGATTTCACATTTTCTTGCATACAAAAATATTCAGGATAAAAAATCCCCCTTGGATGAACTCCCCCTTTCTTAGTGAAATTTCTTCTTTACTTAGTATTCTTTTAAACATTTCTCTCTCCCCCTTTGCGATTTTTGAAAAGGAATAAAGAGAATGGAAAAGAAAATATGGTACCTAAAATATTAGTACTAAACATCCAAAAAATATTAAGTACAATAAGAACTTCATTAATATTGGAAGAATTTGTATAACAAGGAAATATACAAAAAAAGATCATATTTGGAAAAGATTATCCTTCTTTATCCTTCAGAATTAGCTTCTTCACAATGGTTTTCAACTTCTTGATCTCTTTTTGATCTTCTTCCATACGCATGATAATCTGATCCAGATCTTCAGTTTTCTTCTCTAAGGCTTTTATCTTTTCTTCTTGAGCCTTAAGATTCTCTACCTGGGCCTTTAAGACTTATTACTGATTAAAAAACTTCTCTTCTACCTCAATTCTGAGATCCATTTCTCTCTTCCAATTCATAGCCACATAATTTAGCTTCCCATTCAGATCCTTAATTTATTTCTTCTGAGAAGTCTGTTCAAGACTTAACTTTTTCTCAAAAATATTATTGAGATCCTTGATATTCACATATTTGGTGTCAAAATTGTCCTTGACACTATCTTGAAATTCATCAAGGATTCTCATATCTTCTATTGTCTTCCTTGAACAACTTTTCATCTTATTGCAAGATCATTTATGATCCTCATAGCTAATGAGAAAATATTTGAAATCTTCCTTGAGACTAACACATTTATCCATCACCAAGGAAACAGAATCCAACTTTTGGTTTAACAAATGATGAAGCATCTGGAATCTTAAGTATATACTTGGGAATAAAGGAATAGTTCCAACAAGTTTTTTCAAAGACTGAACAACAAATTCATGTCCAACTGAGGATGATTCTGAATCTGAGACTTTGGTTGGTGAGGATTCTTTTTTTATTTCAACAGACTTCCTCTTCGATAAAGCACTAACTTCTTTCTTCTTTATCATAGATTTTCTAGGTGTATTCTCAACTACTTGTTTTCCCTTATCATCCTTCAGAATGATTTCTTCTTGATTAGGATATTCATTTTCACTATCTGATAGCTGAACAATTTTATCTTCATCAACTTCTTTTTTCTTGTCTCCTACCTCAACATCCTATGGGTGAATGAAATCATGATTTCTACTTTCATTTTCGAAAAACTTATTCACTTCTTCCTCACCCTTCTCATAATTTCCTATGGTAGAATGTTTTGAAGACTTGGTATTAGAAGTTCGGATTGAGTGTTTCACAGAAAGACTTCCCTACTCATGTAAATCCTCTACTTGCTTTATCAAGTCCTCAGTATCACCACTGCCTTCTTCTTATTCTTCTTCAACTTCTTCTTCTTAGACTATTTCTTCTTCTTGATATCTTTCTAGAATCCCTAACTTCTTTCCCAAAGTCTCTAGTAATGGTCCTACTAGAAAAGATTCTGGTACCGGAATTTTTTCAGAGACTTTTTCAGTTGCCTTGATAAGAGATTGAATGACTTCATCTTCCGATAATTTCTTCCTTTGCTTATATTCTTTTTATTCCTTTTCAATATTCTTAGCAGTCTTTTACTTCAATGATTTTTCCTCAGAAGAATAAAATCCAAAAATTAGGCTCCCCTTCCTTCCATTTTTTCTTTTCCTCTTTCCATTTAGCTACAACTTCATCAGGTAAGCTTTTTGCTTCTTTGGCTTTAAGGGTGCGGATTGAGTTTCCTTCTCTACAGGTGTTTTTTCTTTTTCTTCTAATTCCTTCACCTTCATATTCCTTCCACAATTTTTAGAGGTTTCAGCCACCTCGTATTTATTTAAAATAGCTTCAAATTCTACTTCTGAAAAATCATGAAATTATCTGGATTGAATATTAAAAACAATCTTCGTACTCCTTAGAGTATCATCGCTCAAAAGTATCACCTTACTATTTCTCGTCTTAGAACTGCAAGGAATCTTGAAAGACTGAAGACAAAGAACATTGATCTTTGAAATAATGACCAGATACATGATAATATGAGACTTCAGAATTCCATTCTTTATGTTCTCAATCATAACCAAGATATGCTTAACCAGGTTTATCGTTCTTAGGTTCACCAAGAAAACCAGAATAAAAATATCACTTTTCCTCATGGTATCCCTATCCCCTTTTCTCGGAATGAGAAAACCCTGAACCCAGAGCAGATGAATCTAAAGATTTGTAAAGAGATGCATAATTTTTATATTCTTCACTTCCTTCAATCCAAGATAGTCTATAGCCTTTTCCTTTTCAAAAGATCCTATTACATCAGGAAGCTTGTGTGAGAAAACTCTACTTCTCCCTCATAAAAAATTCCTATCATATTTGCAGCCATGTTATAATAAAGAGAGTATGTTTTTCTATAGCTCTTGAAAGGAAATTTATCTCTTCCTCTTTCATTAAAGAAACTAACTATCTCATAGAATTCAACCAGCAATTCTGGATATACCAGATCCTGTGATCTTGGTTTTGATATACATACACTATCCCAACTATTCATCTTGATATTCTTAGAAACAATGGAATCATACTTGGCATAAAACTTTAGATCGAATAACCTTTTTCTGTAGATCTGTCACTCAGAAATTTCCATAACATTTGAGATTTCTTTCTAAGAAGAGTCTTCATCAGACATTAGGAAGTAATGAAACTTTAAAGATCCAGAACGACATTAAAAATGGAGGCAGAGCTTCAGCACACGAAGGCTTGTGGTTTGATGTGGGACAAGCATCGGGTGGCCTTTATATAGGCAATTTAAGTGATGGTTCAACTTCCCTTATTGATCTAATAGTTGGAAAATTATTGAGAAGATCTAATGGTTGAAATGATAACCGAAGAAGGATTTTAATAGGTTCTGATCTTTTGAGGTTTAAAAAAAATCAGATTTATGGAAAAGTGAATCTGAAGAGTTTAAAAAACAAATTTAAATACCAGCAAGGAAAAAATGATTATGAAGACTTAGGAAGGGAAACACACCTTTCAGATTTCCAGGAATATTATTTGTAATAAGGAAAATGTTTCTTGAAATATTTTAGATTCTGAAAATTTTGATTACGAAAAACTTTGACTACGAACATTTAGACTACGAAAAATCTTAAAAAAAATATGAAAATTTGATTACAAAAAATTTAACTATGAAAACCTTTATTACTAACGTTTTAACTACCAAAAAAAATTTGAGTACTAAAATTTTAGATTTCGAAAAAAAAATTGGATTATGAAAATTTGATTACGAAATTTTTTTTTGAATACTAAAAAAATTAACTACAAAATTTTGTTAACTAACAAGAAATTTTACTCCCCTTATGAAAAGGAGTTTTTTACTATAATGAGATAGGTTTAAACAATAATTTAATAAGGAATATTAACTTACGGTTATCATTCCTAACTTCTGTTTATTGTATTCAAATCTATCGTATGATAATTATTTTGTGAAAATATCAGCAAGTTGATCTTGCGTTCCGATAAATTGAAGAATGATATCATCTTTTTATGTGTGATACCTAAGAAAATGATGCCTAATATCTATGTGATTTGAACGAGAGTGATGTGAAGGGTTTTTACATAAGGAAATGACACTATTATTATCACACAATATTTTTGTTTTGGTAAAACTCATACCATAGTATGTGAGTGTGTGTTGCATCCACAAAACTTGAGCACAACAACTTCCAACTGCTACATATTCAGCTTCAGCAGTGGAAAGTGCTACTGAGTGTTGCTTTTTGCATGAACAAGAAACTAATGAATCTCCTATGAAATGAAATGTTCTGGATGTACTTTTCCTATCCATTATAAATCCACCAAAGTTGGTATCTGGAAAACTTTTTAAAACAAAATCATTTCCATAAGTATAAAAGAGTCCCAAATCCATGGTTCCCTTTAAGTAGAAAAAAATACTTTTCACTACCTTTATATGATATTCCTTAGGATTATATTGATATCTTGCACATAATCATACTGAAAACATTAAGTCTGGATGACTAGCTATCAAGTAAATTAGACTTCCTATCATACCTCTAAAGGATGTTTGATCTACTGGTTTCCCAACTTCATCAAGATCAAGTGAATTTGATGTACCAATGAGAGTACTTATACTCTTAGAGTTTTCATATCGATACTTTTTAAGTAGATATTTAATATACTTATGTTGGGATATATATATTCCTTCTAGTTTTTGAGAAATTTAAAAACCAAGGAAAAATGTTAACTCACCCATCATACTCATTTCAAACTCATATTTCATTAGATCCGAAAAGGAATCAGTTAAAGATTGATGAGTTGAACCAAATATAATTTCATCAACATAAATTTGAACAATAAAAACATTTTATTTATCTTTCTTTATAAAAAGGGTTGGATCAGCATTTTTCTTAACATAATTGTTTTGAAGAAAAAACCATGTAAGTCTATCATACCAGGCTCTAGGAGTTTTCTTAAGTCCATAAAAAGCTTCGGTAAAATTGAAAACATGTTGGGGGTGTTTTTTTATCTTCAAAACTAGGATGTTGTTCAACAAAAACTTCCTCTTGAACATAGCCATTAAGGAAAGCACATTTAACATCCATTGGAAAATTTTTGAAATTGAAGAATGCTGTAAAGGCAAGTAGAATACGAATAGATTCAAGTCTGGATACTGGAACATAGGTTTCTTCATATTCTATTCCTTCATGTTAATTATTGCCTTTAGCAACTAATCTAGCTTTATTTATTACTATGATTCCATTTTCATCACACTTGTTTCTGGAGACCCATTTTAATCCAATAACAGAGGTTTCGTTAGGTCTTTCAAACAAGGTCCAAAATTTATTCCTTTAGAATTCATTTGGCTCATCTTGCATATATTTTATCCAATCATCATCACTTAAAGCTTCATTAATTCTTTTTGGTTCTAATTAGGAAAGAAATACTAGTTGTTTTACTTCATTTTTCAAGGAAATTCTTGTCCTTATAGGTTGATTTACATCAGCAATGATACTATCACTAGGATGATTCTTAAGAAACAACTTATTTGGGTTTTGTAAAACTTGTTCATCACTATATGGTAGGAAGTATTTTGGTGTAAATACTTCAGAAAAACTTTCTTGAAGATTTTCCTTATCAAAAGGATCTTCTATCAAGGGTTGATAATTAGTTTTTGAAAACACATCTGAAGATGTAGGTTGAGGTTGTTTAAAAACAAAGGGATTAGTTTAATTAAATTTAACATGTATTTTTTCTTCAATAGTACAATAATTTTATTGAAAACTCCATAATCCTTATTGGTTTTGGAGTAGCCTAAGAAAATTACTTCATCAAATTTTGGTGCAAATTTGTGTAGATTATATTTAGTATTCAAAATTAATACCTTGCAGCCAAAAAACTTGATGTAGGAGAGTATAGGTTTTCTACCATTCCATAACTCATAAGGAGTTTTATTAATAAAAGGTCTAATAAAAACACAATTTATAGTATAATAAGAAGTACTTACATCTTGAGACCAAAAATGTTTGGCTATATAATATTCACTCAACATAGTTCTTATTATATCTTGAAGATTATATTTCATCTTTCAACAACACCATTTTGTTGAGGAGTTCTTGGTGCTGAGAAGTTGTGAGTAATGCCTTTTCTACTATAGAAAGTTTCAAAATCATAATTTCGAAATCCTCCTCAATGATCACTATAGATAGTTATCAATGTAAGGTTTTTCTCATTTTTAACTTGGGCTATAAAACATTTGAAATAATAAAAAGCTTCATATTTATTTTCTAGAAAATATACCCATGTAAATCTAGTGTAATCATCAACTAAGAAAAATACAAAATATTTGCCTCCAATGCTTCCAGTTTGTGTTAGATAAAAAAGATCCATGTGTACTAACTGTAATGCATTAGTGGTTGAGACTTTGCTGACTGATTTAAATCTTGATTTATGTTTCTTACCATATTGACAAGGATAACAAACATTTGAACAATCAAATCTAAGCTCCGTTACATCCTTAACTAGTCTTTTCTTAGAGAGTTTGCATAGGTTCCGAAGATTATAGTGTCCTAACCTTCTATACCATAACCAAGAATGATATTACATTATACTAAGACAAGGTAGATCTTGGCTCCTAAGGTCTTCGAAGTATAGTGTGTAAACATTCTCTTTCCTATTTGTATAAAGAATAAACTCTTCCTTATAATTGTGTACTAAACACTTTTCATTCCTAAAATTCAAAAGGTAACCTTCATCACATAATTGACTTATGCTAATGAGATTGTTCTTAAGATCCTTAACATATAAAACATTTGAAATCAAAGTTTTTCAAAGAAGAACAATGTTACCTATAACAATAATTTCTCCCTGAGCATTATCTTCGAATGTTAATTTTCCTCCCTTCGTCTTGATAATCTTTTCAAAGAAGTTTTTGTTACCAGTCATATGCCAGGAACATCCACTATCCATGTATCATGTATTTCTATTGGTACTATATATACTTTCCTAAAACTAAGAGTGTTAGGCTTTTGGAACCCAAACATTCTTGGATCCAAAAACTCCAGAAAGAAAAATTTTATGAATCCACATTTTCTTGGAAAAATAAGCTTATGAAAACCTAAAGATTGAGTTTTGTTTAGGGAACAATTTTTTCCCAATTCCCACCACAATGACACTTAGTGTATAATGGAGCACTTTAAGAAACAAAATAATTGTTACTAAAAACTAGTTTTCAACTAGTATAACCAAATCCATAATTATTCCTTAGAGATTGAATTTGGGAATACATCTTCTCAAAATTTTCCTTTCCCAGGGTAAAATTTGACAAACACTTACTCATGGAAATATTTCTGACATTAGTCTAATAACTTAGTTCTTATCCTCAAAAACATTAATTTTAGCACTAGAGTTAGGATCTAAAACATTTTTCTTAGAAATTACTTTTTCAAGATCCTTATAAAGTTTATCCTTCTCGGAATTAACTTCCTTAAGGGTTTTTGAAACATTTTTAAAATAATAATTTTTCTTTTCATGAATTTTAGAAAGATCTGATTTTTTTGTAAGAATAGTAATTCTAGAGTATGCCTTATCAAGCTTTTTCTTAACTTTTGAATTTTCATTCTCAAGGAGATTAGAAAACCTAGAAACTTCTTCATAAGTAGGTAAAGTATTTATTTATTAGAAGAAGATTCTTCATTAAAAGATTCATAGTATTTACTATCAATATAATTAGTATTCAAGGATACATTGGTTATGGATTCAGCATTGTGTATCTTGGCCATTAAATAATGATTTTCAATAGGTAACTTGGCATGTAAACCAATACTCTTTTGTCCAGAAGATTCATACTCTGAGGATTATTCAGAAGAGTCTCCACCACTGGCTCTCTAGGTGTCATTGGCTTTCAAAAATTTCTTAGCCTTATCCATGTAGTATTTCTTTCTATTCCTCTCAGAATGATTTTCCTTTCTATAATTTCTCTTAATCATAGGAAAATATGGCCTTATATGTCCTGATCTTTTGCATTCATAACAAGTTACTTTAGAGTCATTCTTATCCTTTATTTCTTTTTTCTTGTATCTAGATTAAAAGTCTTTCTTCCCAACTATCTTGTTCATCCTACAAGAAAGATTATCTAACTCGTTTTCTAAAGATTCACTTCCACTAGATTTAGATTGGATAACAACCTTCTTAGATTTAGATCTTTTAACTCTCTTAGGAGTATTGGATTTCATATGATTTGAAGTAGTTGTAAAAGCAACACTTCCATTTCTATTCTTCTTCTTAATATTTTCAAAATCTCTCTTCATTATGGTTTCATGTTGAAGAAGTGTTCTAAAAATCTCATTAAAAGAAATCTTAGAAACTCTTCTATTTTCATCTATAGCAGTCCTCTTAGATTCTAATTCGTTGGGAATTATATCTATGATTTTTTCCACAAGTGCTTCATAATCTAAACGTTTCTCACCCATAGATTGTAAACTATTGACAATGGTCATGAATCTTTGTTGTACCTTACAAATGGGTTCTCCATAAGGAAAGCAAAAACCATGATATTCAGCTCTGAGCATAGCTCTTCTAGTTTCAATGACTTTGGAAGTTCGAAAATGAGTTACTTAAAGCTTCTTAAAAATACTATTTGCTGCTTCACAAGATAAAATTTGGCTATATATATTTCTAGTCATGGAATAATGCAAAGTATTTTGTACCTTAAAGTTCAGCTAATATTCAACCTTTTCTGGATTAGTAAAGGTTCTAAGTTCCTTATCATGAATTTTATAATCTCCAGTTGACATAATGTAGTTTTCTAAACCTGTTTTTATTCCAAATTTCTTCATCAGATCTCTCCAGTACTCAAAGTCATTCCCATCAAATATTGGTGGTCTAGTAGGATTAAGATTGTCAATCAAACCAACATTCATTCCTGCCATCTAAAAGAAACTATCTTTCTACACAAACTTTGTTAATAATAGAAGTCTGTAGACAAAAAAATCCTAAGAAAGGAAAATATAGAACAATGAAAACTTGAGAAAGAAAACTTATATGTGAATATAAGTATTTCAGAGACCTCCTCTTATACCAATTGTAGGATCGCTGATACCGATTGTAGGATTGGAATATGATGTAGATTCTCAATATACAAGAGGGGGGTGAATTATATCTTTTAAAAATTCCTTTGGAACTTTTAAAGTTGATATAAAACATTCTATTGTTTAACAAAGTTAAACAAGGTAAATTCACAAAAACTCTTAGTTCAACAAACTTTCTAGATTCCAAAAATATGGTTCCAGAAATGAAACATAAGAAAATTTTACAAGGAAAAAGATTCTACATTAAAGCATATAAAATATTACTAATCATAGTACATGTATAAGAAAGTATAACATAGTTATACTTTACTTATTAATCAAAATATATCAGAAAAAAACTTGAAACAACATAAGTAACAAGTATGAAATATTTTAACCCAAAGAGTAGGGTATCCAACAGCCTTGGATAAAGGTCTCTTGATATATACTTTCAGGAAAGTCTGTCATACCCAAACCAGGGTAAGCCCTTGATAGGAATATCAGTGTCTTTCTTGCTATCCCCACAAGCCCTTGAACTTCAAGGTAGTTGGCACCTCTTTCTTACTTATCAAGGAAGTCCTTGAAATTTAAGGTAGTCAACACATCTGTCTTCCTATCCCCAGAAGCCCTTAAATGTACTCAGCAACATTCGGAGTCACACGAAGCAAGCTAAACAAGATTTTTAGTACACACAAATAATGAGAGTATCTATCTCTCTAGAAATCACTTCAACAGCATGTAATCTATAGAGTTTTATATTAGTCGGTCTCGGTGTTGTGAGCTCATTAAAATGAGCTTCTATTTATAGGCACATCTCCAACGGTCACCTCCCTTCTCCAAAGGTCATATTTTTTCCTTGAATCTCAAAGGGACCTGTATACATGTCACTCAAACAATAGTTAGTTAGAAATAGAATACACGACATCATTTCATAACTAATAGAGTTTTATATTAGTCAGTCTCGGTGTTCTGAGCTCATTAAAATGAGCTTCTATTTATAGGCACATCTCCAACGGTCACCTCCCTCCTCCAAAGGTCATATTTTTTCCTTGAATCTCAAAGGGACCTGTATACATGTCACTCAAACAATAGTTAGTTAGAAATTGAATACACGACATCATTTCATAACTATAACAAAGGTAAGAAAAATATGGTTGCTTAACCAAATCTAATTTTCTGGAGTCTAAGGAAAATAAAGTTCATAGTTTGAGAACATTCGGATTCTATATTGCATGAATATTCGGATTTTTTTTTCAAGGAATTCGGAATCATAAATCTATAGATTTCAGAGTTTGAATTATATGGAATTCAGAACCTGAATTATTAGGAATTCGGAACCTGAATTCAAAGAAATTCAGAACCTAAATTCAATGGAATTCGGAACATAAATTCTAAGGAATTCCGAACCTGAATTCTAAGGAATTCAGAACTGAAATTCTAATGAATTTAGAGTCTGAATTCTATGGAATTTAGAGTCTAAATTCTAAGGAATTCAGAACCAAAATTTTCAGGAATTCAGAGTCTGAATTCTAAGGAATTCAGAGTCGGAATTTAATAGAATTCATAGAATGAATTTTAGAGAATTCATAGTCTAAATTTCAGAGAGTTCAGAGTCTGAATTTCAGAGAATTAGAAGTCTTAATTTCAGAGAATTTGGAGTTTGAATTTTAGAGAATTCAGAGTCTGGATTTCACATAATTTATATTCTTAATTTCAGAGAATTTAGAGTCAAAATTTCTTAGAATTTAGAGTCTGAATTTTAGAGAATTCGGAGTCTAAATTTCAGAGAATTCAGAGTCTGAATTCGGAACATGAAAAAAATACTCTAAATCTACGTATTTATAGAATTATAAGGTTTTAGATGTGAAACTGAATTTTATACTTAGTAATAAAAAGTGTTACGTTTATAGAACTAAAACATGAACAATGAAAACTTGGTAAGGATAAATTTTCCTTGGGGAAGGAATTTTTCCTTATTAAGAAAAATAAAATTTACCTTAAGATAGAGTGTTTGTGATTTTAAAATCATAAAGGAATGGAAAAGTAATAAAGAAACCCTATTGACTCAACATGATTCCCAATTCATGCATGAGAAAACTACCTCTTGCATGAAAAACACCAATATTGCATGAAAATCATCCAATATTACCAGCGACCCCTCAATTTTTCATTCAACAATGCCACTGTGGTCAATTTTTATCACACCAGTGCAATTGTGCCCAATTTTTCACTCACCTGTGTTGTACAGTCCTATCTTTCGTGCATCCCTTCCTATGTGTAGACCATATTTTGTGCAACTGTGTCCAAGCATGTGCCCGCTGGTCCATACCGTTGGGGCTGCGCCCCCACTCCCCTGCTCCGGATCACTGTCGGGGTGCTGTCCCAGCCCTCTAAGCCGGTCCCTTTACTACTATCACTGATCCCCATTATAAAATGGGGAGTCACATTGCGAAATTTGCAAGCCAGGATTTTGAAATTTTCCTTTGCGCCCCTATGAATAGCCACCTTCCACCTATTGAATACCACGATTCGAGATCTTCCTCTAAACTCCATGAAATACCTTTAGTCGAAATATTCCCCTTGTTCCCTTTCACATGTCATGATTTGAGATTCTCATCTTCAATTCCTTGAGTACCTTGAGTTGAACCATTACTCAAGAAAATCATCCAAACCCCATCACATGTCTTTTATACCAAGTTGAACAAGAAATGGCTTCTCTTGCATAACTCCCAACACTACCCATTTCAAGGAACCTTATGTCCAATATTCCTATCTATATGACTTTAATCTATAGTAAACCATATTTAAAAAATATAGGATTCCTCTTGATCCAAAAAAGATATGCCTTATTCCGAATAAGAGATGCCTTATGTGCGAAGAATAAGATTCCAATAGTCCTCACAACATGACATTAAACTGTAGAATTCCCTATCATTCAATAATTGAATGCCACTTGTTCTAAATAAGAGATGGATTATGTGACAAGCATAAGGTACCTTATGCCATAATTACAATCACATAATTTTGAGAGTGTTGGAACCCATTCAAACATTCCATCATGCCACCTCATGATTTTCATATCCTTCATTTAGATCTTCATCCTCTTTCATGTCTGAACAAAACCCCTAACGGCTGGTCTCATGCCACCTCGGCTCACCTACCATCCTGGGCCAATGCCCTAGAAGATTTTGGATGAAACTTTGATTCAGGTCCTATGTTTCGAGCACAGTTAGTAGTCAACCATCATTTGTTTATCCCCAGTTCAGGCTAACATGATATGGATGTTGTGTTTCAAGCATGGTTAAAAGTTATCCTCTATTGTCATGCCACCCTCACCACATTCTGAATGTCGATCATGTGATTCAAACCTTTCATATTCCTTTTTTCGGAGTGATTCCAACACCCTTGGTGTTATACAACTTGTGCACTAGTGCATAGGTGTAATCCCCAATTATATGCCTCAACCCACCAGTGTGTTGGGTTTCTCTCATGGCTAGGCATGAGAAAGAAACACGGGATTCTTCCATGCATAATCCCCACCCATTGTTTCCACTCTTTAGCTACTCTCAGGTAGCTTCCTTGCATAATCTCCATCCACCATTTTTTCTCCAAAGCGAAACCCGGGCATCATCCATGCATAATCCCCATGCACCATTGCCTCTCTTTAGTGGCACCAGGTATACTTCCATTCATAATCCCCATTCACCATTGTTTCTCTTTAGTGGCTCCAGGGATGCTTCCATGCATAAGCCTGATGCACCATTTCTTCTCTTTAACAGAACAGAGGATACTTCCAAGTGTAATCTCCATCCACCATATTAGCTCCTTAGAAACACCCGGACAGCTTCCATGCGTAAGCCCCATCCACCATTTCCACTCCATAGTGGATCCCATGCATCATCCATGAATAATACCTATACACCATTGTCTCTCCTTAGCAACAACATGGCTGCTTCCATGCGTAAGCCCCATGAACCATTATGGATCCTTAGAGACACCAGGGCAACTTCAATGCGTAAGCCCTATCCACCATCTCCACTCCTTAGTGGTACTAGTGATGCTTCCATGATTAAGCCCGATCCACCATTGTTGCTCTCTTGCGGCACCCATGCGGCTTCCATGCGTAAGCCCCATACACCATTTCCGCTCCATAGAAGCACTTGGGCAGCTTCCATGTGTAATCTCTATCCTTCGTCGGGTCTGTTATTGCCTCTTGTTTCTCACCTCGAGCATAGATCACGTGATCTTAGAGTAAAAATGTGACCATGAAATCATCTTTGTGGCACTATATCATTTAATCCACAAGCCCACCTTCTGAACTATGTGGACATTGATCCTTGCTTCTATCTGAGAAAGGTACGTAGGAATCCACCATGAGGTTCAAGCCCAACACCCATCGGTCTCGACCACTTCATGTTAGTCCAGATTTATCCCGCATGATGTTAAACTACATTCACCCTTTTGAACTGTGTGGACTGTGATCCTTTCCCTTTTCGATCAAGGTACGTAGGAAGCCTCCCTAAGGTTCAAGACCAACACCAACTTGTCTCGAACCCCTTCATGTCAGTTCACCCCATCCTTCATGATGATAAACTGTATGACCCATATTAGTCATGCATAACATTAAACTATATCCCCCACTTTGAACTATGTGGGTTTTGATCCCTGTATCCTAGATAGGGTACGTAGGAAGCATCCTTGAGGTTCAACCCCAACCATCGGTAATCCATTATAACCTCAACCAGTGGTAATCCATTGTAGTCCCCAATAAGTGGTAAGTTGTTGTAATCCCCAACTTGTGGTAATCCATTGTAGTCCCCAACCATCGGTAATCCATTGTAGTCCCCAACTAATGGTAAGCTATTGTAGTCCCCTTTGCTAGGACTCACATCTCTGGTCTGCCCCCATGGCGTCAGACCCACTCTGAGGCTAATAACTGTGCATAAGCACCAATATGTCATCGATTCAATGACCTTTGTATACACCCTGATTCCATGCCCCATCCTGAACTACGTAGACTTTGATTCCACACCACGGGGATACGTAGGAGGCCTCCCCAAGGTCCAATCCCATCAACCATGTCTCAACGTTGTCTCTCCCTTGAGCCTTTGTGTTTTGTGATGGTCATGCCCCATCCTGGAGAATCTACTTCCTTCGGGTCCCATCCTTGCATCCATTCTCATGGGACCCCTCCATTGGTGTCCCATCATTCCACCTAACTACATTGACATTGATTCCTACCATGGGGATACATATGAATCCCCCTGAGGTTCAATACCGACACCACCATCGACTGCATTCTGGTTCCATCCCATCCCTCTCATCCACTTCATCCAACCATCCATCATCCATCCTAATTCTTACCAAGGACACCACATCCCGGTGAGGTCATGGAATTCATCCCATCGTTCTTCCTTCCAGGAATCGGGTAGCTAACCTTGAATAATTCGTAAAAAATCTATAACCATCCAAACATGAGTGTACCTCTTGCGATGGGCCTCTATCCACGTGTAATCCCCAACATGTCTCCAGGTTTTTTTTTCTTTGTACACCCTAATTCATCACCCCTTCAAACTAAGTGGGTTTTTATCTATGTCATCTATATAGGGTATGTAGGAAACCTCCTTGAGGTTCAATCCCATCCAATTGGAAACCTTGGTGTCTCCCTTTATGGGGTGCACTTTCCCTAATCAACCCTCAGTGGTGTCCAAATCAGAATTCACAGTGTGAGATCTTCCCTTTATAGGACACACCACCCCGAGTCTGCTCTCATTGACCATTCTAATCCATCCATCCAGTGTCCCCCTTTATGGGGTACACTTTCTCTGATCCTCCCTCAATTATGTATAGATAAAAATTCATGGTGTGGCATCTTCCCTTTATGGGACACACCATCCTTGGTCCACCCATATTGAGTGTTCTGATCTATCCACTTGGTAAACACTCCAGGTTCTCCCTCCTACGGATGTACCAATCTGATCCACCTTCATGAGGTGTTCTAATAACTTTAATTCCATATCCACAATAAATTGAAATCAAGACCTACCTTGTGTTAAACATGAGATGCCTGAGCAAAACCTCAGAAGACATGCCTTTGGTGTAATCATCTCCACAAGACATTAAAATCGTGACATACCCTATGTTAAACATGAGAAGCTGAGGAAAACCTCCGAGACATGACTATATGATATGGCACTCTATGATTGATGTGGGATTCCTAGAGTTATGTTATATTGATATGGAATCTTTGAGATTCCCTCTTATGAGGAAGAATATAGGTTCCCCAATTTCCACACATCCATAGATTCCCCGACATGCTTGATGTTGTCATCAACTCTGAATGAAGGTTGTTGTCCTGACTTGACCCCTTAGAAAGTCTAGAATAGAGCAGCTTAATTAGCCATTGTCCATGATGAAATGGCACTTGGAAGAGTTTCATGAACAAAATATTAATATTTAAGGGAGACCCAGACTAGGTGATAAGTTCTGAGGAGGTATCCATGGAAGGAGAAACTGAAATCCCATCATCTCATTTTGATCAAAGAGAAAACATCCTTGAATAAGCAATGGATGGTGGCCTCATTTAGAAAGCAT
Source organism: Viscum album (assembly GCA_963277665.1). Taxonomy (NCBI): domain Eukaryota; kingdom Viridiplantae; phylum Streptophyta; class Magnoliopsida; order Santalales; family Viscaceae; genus Viscum; species Viscum album. The sequence goes on from OY728139.1 coordinate 1,046,216,305, forward strand.
GAATGTAGGGAAAAAATAAATGCATCCCCACAGACAGATGTGCACCCTAAAGAAAGAATTGGAAACAACATGTATAATGGATTTCACATGATCAATGAATTGATCATGCGAACCACATAAGCCCATTGTGTGAAGAACATCATAACTTCTATATCGTAAAGATCCCTTCATTTACAGCCTTAGTCTCATGAAACCCATGATATTTTTCATTGGTTATCCACTAAGGAATCATGTGATCAAGTAGAAACGATAAAAAACATCTCATAATACATTCACATGACTCTATAGTCATAACATCAAACATGAGAATTTGAGGGTATGTCACATGACTCAAAGGGGTAACATGTGAACATCTATGGATCATGTGATGGTGTACACACTTTGTCAGGTAAGCCTTCCCATTTGTCCTTAGTTCATTATGTGATGTTCCAGGGTTTATACGATCATGATTCTTACTGAGGTTTACATGATCATGTAACCTAGGTTCTTAATCCCTATACGGTCATGCTTATTTCTTTTCCCTTTTTGGGAAAATGATACTTTTTCATTGGGTATTTATTGAACTCTAAATTTTATAATTGTCATTTGGTAGGAATAAATAGTGATGTTGAAGATATTTCATGAGATTAGACTATTATGTATCTAGTATCCAATGAATAAAATACTTTATAGTCCTTGGGAAATCATTTATAAAATACATTCAATATTCATCTATTAAGATGTAATATATATGTATAAAATGTATGGGTCTGAATAATATTGATTGACTTCATGATTATTCATTGTGTGTCAAATTTTCTCGTCGATTTAGTCAAACTCATCAACTCAGGTCTACGACTATTCATCTTCACACAACTTGTCACAAGTGGCATTTTGAAGTGAAGGTCACTAAACTTCGATCGAAAAGACTGTATTTTCCTATATACAACTGAATAAGGGGTATCATGTGTGGTTTTACATGTTACAGTGTGATATGGATGAAAATAATAAAGGAGTTGTCCAAGTTTGGACTTATTTTCTATATCTGGAATCTTCTGAAATATATTGTATAGAGGTTTATTAGAGGCCTCTATCTATCTATTTTCAATTTCATGATAGTTATATGACTTATTTAACTAAATATTATACTCTCGGTACAATTTATTCAGATCAAAGGTATATAAGTTGGTTCCATTTTCCATCATAATTATATAGGGAACTCTAAATATTTTGATAATATTTGATTTCATGAAGTTGATGCCAACCTTTTTCTCAGCCTCCTTTAGGGGTTGAAATTTGGCCAAATTTCAAAAGAAGTTGGTAGCGGTATGGATGAACTTAAACTTCTTGACTGTTAATAGAGTGTATAGATTTTAAAATCTAACCCCCATATATTTAATGGATAAGATTAATTGGTATTTTTTTTAAAAAAACTCTAGGGGTTGATAAATAGAGTTTTCATGAATCTAACATAAACGGACCTTCTTTGGGAATTCATTCTAATCCTACATCACTGTTGGTCAAAAATAAAAAATTCTCTTAGTTTGGTGAAAGATATTGGTTCCTGAAAGATGATAACTATAGGAAACAATTGGGGGATATTTTATAATGATAGGGTTCTCTCATCTTTTAATACAGTTAAGGAGGATCCCATGAAAACTCTATTTATAGAGGAATTTTTCATAACAAAAAAATTTATTTTCATTGATGGGTTTATTATTTGATTTCATGATCCTATGGGAGGGTCCCATTTTTTAGATACTCTTTGATTAAAGGTATCTAACTAGCTATTACATAGTCAAATAGGGTGATAAATCACTTTTTCTAGTGGTGGTGTTATTTTCATCGATCTACTTTATATAATTACTGTTAAATAGAGAGACTTCAATGTATTTTTAAATACAAATGTTTACCTTGTTCTTATATATATATCAGGGCAGTAGCTAGATTTTGAAAAGAATCATGTTTATCATTCTATGAGTGTAAAATTTGGTACAATATCATATCTGAATGAAACTATGGAATCAACATCTATACTTGGTTAAGGAGGGGTATCAATTCTTCTTTATTTATGAAATATTACTCATTACATTTTAATTTACCAATTCTAAATCACTCAGGATGTTTAATAAAGACATAAATATTTGAAGATATATTTATATACCTATTATTATAGAATGGTATTTTCTTCATTATTGGTGCACCCTTCTGATAGGAGGAAATAATATTGAAATGCTTTCTTTATCATGGAAATTAACACAATCACCAAACCGAGTTAGTTAAGTCTATGGTGCCCCATAATTTTCTTGATTTAACTTCAAAAAGAAACATAAAACTAAATTTCCCATTTTTATAAAATATTATTGATAGATAAAAATTATTTATTAGGGAGTTCCATGTTTAGAGGTGATTCCTATGCGGTAGGGTATACTATAAAGAATTATGATATCTCTTGTCCTTTGATATCCTTCTAGGGTATAAATAAAATTTTGGCAAATATAAGATAATAAATCATCTTTATAATATTCATGTTAACATGGGGATACTAAGGATATACATGATTAAATCCAAATAATAAATCAATCAAACCCCATGAAGCTTTAGATAACCTCTAAACATATGTGCCACAAATATCAATTCAAGGCCATTCTTTTTTATATAAATTTACTAGGTATTAGTTTCAAAATTTGTTATACTACGGTAGTATAGAATATTGTGGTTATCTATATCATTATTTTAAGGAAGTAGGGAACTAAAGGACCACTCCAAGGTTTCCACATAGATGATGAAAAAAATATCTTCTACAATAAACATTAACCCAGAAGGTTGTGAAAGATATTTCTTAAGGTCATCAAAGGCTTTATTAAAATCCTTATCCCATTAATAAGTTCAACTTTATTCATTATGTTTTTAAAGGTAAAACATTTAAAAATTCATTTTATTATATATACCATAATATACATGATGCATAATTTGATTCCTCTCAACTCCTAAAGATTTATAGGATGGGAAATATCAATTATTCCCAAATTTTTCTCAAGGTCTACTTCGATATCATGATATCATATCATGAATCCATGTAATTTTCCATATGTCACCCCTAAAGACATATCTCAATGGGTTAGCTTTTAAACTATTTTGGAATAATTTTTTTAACAATAACTCAATATTGGAAAGGTTATCAAGACACTGGTGTGATTTGACTACTAGATTATTAGAAATTATTATATTATTTTTCTTACAAAAGATTTGAATATGTGTTTTATGGAAATTTAGTGGGTAACCTAAGTATTCATCAATACAATGGTATTTTCTTAATATAAATACACCCCTTAAGGTTCCCATATAAAAATTACTTCTTAATCCTCAAGGGCCATTTAGAACTGGTTGTATATAAAGTATCCATAAATGAATAAAAGTGTCAAGAAACCAGTTTTTTTGATTAATAAGTAGATTTATAATTAGGACTAATAACTCAACCTTTTGGAAATTGGTATTCAAGTCTCAGAAATAAATGGATACTCTAATTTTCCTGTTATTTTTCTTTACATTGAAAATTTTAGTGAGCCTCTTAGGGAAATAAACCTACCAGATAAAGTTTGATTTGATCAATTAATCAAATTCATCTTATACCCTGACATAATGAGTTGGATTAATTCTATTTGATTCTAATTTATAATCGGATTGATTATCTAGTAATCTCATATAATGAGTAGAAATTTTGGGATCTAACCCTGGAATCTCTAAGAAATTCCATGGAAAAGAATCCCAATGTTAATTCTGGAAAGATATGTTTTTTTATTATTCCTAAGGGGTAGTGGAAGATGGAATCTACCCTTTAGAATTGGAAGATGGTTTAGGAATATCATAATTTCCATTAAGATATTATCTACCAAAGGAATGTAATGATTAATCATAGGTGGATAACACCATGTGAAGGAAATAAAAATTTATTGAAACTTTGTTTCTTCTAATAAGGTTCATATTCAACTAGTCAAAGAGCCTCGTTTATTGATGCGCCCAAAAGGCATCATTAATTCCTCGGGGCGTGAGTCAAATTAGTATTTTAATTTGTCCCAAAATTTACTAACTACTAGGGTATATTATAGTAGAAGTCTGGAGCTGATCTTACAAGGATAACGTTGTTTTGTTGGGGATAAGAATTCTGGTCTTGGATCATTTTCAAGAGTCCATACTAGATTGACTAATTTTTTGGGGTTTTACTAACTAGTTTGGGTTTAGTTAAATTGAATAAATAGGTTTCTAGTTAATGTCTAAGTATCTAGATAAATAATATCCTAACTCTAATCTTGGTAAGGTCTTAATTACTTAGTATGTGAAGCAAGCGATAGTTGCTAGTTAACCTTGGTCCAGTCTTCTAGTTCTACCGAGGATGTAACTATTCCATGTCTAGGAGGCTAGTTATAGTCCTAGATTCATTAAGTCTATATTCTCTTACAGAAATGTTTCTAATATAATGGTCATAGTCTTAGTTTAATCCAATTAGGATAGGGTCTTTTTTTTACAGCCTAATGTTCAGGGTACTATTTTACAAATGGGGTTTGACCATTGGTGTATATCATAATTACTAATTCAATTCGGTTTTCCAACATTAGAGCTAGTGGCCTATTTATGCATGTAGATAGATTGGATATTTATCCCTAACCCTAATGTTTTTAGCTACTCATTATGTTAAACAAATAAATAAAAGGAATAAAAAAATAATAATAAATATGCTATTGTAATTAAATAGAATAAACAAGAAATAATATGAAATAAACTTGCAAGAATATCTTAAATAAAATCATACTTGTGAATAATGAAATGGAAATGGAACAAAGTGGGAATTGAATGCATTGAATAAAAGAGATCTCCGACTCATTAATTGATATGAAAAGGGAATTACAAAGGATCTAGAAGTTGGATAAGGGAAAAGAGAAGGGAAATCCAAAATGGAGACTAAAAAGGATAGAGAGATAATTCCAAAAAAACAAGTTTAATTGTAATGCTGAGCTGCTGCTTATATAGGCATAAATGGTTACAAAATGTACTGAATGGTCATGTCATGAAACATTGATCCCTATTACCTCGACTTGTATCCCTAGCATGGCATGAGGATCTTATGCGGATTAATGATTTTGACTAGGATAATATCATGTACATGTGGTTCACGATGTGTAACCCATGTCGAACTAGATTTTATCACTAAATCCTCCCATATTTATTAGCTTCTGGTTTGACCAGAGTCACAATGTGTATGTGGGCTTCACAACGTGATGCAGACTGTGATTGTTATATACATAACATGAACATGATCATCATGACGTGCACTGGACCATTTTATAGCCTTTTTTCCTTTGTTCCTAGGAATTTTGTGAAGATCTATTAATTGAAATATTAGACCTTTAACATGTGCATTATCAAGTAAATTAATGAAAAACAGTGAATAATTGACAACAAAATATATATATCATTTAGGCTTATCAGTTATGTTATTCAATTTTTTTTTCAAACCAACATTTAAGTAGAGATGCACAATAGTGATATCTAGTTTTCCATTATAGAATTACAAAGTGATTGGTTGTTCAATGTCATTATCCAACATAACCAAATGCTACCCTATTTTATGAACTACTACTTAAATATGATTTATGGGAATCAAAAAATCTTTGATGATTATATTCCATGGATAATTGGATCAGATTCCCAAACATTAAGGAAAACATTTTTTTCTACATAATTCACCAATGGTTGTTTCCCCTCCCTCCTGTAACTCTCTAAATCAAGGTATTAAGACTAATGAGATAGAAAAGTGTATTTTCACTCTAAATTACCCTACCATACCAATCAATAAGATATTTCAATAATTGATTATATAAATATGGCAACACTGTATAAATATAAAGCCACAACTTTCTAAATAAAGAATTTAAAGTCATTTCTTAGAAGACAACAACAAATTATGAGTCAGACAATAAATCTCTAAATAGGGTCCTTGATTTGATCCTCCCAACAGGCATATGCTCACTCTTATCATACCCCTATATTTTTAGGTGATAATGAGACAATTCATCTTAAATAGAGAATAAATAGTGGAGTTTCTAGATTAGGATGAGGTTTATTTTTGAACAACTATCAAATACATATCGATAGATGTCAATACCCTTGAGCCATATCAAAATATATGGTGCTTGATTTTTCCTTGTATGGTAGTCTTATAGTCATGTTTAGTGAATGAAATGATCATATGACACAAGTTGAACCCATCATGATTTGTGTAAGTTACATCCACCTTAGTATCTAACTCTTCAATGATTAAAAGGGACCTAATAAGATAATCTCTAAATTCTTAGGAGAGGTGAAGGGTGTCTAAGATTGAATGTTGGATAGGGATGATGAAGAGTTCATTTAACACATTTTAATTATATTCTAGAGGCCTATATTTCCTGTCAGATGGCTATTATTGATCTTGGGGATTAGGGGATTGACTTTCATATGATGATGATCCATTTCCATAATTATAATTTGGTGGAATATTTTTTTATAGTTAGCATGGGTAAGACTTTTAACATCCGTATACTAGCTATTTAACTATTTATTAATAAAAAATTCTGCCAATATAATTGAATTAGGTAATCAATAGAATCCTAGAGATAAATTTATTCTTATATCAAGCTTATTGAATAATTTTTCTTTGAATATCAACTTTATGTATTATCTTGGTAGGCCCATTGCATTTACAATAAGGGCCACCATAATCTAACCTTCCTCAGCCTCTACGTCCTCATTCATAACCATTGGTGGGTAACTCCGCTTTATATAAGCCATATTCATTAGTGAAGGGGTATATTTGGTGGCAGATATTGATACAACCATATTATGGACCCTCATAAAATGAGAATTCCATTTAATGGAGCAGTTTCCATCCTCCCATTCATTTGGGAATCATGTTCAATATGGTCTGGACTGACTTGGGTACCCATAAAGGTTCTGAATCCTATTATTTTCTCCATTAATAGAAGTTTCAATGAATTTTGGAAGATTTTAATGATAACAAAATCACCATAAGTATTCTATAAGGAACTGGTGTCATGATTGGACGATTCATCCATTCCCTTATTATGTCATGTGCATGGTTGACTGATTTTTTCATTATCTTATATTAAAATTTCAAGGAATTTCTCCAATACAGTTTTTAATACTCTTCTACTTCATCTAGAAGAGTAGTAGACACATGATCCATGTGATAGAGAGCATGGAATAACTTTACAAGCTGGATATCTATCATCTTCTAGAGTATATGTCCTTACAGAAGAATTAGTCTTGGATGTTATTCCCTAAAAATGAATGGTTATGGGCAGTTTTTAGAGGGATAATTAAGAATAACCTTGTTGAAACTTTTTATTTAGAGAAATGAAATATAATTTTTTATAAATTGGAAATAAAATTCCCTAGAACTTTTTCTTTTTATATTGAATAAATCATATTATTTATTCCCTCAAAGTTCAATTTATTATTATACTTATCCACATATAAAAAAGGAATATCTCTTATTATTTCCTAGTAGGAGGAACTGTATTATAGTCCACAAGATCAAGGTATGATGTAAACATTGGATCTGGTTTTGGAGTGATGATCATGGTCACTTATTTTCCTGATCTTCTTCCCTACATTAAGGATACTATTCAAAATTTATATTGATAACTTTTATGGGATTCCTCCTATCATTATGACATTTTGGATATTATCAGACCCCAAAAGGGTATTTTAATGGGATGAGAAATTTTTGTAGCACATCTCAAATATTCTTCATTAAAATATACATAATTTATCTTATAAGAGATGTATACTCAATTAATAGGTTAAACCTTTCCCTCATTTGATAAAATATGAATCCCTTCTATTTTAATTCTTAGTGAAATTTGAGAGATCAAGGATGGCCATCCTCCACAACATTGAACTAAACTAGTAAAGGGATTTTCTCTAAATATCTTCCCAACTATAAATAGATATAACTTATAGATTGTTATAACAAATGAAATCGGTCCTTCAAAATTTTGGATGAAACATTTGAACTTCACCAATTCCCACTGATTAGGAATTCTGATCATAGGTTCACATCGATACATTAAATACATAAGATGTTATTCTAGTTCTCATATTCCATTGAATATTTAGAAGGTGGGATTTATATATTTTGTTGGAGGGGTAGTCTAATATACCAACTAAGAGTAAATATTCATCTACATATCCATCAGTTCCTATCACCCTCTAATGGTGTCCATTTGAGTAGTAAGATATTCAATGGATTCAAGAAGATATTATATTATTACTATTTTATCTAACATTAAATAGGGGATAATTGTCGGAGCTTAAATTGATCAACCCATGAACACTTATAGATAATAACTAACCTAAATTGGCCTAGGGTGGCAAGTTTGAATCGGTGGGGGTTAGTTCACTAATGAAAGAAATTATTGATAGTAGACTAGTGTTGGGTTTATATAGACATATTATTTTCACCTCAAGTTTATTAGATTTCTTGAATATTTCCTTACTGGTCGATAAATATACTATTATTAAAGAAGGTTATCTAGGTGTGACATGGAGGCTTTTCTAGAGACTTTCACTAAGTGGGTCTATTTCCTATGAGTAACTCAGTATTATTCACTATAATTATTCTAACTCAACTTCATTTGAAGAAATATTTTATTATATGGAATGTATCTTAGCTTCATTAGGTGTTGGGTTGATTGTGGATGTAGCTACACATTTCCCCTTCTATCTATTATTGGCTCTCAAAGTGGGTTGTAATTAGAGTATTGATGAAGCAACTAGATCATAATCCTGGTTTTGATATTGATTCAAAACACATTCCTCTAAATCCTCATTTTAGATCATATTCCAAATATATTCCTTGTCGTCATATTATTTCGTATCAATATCTTTATCCACATTATCTATGGGGTTATCATCAAAATCATTTAAAGATATAAATCATGCAGTATGTATCAGTTCCCAATCTTTAACCAATTAGTACAGATAAACATTGGTGTGTAAGTATCTTTTGAGGGAAAAATCATAGTTTTACTTCAATTTTTCCCTACTATAAAATTTCTTGGACATAAAAACCCTCCAAGGATTTAATTCCCGCTATTGGAGATCATGTACAGATAAAGTAGATAATTATTTATGGATTTTGATCCTTAGGTAATCTACCATAACATTCACTAAGTGTGACACTAATGGAGGGGATGCATCATGAAATGCCAATAGAGAAAACTAAGGAAGCACTTATTGTGTAACCACTACAAGTATTTAAATGTAAAATTTTATTAGAGGAATGGGTGATAAAATTACCTCATACCCATCATATTTAGTGAATTTTTTAATTTTTTTAATTTCATAGATACACCTAATTCTATTTTTTATGGATTTAGAGGTGGTAGTGTTGGAAGTGGTGAAATCAAAAATTACCCAAACCCTTTGGGTTTGGCTTACCCTTTTATTGGAACTACATATTTTTGTGTATCTATTTCAAAAAAAATTTCTCTCAATATAGCATGATCTAGGTGAAGTGTTTATTATAGCCTCACTAAGGAGAGGTTACATACATTAAAAGTAGTTCAATTTTCATGGAGTTGGGTTTTTTAAAATTATATTAATGCTTCACCATTCTGGTAACTTAGTTCATAAGTCTATTGATTGATAATTCCCATCAAGTTTATTTTTTCTAAGTTATAGCAACATTATGGTTTCTATGGAATAACTATCTAGTATATCTTAATCTAGGATCTAGACCCAGTTTTAGGTGAGTACATTTAAATTTTGTTTTACTAAAGATGATTATTATCCCATAAGTGGAGTGATGAGTAATGCTCTATATTTTCCTATCCCACTCATTTCTATATTGTATATGGTGTCCTAGATTATTTAATGAAGTTTATTTAAACCACTACGGTATAATTGTTGGAGGAACTCATGAATCTTTAACAAGTTCATATTCCCATTCACTAATAGGGCATCCAAGTCAAAGTTGAGGCATTGTTGATCTCACAATTGACTTCTAATTAGACCACTATAAGTTATCCACCATAATATACTAGAAATAAAGTAACTGAATGAGAATAAATACTCAATGAACTAGAATTTAGAAGAAAAAAACACATAAGTCATTATAATAAAATTTAAAACTTTGAGAAAACATTCCACAAGTGGTTATAACCTAATAATATATTAAAATCATGTTAGTTAAATAGGTTTCCCTATTTGTTGATATTCATATAGAGTTTTTCTATGTAGCTCCAATCTCTCTGGGAATCCCTATGTTCAATCAAATATATCCACTACCACAACTTATATGTTCAGTATAAAATTCCTAATTATCAATATCTTGTTATTTTACCCTTATATTTGTTCAAGTAACTCTTATACATCCCTTTTCTATAAAACCAGAAGAGGAGTCCTTTAGAAGGTCTCTTACATTATCTCAAAGACACTTTTAAGAAAGTCCTTTATGCTTTTTACTTTACCCTAAATATGAGTCATGGGATATGTTTTTTATCACCTACATCTAGCTATAATCATCTAGTTTTCATGACTTCTGGAATTCAATAATTTTTAACCACCACACTACTATCACTATCCACTAATCAGAAATTAGACATTTGAAGTTACTCCTTCAATTAGATTAAATCATTTCGCTAAAAATGGGTTCCACATGGCCAATAAAAATAATATCCCACTTTAGAATCATTTTTTGGGATTAAAAAATAGTTCCTTTATCAACATAAATAAACACCCTTATAATCATTAAATTTACTTTATAGGCATTAGGTTCCCCCACCACCTTTCCATTTATTTTAGATTGATTGAGGAAAAATCCCACCTCAACACATCTCGGGCTACAAATTTTTTTAGAATATCTTATAGATTATAAGATCCATGTATATTTCATATATATATCACTTTTTCCTCCAAAAACTTCTTTATAAAGTGATACTTTAGTTTAATATGCTTCATTATCGAATGACACATCATGTTCTCTATCAAGTGGATTCCTCATTGTGGATAAAAAATAGCATCAAAACTTTATGAATTCTTCCAATATCTTTCAAAATCCTATTCCTCCAGATAAAATTCTTTTCAAAATTCTATATATCATTATAATATATTTCTATTGTTGAAATTGAAACTATTAGTTGAAGATTTTACTTCTAGATCACTGTTGTCCTTAAAGGTGAACAAATTTCACATGGTTCCCTCTTATGTATCTGAATTTTACTTAAAGTGTGAGTTTAAAACCCATTTAAATGTTTACAATTTTAAAAAAATTGGCACACTTCTAGAAACCTTAAAATATCAGAGGATCCACTATACCACATCCCAATGCACTCTTATGCTATTTTCCATGAATCTACTAAAATCTCCCAATGCTTAATAAAATCCTAGTTGAGTAAAACATATGGAATAAATAAATATTCTAAAATACAATGCATTGGATTAATTTTTTATATATTCTACCTTATCATTCATTTATATTTGATTATATTTTCTCAATATGAAATGTAGGAGTGTGGTCACCAATTTTTCATTTCTAATTCCAAATCTTTCTACTACTTTATAGATGTAGTTAGAATGATTGAGGAATAAATATATAGAATTTACATATATAATATGTTTTTTGTAACATATTGATATTTTATAATAAATAATATATTTTATAGCGTAAAAAATACACAACACTAAGCCTAAATGGACCATGAAATATTATTATTTAAATATAATGATTAAAACCTAGCCATTGAAATTGTCAGTATTAATGACATTAATTGAATTATGAAATATATATATATATATATATATATATATATATGTGTGTGTGTGTGTGTGTGTGTGTCCTAATAAATTCATATAAATTGATTAAATCATATTAAATAAACCCTTGATCTTTATAAAATCCATTTCCTTCATCAAAAATGTGTTTTATTACTATTTGTGTGAAAATATTTTAATTAGTTTTTTGATCTTTTATAAAATTTAATTCATTTTTTGAAATACCCCATCACCAATATCCTAAAGCTAGTGCCTTACCTTAATACATTGGTATAATAAACAAGGAAGTCACATCCTGAAGGAGTGGTTAGTTTAATAGATTTAGAAAATTGAATAAAAACATAATTGTTACATCACAACATTAAAGTAAAAAACAACATAGAAAACCCATAGGAAAAATACACAAACTATTATATTATCCCTTTAAGTAATCCATAATATACATACTTACATCTAGGGTAAAAATAAAACATAAGAAACGGGTGAGATAAAATAATCAGTAAGGGTAAAATAATATATTAGAAGCTAAAAACATAGACAATAATGAAAGGTGAATATATAATAACACCTATCATTAAAAATAAACATGAACATAATATAGAATGAATAAAAGCTGATGAAATTAATTCCATATAAGTAATCACCAGAGAATAGAACATGACCATGAATATTTTACTAGTCAAATACTCACTTGAATTATCAATTTCTAATATCGTAATGAGGGAATTCATAATTTCAAACATCATAATCATATGTTCAAGGATTTTTCCAAGACATCATACGTAAATGGGTAAAAACTTGGTCTAGTTTGTCTCAGGAGACCTAATGATGCATCGAGGGGCTATAGCAGGCTCTAACCATTACTTACTAAGTCCATTTCATTACTCATATGAAAGGGATTAAACATAATCAGTATATACATTCATATTGATATTATCATATGAAATGTAAATAATATCCAGAATTAGTAAAAATAATCATAAACTATTTAAAGTAATATTGTGAATGTTGTCAATATAGTACACCCCCAGTCAAAATAATCTTAAACTATTCAATAAAATATGGTACATTATATTAAAAGATATCAATAAAATTAAGTATAAGATACAATAGAGTGTGTTGAAATAGATGAAAATACTCTGATAAAATCATTTATAAATTCTTAAGATAAATTCCATTTTAATTTGAAAAGAAGAGTTCTTTTGGAAAATCATTTGTATTTATTATAAAAATCATATTATAAACATGAATATCCCAGAAATGAAAAGGTAATGAATTTATATTTTTTTAATATTAAAATAATATTCATATGGAAATTTAAAAATTGAAGTGACTATATGTAAAAAGAGTGTTTAAGAAACTTTATAAATGATCCACTTTAGTGTAGTTTAAAGAAAACAATAAAAGGGAATTTAAAGCAGAAAAAGGTGTAATTGTTTACATAAAACCAGAAATGAACTAAGGTATTTTTTTATGAAAATTATATTTATTTTATAAAAATATTGGTGTATTAAAATAAATTATGGAGTGTACTCGAAAATGGGTAAGAAATTGGGAGGTACCCTTTAATAGAGATTGCTTATCGAGAGAGATTGAAATGAGAACCTTATAAAACATGTATTTTCCTATAAAATAAAGAAGAAGTTTTCTAGTTAATTGGGTTTTTAAGATACACATGCAATTTATTAGGATTTTAGAATAATAATTAAGAATTAAATTTGGGTAAATAGAGAGAAAGTGTAACCCGAATGAAAAATATAGTTTCAGAAAGAATCCTCTACCTTATGTTTGAAATCATTCTACACATGTATGTAACATCCTAGATAATGAAATTAGATTAGTTAATAATTTAATTCAGAACCTATTAAAACTTTATTTTATTTATTATAATTTTATTAAGTTAATTTATTTTCTTTTGGTTGAATTATTAGATTCAATTTCATCATTTGGAAGTGTTCGTTTCCCTGGTTTTAATGATTAGTTCACTTGTATATATGTACAAAAGATCATGTGAAATGGGAATAATTATCCAAAATTAAACTTTTATGAAATTAATGAACATACAAAATTTTTAATGGTATTATCTATTATTTTTTAGATATGAGTACGATTCATTAAAAAAAATCTTAATGTGAATCATTTTTATTATTTTGATGTTTTTTCGATCATTATACACTATTTTTGTTTTACTAATTAATATTATATATCTATACTTGTTAAAAAAACCTAAATAAGTTGAAATATACATATTAAAATCTTGTTTAACCATAAAATTGTTTTATGACTAACATTTATGGAGTTATTATTAAATTAAATAATCATCATCTAGGAAGGCGGTGAATCGACACCTTTTAGATGTCGTTTTCATTTTTAGAACAAAAAATGGAAGAGAAAAAAATTTATTATGGATATAAAATTATCATAATAACAATATAGTATATATTAGATACTTAATTTATCATGCATTTTTTGATTTATGAGTTAAGTAATGTGTAAGAAAAGAGAAGAAATTGAATGAAAATTAAAATAATGAAAGAGGATTTTACCTCTTGAAATAATCTCATTGAGAACCAACATAAGGATATATGAAATGGTATTTTAGGTGATAAAAGAAAGAATCGAACATGGGGGAGAGGTTTGGTAGAGTTATTTGGAAGAAATTGGACATGCTTCAAGGATTTGGAGGTGTGAGGACAAGAGGTAGTGAGGGGTGGTATTTTTAATGAAGGAGAGTTATTTTAATCATTAGTTTATTATTTTGGCTTAAGACTATAAATAGTGTCAGAATTATCACTAAATATATTAAAATAATAAATTGGATTTTGATATTATGGGCTTACATGATCCATACATCATCAATGACTCAATAATTCTTTTATTTTTTAAATACCATAAATTACGGTATTTCTCTATTCACTAAAAAATCATCTATTTTAGAAAAATTCCAAAAAATAACCCTGTCTATTTTTTTATGTTTATAATTCAAAAATGAACTCCATTTTTTGAAAATAAATTTCTAAATATGAAAATTTTGATTTTTAAATAAATTCATCATTTAATCGAAAAATACTGATTTCAATATTATAACTAATTTTATGACACTTTGAAAATTTAATTAAGGTCTCTTAAAATTATATTATAATAACAATACAACAAAATATTAATTTAGGAATATATTTTATAAAAGTGAATATTCTTTTAAATTATTATTTTAATTATAAAATTTTAAATAAATGTTTATGTTTCACAAAAATATCAACAGTTAATTTATCATTTTTAAAACTTTAATTTTATTTTTATATGATATAGATATACCATATTTTCATTAATAAGATACCAAAATTCTATTTATAATTTCACAGTTGAAGTTAATATTATATTGGTCATATTACTATTCTTAATAGTCACATTACCATTCAAATTATAATATTTAATATTATATTACAGTTGTAAACTCGGTCTTGCATGAAGCATAAACTTTTGAAGATGTTAAATTTTAAAAATTCATACCATAAAATATTGGGGTGTTACATTGTCCCCTAATTCAAAAACAATTATCCTTGAAATTTCCATAATATCACCTCATAATAATATTTGGGTAGTTCTTCATCATAAATTCATTCAGTTCCCAAATTTCCTCTTCAATTTTATGATTTTCCCAAAGTACATTTACATAATGAGGTGTATAATTCCTCAATCACAACTCTCTACATTCAAGAATATGGATAGGCTCTTCATAGAAAGAAAAATCATGTTGCAATTCGATTTTATTCAAAGTGAGGACATTACTTGGGTCTAGTATGTACTTCCATAACAAAAAAATATACAACAAATTGTGTACTTTAGAAAGTC
Source organism: Viscum album (assembly GCA_963277665.1). Classification (NCBI taxonomy): domain Eukaryota; kingdom Viridiplantae; phylum Streptophyta; class Magnoliopsida; order Santalales; family Viscaceae; genus Viscum; species Viscum album. The sequence continues at coordinate 1,046,231,971 of OY728139.1, forward strand.
TAGGTGACATTTCCCTATAATAAGACACAAATCTAGTTATCTTCATTATTTCAAAAGGTATGATGTACCTGGGGCTCAGTTCCCCTTTCTTTTTGAACCTTATAACACCCTTCCAGGGTGATATTTTCAGAAAAACATGATCCCCCACTTGAAACTCCAAATCCTTTCTTCAGTCATCAATATAACTTTTTTTTACTTTGTGTTGATTTGATATGGCTATGAATAGTTTTTAACTTTTTAGTTTTTTCCTCAATAATTTCTTGTCCAACAAGATTCCTCTCACTTACTTCATCCTAACTAGTTTGAGTATGACATCTCTTTCCATATAATGCTTCATATAGTTCCATTTGAATACTTGAATGGAAACTATTATTGTAGGAAAAATACACCAAAGGTAAATACTGATCCCATATACCTTGAAAATTAATTGAGGATGATCTCAAAATGTATTATAATGTTTGAATTTTCCTTTCAGACTACCTATTGGTTTGAGGGTGATAAGCATTGATCAAATGAAGTTTAGTATCCAAAGACTTCTAAATACTATTATTAAATTTCGATGTAAATCATGAATTATGATTACACACAATTAAAATTAGTGAACCATGAAGTCTTACTACATATTTAATATATATTTTTGTAAGGTTTTCTAGTGGTAAATCCTCTTTTATAGAGGGGAAATGTGCAGATTTGGAAATTTGATCAAAAATTACCAATATTACATCACTCTTTATAATGTTTTTGGTAATCCAGTGAAAAAATCAATAGTAATGTAATTAAATTTCCGTGTAGGAATAGGTCAAGGTTTCATGAATCCTCTAGGATATTATCTTTCATCCTTCACTTGTTGAAACAATAAACACCTTTATACATAATGATCAATTTATCGCTTCATATTTTCCCACCAGAAATGTTCCTTCAAATCTATATACATATTAATGATAGTAGGCAGTATAGAAAAATTTTAGCTATGGGAATCATTCAATAATTCACTTCTTAGGTTAGGTATTGAGATAACATACATCATCTTTACAAATTTAAAAATACCAACTTTATACATGAATACTACCAATTTTCCATTATTCACGACTTTAATTTTCTCTTGGAAATTCTAATTATCATACTAATAACTTTTTATCTTTTACAATAAATATGGTTTGGAAACATTTTAAGAAATCTTGATGTTCCACCTCCCGTGATAATTCATATTTCCATATTTACTAGATCTATGTATATAGGATCTTTATCAATGCTCATTGTGTTCAAAACTGTATGATCCTTTCTTTTCAAAATGTCTGCTACCTTATTTTCTATACATGGGTGGTTGTTTATTGAACAATAATAATCCTCAAGTAGCTCAATCCATCACCTTTTCCTCATGTTGATTTATTTCTATGAGAATATATATTTCAAACTCTTGTGTTCTATATATATCTCACATCTTTTATCATAGATATAGTGTCTCTAAATCTTTGGAGAAAATGTTATTAATTCACACTCAATATCACGAGTTATGTAGTATAGTTCATGAGTTTTTAACTGCCTTGATTCTTAGGAAATAACTCATCAATATCTATAAGGACACAACTAAGTCCTTTATTTTATGCATCACTATAAATCACAAAACCCACAATTTACTGATGTTAGAGTCAAGATCAGAGCATTCACTAATATCCTCTTCAATTATTCAAAGAATTATTCACATTATTTTATCCAAATAAACTTAACCCCTTTTTAACTAATCTTGGTTAAAGGTTTAGCTAATTAGGAAAACTTATTTACAAAACACCAATAATAATTTACTAAACCAATGAAACTACATACCTTGGTTATTTTCATTGGTGTAGGCCATTTCTGAACTTCCTTTATCTTTGTGGGATCAATAATGATTCCATCCTTAGAGACAATATGGCTTAGAAAAGAAATTTTTCAAATCCAAAATTCACACTTTCTAAACTTCCCATATTACTCTTTTCTTCTAAGAGTCTCCATAACAATCTACAAGTGGTTAAAACGACCCTTATAGTTTTTGAAATATATCAATATATTATCAATAAATACCATAATAAAATCATCAATATATTCATTGAACACTCTATTTATTAGATCCATAAAAACATAAGGTGAATTAATCATTAAAAATGACCTTATAGTAAACTTTTAATTTTTATACCAGGTTTGAAATGATGTCTTTGGAATATCTTCCTTATCCACACCCAATTGATGATATTCGGACCAAAGATAATTATTTGAAAGCTATTGATCTTCGTTAAGTTGATAAAATAAGTCATCAATGTGAGGAAATAGATACTTGTTCTTTATCGTAATAGAGTTTATCTCCCTATAGTTAATTGACAGCCTCATAGATCTATCTTTCTTCTTAACAAAAAGAATAAAAGCTCCCCAAGGTGAAACAACAGGGATTATAAATCCTATAGCACTAAATTACTCTAGTATTTTATTTAACTCTATTAACTCTACGATGTCCATTCTATAGGGAGACTTTTATATAGTTATTTCATTAATGATTAAATTAATAGAAAAATCAACTTTCTGCTTTAGTGTATATCAAGGTAAATCCTCTATAAATAAATCAATATATTACTATATAATAGGTTCTTCTTAAATTTGAATATTTCTATCCTCATCCATAGATGATGTTTTATGTTCCTACGCAAGAATTTCATTTATAAAAGCTTCTAGAGGTGGATCTAGAAATTAATTAGATGATTAAGTATCCCCTCTAAAGATAAGAAATTCCATATCTTCATCATGAATCATAATTTACTTCCCATTGAAATAATCTTTTTACATCATATTTTTAAAGTCATTCTATACCAACGATTATATCAAAAGTAGCCACATATATGATGATAAAATAAAAAATTAGAATACGTTTATGTGTCATAATAGGATCTGGTTGACACATCTTTGTTGAAATAAGGTTTCCACTATGAGTTTTTACTGACAACTCCCTTTTTAAGGTAAAATGGAAATATCTAATTTTTAAAGAAAACTTAGAAGATATAAAGGAATGAGATTATCTTGAATAAAATAAACATTCATATAAATTTGAGGAGATTATTAAAGTACCTACAACCACATCATTAGGAACTTTAACCATAGAAGTTATGATTACATAAGCTTGGCCCTTCTGCCTCAACCTTTTCTGGGGAATGTTTCCTTGACACAAAAGAAAATAATTTTCTTAGTGTCCCAACTCCTTACAGCTAAAGCATTTCACATTTTTTTCTTCTTTATTGCCTCTAAAATCTTAGGAATGGTGTCATTTTATTCCACATTTGAACAAAACTCTCATTCATTATAGGAATGTTCCAAGATGTATATTTTTACATTTTTTGAAAGTTGGAAATTCCATCCTTCCCTTCTTCCCTTGTTATTTAATTCCTTTTATAGGGAACTCAACACCCCTCTTCATATCTTGATTCCCTTTAAAGTCATAAGAGATATAGAATTATTTCTCTATCATGATTGCACATGATACTATATCTTCGCATGATGAGATAGTTTTGGAGATAAGTTCCATTCAGAGGAATGGTTTTTCCATCAAATAATCAATAAAAAACTTTCTATTTGTATTGTTTATATAATATAAAACATGACTTGATAACCTTGTAAAGTTGGATTCATACTTAGAAACATTCTCATCATCATTTTTCTCAAATTCATGAATTGTTTCTCCATATTATCTTGTTGTTCATGATGGAAATATTTTCAAAGAAAAGTTCTTAAAAACATTCCATTCCATGATTATTATTTCTCCCTCATCCTTTTTTCGAATTAATGAACACCATTTATCAGAATCTCCCAATAGATTATAAAATTCCATGATAACCTTCACCCTTTCAATACATCCCAAAGTGAGAAATTTATTCTCTAAGGAACTTATCCACTACTTAGCTACAAATGGTTTTCTAGTTCCATTTAATGATAGAGGTTGTTATCTCATGAAGTAGTCTAGCATTGTTCCTTAACTCTATAATCAATGGTTATAAATTTGGTAAATATATCCCATTTATTTTTAGACATTATGAATAGTAACCTTAGTATTTTTTTGACATAGTAAATGGTAAATCGAGTAATTAAGTTTAGAAATAAAATGATAAGGACTAAAAAAATGACCATAAAACTTAACTTAATTTCTTTGGAATAATTAGATAATGAATTGTTATTCAAAAATGAGATTTCATGTTCAGATTATCAAAATGAATTCAGACATATAAAGGAAAATAATGATTGAAACCATGAAAACCCCAGGACTATGTACGTTCTTTTATTAACCTGAGACTAACCCTAGGACTGACTGACACATCAAATGAAATCAACATTGAAGAATTTTTTATTTTTTATTTTTATAAAAAGCATTGAAATGTATATAATATTGGAAAATAGAAAAGGTAAAGGATTAATTTATCGGAACCCCATTAATGATGTTAGTTTTGATGCACGCTTGTCGTGAGGTGTGGCGAAAATAATGAGATCCCTTAAGGGTACTGTATTAGTGGTAACCAAAAAGTTATTCTCTAAAGATTAGTGTTTTAATATATATATCACTTATGTAAATAAAAAAAACAAGTTTGAAGGTTTTAAGAGAAAAATATATTTTTATAAGTTTGGTGAATTTATAATGAGAGAGAAGTGATTGGATTTTAGTTCGAGGTTCCCTTTTGTGATATAATCACCATTCTAGAGAAAAATAAATATTTTTGTTTTAGATCAAAATAATTAAATGAATTGAATAATTTTTTTTCTTGGATTAACCTCTGATTCAATTATATTTGAAAATATAGAAATCATAATGGAATATTTTTAAATACTCAGGCAATACCAAATATGGTATTGATTTTCTAGAAAAAATTAAATTAGTATATCTTAATTTCTTCATATGTTTTAGTAATCACTAAACCACTCTCTTACATGATTTTCTTTAAAAAATAACCAATTGGTGTAAAAATAAATAAATTAAGGGTAGAAACATATTTAAATCAGTGAAACTTTAATATTTAAGAATAAATTAAAATACGATCGTATTTAATTTAAATTCTAAAATAAATTAAATTTAAAACCATTAATTTAAAATAAAATAATTACTTTTAATAAAAATTTCATAATCTCAAACATCAAAAAATTACACCCCCGTTCCCTTTACCCAATCACTAAAATTTCTACCCCTCCATACAATAAGGGTCATTAAATTAGAAAATTAAAAATACATGAAATATTTGAGGAGATTAGAGGAAAGAGGAGGATCTCTTTCTTATTGGAAGTTTTGCTTCTCCCTTACACAAATGAGTAGGTTAAGAATTTGATACCACCACAATTAAACCATTATTGTACTCAAGCATAAAATCTCAAAAAGGAATTAAAGATGGAACCAATGTTATAAATATTCAAATTTAAATTCATTAATAAAATTATCAATGTCAAATCAAAATTTCAAATTCCACATAAAATATCAATTCAATTTCTCATTTTTCAATGAAACAACCAATAAATGAATTTTACTTTTCCCATTTCAAAAATGATTTATCTTCTCCGTTCATTCATTCAAGCTCCTTGATTCATTATTATCAAATATTCGATGTCATTATTTACCTCACTTTTTAATCTTTTCTCTCATCTGTCATGATAAAATTCAAGTAGAATTATGCTCATATCATTATAACATGCTTGTTATACATAAGCTTGTAAAAGAACTATTTTATCCACTTTGTAAGGGAAAAAATAACATAAAATCATGAGGTCTTATAATCAATATTTAAATGTATGTAAGGCTTAATGTTGTAAGGACATTATTTTAAAAATTAAATCTCAAGGAGGAGGTTTAACTCTTAAATCATAAAGCATGACATTCCAAATAAAAGATTAATTACATTCTCACATTAAATTTATATCAACTCCCAAATTTCCCAAAATTATAAAGAAATGATTGTGATTAGTTTAATCATAATGAATTATGTAACACCCCAAGCTTCCACGGTACACTTCTCTTTGAATAATACAGTAGCGTGTATTGTACGCAACTTCGAGTTCTAACACACACCACAACCAATAAAAGTAGCCGTTATGAATAGTAATACCTACTTTTTGAAATTTTATAAATTTTATCTTTCCAAATGGACTTCGTTTTTGTATTTGGAATATCGAAATTATCCTAAGTTGAATTGTTTGTAATTTTCGAAGAACTTCCAATTTTTTATGAATAGTGAAAAATAATTAAAAAAAACTTTTTTAATCAAAATAATTTATAGTGATAAATTAAACTATTGAGTGTTTTAAAAGTATAATTAGAATATATTTTTACCATTTTATCCAATGGTGTTCATTAGAATTAATTTCACTTTGAAATTGGACATAAACAATTGTCAATCTTTTGATTGATATTCTTTCTTAAAACACGCTATTTGTTGTGACAGCGGGAATTAATTAGAAAATTAATTAATTCAACTTAAATATTTGGAATTTTTCAAAATTGACATCATTTTTGAATTCAGAATATCAATTATATCTTAGGGTAAAATTTTGGCACTATTCTGAAAAACTTCAATTTTTGATGAATAGTGAAACCACTAAGTAGTAGTTAAATAACTGATTTTTTCATTTAAATGAAATATTATCACTTCTGTGATTTGATTTTCAAAAATCCGACATACATGGTTGTCATTAAGAAGTAAAATGTGGTTCAATGGGATTAAAATAATTTTTTTGGTGAATAATAACTTTTAAGTTTAATTAATCACGATTAAAGGTAATTAGTGAAATTTAAGGTAAAAATGATATTATAAAAATATTAAATGACCTTGACACTTGTCCTAAACCTATTGGATGATTCATGGCCGACCAATAAAATACATGGGTCAACTTGGGGACCCCATGGAGCCACTTTGGTAGAAAATGACATAAATAACTTTTATTTAAAGTTAAAATAAAAATGTCACAAACATATGTTGTTTTACTAAAACAATTTCAAAATGGGGTTATACAAGTCATATTTTTTACTATAAATATTCATTAGAAATCTAAAAAGATTTCATACATCATGATAATTTTTTTATAATTTTTAGACATTAAATAAAGTAAATTATTTATGACACCATGATGATGCCGCGATTACCTCATTAATTAACGATTTTAATAAAATGAAAGGATAATGTAAAATCTAAGTCTTAAACTTGTCAAAAACCTATTGGATGAGGATATTTAGAACCCTTATCACCTTATCCTCTAAATATATCATTTTGGGACCTTTAGAATCTGAAAATCATTTCTTAATAAAGTAACATTTCATGACATTCCAAGAGTGCCCCTCCTCTCCACTTATAAAAGGCCCCCACCACTACAACATTACTCACACTTTCAAAGCCTTTTGGCTCTGCCAAACTCTACCCAAATACTCTCCCAAATTCCCTCCCTTACTCTTAGAAGCCTCAATTTGGGCATAATTCTTCCCAAGGAAGCCTTTGGCTCAAATCAAAAGAGTTACTTGATTTTAAGGTAATGTCTTCTCTTATGTTATTTTGTTTTATTTTGCTTCTCCAACCCCCTAAACTCTTTTTATTAATTTCTTTTGTAACAACACAAGTATACTAAATATAATATGATGTTGTTATAAGAAGTATTCATGCTACACTTACACACACCTACATCTAATGGTTAAAGAACATACTGTTTCTGTGGATGGCGAATTTCTGCCTCACGAAACGATGATTGTTCAACACTCATATAACACCTTCAAAGGTGTCCATTAAGATATCACTATATTTATATATGATATATAATATGTTTATGTTTTACTTAAGCTTCTGTATTTTTCATTTATTTTATACCTTTATGTTTTCCATTATGGGTAAACACGATATTTTCATTTTAGGAAGTGTGGACTACCGCCCCCTCAAAGTGATTTGAATCGTTAATGCCATATGTGGGATGTATAAAGGATGGAGTAAATGGTATTATACATTATATTATACTGGAAATATAGTATACCTTTATATAATTATAATCTCATTCCATTAAATATGAAATAGAAATGAAAGTAGCATTCATGCGTACGTACGGTTTACCGTCTCCATGAACAGTGCATTTCATTTCTTACCTCTAAATGTTATGTAATATTATAAATGAATGTATATAATGGATATATATGATGTATATGATATATAAATCATGAAGATAATTATTTATATAATGGATATATTACCACATGAACAAAGTGTAATTATAAGAAGTTTATTTTTGACTCAAGTACCTAAGATCGTCAAAACGACCGTTATTAACATAAATAATTACATAATGTTCATAACATGGTAATAATTGATATAAAATTAATAATAAACTTGAAAAAGGTTCTTAATAAATTATAAATTAACTCTATTTTATTATTCAGGAGATCAAAGAATGGTCGAGTGAATTCGGACATGAGGTAAGGGAACTTCTTAACCCAATTTCCATTCTTTGGGTTAATCTTCTACTTTCAAATTATTTCATGATATTATTATGTCTTATCTTGTATTTGTACTTTATTTATGTGTACTTATATTGAATACACATAATATATCTATTTTATTTTAAAAATGATCTTTGTAAGGACTTCGTCTCAATCTCCTTTCATTGAGGCATATTTGGTTTTATCCACAACTTTCTTTCATATGGTTTATAAACCCCTTTAACTTTTACGTTTATTGAAAAGGAATATTTTTTATACGAAGCGTTTTACTAAATGACCAAAAGGAATGTTTTCTTGCCGTACGTAGGCGGTGACAATGACTTCTCTGCTGCCGTGACCATTATTTGTGTTTTGGCTTCCTCTATAAGCCATAATTTTTTTTAATGAAAAATAAATACAAAGTTTTAACTTTCTTTTATTTTGGTATTTAAAATGGTTTTGAAAGTGTTTTTATTATATCAATGTGTTGTATTGATATATTGTGATTGAAATGTGTAAATGTTATGTTTTCGTTATGCGTGTTTTATGTGATATGATTATGTTATGGTTTATGATATGTTTAAACCTATTCATATGAGGAATGCATTGGACATAATAAGTGACGGGTGGAGCCCGCTACAGCTCCTCAATGCATCGGTAGGTCTTATGAGACAAACTAGAGTCTTGGCATGAGGCTTTGACAAAATCTTATTTGTGGTCTTGGCACGAGGCCTTGGATACGTGGTTTTGATAGTCTGGCATTATGCATTCCATCATTATGAAAGTAATTATTGATATTTCATTTGATTATTAGACGAGTAGAATATCCATGTGAGTAAGTAAATGGAATTATTTCATTTTACTTTTGTCATATTATTCTAAAGTTCAAGTTTAAAAGGCTTTTGTTTTAGTTATAAATTGCCTTAAATGTTAATGTTTATTTATGAAATTTTCTGCTATAGTGTTATCCTTACTGAGCATCTGAGCTCACCCCTTTCAATGTTTTAATTTTTCCAGGATGTGAAGAAGTATATTATGAATGACATGTAGAGATAATATAAGCGGATATGAAAAGATGATGTTGTAGTTTTTTTTACTTTATGATGTAATGTAAGACTTATGAATGTATCTAGTGTTTCCAAGGCTACTAAGCTAATCGGTCTTTCGAGACTTGATCTTTTGTGATCATGCCAATGCTATGCAATAATGCACTGACTCTAGGTAACTGGGGTCAGGGCATTATAGTTGTTATCAGAGGCAATTTAGTACTAACCTTGGAAGCTAGATTTAGATAAACTCTGATTATAGCACATAGTCTGAAGATAGTCTTTAAGGATTAGTATTGAAGAACTTCCTATAATTTTGGTATTATAGAGATTTTGTAAGTTTTCCGAGCAATACATCCATGTCTAGATACGAGCAGGTAAAGGTGGCTCTGGCACAGATGTACCTAGGGGTAAAGCCCGAAAACACCGCTTTGAGCTAGACTCGAACGGGAACTGGTGCACGACAACGGGCCTTGCTGCACTCTTGGTTACGACACTCCCGGGGGATATGCTTAGGATAATTCTCATTTTCTTTACAAACCACTATGAAGGCTTATGAGTATATACTTCCTCAAAGAAAACTTTTTTTATGATTATAGATTATATCAATAAATAGTTCAATTTATGTTAAGTATTTTACAAGTATGGAATTATGTATTTTTATTCGTAAACTAATCTATTTTATGCCATTATTTAGAAATGGCGCCTAGTGGAAGGAATGGAAACCATATAAATGCACGCACTCTGTGTAGGGATTTCCCTCCTGCTCAAGATAATTATTGTGGAGCTAGAGATACAACTGGTGTTGATAAACTTATGACCATACTGGGAAAACTCACTTAGGTTATGAATAATAACCTTACTCGTATGGAGCACCCTGATCCGCAACATGGAGGATCAATGTTAGACCGCTTCATGATGCAACAACCGCCAACATTTAATGGGGGTATAAATCCATTAGTAGCTGATCAATGGATAAACTCCTTAGAGAAAATATTCCATGCCTTGGGGAGTAGCGAAAGGGAGAAGGTTGTCATGGCAGTCTACCGCCTCACTGGAGATGTCGATCAACGGTGGTCACTGACTCAAAATACAAAGGAAGATGAAGACGTATCAAGTATGGAATGGAGAGAGTTCAAAGATCTTTTCGTAGAAAAATACTTTCCTCGTGACCATCGAGAAGATATGGAAAGGCAATTTCTGAGTCTAAGACAAAAGGAGGATGAGAATGTCGCAAAGTATGTGGCTAACTTTACAAGGTTAGCGAGGCATGAAGCAGATTATATACGTAACCCAAGAGGTAAGATTGATTGTTTATTTGATGGGTTAAAACCATTTCTCCATCGAGCATTAGTCTCACAAACCTTCTCGTCGTATGAAGATATTGTCTTATGTGCTATCAAGACAGAAAAGGAATTATCTAAGTCTTATGACTTTAAAGCAAAGCAAGAAAAGAAGAGATCTTTTGATCAATCTGGAAATGGAAATAAGGGGAAGAAGGGAAGAGCTGAATATCAGTCCTGCAGTAAATGTGGAAAGAAACACCCCGGTTCTTTCTTGAAGGGAATTGGAGTCTATTACAAGTGTGGTGAAAAAGGCCACCAAGCTCATGATTGTAAGGGAAAGAAAGTTACTATCAATGTGGAATGCTATAATTGTAGAGAGATGGGGCATTATACAAATGAATTTCCTAAGCATCAGGGGAACTTACCTCAGAAGAGGCCAAGGGATCAAGGCCAAGCTTATGCTATCACTACTGCTGAGGATGAAGCTCTGAAAGACGTGGTGGCAGGTAATTTAATGGTTTCCTCAAGTTTAGTAAATGCATTATTTGATTCTGGATCATCGCATTGTTTCATATCTTCTCAGTTTTCTAAGAAAATTAGATATTTCCAGTTTGATTTAACAAGATAATTGTCAGTCAAAACTCCTAAGGGAAGTATTATTGCAACAATTTTTTGTGAATCATTCCCCATTAGAGCACATAACTGTTCTTTATCCGCTGATATCATTGTCATACATATGATTGAGTTTGATATAATCCTCGGTATGGATTAGCTTTCGGACTATGATGCAAATATTTTTTATAAGAAGAAGGAGGTTACGATTTTTGATGATGATGATAAAGAACACCTTATTTTTAGATCAGAATCGTCACCACCTAATTCTTATTTAGATCCACTCCCAGTAGCTCAACTAAATTCAATTATTGGGGAGGAAGAGAATGAAATGACTAATGGAGAGGAAAGGAATGTTCAAATAGAGGATGTACCTATTGTGAAGGAATATGTAGATGTGTTTCCGAAAGATTTACCTGGACATCCTCCAGAACGAGAAGTTGAGTTTTTCATTGATTTAATTCCTGGATCAAGGCCCATATCGAAGACCCCTTATAGAATGGCCACCGTGGAATTAGTTGAACTAAATAAAAAACTAGAGGAATTGAGTAATAATGAATTTATTCACCCTAGTGTTTCTCCATGGGGAGCCCCTGTCCTTTTTGTTAAGAAGAAAGATGGATCTATGAGGTTGTGCGTTGACTACGGGGAGATCAATGCTATAACAATAAAGAACAAGTATCCCCTACCTCGCATTGATGATTTATTTGACCAATTTCATGGAGATAAATATTTTTCAAAGATTGACCTTCGATCTGGATACCATCAGTTGTGTGTGAATAAGGGAGACATTCCGAAGACAACATTTCGAACAAGGTACGAGCATTACAAGTTTACAGTAATGCCTTTTGGATTGACTAATGCACCCTCTGTATTCATGGATCTAATGAATAGAGTTTTCAAGGAATATCTTGATGATTTTGTGGTTGTATTTATTGATGATATCTTGGTGTACTCCAAAAGCTACGAAGATCATGAAAATAATTTTCGCATTATCTTGAAGACTCTTAGAAGGCATGAATTATATGGGATGTTTAGCAAGTGTGAATTCTTGCTTCATGAGATTTATTTTCTTGGCCATATTGTCTCTAAGGATGGAATTTCTGTTGATCCTTCTAAGACCATGGCAATCTAAGAATGACCAGCACCGACGAGTATAACTGAGGTACGCAACATTATTTGTTTGGCAGGTTATTATCGACGTTTTGTCTAGAATTTTTCCCGATTGGCTAACCCATTAACGAAGCTCACACGTAAAGGGGTTAAATTTTTCTGGACAAAAGAGTGTGAAGAATGTTTTGAAGAACTGAAGAGAAGATTAGTTAACGCTCCTATATTGACTCTACCTTTAGGGGGTGATGGGTTCGTTATTTATGGTGATGCATCAATGAAAGGGCTTGGTTGTGTCCTTATGCAGAATGATAGGGTTATTGCCTATGCATCACGACAACTGAAAATTCATGAGCAGAACTATCCTACTCATGATCTTGAGTTAGCTGCTGTAATCTTTTCCTTGAAGATATGGAGACATTATCTGTATGGTGAAAAAATGTGAGATATATACCGATCACAAGAGTTTGAAATATATTTTCTCAAAAAAAGAACTCAACATGAGGAAACGGCGATGGCTTGAACTACTCAAGGATTATGATTGCACGAAACACTACCACCCAGGGAAGGCAAATAAGGTTGCAGATTCTTTGAGTAGAAAAGATCATGGATTTTTGAACATGATGAGAGTGGAAAGGGATCCTATTTTCATGGATCTAGTAAAGATGGGTATGGGAATCACCATGGAGGGTGAAACATCAAAAAAATTTCAAATGGTTGCCAAAACATCTTTACTAGAAAGGATAAAGTGTTCTCAGGCCAATGATGAAGAGTTGAAAAAGAAGATTAAAGCTGTGAATGATGGGTGATTGAGTGAATTTGTGTATAAAGATGGAATTTTGAAATCTAGGAGGAGACTTTGTGTTCCCGATATACCGGATTTAAAGAGGGAATTGTTGGATGATTCTCATAGTTCCAATTTCTCTATACACCCTGGGAGCACCAAAATGTATAGAGATTTAAAGGGACATTTTTTGTGGGACAACATGAAGAGGGATATTGCTGATTTTGTGTCAAGATGTATGGTTTGTCAACAAGTGAAAGCTGGAAGGCAACTGCCTGGTGGAGTATTGCAACCTCTTCCCATACCTGAGTGGAAATGGGATAATATTATGATGGATTTTGTCATGGGACTACCAAAGACTCCTAGAAGGAATGACACAATATGGGTCATTGTTGATCGTCTCACGAAGTCATCACATTTTCTTGCTATAAGGGAAGATCTACCACTTGAATGTCTAGCAAGACTATATATTAATGAAGTTGTGAGACTTCATGGAGTACCCCTGTCGATTGTCTCAGATTGTGATCCTCGTTTCACATCAAGATTCTGGAAAAGTATTCAGAAGGCCTTGGATACTGAACTTCGTTTGAGCACTGCTTACCACCCTCAAACAGATAGACAATCAGAAAGAACTATTCAAACCTTAGAAGACATGTTCAGATCATGCTCACTTGACTTTGAAGGAATGTGGGATCAATATTTACCTCTGGTAGAATTTTCCTATAAAAATAGTTTACATTCAAGTATTCAGATGGCACCATATGAAGCGAGATGTCGCACACCAACCTGTTGGGATGACGTTGGTGAAAGAAAACTTGTAGGCCCAGAACTGGTGGAGGAAACGATGGAAAAGGTGAAGGTAATCCAAAACCACATCAAAGCAGCTCAAAGTAGGCAGAAGAGCTATGATGACAATCGAAGGAAGGATTTGGAGTTTCAGGAAAGAGATCATGTTTTCTTGAAGGTATCACCATAGAAGGGAGTTATACGTTTCGGTAAGAAGGGTAAATTGAGTCCCAGGTACATCGGACCCTTCGAAATTCTAGAACGAATTGGGGTTTTAGCTTACCGTTTGGCAATGCCGCCAAGTCTCTCTAAAGTTCATGATGTATTCCACGTATCACTGTTGAGAAAATACATGCCTGACCCAATGCATGTACTCACCTATGAGGAATTAGAACTGGAACCCGATCTGTCTTATTGCGAAGATCCCGTCAGGATTCTTGATACAAGAGAACAAGTGCCGAGAAACCGGACGACTCGTCTTGTAAAAGTTCTATGGAGAAACCATAAGATGGAGGAGGCAACGTGAGAACCCGAGGAACTTATGATGAAGAATCACCCCAAGTCTTTTTATACAGTGATATTATATGAAATTTCGAGGACGAAATTATTTGAAGGAGGGGAGAATGTAACACCCCAAGCTTCCACGATACACTTCTCTTTGAATAATACAGTAGCGTGTGTTGTACGCAACTTCGAGTTCTAACACACACCACAACCAATCAAAGTAGCCGTTATGAATATTAATACCTACTTTTTAAATTTTATAAATTTTATCTTGCCAAATGGACTTCTTTTTTGTATTCGGAATATCAAAATTATCCTAAGTTGAATTCTTTGTAATTTTCGGAGAACTTCCAATTTTTTATGAATAGTGAAAAATACTTAAAAAAACTTTTTTAATCAAAATAATTTATAGTGATAAATTATACTATTGAGTGTTTTAAAAGTATAATTAGAATATATTTTTACCATTTTATCCAATGGTGTTCATTAGAATTAATTTCACTTTGAAATTGGATATAAACAACTGTCAATCTTTTGATTGATATTCTTTCTTAAAACACGCTATTTGTTGTGACAGCGGGAATTAATTAGAAAATTAATTAATGCAACTTAAATATTTGGAATTTTGAAAAATATACATCATTTTTGAATTTAGAATATCAATTATAGCTTAGGGTAAAATTTTGGCACTATTCTGAAAAACTTCAATTTTTGATGAATAGTGAAACCACTAAGTGGTAGTTAAATAACTGATTTTTTAATTTAAATGAAATATTACCACTTCTGTGATTTGATTTTCAAAAATCCAACATACATGGTTGTCATTATGAAGTAAAATGTGGTTCAAAGGGATTAAAATAATTTTTTTGATGAATAGTAACTTTTAAGTTTTATTAATCGCGATTAAAGGTAATTAGTGAAAGTTAAGGTAAAAATGATATTATAAAAATATGAAATGACCTTGACACTTGTCCTAACCCTATTTTATGAGTCATGGATGACCAAGAAAATACATCGGTCAACTTGGGGACCCCATGGAGCCACTTTGGTAGGAAAATGACATAAATAACTTTTATTTGAAGTTAAAATAAAAATGTCACAAACATAAGTTGTTTTACTAAAACAATTTTTAAATGGGGTTATACAAGTCATACCTTTGACTATAAATATTCATTAAAAAGGTAAAACGAGTTCCTACATCATGATAATTTTTTTATAATTTTTAGACATTAAATAAATTAAATTATTTATGACACCATGATGATGCCGTGATTACCTCATTAATTAACGATTTAAATAAAATGAAAGGATAATGTAAACTCTAAGGCTTAAACTTGTCAAAAACCTATTGGATGAGGAGATTTAGAACCCTTATCACCTTAGCCTTGAAATATATCATTTTGGGACCTTTAGAATCCGAAAAGCATTTCTTAATAAAGTAACATTTCATGACATTCCAAGAGTGCCCCTCCTCTCCACTTATAAAAGGCCCCCACCACTACCACCTTACTCACACTTTCAAAGCCTTTTGGCTCGGCAACCCTCTGCCCAAATACTCTCCCAACTTCCCTCCATTACTCCAAGAAGCCTCACTTTGGGCAGAATTCATCCCAAGGAAGCCTTTGGCTCAAATCAAAAAGAGTTACCCGATTTTAAGGTAATGCCTTCTCTTATGTTATTTTGTTTTATTTTGCTTCTAAAACCCCCTAAACTCTTTTTATTAATTCATTTTGTAACAAAACAAGTATCCTCAATATACTATTATGTTTTTATAAGAAATATTCGAGCTACACTTACACACACCTACATCTAATGGTTAAAGAACATACTGTTTCTGTTGATGGCGAATTTCTGCCTCACGAAACGATGATTGTTCAACACTCATATAACATCTTCAAAGGTGGCCATTAAGATGTCACTATATTTATATATGATATATAATATGCTTATGTTTTACTTAAGCTTCTTTATTTTTTATTTATTTCATACCTTTATGGTTTCCATTATGGGTAAACGCGATATTTTCATTTTAGGAAGTGCGGACTACCGCCCCCTCAAAGTGATTTGAATCGTTAATGCCATATGTGGGATGTATAAAGGATGGAGTAAATGGTATTATACATTATATTATACTGGAAATATAGTATAAATTTATATAATTATAATTTCATTCCATTAAATATGAAATAGAAATGAAAGTAGCGTTCATGCGTACGTACGGCTTACCGTCTCCATGAACGGTGCATTTCATTTCTTACCTCTAAATGTTATGTAATATTATAAATGAATTTATATACTAGATATATATGATGTATATGATATATAAATCATGAATATAATTATGGATATAATGGATATATTACCACATGAACAAATTGTAATTATAAGAAGTTTATTTTTGACTCAAGTACCTAAGATCGTCAAAACGACTGTTATTGACATAAATAATTACATAATGTTCATAAGATGGTAATAAGTGATATAAAATGAATAATAAACTTGAAAAGGGTTGTTAAGAAATTATAAATTAACTCTAGTTTATTATTCAGGAGATCAAAGAACGGTCGAGTGAATTCGGACATGAGGTAAGGGAACTTCTTAACCCAATTTCCATTCTTTGGGTTAATCTCCTACTTTCAAATTATGTCATGATATTATTATGTCCTATCTTGTATTTGTACTTTCTTTATGTGTACTTATAGTGAATACACATAATATATCTATTTTATTTTAAAAATGATCTTTGTAAGGACTTCGTCTCAATCTCCTTTCATTGAGGCATATTTGGTTTTATACACAACTTTCTTTTATACGGTGTATAAACCCCTTTGACTTTTACGTTTATTCAAAAGGAATCTTTTTTATACAAAGCGTTTTACTAAACGACAAAAAGAAATGTTTTCTTGCTGTACGTAGGCGGCGACAACGACTTCTCCGCCGCCGTGACCATTATTTGTGTTTCGGCTTCCTCTACAAGCCATAATTTTTTTAATGAAAAATAAATACAAAGTTTTAACTTTCTTTTATTTTGGTATTGAAAATGGTTTTGAAAGTGTTTTTCTTATATCAATGTGTTGTATTGATATCTTGTGATTGAAATGTGGAAATGTTATGTTTCCGTTATGCGTGTTTTATGTGATACGATTATGTTATGGTTTATGATATGTTTAAACCTATTCATATGAGGAATGCATTGGACTTAATAAGTGATGGGTGGAGCCCGCTACAGCTCCTCGATGCATCGGTAGGTCTCATGAGATAAACTACTGTCTTGGCACGAGGCCTTGATAAAATCTTATTTGTGCTCTTGGCACGAGGCCTTGGCTACGTGGTTATGATAGTCTGTCATTATTCATTCCATCATTATGAAAGTAATTATTGATATTTCATGTGATTATTCGACTAGTAGAATATCCATGTGAGTAATTAAATGGCATTATTTCATTTTACTTTTTCCATATTATGCTAAAGTTCAAGTTTAAAAGGCTTTTTTTAGTTATACATTGCCTTAAATGTTAATGTTTATTTATGAATGCTTCTGCTATATTTTTATCCTTACTGAGCATCTGAGCTCACCCCTTTCAATGTTTTAATTTTTCCAGGATGTGAAGAAGTATATTATGAATGACCTACAGGGATAATATAAGGGGATATGAAGAGAAGATGCTGTAGTTTTGTTTTACTTTATGATGTAATGTAAGACTTATGAATGTATCTAGTGTTTCCAAGGCTACTAAACTAATCGGTCCTTCGAGACTTGATCTTTTGTGATCATGCCAATGCTACGCAATAATGCACCGACTCTGGGTAACTGGGGTCAGGGCGTTACAAATTATTTTCCCTCTATTGAATATATTTTTTCTTATTTTTATAATTTTTTAATTTTTCAAATAACCATTCATTTTATTATTTTTTTAAAATTTATGATTCAAATAGACCTCACATCCACCACCTAAGTATGTATGATAGAAATCAAAGGTCTTGTTTTGATGCTTTTTTTTTTACTCAAATAACATCCCATATTTCTCATTTTTTGGTTCTTTTTTCATTTTTATTTTTTTATTCAAGAGGGGAAAAAAAATTGTGTACAATGAATAATTCCAGAACCTTTTATAATTACTATAATAAGTATCCCCACACTTATTAATTATAATGTAAATTATATTTTTACCATGATTCCCTTCACCCAAATATTTCTATGTTAAAATATCATGTAATTACTAAGAGTAGGGTAGGAATGTATAAAAATTGATTGAAACATAGACCATCCTTATAAAGGTCATTCATGGTCTCTATGGGATAAAGAAGGATTCATGTAAAGGTTTTATATTAATGATAAGTGGTTTATCAAAAAATTCCTCAATCATTTTAAATGTATTTTTGTGTAGTCATATATTTGACAAGTTCAAATACAAGTTCTAGTGGGTGGAATTTCCTAAGATCACTCAAGAAATATGCTCAAGATAATATAATAAGTACTTGGTCAAGATATCCTCTCTGGAATGGGCCAAATGATTAAGAACAATCACTCAAGGAATGATTAACAATAACAAATAAATTCACATAAAATTCCAAAATTCAAAGAATGAAAAATGGTTAGGAAATTAAATATACACGAATCAATAAATTTCTTCAAATCACGAGTCTTCATTTTAATATCCATGATTCATATTAATAATTCAATTATAAATTATTATCATTCAATTATATCAACATTTAATTCTAAAACATGGAATCACAGTATTTATAAGAAACTAATATCTCCAAGATTATTCAACTAAAACATAATTCATGTGTGGGCATGCAATTTTAACTTTAAACTCAAAACATGTTTCTAGAAAAATGTATAAAGATTAAAATATAAACTCTAAAAGTGAACACCCTTATGAAATGAATCTTATTACTCTTCATTCACTATTTGGGACTTTATTCTTCCACCAATAACCAATAAAATAAGATAACACAATTAAGAATAAGGATCATTTCATTAAAAGTAAAAAATATAAGAGGGAGTGCCCTGCATGCTGAATAACTTCCTAAGAAATGAGATTGAAATATAAATTCCTAGAAAGCGTGTAAAGAAAAATCTAGGTTTGATCCCCCCCAGTGGTCCATTAATTTTTAATACCTCTATAGGGTAGTACCATCTATTGTCCAAAGTATGGTGGTGGTTGAGGCTTCCTTGACATAAACCACAACATGTGGATTTCTTCAACATCTACTTCTTTGTTCTTGAGGAATGATCCATGATTAGAGTATACTAGATCATCCCCCATCACAATTAGGTATAGATTTTATGGAGAGGGTTGGTTGAAGTATGGATCATCCTCATTTTTGGTTTCTACTTGTGAAACCTATTCCAGTGTTGGCTTCACTTGGGTTGCATGAGATGAATGATAAAAAGGTAAGTAAATAGGTATATTTACTTGAATATTATTTGAATATTTAAAATATATTTTCTCCCTTTTCATAAAAGAATCCTCTTTAATTATTTCCTCATGATCAAAAACTTGAATTAATTCGTGATGGAGATCCTAAAATGTATGTTCATAAAAATAAAGGATATCAATGTGTTCCTCAATAGGTTCACATACATGTTCTTCTTTTTACTCTAAGGCATAAAAAATATTTTCTGATTCTATATAATCAAAATAATAAGGAATGATGCACAATTAAAATTCAAAAAAATTGAAATAGATATATTTAATGAAAGGTTCAAATCCCTAAGTTTGTTAAGTTTTAATAAATGCTTTAGTGGTAAGTGTCTATTAGAATAGATTCTCAGAGTATTGTTGTAGGTAGTTAGGCTCCTCTATTTTTACTTAAAATTCCACCACTTTGGTGGTATCTTCGTTCTCTGATGTTAGCTCTTCTCAATTACATGGATTGTGTAGATCAAGAAGTTCCTCACATTCATTCCAAAATCCATCTAGTTCTTGTTGATCTCCCACATATAGCTCCGAAGGAAATCCTTCCAACTTTTCCTCCTCAAGTAATACAAGTGGCTTATCTTCTTGTTTAGGCTCATAATCAGGTTATTATGATGATTCTTGGAAGTATTAATTTATCAAATCCAATTTTCCTTTGAGTCCTTTAATATTTTCATCAATCTATTGACAATTATACTTGAGTTTGTGTTTTTATACTTTATCCTAGAAATAGTTTGATGGAACTTCTTCAAAAATTTTGGGATGATTATAAGAGCACACTTCTTATCTTTTGGCCTCTTATTGATAGAATTCAGAGATGTACTCCCGTAATTCAGTGAGCTCTCTAAATAATACATCAAAAACTGGTTGCTCAAGGGTCCCCTTGTGATCTTGGATGAGGTGCTTGAATTCATCCTCTTTTAAAATTTGGCTTCATTATCCCCAGATTTGTATTCCCCATAATATAACACTATCTTTTATAGACCAGGGGCTTTATCTATTGGATATTTTACCTAAGAGTAATTTTTTTCATTAATTGAACAAAAATCAAATGAAAATATCATGGAAGAATTCAGTTGTTTTTTAATAAAAATAAATGAAATAATTCTAATATATGAAAATGGAATAAGTAAATTAATAACTGATTGGATCCCTAGAGACAGTTTTACTTTTGACACACACCAGTCATGGGTCCTGGACGAAACCAATTATAAAATTTCCCAGTGAAACACAGTGGCTGACCAGGGTTATCTCACTTGAGGATCCTTTCAATTTGTTCTCCTACATTATCCAAATCACCTTTTCTACTTATTTTTTTGTTTATATTTAAATGAAATAAATTGAAATATTTTTTGGTTTTTTATTATTATTCTAATGACATTAAAAAATATGAATTTAAACTATCATGAAAACTAAAAAGAATGAGTTCAGAAGAAAGAACTTGGTTTTGGGGTTTAGTTTAAGGTTTAATAATTATTTTACTTTATATGTTTGTTTCCATCTTGATAATCCAAACATGCAATCTCATTTTTGAAGTACAATTATTTATTTATAAATTGTGGAATATTATTTAATTCATAATAACTCTCAATTCCACCTCCTCCTTTAATCAAGGTTGATGACACTCCTTGGTCTAGGAGGTTTCATTTTCTAGGACCCATCTCTATCGATGTTGTTTCATCCATTTATCATCTCAATTCAACAAGTGTGAATAAATAACTAATAAAGAGAGGTAAAAGTGATTAAATAAAATAATATAGAGAGAATAAGTTGCATTACATTTTTTGTAGTCACCAAATCAGGTATATTCGCCTCACCCACGCTTGCTACTCAATTATATAAAAAAAATTAAAATTAAAATTTAAATAAGATTCAAGAACACATTCATCTCCCCTCGGGCCAAGTCTCAGGGTCAGACTCTCATTTAAAAGAGTAAGAGATTATTTTTTGTAGTAGGTGGAAGAGGATAATAATAATAAAAGAAGAAGAATAAAGTAAAAAAAGAATGGTGGATGATACAAGTAAAATAAAAATTGAAGAATCGGGGGATGGGAATAGAGAGAGAGGGAGAGAGAATAAAATAAAATAAAATAAGAAAATAAATACAATAAATATAATATAAATAAGTTTAAATTAATAATAATAATAATAATAATAATTAATATTATTAAAGGAATATTTTTTAAAAAAATAAGGTGAAAGAAAATGATAAAATAATTTTCAAATAATAATTTTATAATTATAATAATGATGATAATAATAATTATAATATTATTATTACCAATAATAATTATAATACTTGTAAATTAAAATAATAAAATTGAGAAGAAGAATTTTGGAATGTATGGAGAAACAAAAAGGCATGGATTAATTAAATAAAAGTAAAAATTAAATTACAATTGAAAATATAACTAAAATAAAAAATGAATAAGAAGAAATGGGGGAGATTTTTTTTCTGGAATACCTTAGTGTAGATCTCCTCCTTGGTGCTCTGAATGATGGTATGGGGTGGATTTGAATGATTTGAGAAGGAGGATCTATCCTCCTTTGATAGGAATGACTTTATCTTTAAACTTTTTTGCGTGTTACACTCATTAAATGGCCGATTCAAGTGTGGAGTCCTTCAATAAAGTTGTTCCTAAAGGTATTTCTCATATCCCCTCAAATTTTCAACATATTTGTACATGTGTAGAGAGATTTTTCCCATTTCACTCTGATAATTTAATCTCCCTAAATAGATTCTCAATATTCCATGTTTATGGTTTCCTATGCATTAATGGACTTAAAAATGGTCAATTCATGCAGGTACGTATTCCTAAAAGTTGTTAAGAGATTTCTTTCTTGTATCCAATCCAAATTTCAGTGAATTTGGACCTTCTGATCAAAATATATGTTCCCACCATAAACAATTACCAGATCTATGAATAGTTTTGAAGGTCTAACTTGTGTGCTTGTTTTGAGATTCCAAATGATGGATTTAGATTTGGATCTAGAAAAGAAAATTTAATCCAAAAGGTAGATGAATACTATAAAAAAATAATGACATAATATTTTTGATAATTTAAAATTTATGATAAAAAAAAGTAATAAAAATCTATAAAATTTCAGTTATAAGTAATTTTCATATTTTAGTCCATTTCATTCCTAATTCAAATTAACCATTATTTTAATGAAACATTGAAATACATGGGTTTTATCATCGAAAATCATGAATAAAAATTCATAATTTGAGTAAAAAATTTCACATAATTTTTCTCTGTGAGCAATGATTTTGTCCTTTATATTATTTTATATAAAGAAAAGTAAAAAAATTCGTTCTTATTGTTTCACTATATCTATTTTTTAAATAAGGATAAATATAGGATATGTTTTGTTATAAATAATAATTTTAAATATATTTATATTTTTCATCATGGTAATTTACGTATAATTTTTATTAATTAAATAAATATTATAAATATTATACAGTACGAACAGAGTGCTTGTGCAAGAAAAAAAACAATAAAATGATTTTAAAAACTCTAAAAAATAATATTATTTGATTGATTTTTGTATTTAATGATTTTCATTGATAATTATAGAAACTTTTAGTTGTCTAAAAAAATTATCTTTGAATTCCATCATTTTATTTATTTTTTAATATTCAAATTAAATGAATTGTGTCAAAATGACATTAATGATATTTTATGTTAAATAATGTTTTATTAAATGATATAATTTATTAAAAAATATAATATTCATACATTTGAATATGATATGGTTTATTACATCAACCATGGTAAATTTATGGGTTATTTTCCCAATTTATATTAACTATATTGACCCTCAAATAGTAAAAAACCTTGTTATCACAATAAGTGTGACAAGTGTTTATGGGGGTTAAAACCAAACAGTACAGGTAAAAATATTTTCTAAACTTGTAAATTTTTTATTTTATAATATAATTTATTCGAATAATAAACTTATATTATAATATTATTAATTTTATCCACTTTAATATGAAAATTATTTTATATTAATTTAATATTTTAGGAAATTCCAAGAGCGCCCCTACCCACTTATATAAAATATAACCTCTAATTCTATTTTACTAAAATATAATGAAAAATTATGTTTTCCAAATAAAATCCCCGGTACCTTACTAAAATACCTCAATATGTTATAGAGGCCTTATTTTAGCAATAATACCAACCTTAATGGTTCTAAAATTTAAATAAAATGAGGTTGTCAAAAGAAGATGTGTAGTTCTTAAACAAGCATATTTTATTTCTTCTTATATATACTACAAATATTACTTAAACATGACTATATAATAAATTAATTATATTATATATAATTATATGTTATTTTATAATTTAATAACCTATATCCATATTCTCTTCCATAAATTGGTAAATGAAATAATAAGTTGTGCGTACGATGGATTGTCGCCTCGTGAACTGATATATTTCATTTTCCATCACCTCCTATTATGGATGGTTATGATAATGAATTTAATTTAAAAATGTTATATTCATGAAAAATTTATGATTATGAAAATAAAATATATCATTTACTTTCTTTCCTTTCTATCCATTGAAAAATGATAATGTCATTTGTGCATATATGTGGACTACGACCTCCACCAAGTGATGTAATCTCTTTTTCATCACCACATAACATAAATGGTATACTGAAGTATATTTAAAGAAAAAATATTCCATTTAGGATATTATGATAATCATTTTATTATAAAATAATAATTACCTTCTTTTTATAATTATCATTGAAAAATGGTAATGTTATGCATGTGTACTTAAGACCTACTGTCTCTAAGATTAAAACATAGTTCATTTTTCAAAATCCTCAATCATGGTTTGTTTTAAAAGTATAATTGATTTATTAAAATAAAAAAATATATCATTATTATTATTCCAGAGATTATTTATTGATGACTAATTTTAGCATATTCCACCTACTGAAGTCAGTTTTGACATATGAGTTGAATATCATCAAAACATATGACATGAACTTAATTGATTAAGTAATTGAATATAACATGGTAATAAGTGAAATAAAATGAATAATAAACTTAAATATTTTTATCAAGAAAATAAATAATTAACATGATTTTATTATTAAGGAAGATAAAAAATGTATGTGACTAGTCAAACTCAAGGTAAGGGACTTTTTAAAAAAATCATATATTAAAGTTTACCTTAAAACTTTATATTTATTTCCTGTCCATATTTTGAAAAAGAATTATTAAATGAATGTATTTATATATAAGTAAAATAATTATAAAAGAAATTTTATCTTTCTTTTAATTTCTTTTAAATATTTTCAAACAGAATATTTTAATGGAATTTTTTGAATTTCATTACAAAAAAAAATAATGTTATTGTTTAATGTATATGGTGAAAAAAAATGTTCCCATCGTTATTACCATTAAATAATTTTTGAATAACTTTATAATATTTAATGTTTTATTCAAATAAAAATTATATTTCCTTATATGCTGATTATTTTAAAAATGTTTTTAAAATGGAATAGATATTTCAATTTCCAAAAGTTTTTTCGTATGGGTGCAAAGAATATTTAAATGATTATAATGATGAAAATGCAGGATTTAGTGTTTTATAATTATTGTATGGTTCTTGGTAAATTTTTATGATGATTTCTGGACCTATTATAAACCATGTTTGGGTGGTTCTATTATAAACCATGTATGGGTGGTTACATCATAAATTAAGAATGGGTGATTTCGTTATAAATCAAGTATGGTTGGGTTCATGATAACCCTCAAATGAAATGTTTATATAATTCAATTACATGGTTATTCTATTTTTAATAGTGATTATAAGTGTTATATGAAAATTATGTCACAATTTACCTGTATGATTTATCTGTGCTTGCTAAAGGTTTTTATTTAAATCTTATTACTTATCAAGGTAAGATAATGATCTTATGTTTTAAAGGAAAGTATAGGCTACTTCTTTAGGGTGAAAAGTATAAATTTGTGGGAAAAACCATAATATTTTTATGATTTAAAAGAAAACATTATGATTTTTCTACATTTAAATTATTAGGAAATGTTTTATGAAAATAATGTGGAAGATAATTTTATTTCTCAAGTAATAAAATGTTTATTTTGAACACAAATATTATTTTGAAAAATTAAAATTTTTATAAGTATTCATGGAATAATGGTTTTGTTTTTTAATTTTATGTCCCTTTCTGATATTGTTTCTCATAAATTTTTTTTAAAAAAATCATAGGGTATATTTATGGGTTAAAGAAAATAATAATTCAAGTTTAAAGTCAAGAATATTTTTCATGAAAATAAATCATGTTTTAATTTAAATGTTTTATATTATGGGAAAAATGAATACTAAGTATAAGTGTAAACTTTGCAATGTATGCGATTATAAAGTAGGATTTATAACATAATTATCTAAAACTATAAACCTAAAATTCATTTGGAATGAAATAGAATTAATTCTAGTTTAAAGACACTAGATTACATAATGTTTAAGGTCAGTTCATTACAGTTGGTATCAGATTGAGGATTAGATAAATTTATAGGATAAGATGTTTTTTTAGAAAAAGTTAACAATTATATATGAACACAATGGTTAGTATGTTAAGTATAATTATAGTTATTTTTTATAAATCAAAATAATTTATGATAACATGGTTAGGTATATATTATTGTTTATCCTCCACATAATATGGTTTGTTATGATTTTATTGATATTCTCACACTAAACTTTTTTGTTTGAGTAAATGTCTGGATCCAGTAAAAACCAAATTAATTATAGATATGAAGGAAAATGGGGTGGTTTTTTGAAAGAGAAATAAAATATAAAGGTATATATAGTGAAAAATCTCATGGTTATACTTAACTAGCGATCATAAGTTATGATTAACAACTTAAACATATGTGATTTTTCTAATGCATCAAATAATATAAAAATGAATATTTTTGGAATTTTTTGACAAAAATATCATAAAGGTAAAAATATTGAATGACCTATGTGTCAACAATGTTGAAATAATCGCCTATTATAATTCCTTAAAATAATGGGAAGATGTTTTATATATTTTAAAGAATGGAATAAAGCAATAATCTTCCAAGGAAAAAGGAATTGTTCAGTTAACACAATGAAGAGGAATAAAATTCTTCATAATGAATAAATTTTAAATTTTAAATTTCCAGATTATGGGATTTATGAAAATTAATGTCCTAAGGGTAAAACTCAAGAATATGATCAACAAGGCCACATAAAAGAATGTTCAGAAATTCCTAACATAATTATTATTAAAGATAAGAAAACTGAAAATGACATATAAAAGGTATGGATTATTTATTGGAATATGATTTGGTATATTTGAATCTTAGGAAAAGATTCATATTTTTTTATAAGATGGGACCATTAAAGAATGAGATGAAAAATCCTGGTTAATATATTATTGAAACATTAAATGATAATATGTCTATATATATTATTCAAGAGTTATGATGTACTGGTAGATTTATGTTCAATCATAAGTTCAAAGGATTAGACTCATATTTTTTTTAAGTTTTCTGGCATGTGAATACTTTGGGAGAAATTTATTGAGATTTGGTATATTTTTGAGGTATATATAACACTTAATATTAACATGAGAAAAATTTATTTAAGGAAGAATCCTATTTTTATTCTATAGAGATGACTTTAAAATAATTTATAACATTCACGGTTTATATGATCTTGGAAACTGAGGTAATTAAGATTTATTACAACTTAGGAACATAAGTTTTGTTGTATAGGTAACCATGAGATTTAAAATTAATTTAGAGATTAAGTTATTAATGTCATTTCTCAATAAAATCACTATAATTTTGGGGGACATTATATGATTATGGTAAATAGACTATTTTGGGATTATAATTGAGGATTAAAGGTTAAATTATCTTTTAGATGGATATATGATTTTAATGTAGCTTAATTGGTATTATATTTATTTATGGAAATGATTAGCATATCTTATAGATTATATGACTATGTCATATAAATTTTATGTGTGAGACATGAAGAGTGATTGATGTTATTTGGAGATAAATATTTAATTTATCTTGGAAGAATAAGTGATCAAATATTTTTAGTCTTTGGGTCTCAATATCAGTTTGGAATATTTTGATAAATATTAAGGATAGTTACTTGTAGAATGATTTAGTTTTAACTATGGGTATTAATGTTGAATTTTGGATATTAATGTATTAAATCTTGGTTTAATGGTTTATTCATTTTGGGAATTATCATACCTTGTGCTAAAAATATTTGTTTTCGTTAATATATAAATATAATCGAAATAACTTTTTAACATTTTATATAAGTATTTGATCTAATAGAAGTTGATTTTTGTGCTTTAGGCATAAAAATGCATCCTGAATACTCATGGTTTGGAGAAAAATATGATATTGTGGTGAAAATTGATTAAAGGATGAAATTTTATATATCAAGTAAGTATATTTCTTTATGTTCCTAGTCTATATGGAAATGGAATTCCCTAAATCTAAGAAAAGTAAATTGAAACAAAAAAATTATCCTATTACCATCACATATAATGGATAAATTATCTTTTTCAAACATCGTTGGTTTAGGATTTTTTAGTCATTAAATGTCTCATGATTATTCACTTACTTATGATCAATGATCTGTTTCAAATATAAATAATTATTCTGAATTTATTTTTCTAATACATGATCAAATTTTCACTTCATACTAATGTTTTAATATTTCCAAAACTATTTATGTGATATTCCAAACATCCTTTATATTTTCTTTTCCATCTTTTCAAGGCGAAGTATTATTAACCCATTTTACAATTTGGTATTTCAAAAAAAGAATTTTAAAATATCAAACCTTTGATTATTGAGAAAAAATTCAAATAATTATAATGAAAATTTTTAAGGTAGATATTGTAATATCCTAATATTTTAAAAGCACTATGTTTCATAATGTACAAAATACGAAACACCGAGCCTAAATGAACCATGAAATACTATTATTTAAATATGACTATTATAAACTATCCATTAAATCTGATGATATTAATATGATTAACTGAATGATATATATATATCTTAATAAATTCAAATTTAATGACGAATTCTTAGAAAATCATCACTCGATTTTTACAAGACATTTTCTTCTTAAAAAATGCATTTTCTTTAAAAATGGTTTTTATTTCTATTTTTGATAAACTTTTATAATTAATTTTTTGAACTTTTAAAAAAATTAATTCATTTTTAAAATAATCATTTCAATATTATCTTGGATTAATTTTTTAGAATTTTTCAAAAAGTTTGATTTTTTAATAAACAGTTAAAATTATTAATGTTTACTGAAAACAATATTTTTTGTAAATTTATTTATAAAGTAAAATTATATTTTTTATTATTTTTAAAATATAATTAGTTTTGTTGGATTTAGAATAATCCAATTATTTTTTTTGGAATTTATTTTATACTTGAATTTATTATAAAAATATTGTATTCTTTAAAAGGTTCATTTTTTCTAAAAAATTGTTTTTTCATAACATTTTTCCGGTTTAATTTTAAATTAAATTCTATAATTTATGTTTATTAAATTTTTTAAAATAGATTATATTTTTTTTAATAATTTGGTTTAAATTTGATAAATATGACCCTTTTATTTTTAGACATTATGAATAGTAATGTTAGTAATTTTCATTACCATGGTAAAGTTTAAATCGGGTAATTAAGGATAAAAATAAAATGATAAGGATAAAAAAACAACACTAAAACTTACCTTAATTTTATTGGAAGATTATACCTCTTAAATAATCATCAAAATGTATAATATATGACTTTTTTCCATTTGGAAGTTATTTTTACCTTTATATTATTTTGTATAAAGAAAATTTAAAAATGATACTCTCTTTATTTTATTATCAATATTTTTTTGACAAACGGATAAATAGAGGATATGTTCATATATAAATATTAATTTTAAATTAAAAATATTTTTTTTCATCATGGAAATTTATTTTTAAATTTTAGTGATGAAATTATTATCTTAAAAGCTTATGGAACACTGACATTGTGCTTGTCAAAGTAGTAAAAAATAAATAAAATGATTTTAAAAACACTAAAAATAATAATATTTGACTGATATTTTGTGGTACATTATTTTTTAGATAATTATAAAATATTTTTTTGTTTAAAAATTTTATATTCTAATTATAATTTTTTCTTCATTTTTTAAAAATCAATTAAATGAATAGTGTAAAAAATAACATTAATGATATTTTATGTTAAATAATGTTTTATTAGATGACTTAAATTTTCTAAAAATATTGTATTTAAACATGTGAATGGGATATGTTTTATTATATTAACCATGGTCCATTTATGTTTCTTTTTTCCCTTTATAGTAACAATATTAACCCTCAATGAGTAAAGAACCTTATTATCGTGGCAAGTGTGAAAATTGTTAGTTGGGGGTTAAAACCAAAAGATATGGATAAAAACAACATCTAAACATGTCCAAATTTTATTAAATGATATTATTTATACCAATAATCACCTTATATTTGAAGAATATCAATTTTTATCAATTTGAATAAAAAATTAATTTATATTTACCTAATATTTTATGAAATTCCTAAAGTGCACATCCCCTCTCTTATAAAAGGGAACATCTTACTATCTTTTATTCACACATAAAGAACCATTTAGTTCGGATAATACCAACCTAAATTACTTCATAAAATCCCTATACTTTTTATAATGACCTTATTATAGTTAAAATGTCATCTTTATAGGTATTAAGGTGGAATGAAAATGAGGTTGTCTGAAGAAGAGGTATAATTCTTAATCGTTCATTTTTTTATTTCTTCTTCTATGTCCTTAAAATATTCCTAAAACATAATTATATAATAATATCATTATATCCTATATAATTATATTTTATTTTCATAATGGAATAACCCATATCTATATCCTCTACAAAAAAATGGAAAAGAAAACAATTAGTCAAACATACGACGGACTACTGCCTCAAGAATAGATGTAATTCATTTTCCATAAAATTATATTATGGATATAATATTTATATATATATGATATTAATGAAATATGTTTTATTCTTAAAGTTTAATATATCATTTAATTTCTTACCTTTTAATCTATGGAAAAATGGTAATGTCGTCTATGCATACTGGTGGACTGCCACCTCTGTGAACCGATGTGATTCATTTTTCACACCCACATGACATTCATGATATATATAAGTATATTTAAATAAATATTATGGTATTTATGATATTATTATCATTCTATTAATATAAGATAGTATTTAATTTATTTCTATATTGTTCATTTAAAAATGGAAACATTATTCATGTTTATGTATGACCTACCATCTCCATGATTGTAATGTTGTTAATTCTCATAGCCATCATTCATGGTTGGTTATAAAATTATAATTTATGTAGAAAAAATATAATTATGTCATGATTATTATTTTGGGTATAATTTATTAGTAACATGTTGGACCATAGTCAACCTACCAAAGTCAACTTGTACCTATGAGTCAAATATCATCAAAACATCATAGGTGAACTTAATTGATTAAGTAATTATATATAACATGGTATTAAGTTAAATAAAAGTAATAATAAACATGAAAATAGGTATAATTAAACTAAATAAAAAAATTATTTTATTATTCCGGAATATAAAGAACATACACGATGATTCAGACTCGAGGTAAAAGACCTTCTTTTAAAAATACTCTTTTAATGTTTTTATTAAAACTATATTTTTTCAATGTACATATTATTTGCAAAATTATTTTATGGATATATTTATATGGAAATAAAATAATTATATAGACCATTTTATGTATCTTTTAATTTCTTTAAAAGTTTATCAAAATTAATCGTTTTATGTAATTTTTTTAATTTCATTACAAAAGACAGAAGGAATGTTATATTTTAACATATACGATGACAATGGATTTTTTCACCACCATAACAGTTACATTATTTTTTAATTTATTTATAATAATACATTTTTAATTTAAATAAAACCTTATTTCGATATTTTTTTATATTTTAAATGGTGTTTTAAAATAGAATGGATATTTCAATATTCAGAAAATTTTTCTTATGGGTTCAAATAATATTTTTAACAGTGTAATGATGAAAATGTAATCTTATATGTTTTATGATTATGTTATAGTTCTTGGTAAGTATTTATGATAATGGGTGGTTGGCTTATAAACCAAGTATGGGTTGGTCTATGATTTCCCTCCAATGCATTGTGTATGGAAGTCGACTGTATGGTTATTCCATTTTAAGAGTGATCATAAGAGTGGTATGGAAATGATGTCTCAGGTTACCTAAATGATTTTTCAATTATTTATATGGGTTTTTACAAAAATATTATGAATTTAAAAGGTTAAATGATGATATTATAGTTTAAAGTAATGTATATGTTTCTTATTATGGTTAAAATGTATATTTTGTGAAAACAAATCATAATATTATCATTATTGAAAAAAACCATTATGAGTTTTATTTTTCCATTTCAATACCTAAGAATTTTTTTTGAAAATATTTTGGTAGATAAGTTAATTTCTTGGTTAAGAGAATTTTTATTTTGAACACAAATTTTATTTTAAAAAAGGATAAAATTTATAGGTATTCATGGACTGACAAAAAATTTTCTTTTTGTCTCACTTATTGATATTTTTATGCTCATTCCATTTATTAAAAAATCATAGATTTTATGGATTGTTAAGGGAAAATAATAATTCAAGATGAATGTTGGGAATGTTTTTCAGAAAAATAAAACATTTTTTACTTTAAAAGTTTTATATTGTGGAAAAAATGGATTCTAAGTAGAAGTTCCCACTTTGTAAAATATGTAATTTTTATGTAAGATTTATTTACTAATAATATAAAACTATAAAAATAATGTATATTTGTTAAAGAAATAAAATTAATTATATTATAATGACACTATATTATGAAAATTTTAAGGTTAGGTCCTTACAATTTAAATCCCTAATATCCATTAAACCACACTAGGATTATAATTCTTAAATATTTTGGCCAATTAAATATTTATCTCAAAAAAAATTAATTTATTAGGATGTTTTTAATAGTTAAATAAACATAGATATGTATAATGATTAAACTCCCATCATCGTATACCTTCAGGTAACAATAATGCTCTGAATTTCTTGGATGAACTACTTCTTAGCCATAAATGCGTTGAACTTCTAATTCAATTTCATTAGTTCTTGCTTTAAACTGTAAAGGCAGTACTTCAACTTGCACGTAATATTTTAGTTTCATTGATCTATGAAACCATAAGGTTACCCAATGTAGATTTATTTACCTAAGCACCCATAAATAAAAGTGTGTTTCAAATCCAACTAATCCAACTGAAGTCTTTCCATTTTAACTGTGCTAATTACCATTAAAATTTTCATGTGTTTAACTATTAGAGAACATATCTTGGAAAAGTATAATCCTTATAGTCATTGAAACCACTTTACAATAAGACTTTCATTATACCTCCAACCAATATTTTCTCCCTCCTTCATCTAATAAACCCCTTTATTCTAAATAAAATTATACCTATAATTCATTTATTTTAGCTCCCATGTTGTGAACATATGTAATGAATCATCCTCTTATTACATGTATAACTCGTACTAATTGGAGTCTTTAAAATTCATATCCTCTTGTGATATCTTGGGTTTTCCATCATTTATGAGTATGAAGTAGTGAAATATAATTTAGTGCCTCTACACTTCACAAAAAACTCTTTTAGATATCCCAAGTCCCTCTATCAATCATCTCTTTTTGCAACTACTGATTTCATAAATTCACCTTCTATGGATTTTCCACTATTTCCATAGTTCTAAATATATATAGTATTTATAAAATTAGAAATACCATTCAAACTTTATATTATTTTTGAACATCCTTTATATCATATACCATTTTAAAAACTATCATACTTCATGAATTCTTCGAAACATCTATAACTTTCAGACATCCCCCCATTTGAACAGCTACTTTTTTTAGACTTCAATCACATCATAATTATATTTCTAACTCAGATCCTTCCATATGATGTCTTCATTAAATATGATATTTTTAATTATTATAATATTCTTATAATTTTTATACTATAGTTAAAAATCTAACTCTTCATTATCATACCTAACAAAGTAACACACACAGGATTTGGCCTCTATATTTTCCCTCTCATTAGCATCAATGTGGACATAGTCAAGAAAAACAAAGGCTTTGAGATAAGTGAAATAAATCTACCTTTCAGACCAAATTAATTTCATAAGTTTTGTCCCTAATGAAGAAGGACTCATGTTCACTGAGTAAGCTACATAGTTCACCGCCAAACCCAAAACACCTTTAGAAATTTCACGTGATTTCTCATACTATTTACCTAATCAACAAACATATTATTAATCTTATCTGTAACTCCATTATGTCATGGATTACATAGTCTTATTAAACTATATTCCACTCCTCTATTAGAATCTATGGAAATATTTAAGTCATATTCCCTACGGTTATCAGACCTCAAACATTTCAACTTACAATTGGTCTCCATTTCCACCTGTATCTCCATCGGATAAAGGTTCTAAATACTATATAATTGTTCTTAATAGTGAACACCCAAACCATCTATTTCAAATAATTGGTGAAGGTAACATAGTAAAATAACCCATAATTAGAATGAACAAGATATATCCCCTATGAATCTATATTTACAAAATTTAAATTTTAGTTCTTTGGTGTCTTACCTTTTGTTTATAAGGACAACTTCTACTTCTTTATAAAGAAAAAATAATCATATGTTCTACAATAAGTGATTTCAATCATTGTAATACCCTTAGTAGTTAGGGATTTCAAAACGTTCTCACTTAAGTGATCCATATTGTTATGCCATAACATTGTAGAAGCTATATGTCTATAATTAATTGCACCTTTTAATACTTAATTTAGGTAAAAAGTTCCATAATTTTCTCCTTTAGTCACCATAATGGAACTATGTGTAATATTCCACAATCCATCCATGAATATTGTATAGAAAATTATATTTTATAACTATAAAATAGAAATTATGTTCTTATATAATCATGAAATGTACCAAACTACTTGAAACTCTAGCAAACTTATGTTCCATTCCCAAATGAAAAAATAGCCTTCATTTATAATCTTGAGAAAGCCTTCATCTACTTGGTGTACCATGTAATATATTCCATAATTACGGTTCCTCAAACTTTTCCACTTTTCTATAGAGTGAAATAATGATTTAGAGTCTATAACCTAAGACACATGTAAACCAGAAATACTCTAGAATAGACCACTCATATATTTTGATATGGGGCCATAATATACAATTCTTTAAGTATAACTTCTAGAGTAAACACTCCATTAATTATAATATTTATTTAGGTTCATTTTCTTCCCACAATTCCAACTCAAGGGACCAATTTTCAATGAGATAATCCTACTCTAACTTCTTCTTCCTTTTTCATTCCTATGACTCCTTAGAGTTGTGGGGAATCATCTTCCTTTCACATTATAGGAATTTCTAGGTGATTTATGGATTTACTTAGAAAAAAATTCCTTATTCAAAACTAAATCCTTGACATTCAAAAACATATGGTATGATACACCAATTGAGTTACTCTTCATGGTAACCATCACATTTTAAGATTTTAGGAGTGATGAGAGTAACAATAGTACCCAATCTAAATCACCAAATTTTACCTTAACCTATTTTAATTGAACTTTGATCGCGTTAATAAAGTTTATGTGATCATACATTGGATTTACTTTAGAAATCTAGATTTTTAATAGAATCTAAAATAAGAAAATATTTTCATCAATGTTGGATTCTAAAACATATCAGTAACAAATTTAATAAGTTCAGATTCATTTTTAGCCTCCCTAATGTTATAATCCACATTTCATACTTGATACATATGGACCATAGTAAATTATTTATTATCAAACCTCTCTAATTCTTCCTTATTCATTTATTTTTTGTGTGGTAACAATCAACAGTAGATCAATATCCTTCTATACTATAAAATCCTTCATATATATCTTTTAAAATCCAAAATTCTTCCTGCCAAACTTCTCCACTAAGACCTCACCTTTTTCTAATTCATAACTTGTGTTTGATAGTGAACTCCCATTGAATTTTGAAAAAAGTAATATGATTAGGAACTTTTTATCATAAATATCCTAGAAGGAAAATAGTAGAATATATTAAGTCGAAATAATACAAATATAACACAAGAAAGGGTGGGTTCTGTCTTTTCTAAAATCTTGATAGATTCTGGTTTGTATATTTGATTGCAATTTATACAGATATGAATCATTCTCTTCTGTATGAAATATAAGTAGTAGATAAATAAAAATAATGAACACCACAATTTTATAGTGTTTTATGGCACAAAGGTCCCCTAATAAACTCCACCAACACACTCTCTGCAAGCTTGGTGAATTTTACTAGCAATGTCCTTTTATCAGAAGACATTAAAAAAACTGAGTGCAGGAAGTTGAAATATTTAAAAAAAATTATAAATACATCCCTATGGTTCTTTTACAAGTTACCAGTTATCCACAACTTAGTACAACAAGTTTATACTTAAAACACAACTAAGTATGAGTATTTGACACTCTAATAAATCAAAATATTTTTATTTATTGATGGTTTGGGTTGATCATCACAATTTTGACAGAAACTGATAGTAGTTGGATCTTCTTATTTAGAATGGATATTCTTCAAGAAATAAAAACTTTGAAGTTACCATGGTGTAAAATGATCTTCAATTTGAATAGAAATAATAAGCAGCAGTTATCATATAGAAGTATGAGGTTGAAAATGTATATCTCAAGGGTATAACCATTTTAGAAAATAATATATTTGATCATTTGTTTTAGTATCACTATAAAATATATTCACATGAATACAATAGTATGTGTATATGTTTGTATTTATATATTCCAAAGGAATTAATATAGGATATATAGATCATACAGCTTTCTTCGGTATTCCAGATCCAATAAAATTGCCTGGTAGAATACAGAAATTCAAATTTAAATTGTCTGTGGGAGTAATATCTTCCTTAAAGAATAGGATTAAATTTCTTTGATGAATATGATTATTTGAATAAATTAAAATGATATTTGAATTATTTATAGATAAACTTTCAATTATCCTGTAATTCATCCAATAATGTTTCATAAATCTCAGATTATATCATGGCTTTAAAACTATGTCATTGAATATCCAAACGTAGGGTCCAAATGCGTAGTGTAGGGTTCCTTTGTGTAGTGTAGGGTTACTTTGCATAGAATAGGGTTCCTTTTCATAGAATATGGTTCCTACCAGTGTATGGTTCCTTAACCATACTTTAATCTGTGCATAATGCATGGATCAAATTTTAATGTATGGATGATAATCTATGTATTTATCTTTCCTATGCAAGGTTGATTCCAAATGTAGCATTGATTAACTATACATTCAATCTCTTGAATGTAGTGTATGAAAAATTATTTAAAATTCCAATGTTGGTTTGATATTCCATATGTTTTTCATTCCTCTAAACGTAGGGTTTGGAATAGTGTTTCCATAACACATCCCATAGGTTTTCATTCCATAAAAAATCATGATATATATTTCTAAAACATACTTAACACAACTTTATTAGAAAACAAAAAAGGATATTTGTGAGCATCAAAATCAAAATATAACATAGATTATTATAGATACAATAATTTTCCAATAATCTCCCCTTTTTTAATGATCACAAAAACCATAAAGTAATTACAAAAAATGTAGTATTTCTAAACACTAATATAAAATAATAAAATATTTTTATTTCATAGTATTATTTCTATAAATGAAAATAAATACTTGTAAATTGAAAAAGTTATGTTCACCCAATTTTGTATCCCAAAAATATGTATTGTTTTGGTTCTCAAATATTCTCCGCTATTTTGATATCAAAAAAGATCATTTGAAAGAATAAATGATATAAACAACAGTTAATATATCCCTGAACTATAAATGAATGTTATAATCTGTTGGGTAGAAAAATAAGATATATGATATGGAAGTTTAAATTTCAACATAAATAACATAATAATAAATGTATAAAACAATATTAAACATACAAATATAAAATTAAAATAAACTAAACTTAAATTTAGATGAAATGTTTTTGATAAATTATGAGTACATCCCACAATAGGCTTAAGAATTATTCAAAAGGATGGGATCAGGTTATAATGTTTTTCTTGATCAGAATATCCATGGGTAGTAGGTGAAACTGGATAAGGAAACAATTGAAAAACACCATGAATCTCAAGAAACATCACTAACAGGCTCTGAAAATGATTTTTAGACACATATATCCACTGTTTAAGTGTCTTATTTGAATATTTTTTAACCTTTAGGTTTCCACCAAATTAACCTTGAAAAACTCATTCACTGTTTCTTTAAATGGAATAAAATTAGTCAACACATCTCTAACATGATGATTAATAGGTCCCAATCAGGATTCATTAGATTTCATTTGACTTATCAAATCTCTTTCAATATCTAAGAGAAAATTCAAAGGAGCACTGTCACACTAAAGAGTGTGCATTTTGTTATTTAAATTAGCTAACACAACAGTTTTTCCCCCAAATCATCTTATTAGGTCTGGATGAGTTTTTTGAGGAGTGGATGTTGAAGCCCAATTAGTATCTTTGAAAGACTATAATTATCTACTTAACATCTACTTTAACTGATAAAAATTATTCTTATTCATAGATTTTTCCTTTAAGGATCTGAATTCTATAGGTAAAGATCTAATAAATTCTTCAATACTTTCCACAAAGACCAAATTTTCTTAAATTTCTCTGAGTTTTGATTGAAGTGCATGAAACTCACTCATAAGAACTATTGAACTATTGAGATCTTAAATTTTATTCCTCTTATTTTACAATTATTATATTAAAGATAAGTCATGGTTCTCTAAATGAATACACTTATTAATCATAGACTCATCATAAAAGTCAAAATATTCTATATAGACATATCTTGAAGGTTGTCCAACCTGCACTATAGCCAAACATGTATCTCTTCCTGAAATAGTTGTTCCTAGAACTTATATTCTACCTCTTAATGTAGACAAATTTACATCAACAGAGTCGAAAACAACTAAAAAAATTTTTTCATGGGTGGCTACACTTGAGTTAAGGACCTCTTCCCTCTAATTAACTTGCCTTTGAGCATCTAACTCAACATTCTCAGCTACTTATCCTTCAAATCGACCTTTATATACCTCTTCATTTAAATTCACATCCTCAGCAATGTTAACTGAAATGCTTCTTATTTGAGTAATAGTAGCCACTTTTAATGATGCAGCTTCTTCAACTGGCCTTTTTATGACAAATCCACCTGATGGTATCATCCTATAATCCCCTTGATTAGAATCCATCAACTTCTATTGTTGTTACACTCCAACATGTAAAATACTATTGCAGGAATTGGTCTATAAATATACTAATTTATTGATAGTGCTAGCATTTAAAAGGTTTTTGTGATGAAATTTATATCCAAAATACATATCTCTGATTTCCCCTTTTTGTGCAATAAAAAAATGCAAGTATTATTCCATAGGGATATAATCCCATATTTTCTACTTTATGACAATAATGACTTAAATATCTTAACATAAAGTGACATAAATTGAAACTAATTTGGTTCAGAAATAGAAATAGAACATACATGTCTGGATACAAGAATTTATCTAACTCGCCTATTCTCGATAAAATTACAGATTGAATAAACTTTATCCTAGATTTTTGATCAGGAGTAAGGTCTGTTTTCATTATTTTCTTGATATATATTATTTCAAACAAAGAAAACATAATATCTACTAGCTTAAATTTTTAATCACTAGTATTCATTAATTATTAATGAAAATCCACCTCATGGGGACAATGCAACAATTTATAAATTTTCAATGAAGAAAGAGATAATTAGTAATTGTATATCTTAGTGATTATAGGGTATTCATTAACTCCAAAACGGAAAGAAGAATTAAAAAAAACTCTTTTAATTTTATGTCAAACATCATAGGAGTGTTACCATCTCTAAAAGGAAAATTTAATCCTCGAAATCTAATGGTTTTCTTCAAAAAAATGTGTCTCATTTAAATTCTTGAAATATATCACGTTACATTAATGATATTTTTAATACTTCACTGGTAGGTAAGTAGGAGCACCCAAATTAGCATCTTCCATTCTTCCTGATGTTTTCATTTCAAAAGGTTTTAAGATTGAATGTTTAAAGGTTTAGGTTTTTGGAATATTGGAACGAGAAGCTCTATATAATCTGAAAGGATGTAAAGGAGTAGGTAGGAGAGTGTTAGAAAATAGACAGTTTTATCATGCCAATTGAGAATGTACTCATTATTTGTTAATTTTAAAATATTGATAAAAAGAAATAAAAATGAAATTATTTTAATAAATATTTATTTGAATAAAAATAAATAAAAATAATTAAATATTTTTTTACTAAGATAAAAAATTATAGACAAAAATAAACTATCATTTAAAATTAAATATACCAAACTCCCACTTAATAAAATCCTAACTTTCAGTTTGAAATGGTTTAGTAAAAATATTATCTAATTGATATTCATTATTTAAAAATTCTAATGATATATCATTTTTAAGAAGATGATATCTAAGAAAATTATTCCTGAAATCAATATGCTTAGTCCTAGAATAAATTTTAGGATTTTTTGAAATATTTATAGTACTAGTATTATCACATAAAATATGCATATTATTAAAATTTAATCCAAATTCTTGTAGATTTTTCTTCATCCACAAAACTTATGCACAACAACTACAAAAATAAACATATTTGTGGTTCTTCTCTAGTTTTAATGATCACAAATCATTCTTTATCATGTTAAATTATGTTAAATTTTGTTTACTCTTGTTTACATATAATCTTAATCTATTAGGTGTCGCACCATCATCACAGATGGTGAAATATGACAAAGAATGAGACACTGATATTCAACCCATAGTAAACAACCTCTCAAAATTTTCACAAATTATGAGTCATCATCACATCATGATACCATCAACTTAATACATAATTTTCATAAAGTTTAAGTCACCACCACATCAAGCTACCATCAGACTCAATTCATAATTTTCGCAAATTATGAGATACCTTTGGCATGGGTCACCACCAAGTCAACCTACTTCCAAATACTAGTCACCATCATGTTGACCTCCCACCAGAGTGATTTACCACTACTTGACTCATTATTCTTGACTCACCGCTCCTGAATCACCCCTCCTTACTTATCTCTATGTCTAAGAAACATTCCAAGTCACCATTTAGAGACTTCATCTATTCTTCATTTTTCATTTAAATCCATATTTCTTCCTAATGGTCATATTTGTGAAATTTAATGCAACTGATTAAATTTAATACCTTTTTCAGAAAGCATTAAAATCATTTTCATACTACATTATGTTCTACTAAGATATGATTGATATCATGCTCCATGTCAATTTTAG
Organism: Viscum album; assembly: GCA_963277665.1. Taxonomy (NCBI): domain Eukaryota; kingdom Viridiplantae; phylum Streptophyta; class Magnoliopsida; order Santalales; family Viscaceae; genus Viscum; species Viscum album. The sequence continues at coordinate 1,046,273,616 of OY728139.1, forward strand.
TGTATAAATAAATTTCCTGATCAAAAATAAAATAAAAGAAGTGTTCCACTTGACAAAAATACAAAAAAAATGCTAGTTATAGATACAATAAGATATTGTAGATAACTCAAAAAGAATAATAATTTTCAGCAACAAACTATGAAAGGATAATAACTCATTGCTAAAATCAATACCTCTATAGAAATAGAAGAAAAAATCTCTCACGATGCTCTATTTTGCGGTTTGTTTCTGAAATTCGATTGAAGATGCATTTCAAGATAAATTTCAGGTGTCACAAGCTATATTTCCTATCACACAGAGCTTTATAACTATTTCCTCCTTAATTTTCTCTTCTTATGTACTATTTTTACATTATGATAAGTGTAGGTCTATATTTTTTCTATGAAAACACACTAACTCCTATGAAAAACTTGAAGATACAAAGATATCTTCACAATCTATCTTTTACCTTGCATTCCCACAAATAATAGTGCAAGAGTTCTTAGCATGGCATGTTGGTTTTTTACTCCCAAAAAAAATTGGGAAGAGGTCTTGTTGACTAAGAAAACTATCTATATTGTTGTTTACACCAATCCATGGTGTGGATAGTTTTTTTAAAAAGGTCCATTGACCAAAAGGCCAAGGTGAAACCTCATAAATGAAAGTAAAGTTACAAGAGATGAAAATGCGAGGTCTTATTAAAATCAGCCTCATAATGAGGGAGCAGGACCACGGGAAGCGAATATGACTAGGTAAGAGGATTACCAACTCCCATATTACCAAGACCATCCACAAATATATTCTCCTATAGATAAACATGAGTGATGATGAAGTTAAGACTCAAAAGGGTCTTCATGCATTCCATCCACTTTACAGAAATCCTCCAAGAGATATGAAGTTCACTATTTTTGATGGCATGTAAAAGAATTATAGAGTCACTTTACTACCATATATTAGTCCAACCTTTCATTCTAGCAAATGATACAACATGAATTATTCCAAGAATCTCCACCTTGAGTCAACTAGTCATGCCACAAGTTCCATAGAAACATCCCTTAATAGAATTATCATGTGTCCTAAAAACCGTACCACACCCTACTAGCCCCAGATTTCCCTTTAACGCACCATCCATATTCACCTTTATCCAATGAAGGAGAGGAGGAAAATAAAGAACTTCAAAATTTCCCAAATAAGATCTGAAATATCCTCGAATGACCAGGTTTTCAGCACAATAAAATCATGTATACTATTGTTTCAATCCCTCATGCCAACGCTACACATATCTCTTGTTGCAAAAAAAAATTCTTCATCACCAGCTTCACATAGTATCTTTTTTCCAAGTAAATTACTGCATTTACGTACCTCCATATATCATTATAACATTCAGCTACAAACACACAAAGGAGAGCACGTACATGGGGAGATAATTTGATGACTGAGCAGCATCGAAATAGGGCTTACAAACCAGAAAATCAAAGACCAGCCAGCTCAAAATCCTCTAGGACCTCCTTCCAAATGGCTGAGGCTGTTACATAGTTGAGAAAGTGATGCTCTGCATCCTCCCTATACTAGTGACACATAGCACACTTGGAACAAAGATGAATACCAAACATTTGAAGTACCTCATCAGAGGGTAACGTGTTGTAAGAAAGCCTCCAAAAAAGGGTAAGACGTGACAACCTGATCCATTTTTTATTGAAAGAAGATAAAAATTTGAATTCAGCATGATGGACCTTGGTGACATGCTGATAGAAGAGATTTATAGTAAGAATTCCATTCCTAACAGGTTCCTAAACAAGAATATCAGCACCGCTAATAAAGTCATAATATTTAACCAAAGCTTGAAGCTCATCTGAGAGCGGCGACAGAGGATCATTAAAACAATATTTAATAGTGACATGCTCATTTGATTCCAGTAAATCTAGTTAGAAATTATCAGAGAGAATGGAACCAGTCCAATTATCAACCCAAAATTTGAGAGTCGAGTTCCTATTCACAATCCATCTAGAAGAGGTCATAATATCCTGAAAAGAATATTTAATTGAAGGACATAAAGAAGAGTCAATGTAATAATTCCTTCTCTGTCTCAATTTACCAGCAAAACAAGCACTGAGAAAACCCATTGATTCATAATTTCTATGGAACATCTTCCTAACAAGGCAAGCTTGAAGGGTATCATTTAAAAGAGCAATATTTTTCATTTCCATGCCACCGTTAAGTAGAGGGAGACAACAAACCTTCCAAGGATTTGTGACCATTTTCCTCTCATGGATATTACCACTCCAAATAAAGTTCCTAATAGAGATATTAAGATGCTTGAGAAGTCCTCTCAGCCACTTATAGACCATGAATGAGTACAACAGTTTAGAAACTATAATCGACTTCACTAAGCTTAACCACTCATTCATGGATAGACTCTTCCCTTTCCAGGTTGATAGATGTCCATTAACCCTGTCAATGATTTCTGCAAAGAAAGACACTCTAGGATTCCCCCAAAATAATGGAACTCCAAGATAGTGAAAAGGAGGGACCCCTTCTCTGATTCCTAACTCTGTAGTAATCTAATGATTCCTGGAGATAGAAAACCCCTTCCAAAAATGTATGGAGTATTTTTCCCAACTGATAAATTCACTAGAAATTGAGTTTTGTTTCCTAATAGAGCATGAAACTAAAGATTTCTCTAAAAAGTGACAGGTTCATGAGGTAATTTTTCTATCTAATCTAAATCCTCTAAATTCATGATCTGAATATTAAATTAAAAAAAATAAGAAGTTTTGGATAAATAAGACATTTAAAAATAGTTACTTTTAAATATCTAAAAATTATTTTAACAACAGTAATATGATATTATTTTAGATTTGAATAAAATATAACACATAAACATACATAAAATATAATTTCCGGAATTCTAGTAGTAATATATAATAAACAACCAATCATGCTTCTATATAACTTTTTGTTAACTGATTTTTCAGCTTCATCCAAATCAAGTTTTATATCGGTACACATAGGAGTTGTATAAGTATTACTATTTTCAAGTGCAAACTCTTTAGATAAATCAATAATATATTTACTTTGATTTAAAAAATTTCCATAATATTTTTGTTAAATTTTAAATCCTAAAAAAATTATCTCTCACATCATACTCATTTCAAGTTATTTTTTCTTGGGATTTGAAAAATCATTACAATTATTTTTATTTATTGAACTGAAAATGACATCAACATAAATTTTTACTAATAAAATATTAGAATAAACAAATTTATTAAAATATTAGGATCAAATAATCCCACAAAAATCTATTTTCCAATAAAAAAAGATATTAATCTTTCATACCAAGATCTAGGTACTTGTTTAAGGACATAAAAGGAATTTGTATGTTTAAAAACAGAGTTTGGTTTATGAGGGTTTTCAAAACTAAGAGGTTGTTCAACATAAAATTCCTCCATTAAATATCCATTTTAAAAAAGGCATATTTTAAACCCATATGATATAATTTATAATTTATATGAGATGCATAAGCTAAAAGGATTCTAATGGATTCTAATATAGCTACATGGGAAAAGTTTTTATCATAATATATAAATTCTTCATGATTATATCCTTTTTCTAATATTCTATCTTTGCTTTTGTTTATGATCCCTTGATCATCCTGTTTATTTCTAAATATCTAATTAGTTCCTATTACTAGATAATTGGATGGTCTTTCCCCTAAATCCATAACTTCATTTCTTCTAAATTGGTTTATTTCTTCTTGCATTACTAATATCCAACCCTCATCTTCCAAAGGTTCTTAAATAGACATAGGTTCTAACTAAGATAGAAATATAGATAATTGAACTAGGTTTCCTATATTTCTTATAGTTATAATTATTATATCTAGGTCTCCTATAACAGTTTATATAGGACAATTCTTTAGGGTTTTAGACTATCTGGGTAAGACAATTTCTTGTTAGTTAGTTTCATGTTCTTATAAACTAGAATGAATTTTATTTATATCATTTTCAAAATCCTTTTTAGGGGTTTAAAATATCATGTTATCAAATGAGCAAGTAATTTCATCTGTTTGATCTGTATTTTTATTTCAAGGGTCAGATTCATCAAGCATCACATGAACTAATTCTTCAATAATCCTTGACTTTTTATTAAACACTCTATATGATTTATAAGTAGTAGAATATCCTAAAAATATTTCTTCATAAGCTTTTGAATTGAATTTACCAAGGTCATCCTTAGTAGTACAGAAATATACCTTGCATCCAAATACTTTAAAGTACTTTACTTTAGGTTTTCTATTATTTTAAAGTTCATAGGGTGTCTTTTTCATAATAGGCCTAATTAAAACTCTATTCATGATATAGTAGGTTGTCCTTACAACTTCTTCCAATAATTTGGTAGGAAGACTATATTCATTCATCATAGTTCTTTCCATTTATTGAATAAATATATTTCTTCTATCAATAATTTTATTTTATTGAGTTGTTATTGGAAAATATAAGACATTTTCAATACCTAGGTTCAAGAAAAAAGAATTAAATTCTTGATTGTCAAAATCTACACCATGATAATTTCTTAATGAAATTATTTGAAAATATTTTTCATTTTCAACATTTTTTCAAAAAAATCAAAAATACTGAATACTTAACTATGGATTTTTTGAAAATAAACCCATGCAAATCAATAATAATCATCTAATAAAACATAGACATATAATTTTACATCCAAACTTTTTGTTATTGATGGTCCAAAAAAATATATGTGGATAAGTTCTAAAGGTTTAGATATAACAATTTCTTTAATATATTTGAAAGAAGATTTGTGTTGTTTTCCGATTTGGAATGCATCATAGAATATATCATTTTAAAACTTAAGACTAGAGAAATTAAAAAATAATTGTTTCATAGATATTTTATATAAAGCATATATATTAAAATGTCTAAGACTTATTTTCAAAATTCTTGACTCATTTGTTTTAGCAGTAAAATATTTCACTTTTTAACAGAAGGAATTAAAATCCAAAGTATAAACATTATTAGTTCTTGGTGATCTCAATTTATGAAGTTTATCTTTGAAAATAGAGCATGAGTTGTTAGAAAAATAAACATAAAATCCATCATCACAAAGTTGAGAAATACTTATCAGTTTTTGCTTTAACCCTTGCACATAGAGTACTTTTTTGATTGATATAGTCTTTGGATCTCCAACAATTCCAACTCCAACAATCATTCCATTTGTACTGTTACCAAAATTTACTATTCCTCCATACATTTGAGTAAATGTATGGAAATTTGATGAATCTACACTCATGCTTCGAGAACAGCTGCTATATAGATACTATATAGATGTTCTTTTCCTATTTGTTTTTTTATGAAAAATAAATTAAACATTTGTTTGTTTTGGTACCAATATTTTCTTGGGTCCATCAATGTCAGCGAGCAATGATCTAGGAATCTAGATCTGGATTATCTTTCCATAATTAATATTACATGGTTTATATATATTTTTAGAAATAAAATTCATTTTAATAACACTAATTTGATGATTTCTCAAGTAATAGTTGTTATTGTAATGACCTTTTATTCCATAAAAATAACTGGTATCATTTTTTGAATTGGGCTCAAAATAATTTTTATATAATTTTTGTTTTTCACCCTTGCTTCCTATTCCAGATTGTTCTCTTTTAATAATATTCTTTCCAAGAATATCATTGGGAGTCTTTTCTCCTTTAGTAGAAACACTTTTAAAACTTTTATAAGATTATAATTCAACCTATAATTCTTTTATCCTATTTTCATTAACAATATAGTTTGATGTATATGAATTAAAATTTTCAATTAATTCTTGATGTTGTTTTATAATTTCATATCTTTTACCTAAACTAACATTCTGAATATTCATTAATGATTTATAATTATTTAATAAATAATCATATCTTTCTTCTAGCATTGAAAAATAGGTAGCAAATTTACCATTTTAGAAACTACCAGTTTTAGAATCACAGGAGTAATAGTATTCTACCTATTCTTCTTCCTTATCCATAAAGCACATGTCAGCTTCTAGTTTTTTATTCTCTTTTTCTGAATCAAATTTAGAATAGATTCTGGATTCTTAAAATATACTTCACATATATTTCATAGATATTTTCTTTATATACTCCTGATAATCATTCTTTTGATACTTCTTTTTTTTCTTTCCCTTTTATCTTTTAGTTGGGGGAAATCAGGTCTAATGTGTCCCAATTTTTTCATTCATCGAATTGTACTTCACAAGGTTATTTTTCATCCTTCTTAAATGATTATCTAAAGCCTATTTTCTTCTTTTAAAATCAACTGAATTTTATTTTTAGCTGACACAGTTCCATTTTAGAGTCCAAGGAATCTGATTTTTTTATTTTGAGTTCTTTTTTTCTTTTTCGATTATGCTTCTAAGATGTCACTTTGAGAGAAGTATTTTCCCTTTTTTACTAAAATCTTTTGATCTTCATCTTCATATTGTATTTTGGATTAATTAATTATCAATTTTTCAATTGGTTCTTTCATTGAAAATTATTGATAGCTGTTGATTGTTAGATAGACTTATATATTCCATTCCATTTAGAGGAAAGTACTCTAAGTACTTTCAACACTAGATCAAGTTAACTGATAAGATCTCCTAAGGTAGAAATATTGTTTAAAATATATGTTAATCATCCATTAATTTTTGTGATTATTTCACCATCAAATATTATAAATGTGTTAAATTTTATCTTAGAAGTAGAATAACTCATTTGCCTTATGTTATTTGTTCCTCCTTAAAACTGTAATAGTTTTCTACATTTCATGTGTAGTAGGTCATTGTAAAACTTGATTTAATTCATCACCTCTAAGTCCATATATAATAGACTTCATTGACATTGAATTGATTTCATATTTGGATTATATTTCATCAATCCATGTCTATGGTTTTTCAGGAATCACATAAGGAGTGATGATATTTGAATAGACATTGAAGCCAAGATTTTTCAGATATATGATCATAGGTGATTTCTAGCATCCATAGTTGTCACCATTAAAATATGGAGTATGAACCATAGACATGATTTTTTTTGGATAATATGTTGTTATATGATTTTTATAGAACTTATTATTTTCATATTTCTATATATTTATAAAACAATATCACCTCTGATACCATTTGTTAGGTCAGAATAATACAAAGACAACATAAGAGGTGGTGAATTGTTTCTTTTCGAAAATCTCTATAGATTTTTGTCTTTAAATATGATTGTGATTTATGAAGATACGAATATTTATATTTTATATTATTATGAGAAGTAGATAAATATAAATAAGGAAAACAATAATTTTATAGTGTTTTGGGGAAAAAAATATACCCTAGTTTACTCCACTGATTCTCCCTCTGCGAGCTTAGTGAATTTCACTATCAATGTTCTCTTATCAGAAGACCCCCCAAACCACAACTAAGTGCAGGATGTTTACACATTTATAACAAGGCTAAACAAAGAATTTTTTAAAGGGGACCAGTTATCCATGACTTATTACAAGAAGCTGATACTCAAACCACAACTGAGTAGGAGCAGTTGATACTCCAATAAATCAAAAGATATTTATTTGTTGATGGTTTGGGTTGATCATCATAATTGTAGCATAAATTGATAGTAGGTGGATCTTATTCTTAATAAATGAATGTATTAAAGAAAGAAGAACTCTAAAGTTATCATGGTTAAAAATGACCTTCAATTTGAGTAGCAACAATCAATTCAGTAATCTTATAGTAGTATGAGGTTGAAAATTTGTATCTCCAAAGTGTAGTCATTTCAGGAAATAACATATTCAATCATTTGTTGTGGCAGCACTATAAAATATATTCACACAAATAAAATCTTATGTGTATATGTGTGTATGTATATATTCTAAAAGAATTTTGATATAATATATATAGCAGATATATTTCATCGGTATTCGAGATCCAATAACATCTCCTGGCAGAATGCAGAAATTCAAATTCAAATTGTTTAAGGGAGTTGTAAATTCCATTAAGAATAGAAGTGATTTTCTACGATGAATACAATTCTTTTAATTGATCGAAATGAGATTTGAATCATTTGTAGAGAATCTTTAAATTATCTTGAAATTCAGTCAATAATTTTATATGAATCTCATATTATATCATAACTTTAAAACTCTGTCATTGAATAGTCAAACATAGGGTTCAACTACATCGTATAGAGTTTATTACATAGAATAGGGCTCCTTCTAATAGTAGAGAGTTATTTTGGGTAGCATAGGGTTCCTACAAACTTATATTTCCTTAACCATTATTTCATATTTGCTTAACATAGGGATCAAAAGTACCGTAGGGATGAGAATCTATATGTTCATCTTTTCAGTGAAAGGTTGGTTCCAAATGTAGCATCGATCAACCATATGTTCAATCTCTTTAATGTATGGTATGAATAGTGATTCTATATTGAAACATAGGGTTGATATTCCATATGTTTTTCATTCCTCTGAATGTAGGTTTCGAAAAGTGTTTCCATAACACAGCCTGTAGCTTTTCATTCAATGAAAAATCATTATATATATTTCTGAAACAAACTTAACACCACTTTATTAGAAAACAAACAAGGGTATTTGTGAGTATCAAAATAAAAATATAATATAGAGTATTGTTGAGACAATAAATTACCAACATAATGATGCAATGTAATCAAGATTTGAATATTTTTGACTAGGTTCTGATATATAAATCTCTCCATGCACTACGCCAAAAACTGGCAAGGGAAGCGCTACCCCTTTATCAGCGCTTTTTGTGAGCACTGATAAAGGGGACCCCTTTAACAGCGCTTTTCCCAAGTGCTGATAAATGATGAGTTTCAAAAAAAATATTTTTTCATGAAAAATAACATTTCGTTATATAAGTATATTTATATTGATATAAATACAATATATATTATTTAAATATGTTATAGATACATATAAATAGATTATTACATTTAATATATAAGAAATTTAGTGAAAATGGCTTCAAAATATTTTTAAACAATATTATTAATCAATAGTTTTCTAATTATTATCGATTAAAAATCATTTAATAACAATTTGAGGACATGAAATATCAAAAAAATTAATAAAAGATCTAAAATACGTTGAAAATGCAACTCAAACTTCAAACGGCCATAACTTTTGATCCGGGTGTCCGTTTGAGCTCTACAACATATCAAATCAAAGCTTGCGACGTGCTCTATGCGAAAAGAACATAAGCAAAGCCTCTGTCACATTTTTCAATCCCAAAAAAGGCCTAGAAGCCCTCCAAAACTGAGTTTTTAGTCGGGATACCCCGATTTTTTAATATTCAAACAAGTATAACTTTTGATTCGGATGTCCGTTAGGCCTGTACCACATATCATATCGCAGATTGTTTCATTTTCTTCGACTTGACTGGTTGGGGCGTTGAAACGGAATTATAGATTATAAGTTATGGTCATTTTAACATTTTATGGATTTTCAAATGCACATATATATGTATTTATTCATAAATATATATGTGTCTGTGTGTGTGTGGGTGTCTATGTGTGTGTCTGTGTGTTGTATATATGTATATATGTATTTATTTACTTACTTACTTATAAACACACATCAAAAACATAATTTTTTCATAAGTGCATTTAAAACTAATCTTATATGTACATTCTATGGCTTTTCAAATACACATATATATGTATTTATTCTTAAATATAAATATGTTTTTGTGTGTGTGTGTGTCTGTGTGTGTCTGTGTGTTGTATATATGTATGTATGTGTGTTGTATATATCTATGTATGTATGCATGTATTTATTTATTTATAAACACACATAAAATCATATTTTTTCGTAAATGTATTTAAAACTAATCTTATATGTATATATTAATATACAAATAAATATACGTATAAAAATTTATAACTAAATATATATATATAAATATATTAATATACGAATTAATATATGTATACTAATATATGAATAAATATATTTATATTAATATGAATCTATATCAATATATGAATCAATATATGAATAAATATATATATATATATAGATGTATAACTAAATAGAGAAAAAATGAAATGGCATAGTAGTAAAGGTGCAGCAACGAAAGGGGGGAGGTCCTAGGTTTGATTTTGGGTGGAAACGAAGGGGGTGTGCGCGTATGAGGATGCGCGGGAAGGGCAGCACGCGGGAGACCTCCTAGCGCTGATAAAGGGGGTGTGAAGCGCTGATAAAAGCACTCCCTCCGTATTATATTTTTTTTTTATTTTTTTTTTATTTTTTTGACCTTTATCAGCACTTTTAAAAAGCACTGATAAAGGGGTCTTTTATCAGCACTTTTTTTAGCACTGATAAACGGGGCCTTTATCAGCGCTTTTCGGAGTGCTGATAAAAGGGACCCCCCTATATTAGCGTTGAGCTTTACAGCACTTTTTTAGCGCTGTTAAACCCCTTTTTTAGCGCTGATATAGGCTGTTTTTGTAGTAGTGATTGGTACCACTTTTTGGTATCAAAACTAACTTCTGATTAGACTACTGAAATTTATCCACTAAAAATTACTAGGAACAAAAAAAGTTTAGAAATAATCCCATGAACTCAATTCATTGTAACTTATAATATAACCACACCTAAGTCAATACACTGAACTGCATACCGTCAGATGAACATGGGTAATATTTTCCCTATACAGTGATCAAAAAAACAAAATAATTTTTTATATGATCCAAAAATGAGTAATAATCCATGATGGAAATTCTATATTACTTTTAATAAATTAATTACAAGATTAATACAAATATAGATCAATCATACATTAATAAATGATTACACTCTACAAATATAGTAGAGTCTTGCTATTGTAATCAGTTGCCCTATCTTTAGATCTTCTTAAAGAGTGATCTAATATAGATCTTATGTTTGATGGAATCAATCTACATTATCTAATATATCCACCACCTCAACTCTATCATCAGATACATATTTATCACTTTCTAAACTCTCACGTGTTTATTTTATTTTTGGAAAAGTCACTCTTATATGTCCCTTTTCATAAAACCTATATGAGAATTCTTTAGAATGAATCTTATATATTCCCAAAGTTACTTCCATAAATTTCCTATATACATAACACTTCACCTTAAGTCTGTGTTAAGGTATATTGTAACGATGAATACTTTTGTCAATGGGATTTTCCATATAAATATACAAATGTTTCAAATTTAGTAAAGTACTTACACCACATGATAAAACCAACAACATTTTATTATAATAATTTTAACATTAAATTTAGAAAAATAAATATAGAAAAAATAATTGAAAGTATTAAAATGGGATAGAAAATATAAAATAAGATAACAATAACAGAAAAATTTGGATCTTCTCGATCCCCCAAAATAATCGCAGTCTCAAAAAATGTTGTAGAAATAAATAAGAATGTTAGTAATGAAATTTAATTTTGAAAATTAAAATATACAACCTTGAGATAAAATCTAATTGAATAAATAATGAATTAAATCAATGTTATTTCTAGGAAGTAGGGTTCTCATATGACCATTGAAAATATGATCGTTGGAATAGTAATCTAGCTGTTAGAATAATAGTCTAACCATTATAATAATAATCCAATTGTTAGGAACATTAATATAACTATTAAAATGGAAACCTCACCTATGGAAGTTTAAAATAATATCTAGTTTTATTAAAAAAATGAAAAAATGAAATATTTATAGTATGGTACAAGTAAATAAATGTTTTAAAAATGATAAACTAAGTGTTTTTTATTTTTTCAAAACATAAATGTTTTAATTTAACTTTTATAATAAATGTAATGATTTTAAAGAAATTTTATTTTCAGAAAATTTATTTATAAATTAATATTAAATTATAAGGATAATTATATTTTATAATACCACAAGTAACTTTTCCAAGGTTAAAAATTGATCGTAATATTAAAATTGGTATTATTTTCAAATAAATGAAGATTTTAATTAAAAAATAAAATTTCTAATATTTAAAAAATTATTTTCATAAAATCAATCCAATTATAGAATCTAAATAAAAAAATGGTTAGGGTGAATTTTCTATATTTTTATAAAATGGTTGTATTTTTGGTGAATAGTGAAATAGGGTCAATTACAGTATTTAACATTATATGCTAAATACACAAATTGTTGAGTTGTATATGATTTTAAAACCCACTAGTTTGAACTGAAATTCACTATTTACTATATATAGTCTCAAGGATAAATTATATTGGGATTCTTGAGCTAGAATAATAAAATAATGAATATGATGTTCAAAAAACACCCCTCTCCTCCCCTTATAAGTACCACCCCTGACTTCCCCTACTACTCACAACTTCTAAGCCTTGGAAATTTCTAAATTTATACCCAATTAACTTCCAAATTATATATTCCATGAATTATTACTTTTACTATCATACAGACACCATTTCTTGGATCCTTAAGGGGTAGCCTGAAAGGAGACAACTGAAGGGAGAGGTAAACTCTAAACTAAATTTATTTGAATTTTATTGTTATTTTAATACCACCATATATTATCTTTACACCTAAAAATAGTAATATAAGTACCTTAAATATATTTATATATTATTATTGTGGTTTATATCCATATTCTACCCCCCCCATTTTATATTATAAAATGAAAACATTGTTTATAATAAGTTTGGTTCACTGCCTCCATGAACAACATACTTTGATTTTATCTAGGACTTTCAAGGTAGGTTATAGAAAAAATATTATTGTTAAATATGATTTTAATAAGTATATTATAAACATTTCAATTTTTTATATTGTTTTAATATTAATTTAATTAAATAAAATGAATCTATTTTATGATGTTCCAAAAAACAACTTGAATGAACTAACCACATAATGTTATCATTTTTTCAAAGTGGATTGTCCCTGTATTGGAACACATATAGAAATTTGGGAACATTTAAATTTATGTAAGTACATGAATACAATTTCATTTCACTTCTAGAGTTTTATTCTCATTTGAAAATAACGTAAATAGTTATCCACAAGTGATCCAACCTTGGAACCATGAAAAAAATGCTCTTGAAAAAGTGAAATTAAACGTTTTATATCATTATGGTTATAAATAAGAATAATAAAATTATATTAAATAATATATTGATGGAAAATTTTATTAATTAAGTAATTATATAACATAATTTGGTTATCCATGATGTTAATATCATGTTTATAATAATTTGGGACCATAATGTGTGGGGTCTTTTCAAACCACCCATTTTCTTTGGGTTGTGACCTTTCTCTCACCAAATCACTTTCTATCAATGTATTTTTTGTTATTTAATTTATATAAATTATATATATATATATATATTAAATATATACCTATCTTATTCTCCCTTACTTTTATGGTTTAATACATGCCTTATGTTCATTTATCAAATGCCTTCTTTAAAATAAAACTAGATTAAAGGGAACTTTTTATATCCCTTAACCCTTTTATGAAACACTCATTTAAAGTATTTATTAAAAAATATACTCCATATTTTGATACCTATACTTATGTAATCAAATATTAATGTCTATAATATTTAATTCCTTCCTCTCTTTGGAATATTTATAAAATTTCCTTTGATTATGATATGAGGCATGATTATGCAGCCCATTTCTTTCAAATGGGAAATTATTATATTTTTTCATTATAATTGAATCCAGTTTATACTACACATAAGAATGTACATGTTTATTTATAAACCCATATAGATATCTAATTCATTGGTCAATTGTTTTGTCTCATAAGATATTATGTATGGGATTATGTAGTAAACATAATCCATGGTGGGGGTCTTTTCACCATATGAGGTTGTCTTGACAATTAGCATTAACTTATGTATATTTCATGTGTTATGTTGTTTAAAATTTATTATATTACCATGATCTTATGAAAACTTGTTCTTTATATTATTCCTACATATGATTATTCATGGCCCTTTTCTTTTTATGATATCATGTTGTTCCCTCTCACTCATAGGCAATGCTTTCTTATCATGTTTATTCTCTTACTTGGTTTTTTAGCACCCAAATTTTTTCTACATATTCTTCTAGTTATCCTATATAATTTTAAGAGATCTATGGGATTTAGGAGCTCATTGAGAATATTAAAATAAATATATTTTATTTTAGTTTTGTGTTGATGTTTTATGTACCCAGTCTTCCAAATACACTAGGCCTTTCAATCCTTAGATTGTATATATTGGATATTTATATTAAAAATCATGTAAAAGTATTTGTAAAAGGATTGGGTCATTATAGTTTGTATCAAAGGAAAGTTATTGTTATCTTTAATAGTTAAGACTATAATATTTTTTGATAACCCTAGGGATATATCTAGGTATAGGAAGATATCATGAAATTTTTGTGAAGTATATAGTGAGTGGTTTCCAATAATTCAAATCATTGTCTAGATAATACACGTGGATATGGCCCAACTATAGTTGTGCTTATGGGTTATAACCTCGAAAATAGTGCATTGGGTATTAACTTGTTTTTTATCTGGCATACCCTCTCGGGGGATATGCTTTGGAAAATTCACAAATTCTTTATGAACCATTAGTAAGGACATGAATAGATTGTTAGTTTGGAAAAATTACCATATATAACATAGATTTAAACATAGAGACTCATTATTTAGGATTTATTTTTTATTTTTAATATATTTATTATATGTTTATATCTTCCTAATTTATATAATTTTTAGTTTGAGGATTATCATCCTTATGTTTATTTTGGATATCATAAATGAATGAAACTAAAATCAAATAGTGAAAGGTGTGACCATTACCAATTGATGTAGTTTAAATATCCTATATGACTATAGTTATATGAATTTTTTAATATCCTACAATTTTAGTAGAACTATTCAAGTTCCACCAAAAAACATGGGGTTTGAGTTATCTATGGTAATATTAAATGGAGTAATTATTACATACTAAGTATATAAATCCTCCTTGATCAATGTTTGTAGAAAAAACCTCCCAAAAAATCATGTCCTACCTCTTTTAGTGGAATTCGATATTATATTGGTAATGTATTGGATGTACTTATATAAATCTAACATCAATTTTCAAAATAGGGATATAACTCTTCACATACCAAGTCATCCTATTATTCTATACAAGTAGTGTAAGGAGGAGGATGAATCTCCTTTGGAATCTTCACCTCAAGTGTGGATATAATTACTTTATGAGAAATCATAGAACAAATTACTAAGACAAAGAAGAGAGTCATGCTTTAAAACATACCCATTATGAGTGATTATACTAATGAATTCCCTAATGAGTTACCCAATATTACTCCTTTCTAGGAGGTTAATTTTTCAATTAAACATACACTGGGATCTCTTCCTATATCCAAGAATCCTTAAATAATGGACACCATTGAGTTCGTAGAACTATAGAATCCCTAATAAGAGAATTTGGAAATGGTTGTATTCACATGAATAATTCACCATGGGGAGTTCTAGTCCTCTTCATCAATAATAATGATGGTTAAATGAACCTCTACATTGATTATTGTGAACTCAACAAAATCATGATAAAGAACATGTATCACCTTCCACAAATTAATGACTTATTAGATCAACTATGTGGTTACTATTAATTATCTAAGGTGGAACTTAGGTCAGGATATCACCAATTAAAGGTGAAAATGAATATATTCCCAAAACTACCTTTTGAACATGTTTTGGACACTATGAGTTCATAGTGATTTGCTTAAGACTCACTAATTATACTGAAATATTCATGAAATCAATGAATATATTCATTACAGATTATGTTGACAATTGTTTTGTAGTATTTATAGATGATATTATAATATAATAAAAAATGAAATAAGAGTATGAGGATCATTTGAATATTGTTGTAAATCTTTACGAATGGATAAGATATATGAAATGTATGAGTGGATGCCTCAGAGCGGCTTCTTCTTTCTCTCCCGTGGAGACTAGGGTTTATTCTCTATTCTCACGTTCCTCCCCTCTCCGGTCATCTCATCCTGGGTCTTCTCTCTTGGATTCGTCTCATCGGATAGGTCGTCTCAGCCCGTCGATGTCATTGTGTGTGCGACTCTGCCGGTAGGGCTCGGTTTGTGTGGAGGTGACTTCTTTTCATTGAGATTGATGACGGGCCTGGAGTGGCCTCGGGAGGGGGGAGGGGTTGTTCCTTGTTTTCTTTGCGTTGTTTTAGAGTGTTGAAGGATCTCTCTTGGCAGTCTCCTCTTGAAGCTGGCAGTGTTAGGGTTTCTCTCGGTGCCGCCTCATCCCTATGGTGGATCTTCGTCGGATTCCTTGGGTGTTCTCTGCGGCGATCTTGTGGTTCTTCCTTCTTGCTATAGAGATATTCTTTGGGCTTCCATGACACTGCTGGTCTGATCCGCGGGCATATGACCAGATTGCGACGATTGTCGCATTGTTCACTGGAACACTCTACAGAGCGTTCAAGCGTTTGCTCTCGGTAGTGAGTTGTTGGTCTGTGGTGGTCTCTCAGCATGTTGACGTCATCCCCGGATTTGTGGCGGCTAAATTCTTTGAGGGTTTGTGAGGGTTTCCTTCAGCGGTTGGGGTGGTTGCGTGAGGTTTACCTTGTTTGATTTTCATGGTTCTGTTTGATTTCTGTTGTGGATTGGTGCTTCTGATCAATGATATTTGGGCTGGAGGCCCTGTTATTTGGCAATGAAGAGGAATGTCGGTTCTTCGGGTTATTGTGTTCCACGAAGGTTCGTGATGATGGTGGCCAGACCAGATTGTCTCGATGCTCCGACGACGGCTTCACCATCGTCCTTCTATGAATGGCGGCACGTGGTGTTCCAACTTGTCTCGCTGGCGGTATGATGGATTTCGCGTGGACACGCTCCTCGAGGTGGTTGTGCGGCTCGAGGTGGGCATGTGGTTCATGGTGTTTTTGAATTTTGAATTTCTGAAGATTTTTTCTTTTGGATGATCTGCTGTTTGGTTGTGAGGTTACCGGTTATCCTAAACCGGCTTTATGAAAATAAAAAAAAAGGATTTGTAGAATATGAAATGTATTATAAATTTGAGTTTTTTATAGAGTAAGTATCATTACTGGAGAATCTTATAACTAGAAAAGTGATATCTATTGAGCCTTCTATGATAAATGAAATTGAGGAGTTCCCTTCACAATATATATAATGTAGATCTATAGTTTCATTTAACTGTCTTGGCAATTTTTAGGATTTGTTAGAAATTTTTCATGATTTTCAAAAACACTAATCAAGATGACTTGAATGGAAATATTTTTTTTCTATATTGATGAATATGAATAGATCTTTAAGGAATTGAAAAATAGGCTTATCACTACAGAATTACTCATACCACCATCAAGTGTATAAATATTTGTGATATAAAGCAGTGCTTCATACAAGGGATTGGGATATATAATAATATCGAATAATAATTTGATAGGAAATAGCTCAAGGATTTATTTTATCCTTGAGTATAATAACCCAACACATGATCTATAGGTGGTAGTAGTTATCTTCACATTGAAAATCAGGTGGTATTATATTTATGGGTAGAAGTGTAAAAAATATACAGATGATAAGATCCTTAAATATATATTCACATAGAATGAGATTAATATGAACCAATGAAGTTTGTTAGAGATGATCAAGGAATATGAATTCTCAATCCACTACCATATTGATAAAGTAAATAAAGTGGGATATTCTCTATGTAAAAAGGACTTGGAAACCTTTTCAATAATAATAATTTAGTCAGATACAATCTTTTTTGACAAATAGAGGATGGACATGGGAATCATAAAGGAATGAACATAATCATTTCTTTCTCAAATTATTTATCAACCATTTCTTCTAGAGATGATAAAGGATATTCAAAGAGATTATGTGGAAATTAAAAAGTAGTTGGAAGCTATAAGAAAATGTAAATCCTCAGAGTTATAAATTGATAAAGAATGAGATTTAAGATTTGGTTGACAACTATATATACCATAAAATACTAAGTTAAATAATGATTTGATGAATGATTCATATAGATCTACCTTATCCATACACATAAGAAGGACAAATATGTATCAAGATCTCTGAGAGCACTATTTATGGGAAAATATGAAGAAGGTGATTATAGAATATAAATCAATGTGTTTTTCATATCAGCAAGTGAAGGATGAAAGGTAAAATTATATGGGGGTGATGAAACCATTTACCATGACTACATGGTAATGGGGAAATATCACTGTGGACTTTTTCCACTCCTCTTCAGAAAAACCAAGATTAAATAAGGATATATGGGTTCTACTTGATCATCTTACAAAGAATTATCACTCAATTGTAATTTGAGAGGACATATCATTTGATCAACTTACAAGGATATACATCAGAAAAGTGTTGATTATTCACAAAACACTCATATTAATTTTATCTATCCATGAACTAAGATTTACCAGTATCTTTTAGAAAAATATTTAAAATGATCTAAAAACTGAATTAAACATTAGTACAACTTATCGAATCCATACTAATGGATAATCTAATCGAACTATCCAGACACCAAAGGACCAATTGGGATTATACTTTATGGACTTCAAAGGAGTATGGGATCAATATATTTCTCTTGTTGTTTTCTTGTAGAGTAATAGTTTTCACTCAAGAATCCAATTGGATCTATATGGATCCCTTTATGGGAATAACATTATATCACCTGTGTGTTGGTATGAATTTGGTGAATACAAGTTGTTGGGGGCCTAAAATGGTTAAGATAAATGGTATAAATGGGCAAGACCTTTTAGTATCACATCAAGGATGCTTAAAGATGAATAAATATCTATGATGACAATCATTGATGTGACTTGGATTTTGATGTTGGAGATAAAGAATTTTTTCACATATATCTAAGGAGGAGAGTCATGTGATTTAGGAAGAAGGTAAAGTTACATCATATCTACATAGGAAACTTTAATATACTCGATCACATCAGAGTTGTATCCTATTGAATAAAACTCCTACCAAAAAATTCTCATGTAAATGATGTATTCTACATATCCCTCTTGAGGAAGAACATACCAGACCCCTCACATGTAGTGAATTCATAGGTGTTATAGATGGAAAATAATCACTGTTATGAGGAGTATCCAGTGGATATTTTGTTCCATATAGATAAATTTCTATTCAACAATACAACTCTCCTAGTAAAATTATTATTTTGAATCCATAAGTATGAGGAGGAGACATGGGAACCGAAGGAAGTGATAAAGCATAAGTAGCCTCACCTGTTTTCACCATAGTTTGTAAAATGAAATTTCTATGGTGAAATTTTTTAAGGGTGGATGAATGTAATAACCCATAATTTTATCAATGGGATTTTTCTTCGAATTATATAAATGTGTCACATTTAGTAAAGTACAAACCCCATATCATAGAACCAACAACATTTTAATACATTAATTTGAAATATATATATATATATATATATATATATTAAATTTTAGGGCCGAAGCCTCATTTTATTACTAAATCAAAGTAAAGACCTATTTCAACTGGGTATAGGGAGTCCCATTACATAGCTTGAAGGCCGAGTGGGCATGTAGCCCATAAAATATCCCACATTCCCAAATTTTTGGCCCAATTCCCATTCTGTGAATAGTAACCAGTTTGCTACAGTACACACATAGTACCGCTACCGTTACAGTGCCATGTCGCCGCTACAATATCTGCCTATCTACAGTACCACCTCTTCTACAGTACTACTATAATATAAAAAATAAGAAAATTTAGATATTCTCAATCCCCCATAAAAACCACACTCATGAACAATGTTGTAGAAATGAAGTATAATGTTAGTAAGAAAATATGTATTGTGAAAATGAAAATATATAACCTCAATATAAAATAGATGTGAATGAATAATGGATGAAATGTGAGGTATTTATAAGATGTATGAGATCCCATGTGACCGTTAGATTAGTAATATAACTATTGGAATTGTAATCTAGCCATTATGAATAGTAATGTGATCGTTAAAATAGTTACCACGCCTATGAAAGTATAAAATAAAATTTAGGTATCTTATAAAATTCAAATATGATATATTTATACTATGTTAAAATTAAATAAATGTTTTAAAAATGATAAATTAAGTGTTTGTATTTTTTAAAAACATAAATGTTTTAATATCAATTTTATAATAAATATAATGATTTAAAAAATTTTATTTCATAAAATGGGTTTATAAATTAATACTAAGTTATAATGATATGAAAATTTAATGAGACCATAATTTATTTTTCAAATGGTCCAAAAATTAAATAATAATATATAAATTGGTATTTTTAAATAAATGAGGATTTTATTTAAACAATAAATTTATAATATTTAGAAAATTATTTTCATAAATTGGGTTCTATTTTTTGGAATTAAAAAATTGAAAAATGATTATAGTGAATTTTTTTATTTTTCTAAAATAGTTGAATTTTTGTTAATAATGAAATACGTTAAATTAAAACTTTTTACATTATAAGATAAATACATGAATTTTTGTGCCATATATGATGTAATCACCCACTAGTTTGAAATAATATTAAATATTTACTTTATATAGTCACAATAAGCAATAATATTTGTTTTATTATGCCAAAATAACAAACTAAGGAATATGGTATTCAAAAAACACCCCTATTCTCCCCTTATAAATAACACTCCTCACATCCCCCTCCTCACAACTTCTAAGCATTGGATATTTCAAAATTTCTACCCAATTGCCTTCCCATACATCTCCCCTTGCCATAGTGATTTTGTTCTCATCCTAATACCATTCCAAGGATCCTTAATGGGTATCATAAAAGGATAAAACCAATTGGAGAGGTAAACTCTTAACAAAATTTCTTTGAATTATATTCTTCTTTTACCACCCCCATATATTTTCCATACACCTATAAATAGTAACATAATTATCCTAAATATTCTGATATGTTATTATTACATTTTAAAATCCATATTATACCCCCCCCCCAGTTTAGATTCTAAAATGGAAGCGTTATTTACAATATGGTTAGTTCACCAAATCTATAAACAATATACTTTGTTTTTCTCTGACACCTTCAACATTGGTTATAGAAATATTTTTATTTTTAAATATTATTATGATAATTATATTATAACTTATTTCATGTTATGTAATTTTTAATAATCATTTAATTAAATAAAATAAATCTATTTCGTGATAGTCAATAAAACGACCTAAATTAAATAACCACATAACATTAAAAAATTTACTAAGTGAATTTTCCCTATGTCAGAACATGTATAGGTATTTAAGATGATTTAAATTTATAAAAGTAAAATAATTCCATTCTATTTCACTTCTATATTATTATTCTCATTTGATAATAATTTCAGTAATTATCCACAGGTTATCCGGCCTTGGAACTTCGAAATGAATGCCCGGAAAAGTGAAATAAAACATTATATCTCATTGAAATAGTTTTAAATGGCCTCAATAAAATTATAATAAATAAAACATAGATGTAAAAGTTTATTAATTAATTAATTTATGAATCTAGATTTTTATCCAAGATGACAAGTGCATATACAGAATGATTCCGGGATATAAGGTAAGGGGTCTCTTCAAACCCCCCATTTGTTATGGGTTATGAACTTTCTCTATCCAAATCACTTAATACCTCTATTTAATATTATTTAATTATTATAAATTAGTTATATAATTATCTAAAATATATAAATATATTATTATCCCTTGATTTTATGGGGTAATAAATTATTTAATTTTAATTCTTAGATGCCTTATTTAAAACCAAACTTGATTAAAGGGATATTTTTTATCCCTTAATACATTTATATTACTCTCATTTAAAGTATTTATTCTTATATAAATACCATATTTTTATAACACTACTTATTTACTCATATATAATATCTAATTCCTTCTTCTCTTTAGAATATTTATGAAATTTCCATTGATTATGATATGAGTCAAGACTAGACAACCCATTTCTTTCCATGGATAATTTTTATATTAATGTCACATATGATTGATTAAATTTTATGTCACAGATAATAATGTACAAGTTATTATAGTTGCACCAATATATCACTCTAATGAATTTGGTAATTTTTTTTGTCACATGAGACATTATGTATTGAATTAGAGAGTAAGCCTAACCCATAATGGCACTATTTCCACCATGTGATGTTGTCTCAAAAGTTTTCCTTGAATTATGGTTATATCCTGTTATAAGTTATTGTCACATTACAATGTTACCATGATCATATGAATCCATGTTCTTTATGTTTTTTATCCATATAATTATTCACGATCATTGTATTTTACGATATCTTGTTATGTCATCTAACTCAAGGGAAATGATTCATTGTCATTTTTATTCCCTTAATGGTATTTTTAAATCACCCCTTTTATCTATATATTCCTAAGGTTATCCTATATAGTTTTATAATATCATGTAAATATGATATCATTATGGAGATTAAAATAAATATTTTTTATTTTAGTTCCATGATGATGTTTCACGTACCTAGTATTTCAAATACACCATGCCTTTCGATCCATGGTTTGTATTTATCATATATTTATGTTAGAAAACATGTAAAAATATGTTTAAAATGGTCGGTTCTCTATATATTGCCTCATGTTTTATACTTCTGGTTGAAATTAGTCAGCCTGCACAACTTCTAAATGACCGAACATTATAGTTTTCACTCCCCCATCACTTTCCAGTTGTTAGAAATTAGTCTTTTGGTGATCCTCATTTAGTTGGAATAAATTTTTAACACCATGAAATTTTGTAATATTTTTTCTTTAAATAAAATTTAAGTGTTTGTTAACATTATTTACATGCAACACTAAGTCTATATGAACTGTGATATAGTAAATCATTATACCATAGTCACCAAATTAGAAAGTATAAACAGTAATAACCATTTTGTAAAAAATATGTATAAAGTTTTTTATTAATTCAAATTTATTGATTAATTTATAATAAATAATATTCAATTTTCATTAAAGTCATTTTACGCTTCAAAAATATGTTTTCTTCAATAATGGGTTTTATGTCATTTTCACATTCAAAATTTATAATTAATTTCTACCATTTTAGTAAATTTTATTATGAAATTAATATATTTTTTTAAAATAATCTTGTAAATATTATATTGTGATAATTTTTAGGATTTTTCTGAAAAAAATTTAATGAATAAGGAAAATAATGATTTTTATAAAAATTGTCATTTATTTTCAAGTAAAAGTCACATTGTTTTTTAAATTTCACATTAAAGTAAACTAAGTATACTTTAATTGTAAATATAATAATAAATTACATAATATTCATCAATATAATTTATTTTTATATAAGT
Source organism: Viscum album (assembly GCA_963277665.1). Taxonomy (NCBI): domain Eukaryota; kingdom Viridiplantae; phylum Streptophyta; class Magnoliopsida; order Santalales; family Viscaceae; genus Viscum; species Viscum album. Next base: position 1,046,297,041 of record OY728139.1, read on the forward strand.
TAATTTTTGAGTTCAGTACACATTTTTCTAGAATCTATTTTTATGCGCACAAAGTGTATTTATCTTAATAAATTTATTTAATATATATTTATTAATTATTTTATTTAAATTTATAAATATTATTTTGAATATTATATTTTAAATTCATTTTTTGGTTTTTATAATGAAATTAAAGGAAGTAAAATAAGTTTTATGCTCAAAGATTCATTTTTCAGAAATAAGATATCTTTGCAGTTTGAATGCTTAAATAAAATAAAATTATTATAATTATGGAAATTAAATCCAATAAAAAATGTTAAATATTTATAATCAGTTTAATTAATTTAATTTAATAAGTCCAACTTAATTTTTTGTCATAGTGATTAGTAAAAATAGTAAAATTTTGTTACCACGACTAAGGTTAAAATGGGTTTATCGAGGGTTAAATCAAAGTACAAGGGTAGTATTTCTACCCAAACCAATATAATTATTATTTTTTAATAATATTACAAACTTATATTATCATATCTTTTAATATAAATCCATTTGGATCCACGTTTCAATGATATTCACCTTATATAATTGAAATCTTTTAAGATATTCCATGTGTGTCCCTCCCCTCACTTATAAAAGGGAACCTATCCTCCAACCTTATTCACACCATTTATCCTACTAGATCATATAATAATTACTCATAATACTTCATAGAATTATTACCTTCACACTGATATTATTTTATTTTCGGAATACCAATCCTTCAAGGCTTAAGGTGTTAGCCAAAGGGGGTCTCTTAAAGAATAGGTATAATTCTTAACTAAGATATTTCAATTTTATTTCTTCTTATAACTTATCTAAACTTTTTATATCCATAAAAATATTAATAAAGTATAAAATTTTATTATATGTTATTATTATTATTTCACAACCATTTTCCACCACTTCTCCATTAAATGAATACTAAAAGCATCATGCTTTCATACATATCGACTACCACCTCCACATAGAAATGTAATTCAAATTAAATCATAATATTTAATGGGTGGATATAATGACGGGTTTAATGATTATATATTATATTTATAACATAATTATTCTAATTTAGTTATAATATCTTGCCTATATTCTTACCTTAAGATCATTTTGTAAATGTTAATGTCGCTCGTGCATAAATGTGGACTACCACCTTCATGAAGCGATGTTATTTGTTTTTCATTTCTTCCTTACATGGCTCATAATAAGGATATATTTGTTGAAAATATAGGATATTTGTTATATAATAATTATTTTTTATATTTAAATTAATATTTACCTTTATTTTTTGTTTCATCTATTGAAAATTGGAAACATCACTCATGTGTATGTATGGATTACCATCTCTACGAAGTCAGGTAATTCATTTTTAATCACAAATTAATATGAATAGTTATAAATATGTATATAATGAATATATGTGATATTTATATCATAAATAATATTATACATATCGGGTAACCATGATCAAAGTGAATGGATTATAACTGCTGAACTAAAACATACATGAAAAATGAAGTAGTTAACACCTAAAATGACTACTTTAATATAGAATTTTTAATAAATATGTGTTGAAATTATAAAGTAGATAATTTATGATATTATTATTATTATTATTATTATTCTATATAATTATAATGAATTTAAATTTACTATATAGTAGGTTAGATCTCTTACAAAGTAATATGTGCTTGAGGTAAGGGTTTCTTTGTCTCATTTTCTAATTCATGAGACAAGTTTGACATTATGCCCCATCATTTATTTTATGTGGTTTATTTACTGAATAATTAATTTATTTTCACATATTCATTATATTTATGTTTTCTAGGATATATTTTATTATATTTCTTTACATGGATTCTAATTTAAAAGATACATAAGTGGTAAGGGTTTTGTCTCAATTTCTACTCACTGAGATATGTTTAAATGTTATGAACCTGTTTATTCTTAATATGGTTTATATACTACCTAAGAATTAATTTTTACACACACCATGATTTAAAATTTATGGATTTATAGAACCATTATATTTTCAATCTTCCAATTACCTTTATTTCAAAAAATTACTAAAGTCGTAAGGATTCTTCGTCTAAATTTTGTTTTATTGTGTAATATTTGATGTTATACATCTAGATTATTTTATAAGGTGTATCTACTAGCCCATTGATATGATTTATCATGAATATCCTTGTGTTCATGTTATTTAATTTTTCATTTTATGTTATTTCATTCATGGGGTTCGTGATTCAATAGTTATCACAATTGTAAAAGTTTTATGTTACAATCTCATTTTTACTGGAATTGTTTATGATTACATTTTATAATGATGAAATTTTATGATTTATCTACAAAAAGTATTATGTATTTTCTCATAATGCAGTTATTTCTAGATATTTCATTTTCTTCTTTAATTTTCCTCTTTTTAAGTACCCAAGAGACTGAAATAACATTTTTAACAAAAAGTGACATTGTTTTTCTCTCTAGTCATGGATCTTTTCTTCCATGTCCATATTTTATTTAAAATGTTTTCAAGAATATTTTTAATATTTTGTAAAGAATTACGAAATTAATTTTTACCCATTTTTTACTTTCTATAAACATGTTTTAATGGAATCTTCTTGTCTTAATCATAAAAAGGTGGTTCTAAATTTTTACTGATAATGTGAAAGGAATTTTTGTTCTAATGTACATCAAATGAATAGCTTCATTTTCCATTATGATTAATATTTTCTTTGAAATATAAATTATAATTGTTCTTGTTTATTTTCAAATAAAATAATTTCCTTAATATTTTTTAATTTTTAGATATTAAATAATTAATTTTAGAATAAAAAGGGTATTTTAGAAAAGAATTATTCTAATGATATTTTAAAAGTAATTTTACCTGTAACAAAATCCTTTCATATTTCTTATGATTTAATGGGGATATGATCCAATGTTACCATATTTATTCATTCACTATATTTTTTATTATAATGATAATTAAATGTTTATGAAGCTTTTATCCTTTAATAGGTTATGATTTGGTGATATGATGGATGTTTTGTGAGCTTGTGGCACACATTTGTATAGTATTGATTATGTGATGGGTGGAACCAAAATTATATATCCTTCAAATTCATTGATTAAATACAGCTATGTGATGATATAATAAGAACTATAATATGGAGTGATCCAAATACTCTAAGGGAATTTTTCCAATAACATAGTCTGGGAGTGAAAATTGACTAAGGAAATAATAGAATGAGAAATGAACACACTCCACTATTATAGTCTTAGTGGTGAGACTTAAGTAAGGAAATTATTTTGTATTATGATGTGATTGACATAGAATTATGTCTTATACTTTTAATTCACTGAGTTTTTGAAAGAGAAAACTATGTTCAATAGTGTTTGTGATATGCAACACGAAACACAACATATAATGACTATTTAAATATTACTATTATAGACAAGCTGTTAAATTAGATGGAATGAATAGGATAAACTAATTTATGAAAAATATATATATAAATAAATTTCTTATTCAAAATATTTATATTTATAAATTCCTAGTAAGTAAATATTTAATTTTTATTAATATTATTTTATGGTTTAAAAATTCATTTTCTTCAACCACGATTTCTTTATTTCTTATAATTAATTTCTAGAACATTTAAAAATTTTATTCGATAAAAATAAATTCATTTGTGACATCATAACAAAAAAATTAACTTAAGATAATGATTTTTAATTAATAGCGAGAAATATCATTTTTAAGTAAAATTGTCATTTATTTTGATAAATTGAGTAACATAAGAGTCCTAATAATATTTTAATTTTATTTTAAGGTTAAATAATAATTATTTATTTATATTTAATTCAATTAATTACATTTAAATCATCTTTATATCATATTTTAATATATGTTTATTTTTAGGATTTAAAACACATTTTTCTTAAAACTGTTTTAAAATGCATATTGTTTCACCATTATAATTTTTAAAATAACCCCTAATGATAAATTTTTAAAATTATGTTTTTAAATTTAAAATTTATCTTTATTAATTGAAATTCATATAATGAATATTACGTGTTAGATAGTTAAAGTAAAGTCAACTTTTCCTAGAAAAATGCATTTTTCAGAAAACTACTTTCGATCATGCATGTAGGTTTTATTAAATTATTCTAACTCTTTGAATATATTATTATAAAATGGATTATATATTTAGAATCATAATAATTAATATTAGGCTATAGGGTCAACATTTTTTTGAACAATATGAATAGTAATCTTTGTGAATATTTATTACCACCCTAAAAGGAAATTTTTTTAATTAAGGGTATAAATAATTAAACAATGACTAGAAAAAAGTAACCACAATATTATGAATATATATATTTACCTGTTCATTTTAATATAATAATGAATATGTTTGTTTTTTTACATTATAAATTATTAAATCGTGATTTTGATAAAACACTACCACATATCGACACAAGGGAAACACCAACCTTTATCAGTGCTAAGAAAACTACCCTGATAAATCTACTCTTTATCAGCACTAAAAAAAGAATTGATAAAATATATATTTATCAATGTTATTATTAGCATTAGTAAAAGTTCCTAATAAAAAAATGTCATTTTATTTTAAATTATAATATATTTATTCCAAAATAAAGTTTATTTATAAATATTAAATAAAACAACTTGTTTATAATTAATTTTTTTAATAATTCAAATGCACATATAATGTTTAAAAAAATATTTATAAGATTATAAATATATATTTAAATAGTTATAAGATTATAATAAATTTTATTAAATAATAAATATATTTATTAATGTTATAATTATATATTTATTATATTTATAATTATAAATTTATAATTATATATATAAAATTATATATAAATAATTTTTAAATATATATAATAACAATTATAATTTTAAATAAATATATTTATTTAAATAAATATATGTTTCCAATGAATTCATTCAAAAAATATTTTGATCCATGAGTATAATTAACATTCATATGTTATTTATCCATCACGAATTAATGTTCATTTATACATTGTAGCCTTATTATTATTATTATTCATATTTTCCATATGTGATGATTCATTTTTTATTTTCTATATACTTTACTAGGTATATGTTTATATATTAGGTGCTCGGAGATACAATTACAATACGCATAGACACATCACACATACAAGCTAAAAAGTTAGGCCATAGCCCCCTATAAGATAGCCTACCCATCAAGGCTTATTTATTCAGTACATGACCTGAAGGCCTAGTGGGCATGAAACCCATTATATAGACTAAAGGCCCACATACTGGCTTGAAGGTCCAGTGCAACGTCGTGTCTGCATTATGTTTGTGTCACCGTCTACCTGCGTCATGCCTGCATCACTATTTGTATGCATCATACCTGTGTAACTGCATGCCTAGGGAAATTAGCCCCCACCCTGATTTGAACCCAGGTCTGATGTAGGATTAGAGGGAGCCTTTACCACTCGGGAAAGATTACTAGGTATATGATCCATGCATGTTATACCCATGAATCTATTCTTATAAATACTTATAGAATTATAATAAATATATTTATTTTATTTATAATTATAAACTTTTAATTATATTTAGATACTTTTTAAATATATTTATTTATAATTATAATTATAACCATATATATATATATTTATAAAATTACAATAGATATATCTTTTATAATTATATACAAATATTTATAAATATATTTACTTATAGTTATAATTATAAATATATATGTGTGTAAATTATTATAAAATTATAATTGATATATTTACTATACTAATAAAGTTTTAAATATATATAATTAAATAAATATATTTATAAATATATAAAAATATTTATAAATAAATACAAATATTTATAATTATAATTCTAAATAAATAGAGTTATATTTAAATAATTATAAAATTATGTATATATATATATATGGTGTTGGGGGTTATAATTACATTAAACGCACACACACCACACACATGAGCCAGAAATGTAATTCATAGCCCCCAAGGGGATAACCTGTCCATCAAACCATATTTATTCAATATATGGCATGTAGGCCCAGTGAACATGATGCCCATTATATGGATCGAAGGCCTAGTGGCCATGAAAGCCCATTACATGGCCCCGAAGAACAAAATTTCTGATCCAAATGCCCTTCGATAAATAGTACCACTACAATATCCATGCTACTATATTGTTGTCCCTGTTACAATGTTCACCACTGCTACAGTGTTGTCAGTCAATAGTTCCACCACTATTACTGTACACTATAGTAACAAGCACCCAATTGGTTTTAAACCCCCATTCCTGATGTAGTAATAAATATATTTGTTATAATTTTATAATTATTTTAATATATATATATATATATATATATTTATATTTGTAATTATTTGTAATTATAAGTATAAATAAATATATATTTATTAGAATTCTTTAATTACAAATAATTATATATTTATTTATAGTTATAATTCTAAATAAATATAAATTTATTTAAATAATTATAAAAGTATAAAAAATATTTATTATTCTTATAATGTAATAAATATATATAATTGAATAAATATATTAATAAATATAATAAATATATTTATAAAAAATAAAAATTTTATAATTATAATTATAAATAAATACAGATATATTCAAATAATTTTTAAATTATAATATATATAATAATTATATATATTAATAAAATTATAAATATTATAAATATATTTTTTATAATTTTATAATTATATATATATATATAATTATAACTATAAATAACTATATATTTATTATACTTTTTTAATTATAAACAAATATTTATTTATTTATACTTATAATTTTAAATATATATATATATGTATGTATGTATGTATATGTATAATTAAATAGTTATAAAATTAAAATAAATATATTTATTATAATTATAATGTCAAAAATATATATAATTAAATAAATATATTTATAAATATATACAAATTTTTATAAATAAATAAATATATTTATATTTATAATTATAATAAATATCTTAATTATATATATTTATAAAATTATAAGTATAATAAATACAATTTCTACAATTTTATAATTATTTAAATAAATTAATATATATATATATATTTAATTATAACTAATAAAATATAAATATTTTTTATAATTTTTTAATCATATATTTATATAAATATGTATTTATTAATTTATAGTCTTATAAATATAATAAATACAATTATTACAATTTTATTATTATTTAAATAAATAAATATAAATTTATTTTTATAAATATAAATAAATATATATTTATAATTATATAATTATAAATTAATATTCATTTTTTAAAAGTATTTATAATTTTATAAATATATATAATTATATAAAGATATTTATTATATATATAAATTTAAATGAATATTTATTTATTTATAGTTATAATTATAAATATATATATTTATATAATTTTATAAATATATATAATAATATAAATAAATTATTAACATTATAGCTTTATCAGATCTTATTTTACGTTGATAATAATACGTATTTTGAATGACCCAGGGACACCCTGAGAGGGGAGGGGTGAATCAGGGTGACAACGTTTTCTTCTAATGTGATGGATCTTGTTCCCACGTTGGTAGGAACTTGTTGAACCTGTACGATGAATATGATCAGAAAGCAAACATTCACATGCACAGAGATGACACATCACTTTTTACTTGGTTCACCACTAAGGGCTACGTCCAAGGAGCATACGCCGACAAGTTGTCGGTCATACCAAATTCCACTAATCTTCACAAGCTGTGGATTACAAAGGTTCAGGCACAGTCACTCTGTCTCAGGCTCACTGCCTTTACAAAGGTTCAGGGATAGCTCACTGCTTTCCTTGGGTCACTCCCTTGGACTCCCCCTGGCTCACTGCCCTTGGTGAAGTCACACTGAGTTTATAGACGTGAATGTCTCTTCATCATTGCATAATAATGCATCCTCCGTTGTATGTAGATGCTCTATTGAAGTCCAATTCTCACTAGAAGATGAATCTCACTTTGGGTTGAGGGTACCAGGCGATCTTCCAGCTTTCGTGCAGCTTCAAGAGGACATATGTACTTTAACAACCCTAGCACGCTTCTCCATGCCCGGCGCACAAGTTTCAATCCCGGCGCGCAAGTAACTTGCACGGTACAAATTCGGCGCGCAGGTGACACCAACCCACTTGCGCGACACTGCCTCTTTCAACTCTGAACTTGTGCGACGTTGTGCCTTTAACTCCCCAACCGCCTTGGTCGCGCAACCAACAACCAGCGCGCAGCCTCTACATGCGCGACCCAACAATCACTTGCGCGACTCAACTACTTGCGTGACTAGAGCTCGAAAAATCTCTAAATCTTGAACTCTATTTCAAATGATGAGGGGGTCCTCTATTTATAGGCAAACTAGACCCCCTGCACGGTGGCGCGCAAGTCTTCCCTCGGCACGCAGGTTCCGGCACGCAACTCATTCTCCCTAGCCTCTGTTGCGCTACTCACTTGTGCGACCACACAAATACTTGCGTGACTTTCTTTCCTTTTCCATATTTTGAAGTTATGATCTTGAAAAACAAAAGGCACGCAAGTTTCCAGTCCTCCTAGGCATCGGCGCGCAAGTCTCTTCACGGCGTGCATGTCATGTGCGCGACCAGCCCAAAACTTGCGCGACCCTTATCCTTTCGCCATTTTCCTATGTTCTGATCTTTAAAAACATATGGCATGCAAGTTTCCTCTTCCTCAAGTACACTGCATGCAAGTCTCTTTTCCAAAAACACTTTTCTTCATTTGTCGATTTTCGGGCCCAAAAATTTGGCAAACACTAGGAAACGGCGCCACCCCCAATACTGTTGTCTGCTTGGACTGTATGATCTATTTGATGGTACACATTCTGAAATTCCACTGAGGATTGACAACAAACACAAATCATACTCCAAATCATTCATAGAAGACCATGGTTCCAACACATTTATCAATGGTAAAACTATAGCACTCAATAAGACACACTTTATGAACACTTTTTTAGAACTGATAAAGGCTTATCATTATCAGTACTAAAAAACACTTATAAAGGCATGTTTTATTAGAACTTTCTATTTTAGCACTGATAAAACATATCTTTGTTGTCACTTTTTAACGAGTACTGATAAAATATTTACATGATTTTATAAATGAACCCTAACAGTCATCTTTTTATCTTGCACACCTCAAGCTCTCATAGAGGCCGACCTCTGCCACTACTAACCCCTCCTCTGCTGTCGCAGACCCCTCTATGGCTAACGACCCCTCCTCCGGCTCAACCCCTCCTTGGCCACTGAAAATCACTACTCTACCACTGGAAATCCCCCTCTACTATGAACCCCACCACCGCCATGCACCGAACCCCACCTCTGTCATGCGCCGAACCCCACCTCCACCAGCAAGCCCTCCTCCATTGCGAACCCACCTCTGCCGAGAACCCCACCTCCTCTTTGAACACCACCTCTGCCACAAAACCCTCTTTGACCATAAACCCATCCCCCACCATGAACCCACATCCACCAAAAACCTCACCTTCACCACGAACCCCTCCATGGCCTCTGTTTCCACTTCCACCACCACATACCCCGACTCTTCCACCGTAAGACCCTACTGCTTCCACTAGACCTCAGAATCCAAGGGATGATCTTATATGACTTGTAATATCTAGTTATTTTTAGATTAATTATAGGTTTTTAGTGTCCTAGATCTTTTTGATTTATGAATTATGTGTTTGGTTTGATTCATTAGTGTGAGACAATGAATTTTTGATTTGTAAAGTGTTTGATTAGTTTTTCAGTCATATTCTATGAATCTTTTGATAATTTTCTATGTACATTTGTCTAGGACTTTATTACATTTAAAATTTGTGAATTTTGACCGATCTAAATGTTTGAACATGTTTAGATGAGGTTGTTTGATGTATTTGAAACATTATTGGGTTTGTTTTAGGTGAAAATTGTCATGATTGGTATTATAATGGAGTGATTATAGTGAGTAGTTTGGATATAATATAATTTTTTTAATGGATAAATAAGATAATATCCTTTTGAGTTGGAAATTATGGTGAAAGTGGGATCTGTGTTTGAATTTTTATTAACATTTTGATGATTAATTTGGGATTAATAGAGGTGTTTTATACGTATGTTTTTCTAACATATATTTGAAATTTTATCATGTTTAATTATGGGTGTTTATGTGTAAGTGAATGCTTCATTGGATGTTATACTATGTTTACATGATATTTTTGTAAATGTGTTTCATCAAATATTAGTATTGGGATTTTAGAAAAACATCATAGGAATATTTAGGTAATTATATGAGGATTCTAGATATATGAGTTATAATATTATGGTCACACATTTATAGTACCCATATATTAGGTCTCACACCCACTATTGGAATCTTCTTCTCGATGAGGCCATTAATGGTGAGTTGATTGTGTTGCATTTGAAGTGAAACAATATTATAGTGTGATGATTCCCTTAATTTTTCAACTTAGACCATCTTCTTAGGCCTTTGTTAAGTACCCCTTAATGGTTGTTGCTTGATATTTTATTATTATCTTATCTTATGCTAGCATCATAGTAAAATATATTTTATTTAAAATAAAAATATATGGTTTTTCAGTTTTATTTACTCAACCCTATGCAATAAAATTATATTCATTATTTCCCCTAAAACTATAATTTTTTGTTTTGTCTTAAAAAATAAATGTATAAAATATGTGATGATATCCTACTATGCTATTTGTTTACACAATACATATGAACATTGGTGTGTACATAGGCTTCATTTTCTATGATACGGGTAAAAAAGAAATGTTCACACTTTTATAGTAGTGTTTCATAGTCACTTGTTAAAGATATAATGATAATAGGATATAGAGGTCACCATAGGGCATAATAAGACAATATTCATTTTCTTTTAATTTAAGATTTTAACTATAAATTTAACCTCTTAAAAATATAATTATTATTTTGTTTAACTTTATATTATGGATCATGTGTAAACCTTTTATAGATTTATATTTTATAAAATTTTGGATATTTTTTATTCATGTATCTTTTATAAAGTGTCTCTCTTGGGATGCATGTCTTTGTAAAAATTCCTAAGTGGATCTTTTAAAATTATTCAAGTGATTTGAAATGTTTCATAAAAAATAATATGCGTTAAACATACACTTTTTTAAATACATTTAAAATGATTTAAACATTTTTCATGGAATTAGGTTCCATGTGAACTGTTTGTCAACTCACCCAATTGACTTTCATAAATGTATGTGAATGTTTTTAAAGTGTATTAAATTTTGGTTTCTTTTTTACAAGGTTTTAGTTATGTTTTAAATGAAAATTTGTAAATTATAGAGGTTTTTATATTATTTTAAATGATTAATAATGTTGGGTCATTAAGTTTCCTTAAATTCTGTAAAAAAATAATTGTGGTTTTGAGAAAGAGTGATTGGAATTGATTAGTTTATTTTCAAAAGGTTGTGTTATTTTAAAGAGGAATTTGTGAAAATGGTTTTTTTTAATGGGATTTCAAGTGTTATTTTATAACTAGTTTTGAAAGGAAATCTGAAATGTAGTTTTTCTATTGTATTTTAATTTTATCTTTTTATATAATTAGGAAAATGTTACATTATATATGGAAGAAAAGTATATTGATAATAACACTATGGAAAGGGAATGTCAATAACTCTACCCAACCCATATGATATCCATCATGTCATCACTCCTCTAGAAGTTGAATTGTTGTTTAACCCCATTGCAACTCCTAAACCTACTTTACATCCAATATCACCTGCATGGTTTAAATTAGAAGAGTCCTCTACAATTATATCTTCTTTCTAGTTTGGTGTTAGCTTCCAAGGGGATGAGTCTCAGGAAAAATAAAATGATAACTATCATTCATATGTTGAGTTCCCATTATTTGAAATAAAACTTTTATGTATTAATTTTTTAAAATATTAATATTACCAAATAAAAAAGGATGGATATGAATAAAGAATGGATGGATTCCAATTATCTGAAAATAGAGTATGAAGATTGAGTGAAAAAAGTTTATCAAGTTGGAAAAGATCATGAATATGACACTACTAAAATACCTTTTTGTGTTTAAACTATTTTTATTCAAGACTAATTATTCTAGAGGAGTTGGAATAACACTTTATCTATCACAGAATATATCAAAGTTATTAATGTTTTAATAAACATGGAGAAAAAGAGAATGTAGCTATTGGTTAGGATAACACTGTGTTTTACGGATCATTTTATATGATTTCGAGTGTGGATAATGAAGAATACTATATCGAAGATGTGATTACATATGTTACAAAGGATAAATATTGTATTTATGAAATGATAATGATAGTTTAAGATGAACCTTGTGATTTCACAAATGTTTTTTAGAAGTTAAAGAGTTGTGAAAATATTCCATTGTATGATGGTTACACTAAATATATATCATTGTCATCCATAATAAAGCTGTATAATTTAAAATAAGGAAATAGATTGAGTGAATTTAGTTTTATGGAACTAATTTCTCTCTTTAATGACATGGTCCCAGAAGATAATGAGATCTCAATCTGAGCATAATATTCCAAACGAATGCTATACTAGATGGGTATGATCTCTAAAAGAATATATACCTAATCGAATTACTATATACTATTTTTCAAGGACCAAAAATCACTTATAGAATACCCAAATTGTTGTTCTTATTGATACAATAAATATGAATCTGGTCTTATGAAAATTGAATGGTACTTTTTGATCCTTCCAAGGTTTAGGCTTCTATATAGAAGTGTGGAGACTATAGGGAAATTGACATGGAATAAATAGAAAGGAATAAAATATGAGAAACTATGTCACATAGAAGACTCTCCATACTGAAATAGAATTGATCATGAGTATCATGAATTTGGAAATGAGCCGAGAAACCTTCATCTTTCATTATCTATAGATGGATTGAATCATTTTGGTTTTCAAATCAGCACTCACAGTACCTGGCAAATTATGTTTTTAAATTATAACTTACCACTATGGTTATTCATGAAATGAAAATACATTATGTTATCTATGTTTATATCAGGACCAAAACAATTGGGTAATGATATTGATGTTTATTTGTCTCTATTGATCTAGGATTTGAACTTATTGTGGGATTCAAGTGTTACATTGTATGATGCTTATATAAATGAAGATTTCAAGTTGAGAGTCATGTTGTGTGGGATGATAAAGTACTTTCCTGCTAATTTAAAAAATTTAAGACATAGCATTAATGTAACTCAAGGGTGTTTTGTTTTTGAACAGGGTACTTATTCAATTAGGTTAAAGCATTCATTAAAAACTCTATTTCTAGGACATTATATATTTTTACCCCAATGATATAAGTACCAATATTGGATGACATCATTCGATTAAAGTTCAAAAGAATGTATAACATCATCTCCTCTAATAGGTGATCAGCTATATGAATAAGTAAAATATGTGGAAACTTCTTTTGGTAAACCAATTTCAAATAACCTTATGAAAACTATTTGAAAAAATAGATCTATTTTTTTAATTACCATACTATAATTTTCTCTATGTCATAAATTTTCTTGATGTTATGAATTTTGAAAAACAATGAATGTGATAGTGCCATCATCACGTTGCTAAATGTATGTAATAAAATAAAGGATGAAATTAAGGCTAGGTTGGACATGGTTGACATGGGAATATGAGAAGATTTGGAACTAGGTAAGGGTTAAAAATGAACTTTTCTTCCACCATTTTCTTACACTCTTTTTAGGCAGGAGAGATATCATTTTTTCAACATCTTGAATGACATAAAGGTTCCATAGGGGGATCCATCAAATATCAAGAACTTCATGGAAATGACAGATTTAAAGTTAAAAGTTCTAAAATCACATGAATTTAATGTTTTTATGAAAGATATAATTATTATATCTTTACATTAAATTATTAACAAATATTTCAATCATATATTCACCAAGATCTATTTCTTCTTCAAATCTATTACAGTAAAGCTATAGACTAAATGAAATTGTCGAATATGGAAAGATAATTTTCCATCATATTATGTAAATAGAAAATGTTCTTCCTACCAATATTCTTTCATCTTATGGTTCATTTGATGGTTTACTTCGTGAGAGAGACTTGACTATGTGGTACTGTGCAATATAGATTGATGTACCATATTAAATGGTATATGAATATTTTTAAATGGTATGTCAAAAATCGAAGTCTACCATAGGGTTGTATTATTGAGCAATGTATTGTTGAGGAATCCATTGAAGTTTTTATCAAATACATGTCTTTTGTGAAAATCATTGGTCTACTGAAATCTCATCACACTAAGAAGCTTACTGGTGAAGGAATTTCTAGAAGATATATTGTCACAATCAATATTACACAACAGGAGTAGGCTCACCTTTATTTTTTTCATAATAGTTTGAAGGTTTACCCATATTTTTAAACCCACAAAAAAAATATTAGGCAATTGAATCCATCAATGGGTGAAATATGGATATAAAATACACATAATTAACAGTTTATAGGATCATTTCCCAACCATATTTTTAAGGAGTTATATAAAAATCTAGATTCAATTTATGAAAAAATTCAATGACTAGTTGAGGAATAAGTGTGTATGTATTTTCTTATAATGGTTATGTAATTAATGGTTATATGTTCTATAAAAATAAATATGATAAAGAAAGTACCATGAAAAATAGTGGTGTTACACTTGTGGCTGAAGTGATTAATGTTTCTGGTACTCAGGATGGAAATACAATTTACGTGAATATTTCATTCTTTGGAATCATCAAAAAATATGAGAGTTAGTTTATACAACATTTTATGTGTTTATTTTTCAATGAAAGTGGTTTAATAACCATTGTGTTGTAAAAATAGATGAATTGGGATTCATGAAAGTTTATTTTAGTAAGGATGGGTACAAAGATGAACGGTTTATAGTGGAATCATAGGTAGAAAAAGTATTTTATATTCCATATCCTTCAAATCAAAAGTTTTCAATTCTTCTATTATCGACCAAAACCACTGAAGGGTCTGATGAAAATTCAATTATGGATGACCCTTTCATTGGGAAATCCCAATCATTTTATAGTGGTCCCAATGTAGATGGCATTTTTTATGTCAAAGGAGAACATAATGAATATATTGGTATAGTCTATAGAGGGTTCAAATCCCATCAGGCTTTAAAAAAATAGAGAGTTCAACAATCAAGTTATATTTTTTCTGTAATATACATCGTGTTACCTAATGTTATTATATGTTCACTACTTTATTTATATACTATAAGTTAAATGTTAAAAACCTTATACAGATAATGAATTATGCATATGCTGGTGCTCCCAATCCCGAGGAACAATGGGTCACTAAACATGTTGTTGCTCATAATGCAGAGAAGCAATGAACTTCTACATGTGTTGGTGCTCCAAATCCTTAAGAACAATGGGGTTTTTAACCTATTTTTGCTCCCAGTTCATAGGTACAATGACCATATACACATGTAGATTCTAATTATCTAGATAAACATATTGATGATGTTGAATCCTAGTAAATGGTATGTGATCAATAATAAAAGACGAAGAAAAAATATGAGTGTTGAAGTTTGACTGTGTCATCAAAAATCATTAAGGTGAAAATAAAAGGCATGAAATAGGAGGTCAGATGGAGTGAGTGGGGATATCATGTTAACATAAATAATGCCATGTTTTGTATTTGAATTGTAATCATCACATGACAACACGTGATAATTGATGTAGATTCATGGTACCATGTTGTGGTCGAGTTTAATAAACTAATGTGGGAAGAGATTATAGTAATATTATGATATCATTTCTTAATTTTACTAAAAAATAAAATAATGAAACATTTACTTACTCTTCATCATCCCTTATAGGGTGCATTTATAATAGATTACCCACATAAGAAATATGTATTAATGCTTTATAAAAGGATTCATAGAGGATTTATCCCAATTCTAATGATATATTATCTTAATTATGTTGAATGGAAAATAAAACCTCACCCACCTCTTATCTATAGACACCTAATAACCCAAGAAGTGTGGGATGCATTTATTTTCCATCGTGTAGATGTTTCTTTTCAGGTACATTGTGGCTAGTAATATGTTGTTTAACAATACATGGATTCATCACTTTGATTGAAATTTTTTTATTTATAAAATAGTAACTGATTTCAAGAAATAAGGAATGGGTAGAAAAACCAATGTACATGTACCATAAAGAAACTATGGAGTATGTTTCACTTGAAATGAAAATTGGTATGTGTTTTAATTCTTCCAAAATACTTTTATATGACATGAAACAACAATATAATTCTGTTATTCTATTTATGGGAAGATTTATGAGTCAAAATCCAAATCCACTTCCATACCATGCTAGGTTTTATGGAAGGAGGAAAATGTAAATAAATATGGGATACTATTATATGAAAACACACAAAAGGTGTGGGAAACACGTGTTAGGATGAAATAATAAAAAAATACTTTAAATCACTATTAGATAACAATTATTACTTATTTTACTATATTTTCTATTTTATGTAGTCACAGGAATCCAAAACACATGTATGGGATGAATACCTACTATCGGTGGACTTGAAGAGGCTAGAACGGTATGGTCATGTCAGAGGTGCAGGTTTTGGGGTGAAACCCAAAATGTATTTCTAGAAAAAAACAAGAGGAGGATAAAAGTTAAGAAATGAAATAGATGAGATAAAGAATAGATAAACTTGAAGAAAAATTCCAATGGAATAGATATTTGATAAAAAAGAACTTTTATGAGGGTAAGAAAAGAGAAGAAACAACTCAAGAACAACCAACACGTGAAGATACCACCCCACCCCTATCAAATTTGAGGTGAGCCATTCCCCTCAAAAAATTATCTTATCTAAGGTAATAAATTTTCTAATAATTGTTTCTATGAAATTTGAATCAGTTATACATAAATACCTTTCATGTTATGATATTCAACTAGGTGATAAATATTGTTATTTATATCTATCAACACTCACACATCACCTTGTTGCGAGGGCTACAATGTTCAATATCAAAAATGACATGCTACGTAATAAACTACTTCTAAAAGGACATGTGATAGTGTTGATTAGTGTATCCTGTAATCCGAGCACCAATCTACCTATTCCAATTTATGAGGAAGACATTTATAAGGTTGAACAAGTGGTTGGAACATTCATCATAAGACCATCACATCTTGTAAAAAACATGTCGATAAGGAGATATTCATTTATAATTTATTTTTCAAGATAAACCTTTAATAACTAATGAAAAAAGGTATGAAATGATGAATCTTATTATAGATAGACAAAGGAAAGGGGTTAAATGAATTAACAAATCAAAACCATCTAAAGGATTGATCAACCGATATAAAATATCTACTAAAATAACATTTACCCTACCCATTATATATCCTCATTTACTATTATTAATGGTTCATGTAGATACAAAGTTAAAAATGGTTGTAGTCACATAGTTTATTTTTAAGAAAATATTTAAAGATATAAAGTTCAAGACTTCATTAGTATTGAGAATTTAAGTGAAATCCTCTACTACAATTAGTAAGGAGCTTCAGTTTTAAATGTATACATGATTTATGTTTTCATGATTTGATTTCCAAAAGATAATATATTATGTTAATTATAAGTAAATACATTTTATATTTTTGGAAAGTTTATGTATCAAAAAAATTGAATTGATTTCCCTATGAAAAAAAAATTAGACTTGTTATTCCCCAAAAATCCTATATAAAACAACCAAAAATAGAATCCAAAGGATAAAATTGTGGTAGGGATGGTCAAATCATTTAAAAGAAAACATTTAGATGGCATACTCTTCTTAATACCAATGATGCAGGGGTAAAACTATATAATTTATTATTATCAAATATATTTTTATTTATTTCATTACTTATTCATTTTTGTGTTTTTAGAAAACATTGGATTCTCATTGTGGTCAATTTGGACACTCTAAAGGTTTATTTCCTAGATTCAATGCATGGATATCCAACAAAACAACCACACGTGATGATGTTTTTTAATTTGTAATATATTAAATCCCTTATTTGTTAACTAAAAATCTTTTTATATAATTTATATTATGTTTTAATGAGGATTGTATTACAATAGGGTGGTGCATCAATATTTTGAAAGACAAGAAATGTGGACAGTGACTAAGGATGAGGACCATGAAAATTTATACAAATGGAAAAGTATCAGGGTATATATAATAATATTTCAATATCCAAACCCATATAAAAAAATTAGTTATTCACCTAAATTTTTCTACAGTGTCTGAAACAAACAAATAGAAAAGATTGTGGTTATTATGTTTGTAAATTTATGATAGAGATCATATTCCATCAATAACCTAGATCTCTAAAGGATTATTTTTTATGATAATTACTATTTCATTTAAAATATTCATTAATAATTTTTGTATTTATATTTTTTCAATAATACTATGTATTTCAAAAAGACTCATATACATAAGATGATATAAATTTTCTTAGAAACGAATGGGAACCATACTTTATGGAAGAATATACACAAATACCATGAAGATGTGACTTCTATAGAAGTAATATATCATTTAATATTTATTCTTAATTTAGGTATTTTTAGTATTACTCACACATAAATTGATTTATTATATAGGTGGATTCCTTTGTTCCAGTCGGAGTGGTTTGATCGATGATGCTCATGCTCATGAGGGATTGGAATTCAAGACTATAACTCAGAATTCAATGAGAAGGTAAAGTTTTTTAAATATATTATTTTCTTCCTCATAATATTATCAGTTTTCTACCGCATTAACATAATCTAAGTTCTTTTTTTATTTAAAATTGACATTAATTTTAGTAAAAAACACAACTTAAAAACTCAAAATTGAGAAAACACATTATGATTGTTTTGATAATTTATGAAAATAATATATAAGTCATTTTTCACATGTATAATCATCCACGCCATAATATGATACACGGTGTGGCCATCATAATTCAAAGTTTCTATTTTTATTTAAAATTCACATTAATTTTAGAAAAAAAGAACAAGTCACATACTGAAAAATAAGAAAACACATTCATATTATTTTGTAATTTAGGAAAATGATTCATGAGTCATTTGTGACATGTTAGAGTCAATCGTTCATCAATATGATTCATGAAGTGACATGTATGACTCCAAGTGTGCCTTATTATTTAAAATTGACCTTAATTTATGTAAAAATATTAGGTGACATACTGAAAACTGAGAAATGCATTCAGATTATTTTTATAATTTAGGAAAATGATACATGAGTCATCTTTTTGACCAGTAGGAATCAACCCCACCTCAATATGATGCATGGTGAGACCATTATGACTAAAATTTTATGTTATCAATTTAAAATTGATATTTGAGTTCAAAAAGTGTCACTCACAGAAAACTAGAAAACAAACTTTTATTGTCTTGATAATTTAGAAAATCAATTCAAAAACATTAATGAAGTAGTCTCACATCATAATGGTGAACGATGTGTCCAGTATGACTCAAAATGTTTGTTTCTAGTTTAAAATGACATTTTATTAAAAAAACACAACTTGCATACTGACAACCGAGAAAATTAATTCAAATTGTTTTTATAATTTAGGAAAATAATCTATAAGTCATTTTTGACATGTACGAGTCAATATCACCTCAATATGATGCACGCTATGACTATTATGAAGACAATTCTATATTTTGATTTAAAAGTACTGTTAATTTAATTAAAAAATAACAAGTGAAATTTATAAAAAATATTTAGAAGCATTCATATTGTTTTGATACTTTAGGAAAACAATCAATAAGTCATTTTTGACATGTAGGAATCAACCCTACCTCAATCTGACCCATAGTGTGACCAGTATTACTAAAAGTGTCTGTTATTGGTTTTAAATTGGTATTGTATTTCAAAACATATCACTCACTGAAAACCAAGAAAACACTCTAGAATTGTCTTAATAATTTAAGAATGTGATTCCTAAGTATGTTGTGATGTGTATGAAGTAGTCTAACATAAAATTGATGCACGATATGACCGTTATGACTCAAAATTCATGTTTCTAGTTTGAAATGACATTTTAGTAAAAAAACCAACTAGTATACTGAAAACCAAAAAAAAATAATTCATTTTCTTTTGATACTTTATGAAAATGATCCATGATTCATTTGTGACATGTATGAGTTAAAAAAATCAATATGATGCATGGTGTGATCGGTATAACTCCAAGTGTTTCTTTTTCATTTAAAGCTGTCATTAATTTAAGTAAAAATAATAATTGGTATACTAAAAACCGAGAAAACACATTCATATTATTTTAATACTTTAGTAAAATAATACATGAGTCATTTTTTATGTGTAGGAATCAACTCCACTTCAATATGGTGCATGGTGTGATTAATATGACTAAAAGTGTCTGTTATCAATTTAAAATTGACATTTTAGTTCAAAATGTTTCACCCACTGAAAACCAAGAAAATGCACTCCAATTATCTTAATAATTTAGGACATTGATTCAAAAGTCATTTTTGATGTGTATTAAATAGTATCACAAAAAATTGACACACTATACGATTGGTATGACTCAAAATGCATGTTTTCGGTTTGAAATAAAATTTTAGTAAAAACATTCCTTACTAAAAACTAATAAAATGCATTCATATTATTTTGATACTTTATGAAAATAATCCTTGAGTCATTTGTGACATGTAGGAGTCAACATCACCTCAATACAATGCACAGTGTGACTAGTATGGCTCTAAGTGTGTCTTTTTATTGAAATTTGATATTAATTTAAGTAAAAAAGAAAATGTGACATGCTAAAAACTGAGAAAATGCATTCAGATTGTTTTGACACTTTTAAAAAATGATCCAAGATTCATTTTTGATGTGTAAGAATTAACCCCATCTCAATCAGATATATGGTGTGACCGGTAAAACTCCAAATGCGTCTTTTATTAAATATTGAAATTTTATTAACTATTTATTACATATTAATGTTTAATTTATTTCTTCATAGTTTTAATAACAAAATATTCTTTCCCTTATATAGGCAGAATCTTTTTCTCAGGTTGAGATGATTTTTTCAGCCACTGATACCATGGGTTAAGATTTTTGAGAGGGGGTCATGGGTGTCAAAATCTAAAGCATTAATGTTTTTAGATGTTTGTTGGATACTTATAAATTTAATTATATAAAATATTGTTTGAAATGTATATAGTAGTGTTTTCTTATATACCATGGGAATAAATTTTTGTATACATAGTGTCACATTAAATTTATATAGAATTGTTTGAAATTACAAGTTTTTACTAGATGTGTTTTTATATTAACAAAACATCGCATCCATCTAGGCCTTTATCAGGTCTATTTCAAGGACTGATAAACGAGGCCTTTATCAGTGCTAAAAATAGCATTGATAAAGGGTGTCCTTTATCGGTTCTATAATAGAACTGATAAAGGGGTTCCTTTATCATCTATTTTTTTCAATGATAAAGGAACCCCTTTATCAATGCTTTTGTAGCACTGATAAAGGAGACACCCCTTTATCAGCACTGTGATGAAAAATTATTTTTTAGTGCTTTTAAAATACATTTTCCATGAATTTAAAAGGAATATGTTAAGTATTGAAAATTATATTTTGATATGTTAAAACATAAATAATATTTGGTGTAAAATATAGTTTTAATGAAGAAACCATTTGTAGGGTCCTGAAAAATCCGCAAAGGAATTTTTACGAAAAATCCCCTAAAAGAATTGGGGCAGATAATCAAAGTAGAGACACAACAAAAAGGGATCGGTCCGTGAACCGGTCCATGGAGGTGCGACGTGGCCAGGCACCGTGAGGAACCCCCTCCGCGAACCATTTTCATTCGCGAAATGGAGGCAGAGAGCCTCTACGGTCGTGAGGTAGGATGGGAACCAGTCCGGTTCACCGTCACGAACCGCCCTAACTGCGAACCGCATCGACCGGTTCAAGCCGCATCCGCTGTCGTTCGTGGAATGGAGGCGGAACCCTCTGCAGCCACAGAGCACTACCTGAGTTTGCCTTGTGGAGGGGGGGAAGTGTTCAATACCCACTGTGAATCATGGATTGACCGAGTCAGCTGTGAACCGGGTATTTGGTTATGGGCCTCCGGGAAAGGTGTCGCGTTTCCACAAATACATTCCTTTCCCCACTATATAAAAGGAGACCGAGGGGGAAAGAAAAAGGGATCGGAGGATTGGAATCATATTTGAAGGGATAAGAGATTGGTTGAAGGGAGGCTTCGGATTTCACAAATAGCGAAATTCCCATCCGCGAACCACAGCAGGTATATGAATTAAGAAGGAATCGTAAAACGCGTAATAAATTGGTGAACCACGAACCTAAAATAAAAAAAAGGAGAACCGAAAACCATACCCCCTCATCGGATGACTTCCCCATGGACCAGGGAGTTTATGCCTCTTTTCCCGTCCTTCGCACTGCGTAGCACCCTCCTGCGCGGGCAGAGCCCCGACCGAAGAGCCTCCGACCGGCGTCGCCCTTGGCCACCGCTGCCCGCCTGGAACCCTCCACGAACCACCCTGGTTCGCGGATTGAACTCGAAACTGTGAACCACCCTGGTTCACAGATTGAACCCAAAGCCGCGAACCACGCTGGTTCAGATATTGAACCTGAAGCTGCGAACCGTCCTAGTTCGCGGGACACCAATCAGACCGCGGACCACCCTGGTTGGCGAACAGCTTCTTCTGCCGTGTGGCACTTTCCCATGCGAAGGGCGCTACCACCTATACCTCTCGGTGGATCACCAAATACTTCGGTGTTCTCATTTCCAGAGCTAGGTAAAATCCTTCCGATCCAACCAGGTCCTCCGCAACTCCCTCATTGGCCTATTCGTCGGCCCCGAGCTGAGGCCTCCGCCAGAGCCGCCAGATCCACGTGGTATGACTTTTAGGTGCATCAGCATGCCATTTTGGGTTCACATTCCCACAATAATGTGGATTCTGAGCTCAGGAATCCCTTTTCTTCCCTTCCACTTGTTGAGGGTTCCTCAAAGATGGTAAAACACCCATCAGAAGGAAGCCCTTGTGCACTGCAAGAGAGGAGATGGGAACTGGAGCACCCCCTTTCCCTCTCTCGCTGGGCTTTGTCACCCCGGGCGTCCATCTCAGAGTAAGCCCCGACCTTCTGGGCCTCCTCAGAGTGTAAGCCCCAATTCATCACCCTGGGTCGCCCTCATGCGTAAGCCCCACTCCACTTCTCACGGACGAACCTTTCGCAACGTGATCCTCTAGTCCCTGCAGCCTCTTGTCTCCCATACCGAGCATGCCTCACGTGGTCTTAGAGTAAGCATTGACCATGACATCCTCCTATTGGAATCCTCAGAGTGTAAGCCCCAATCCATCATTCTGGTCATCCTCAGAGTGTAAGCCCCAGTCCATCATTCTGGGCATCCTTAGAGTGTAAGCCTCAATCCATCATTCTGGGCATCCTCAGAGTGTAAGCCCCAATCCATCATTCTGGGAATCCTCAAAGTGTAATACCCAAGACTATTTGAACTACAGGGACTTTGATCCATGCCAAATCATGGTACATTGGAAGCCACCATGAGGTTCAAGCCCACCACTCAGTCATTTCTTCACGTCGAGTTCTGCCCTCGTCCAGCATGACGTTAAACTATATATGTGAACTATGTGGACTTTGATCCCTGCCTCCTATGCATGGTACGTAGGAAGCCTCCTTGAGTTTCAATACCAACAACCGGTCGATCTGATCATCCCCACATCGGTTCACCGTGCCACTCCTAGTGCCGCCTCAAGCGAGTTCCAACCCTTCGGGGTCATTAGTCCAGTAAGGGATGGTAAACCTCAGGCATAAATGATTCTGAACCCCTACGTCCAGTTGATCATTTCCCATCACGGTTAAATATGTGGATACTATGTTTGGGTATAAATTTAAGATTCACGAACATATGAATACGTCTTAAATCTATAAGAGAGTCCTGGAACAAGCAATAATTCCTCCCAAAAAGGGTGTGATGAGCCCGACTTCCCATCCTCTCGACCAATGTGAGTTCTTAAGAGTCGTTGGTCAGACCATCTAGCGAGCTCCTGCCTTTGGAAAGCAGGTCCATCAATCATTGGATATGGAGCCATTGGGCGTTTTGTGGCCAAAAACCAGAATGAAACAAAAAAATGGTGAACCCGACGTGAATCTTTAACTAAACCTGACGGATTCAACTTAATCTCACCCAGTTCCCCCTTATGCTCCAAAAGAGGGCCAAGCGAGGTCATCAATTATGCATGGGATTATGAGATGCTGCTTTTATGGGTTTTCTGCTTGTATTTTTCTAAAATTATTAGCAGACACTACTTTAAGAACTCATTTCGATCTAATGGCATCGCAAAGGAGCTCACAAGTGTGCGCTTCCAACGATGTAAGGACGAGACTTCCTCAACAACAGAGGACCTCGTCACCCACCCAGCGTCTTCAACGCTGGGTTTTGGATGCGCTGATCTGAGAGTACCACGTGAATGGTACTCTCCCAACGGTGGAGGTGGCCGTATATGCCCTCCAATCCATTAGGATTCGCCGGTCGCCTGCCCAGCAACGACCGCAAAGGCGGACCCAGACAGCCCTTGTCACTGTCTGCAATCATTTCAGGAGTCTATCCCCAAAACGGGACAATGCGTACCTCCCATATCTTAGGGAGGCAGATGAGGTCAACGTTGAGGACTTCATCCCTGTCGAACGTGGGTTCCACTCTCAGGCTACCCGCCGAAAGGCGTCATCGTGGTCACGTCGCGACTCAACATCCTCGCGCCGAGGAGGATGTATCCCCGAGGATTCAGGCCCACGCTCCCCGAGCTCCGGCCCCTCGGACCGCCCGACAAGGGCGGCAGACGTACAGTCGGGGGCCGGTTATCACCTCGGTCCTTGAGGAGGAGCTCCGATGCCCAGTAACGAAGATGTACCACAAACCGGCACCTACACCTGTTTTCTCCTCCCAAGCCCGTCATCCAGACATGGCGGCATCATACGAGCCAGCGCGCATCCCCACCGAGCTCAATCAAGCTAGTCGCTCACGTATGATGGAACTTACTAGGCAGGAACCTCTCCCTGCCCAGGGTTGTGAAGCCCACCAACCTGACAAGGTGGTGACCCTACACCTACAGGACCAGCTCCCGGCAATTGCTTCAGATGCCCGCCATCCTGATATGGTGGCGATCAAAAAAGACCGCCACCCAGATGTGGCGGAAAATCATAGGCGGTCACGTCTCCCCGCCAACAAAGGCCACCAACTCGATACGGTGGGAAACCAATATATGCAGGGCCAGTTCCCTACAGATTCAAGTAAAGCCCGCCACCCCGATGTGGTGGAAAACGGAGAGAGAAACCGGCGTATCACGATACAGTGGTAGAGTCGTTCACCTTCCCCGACACAAGAGAATTGTCAGTACCCACTGACCACTGGAGGACCGAAGTAGGATATTTCTACTCCGATAGCAGAATGGACCTTCATACCCATTCCAACAAAAGATATCTCTCTACATGTTCTGGCAATGATGGAGAAGTAGGTATCGATTCCAGATCATATCTTGCAGACTTGCCAACATGTAATTGCATCGGCGACAACAACAAGAACTCGGTCCCATGATACCATCTCCCCAATTGAGGTGACTCATCTAAGAGATGAGATAGTCGCCTCGGAGCAGATCTGCATCCCTGCTTCAGCCCAGGATGGTTGTCGGCTATATTCCGCGATGCAAGGGAAACTGGATAGAGCAGCTTCACTCATTCCAATTGGGGGACACCCATCCATCACGATGGATGCTCCAAAGCATGCATATATCCCTGCTAAAAGTCATTATGTTCTTTGGAACATCTCGGCAACGTCAAGGGACCTAATTAGACGGGGACCCAAAGGAGGTGAAGGCCGTTGTCGACAGTAGACGGTCCCTGCTGCCCACAAAAGAATGCCCTGAATACGCCGAAGGCAGCCGAAAAATATAGAGTAGGTTCATGACTCCGCTCTGCTGGAATCTAGGGTTTCTGATGCCGCTAAGCACGCATCAAAGGCTCGAAACCCCTCCCACCCATTACCATATTATGGGAGTGGCAGTAGTAGTTGTGAAAGTCCTCCCCGCAATGGTGCTACCAGCAGCTCTGAAGGTCCTCCCCAGAGCACCCGTGGGGGCCTCCGCCGCGGGCATATAACGATCGGTCATGAGAGCTTCTCTCTTGATGCGAGTCATGGAAACCCTCCACTTGACCAGAAGATCGAGCAGCAAGAAGGTCATCCACTTGCTGTGGTCCACCCTGAAGGTCCTCCCTGGGGTATACACATCAATCACTCTCCATGCAGGGGGACCACAGATTATGACAGTAGTCCTCGCTATCATAGTCGCAACTACAGAGGTCCTCCCCATAGAGACGTCTCATCTCGACAATAAGGCCCTCCCCTTGTCGTGTCCTGCCCTGAAGGTCCTCCCCAGGGGTTACGCAGCAACGGAACTCCACGCATCCAGGCATCAGGTCACAGTGGTAGTCCTCGCCACCCTGAAAATGGAGGTCCTCCCTGTAGAGACGTCGAGCAACGAGAAGGCCCTCCCCTAATTACGGTACATTCTGGAGGCCCTCCCCAGAATGTATCCCACAGATATTCTCCCTACGGCAGCAGTAATGGTAGTCCTCGCCATTGCCGTAGCTATGATGGTAGTCCTCGCCACCATGGCCTCCATTGTGAAGGTCCTCCCCGCAATGGCCCCAAGCAACAAGAAGGTCCTCCCCTTGTTGCGGCATGTCCTGAAGGTCCTCCCCAGGATGCGCGTTGAACACCAAACCATGATGGCCATCCTCACCATAATGGCATTTGTTGCGAAGGTCCTCCCTGTAACAACGCTACGCAGCCAGAAGGTCCTCCCCTTGCTGCAACAAGCCTTGGAGGTCCTCCCCAGGTTATGCACTACAAAAGTCCTCTATGCAGTGAAGTATAAAGCAGTAATGGTAGTCCTCGCCATTACGACCGTCATTGAGAAGGTCCTCCCCGTGATGACATATTATATCGACAGGAAGGTCCTCCTCCTGCCAAATCAAGTACTGAAATTCCCACATATGCTGAGGCACTCAGAAGGACGGGATCGAGCATGTCAGATTCCCAGCTTGTCGCTAGTGACGCCCTTCTTCGATCCGGAGCCGTTCCAGGGCCGCGTTCATCTTCTGAACCACCTTAGAATCACCCACAACACAATTCGATACCTACCGGTCCCACTTCCTCTGATTACAGTGAGAGCCTTAGTTGGGCTGACCAGGTACAAGAATCACTGGCAGAGGAATATAATGATATGCTGCACCGGAGGAAATGACTGGCCAGGAATGATATACCAGTTATGTTTTGGCCCATGACCACCTCTCAGTACGACATACCCAAAGAGTTGTCGGAATAATGCATGCGTGATATCTGCCAAAATATATGGACAACCCTCTACCGGATAAAATCGAGCTTCCTGCCCTATGAAGGGTATGTAGACCACGTCAAGACGATAGGGTACCTCCTGCACCACATCAACCTGGAGGCCCATTCCTCGATGCGACAACAATGTCCCGAGAGGCGTAAAGGGAATATGGAGGCAGCTTGCCTCCGCGCACTGCACCAGCTGGGCCGCCTCATCGGGGACGCTCTAGTGGGAGTCCATATCAGGGGATGGGGGAACACGGAGCTCTTTATTTCACTCCGCTCCCCGCCCAGAAGAACCCATTTGGCATGGTGTCTTGCAACATCGTCACATCAATATGGAAATCAGGTGGACCCCCTGTTCAGGAAAGACAACACACCCAACAGAGTCGGGCCTTGAGTAAGTCCCAGAACCATCAGGCCCAGTGGGAACGAGCCATTCAAGAACTCCTGAATCAGGCCACCGAGAGAATCCAGCAGGCCTCTCACCTAAGAGAGGCCAATCAGTGATCTTTTCCTGCCTCTCCAGAAGGGGCTGATTCACAGGTGAATTCAGCACCAGATCCGGTTCACCCCCAAATGGGGGCATGTGAGATCAGGTGGGTCGTGATAGCCGCAGCCACTACCGCAATCCAGGGTCAACCCCAGCCTGTAGGGCTGGGGGAATTTTTAACAACAAATGCCCCCGTAAGACCAATAAAACTGGGAAGAGACTCAATGTCAAGGGAACGGAGCCAACCCCAGCCCTCAGGGCTGGGGGCATTTTACCCCCTCAACAACAACCTCCCAAACGAGAGTCATTATTCTCTTGTCTAGGGAGGATAGTCAGGAGAGGAGGTTCATGTCTTATCCCGTCATATGAATCATCATCCCCTCTAAGAGGAAGGTGCACCATAAGGTCGCATCAAAGAATTCTCCATGTCACCCTTCGCCAGGAAGTCCGAGGGCAATCCGAGGTCATGAGAGGGAAGGCCAGCAGAAGACGCGGGAGACCCTCTTCCTATTTGGAAGATGACGTCCCCTCCACTCCGCAATATGTGTTCATCAATGCTATAGATGCTAACCCCGTGGGTAACACCGGAGAAAATGAAAATCTAGACAGGTCAGGAGATGACAGTTCCGGTCAGGCTGTGACTCACAATGAACCCCCAGGTGTACACACCCGGAACCAAAGGGCCGGTTTAAATCTGGTCGTCCCTTCAACTAACCTCCCTCCGCCTACCCTGCGAGATTCCAACAAGGACAAGAACAAAGGAACATTTACCCTTAACCCGTCCCCCTCTCTCGATAAAAATGATCCACTCACGCTCAAAGAGAGTTTTGCTCAATAGGAAGAAGAGATGAAAGAATTGAGGAGGCTTAACGCCGAGCTGCTCCAGAGGAACCGCCTTATTGAAAGTGCATCCCAATAAGATCCACGTCATGCACTCCCGACAAATGCACCTCAAAGGCTAAGGCTTGCCCTGACAAATGAAGCACGATCAGGGCTCCTGACCAATGAGGCACCTGGCCTGTCCAGTTACCTAGATGTGGTTCCGAACGAATACCAGGATTTCCCACCACATAGAAGGCATCCAGAGAAAGTATGCCTGAACCCTCCGAGGGTACCCCGGATGAAATATGCACCCTTGGTGCCATCCAATCCGGATCGTCAGGCAATGCCTCGGACTATGCCTGCCCAGGACTGGGACCAACAGGATGTAAACCGAAGACTCACCAATACCATTGAGGCATTAACAGTTTGACTGGAAGTGATATAAGGTCAACGCGCTCCGATACAGCCGGAGCGGAAGCCTTACCCAGATTGGGTGACCAACACACCACCTTCACCCAATTTTGGGAGCCATGTATTCCCCATCTTCAATGGATTAGGTGATCTAGAGCAGCATTTGATGCACTACGCATCCAATTGCGACCCTATGATGGGGACTCCGAAACAACAAGATGCAGTGAAACTCAGATGCTTCATACGGACCTTGCAAGGATCTGCCTTCGTCTAGTATACGAGTCTTGCGGCCCAGTCGATAAAGAGCTTGGTGGACCTCCAACAGTAGTTCCTGTTCCACTTCAGCTCAATGCTGCCTAAAACAGCGGTCAGTGATATCATGAACTGCAAGCAGAGGGAGAACGAGAGGGTCTCAGATTTCATTGCCAGATGGAATGGTCTGACCTATTCTCTGAACATGCCAGTGCCTCAAGATGAGATGCTAGCCATATGCATCGATAATATTAGAGATGAGCTGCGAATGCCGCTCATACTGTTGGAGTGCACCACTGGCTTCTGCCATCTTTAATCCATTTCCCAGAGAATTGATGAATCCCTGCAGTGGACTAATTCAAAGTCCCGAATAGCCTCGCAAGCTCTTGCTAAGAGAGATCCTAGAGCTGAAGCCTCCGCTGTCACACTCAAGCCGGCCCCTGTTCCCACTCCACCGCTCAGGTCTCCACCAAATCATCAAGGGCCCCCTGCATATCAGTGACCTCCCCCACCTAAAGAGGATGATCCGATAGGACCGAAGCAGAACTATTTTGAGGAGCGAAGACAAAAATTATACTCATTCCGAGATGATCAATTTCGTGGCTACTTCATTGCCACCATGAACTGTAATTTGCTCCGCCTCCCGGAGCCAAGGAAACCTGAAGAAGTCGGCCGCGAGGACAGGCCAGATTACTGCCCCTACCATCGGATGTTGGGGAATAGTATCCGAGAATGCTTCATCTTCAAAGACCTCCTACAGAGGATGGTAGATTCTGGACAAGTCTAGTTGGGACCACCCCCAGCACATGTGGCATGTATCTCTACCACCGACTCCAACAAAGAGGAGGGGTGGCAGAAAGTCACCAGAAAACAGGGGCAGAAATTTGATAACTGGATGACTTGAAAGACAATCAACCGAGCCCAGGGCATACTCCGAGCTCAACTACAGTAGCTGTTGTTGCCACCAACAGCCGCTGAAGCTGCGGAGCCGACAGCATCGGCCTCACAATCCTCTACGAGCCGGTCATCCAGGCAGAGTCGAAGGAGGATACAATCACAAGAGGAGCAGTCTGCAGTGGGGCCAAGGTTAGTCTATACCCTAGTAGATTTCATGCCCTTGAATTTGGCACCACGAGCACCGACCCACCAAATGGCACCATCAGAGACAACCAACCAGGTTGACCTATCAGAGGATGAGGAGACAATATTTGGTTCTATAAATGTCATCCATCTCATGGAATAATTCCCTGACGAAGGGTATGAAAACGAACCCGAGTTCCCTGTACGAGGAGCCGGGAGGAGGAATCACAGAGGCAGAGGATACAAAGGGAGGCGTAGCCACGGCTAAAACCAACCCTACGGTTGGACCTCGTCCCAGACCGTCAATATTGCAGAAACCCATGGGAGAGCCCTTCAGCGGACTCAGCAGGAGAGAGAATGCCCATAAACCTCTACAAGCAGCCACTCTAGCCATGTTATTCTGTGATACCCACCATAGTAGGAGCAAGTGTCTGGCCTCCTAGTGCGTACAAACAGACCAGCCAGACCAAGTCCCCAAAACGCGGGAACACCATCGACATCTATCCCTACGGCCAGTCCCTCCTCGTCGAATGCTCCAGCTCCCAAAGCACCAGCTAAGACTCTCCCGCCAACGAAAAAGTGTCGACCGCTGGAGCAAAAATACGACATCCTTAAGCATCTGGAATCTCTACCAGCCAAGTTGTCAATCATGGATGCCCTGGGTTTTTCAGCCGACCTTAGAGAGGTGCTTATCGATTCTTTGATCAACCCTGAGGAATTCTATGTCGAGGTAGTTGCCACCGAGATTTACTGTGCGGAGACTGGCATGGATGAATGCAATGCAGTGATTTCCTTCATCGATCAGAATGAAGATTCCATCATTCAAGGATACATCAGACCTCTATATGTGTTCGGCATGATGAATGGTATTGAGATTCGAAAAGTCTTTATAGACAATGGCTTTGGATTTAACCTCCTTCCCCTACAGACACTCCATAAGTTGGGCTACAGTGAGGATGATCTAATTCCCTCATCCACAACTTTGTTAGGTTACGACAAGAGTGGGTAGAAACTAATGGGACATATTAAGCTAAATACCCATTTTGGTGACATGGTAGCCTACACAGAATTCCTGGTGGTCCGGCAGAGCACGGAATTCAATGCCCTACTGGGAAGGCCATGGCTCCATAAGCATATGGTTGTTCCTTCATCCTACCACCAGTGTATCAAGTACTGTGTCAAAAGAAAAAGTGGGACGTTTCATGCTGACAAGGCCCCTTTCGAGCTCTCGGAGTCACATTACATCGACGCCGGGTTCTATGAGAAAAAGAAGAAGAAGCCTTTGATCGATGACGTCAACTGGATCCCCGCTCCAAATGGACTGGAAATGGTCCCCAATTATCCCCTTTGGCAGCTTGGCCGAGATTATGTCATGCCCATCAACCATGTTGAGAGTAGGAGTTCGAGTCCGGACACGCATTCAGATGTCCTCATGACTTCAGCCATGATGGCCGAGCACGACAATGCGAGAACGTCTACCAACCCCGATTTGGGGACGAATACTCAAGCAGGGATGCTCACGATGCCTCTCCCTCAAACCCTCGAAGGCTCAGACCGGAAACTCTCTCCTCGTCAGATCAAGAGGATGAGTACTTGGGAAAAGAAGAGGGGGGAAGATCTAAGAGATGCACCTCCCGCATTTGAGGAGGGTAACTCAACCACTGTGGACGAGCTTAGGGAAATAAACCTGGGTACCGAAGAAGACTTGAGGCCTACTCTTATTAGCGCGGCCATGTCTCCCGAGGAACACGAGGTATATACCTCCTTCCTAAGGCAACATCGGGATGTATTTTCATGGAATTACATGAAAATGATAGGAATCGATCCCGAGGTAGCGACTCATCACCTGGGTCTTCCAAAAGACCACTGAGGCTACAAACAAGCCCCTAGATGGACACACCCCTCACATGCTGCCAAGATAGAGGCTGAAGTCGATAAGATCATTAAAGAAGGATTCATCAGGGAAGTCCAGTACCCCATTTGGTTGGCCAACATCGTCCCTGTTAAGAAAAAGAACCGGAAAATCCACGTCTGCATTAGCTTCAAAGACCTAAATCAGCATTGTCAAAAATATGACTTCCCGGTTCCAATCACCGAGTTGTTAATTGATGCAACGGTTGGGTATGAGGCACTATCCTTCGTGGACGGCTATTCCGGATATAATCAAATCAGGATGGCCCGAGAAGACAAAGAAGCCACAGCATTCAGGGCCCCTCAAGGGGTATTCTGTTACAGGGTCATGCCCTTTGGTCTCAAGAATGTTGGCGCCATGTATCAGCGTTCCATGCATTGGATATTTAATCCGTTCCTGGGGAAATTCATTGAATGTTACGTGGATGACCTAGTGGTCAAGTCCAGACAGTGCTCGGATCACCTGTCGGACCTTAAGACCATCTTCAACAAGCTATGACAGCTTAGCTTGAAGATGAACCCCTCGAAACAGCGCCTTTGGGGTTACCTTAGGGAAATTTCTTGGCTTCATCGTACGCCATCGTGGCATCAAAGTCGACCCTGAGAAGACGAAGGCTATCCTGATCCTACCACCTCCTCGAAATCTCACTGAGATGAGGATATTCTAGGGAAACCTAGCCTATATTAGGCGGTTCATAGCCAACTTGGAAAGAAAATGTTTTCCCTTCACTAGGTTGATGAAAAAGGGGGTCACGTACCAATGGACGAATAACTGCTAAGAAGCGTTCGACAACTTGAAGAAGTACCTCTTAATCCCACTAGTGCTCATGCCCCCGGTTGAAGGAAGGCCTCTCATTCTATATGTGATGGCCCTAGAATAGTCATTGGGAGCCTTCCTCGCATAGAAGAACGACGCTGGCAGTGACAACAACCTCTATTACCTCAGTCGAACCATGATTGATGTTGAGACTTGATACTCAAATATCAAGAAGATCTGTCTGGCCTTGGTCTTCACGGTTCAAAATCTGCGACATTATTTGTATCATCATGAGGTCCATTTGATCTCGCGGAGTAACCTACTCAAGTACATCCACAGTCGCCCGATGCTAACCAGATGCCTATCACGATGGGCGGTCATCCTGAAACAATTCGACATCTGGTTCGTGCCTCAAAAATCTATCTTGGCCCAGGCATTAGTAGACTTTCTGGTAGAGCACCCTTCAATAGGGACTATTGCACCGGACGTTGAACTACCTGATGAAGATATCTTCTCGGTTCAAGGGGAGTTCCCAGCATGGGAAATGTACTTTGACGGCTCATCCCGAATCCCCACCGGGAAGAGGATGGAGGATCCCAGATTCAACAAAGTGGGTCTGGGGATAATACTCATGTCCCCAGAAAAGGCATTTTTTCCGTATTCCTTCCTCATATTAGAGGGATATACGAACAATGAAGAGGAATATCAATCCCTCATTGCAGGCCTGGAACTCTCACTCTAGGAACGAGTACAACACCTTAAGGTAAAAGGAGACTCGGAGCTGGTCATCCAGCAAGTCAATGGTGACTATGCTATTAAAAAAGAAACAGTTGATCCCGTTGTTTGACCATGTTCGAGGGTTAATGGCTGAATTCTCCACAGAACCAACATTGACTTATATTCCCCGGTCCCAGAATGCTCAGGCTGATGCATTATCCAACGCGGCCACAACCCTAGCGGACCTAGACCAGAATGAAACGGTTATCAGTATTGCTCACCGTCGAATGGTATTTCCATTTGTTCAAGATAAGACGGAAGAGGTCCACGAAGTTAGTCCTGGCCTCGAGCCATATGCTCCTGCTACCGGTTAGATGACCCCCATCACGAACTACCTTCAATGGGGAGAGCTTCCATCAGACAGGGCTGAACGAGAGCAAATACAGAGAAGGGTAGTCAATTTTTTCCTATATGGTGGCACGGGTCAACAAGAGGTCCTCTACAAATGAGGCCTCGATGGAGTGCTCCTCAGATGAATTAACGGAGAATAAACCACTGTTGTCATGAATGAAATACATGCAGGACCATGTGGAAAACATCAACTGAGGACCAAGCTTTCCCATCATGTTCGAAGGCTTGGGTACTACTGGCCTATAGTGGCACGAGACTGCGAGCGTTTTACCCTAAAATGACACTAATGCCAGATTCATGCCAACTTCATAAACCATCCCCCGAAGTTACTTCATCAAGCTATGTACTCCTGGACATTTTCCATCTGGGGGATGGACGTCATGGGACCATATCCTCCCGCCACAGCCAAACAACTGAATTATGTCCTCATGGTGACCGACTTCTTTTCCAAATGGGCAGAAGTCGTACCCCTCATGGAAGTCAGGGCAATAATTATTGTCAGCTTCGTGAAGGCCAATATCATCACCAGATTTGGTGCCCCTCATACTATACTGACGGACAACGGCACCAATTTCTGCTCTGCTGAGTTGGAAAAGCTATACCACGAGTATGGTATCAAGGATAGCCACTCATACCGCTACCATGCAACGAGCAACGGATGGATAGAAGATTTCAACAAGACCCTATCCATCATCCTCTAGAAAATGGTGGACAAAGACAGGAAGTCATGGTCGGATAAACTCCTCCATGCATCGTGGGCTTATTGAACCATAATCTACACGGCTACTCGTTCTACCCCATACTCATTGGTGTACGGCACTGAGGTGGTCCTGTGCATTTAACTCCAACTTCCCTCACTCCGTGTTTCCATATGTGATTGATTATCTGATGATGAGCAGTCAAAAAAGCGGCAAGGAGAATTAGAACAGCTAGACGAGAAGCAGCTTCACACTCTGCACCACATAGAAGTGTACCAGAACCGGATTGCACGAGCCTTCAAAAAAAAGTTCCTCCTACGGTCTTTCTTGGATGGAGAATCAGTGGGTGTCCTCCGGGCCCCAATGATACCCGGAAAGAAGCCTCCAAAGCTGGAGCCCGTGTGGGAAGGACCATATGATGTACACAAGGTCTACTCCAACGAAGCATATACCCTAATCTCCATGGACGTAAAATTTACAACCACTCCTATGAATGCGAGATTCTTAAATAAGTATTTCGAATAGAAACTGTATGGCCCTTCATCCTAACCACATGGCGTTAAACTGTATGGCCCACATCCTCACCGCATGACGTTAAACTGCATGGAGATCGTCCTTACCGCACGACATTAAACTGCATGGACAAGGTGATTTAAAAACACCCCCTTCCCCTGTGTACGGATCAGACCTTCACAGAGTGTATCGTCTTTCAGATAACTACGTGAGGATTGATTCCTTCCCTCACAGGATACGTAGTGACTCTATAATTCCACGACCTGGCCCAGCCACCTAAAAAACAAAAACAAAAACAAAAACAAAAACAAAAATGCCCATCCCCCCGTGTATGGACCAGACCTGCACGGGGTGTGCCCATCATCCTAACCACATGACATTAAACTGTATGGACTCCGTCCTCACCGCATGATGCTAAACTGCAAAAATTCTAGAGAACTACGTACGGCTTGATTCCTACCCTCGCAGGATACGCAGCGATGCCAGGATCCCCAGTCTTGGCCTAGCCCCCTAAATAAAAAATAAAAAAAATTCCCTCTTTCCCCCCGTGTATGGACCAGACCTGCACGGGGTGTACTCATTCTAGAAAACTATGTACGGCTTGATTCCTGCACTCATAGGATACGTAGTGATGCCAGGATCCCTAGTCCTGGCCCATCCCCTTAAAAAAAGAGATGCCCTTTCCCCCCATGTGTGATCCAGACCGACCCGGGGTGTAATTCTTGTCCTCACCGCATGACGTTAAACTGCACGGACAATGATGTTAAAAATGCCCCTTTCCCCGTGTACGAACTAGACCTACATGGGGTGTATATCTTCATCCTTAACACATAACTTTAAACTACATGGAAGTTGTCCCCACCGCGCGACATTAAACTGCGCGGACCCCCTTTTTCTTTCACGTCAGGGCACCATCGTCCTTACCACATGACGTTAAACTACATGGAGTTTGTCCTCACCGCATGACTTTAAACTGCACAGACCTCATCGCGACCCACTCAGGACACATGGCGATACAAGGTGGAGATACTCCTTGCACATTTGGATATATCCTTTCTATACATCAGACTCCATGGTCCAGATAATTATGGATCTTCATAACCACTCATGGCCATCGGAGGTGGAAAGTCATCGACCTGTGGACACCTTTGTACGACTATGCATACCATGCCCTCAGCGGATCTACATATTCATATCCATTGGCCCATCTAACAAAGTCATGATTTCCATAAGCGGAACTCTTCCTAGCTTCGTACGCTTACCGGCCTCAGAGCCCCCATACCATACCTCTTGATCCATAAGTTTATTGCGAAGTGGTTTAAAAGTTCGTTCCCCTTTTCACATTCAGGTGTTTCTAGGGTTTCCCTATCTGGCTAGCCTGTGTGTCCACCAATGGTTCACATAGCGACCTACATCAACAAACATCAAACCAGGACTAGGATACTTTTACTCAATGGATAATTGCAGTGAAGATGTTTCTTGTATACCCAAACACCATTATCCCCATGCTGAAATTTCCACTGTGAGCAATCACGTATTTTCATAATCATTCATGTCCATCAGAAGTGGAAAGTTATCGACCTGAGGACACCTTTGTACAACTATGCATACCATGCCCTCAGCGGCTCTGCATAATGATAGCCCCTGGCTCGTCCATCAGAGGTAAGATTTCGTCTGGCGGTACTTCTCCTAGCTCCGTATGCCTACCGGCCTCTGAGTCCCCCACACCATACCTCCTGATCTGGGAAATCTCAATGTTTCAGTTTACGACCTACATCCCCCGCCTTGTCTTATGTATATCAGAACATATTGACTCAGTTATCCTTCGATTGATTGCATTAATAGTCACCCAATGGTCCGAGCTCTATGATCGATAAACTAGGAGTACCTCTTTCTTACTGCATGACGTTAAACTGCATGGAATGAAGGCACAACCCCGCGCAAATGACAGGGGGCTCTTTGAAAATCAACAAGAAACCAGGGACGGATATCCCCGACATGTCCAGACATTCCCCTTCCAAATGACAGACTTCGTGGCCCGGATAATTACGGATCCTCATAACCATTCATGGCCATTGAATGTGGAAAGTCGTTGACCTGTGGACACCTTTGTACGACTATGCATACCATGCCCTCAGAGGCTCTGCATAATGATAGCCCCTGGCTCGTCCATCAAAGGCAAGATTTACACAGGTGATACTCTTCCTAGCTCCGTACTCTTACAGGCCTCAGAGCCCTCATATCACCTTTCCTGATCCAAGAATCCCTGGAACCATGATTTACACCAATCAACCGCCCCCCACGTCTGGGGCATGTTGAAGTATTCAAGCCCAGTTACATTCTGATGAAGAGCAGCCTTTGCAAAAATGTCTTCGTCCTCGCTGCATGACATAAAACTATATAGAAACCTTCAAAAATGCATCTCGTCCTTGCCGCATGACGCCAAACTGCACGAATTATTTCCCAACCACATGACGATAAACTACATGGTCATACTCGTCATGGGTTCAATGAGAAACATAGGCTTTTCTGCATCTTTCAGTGCATGGATCAGACCTGCACGAACCACCGCCTCACACCAGCGTGAGAAAGAATTATTTAACCCATTATCAGGAAGTTTAGCCTAGATATTTTCCCCGTATTCAGGCACCCTCTCATTATAAACCATACTCTGTACTTAGGAAAAAAAATCCGAACTCTCATAAGCCACCCCTAATGGTTCCAAACCTTGACTTCCCTGAAGTTGATCGGCTATCGGAAGTGGATAGTCTTTGACTTAAGGACACCTTTGTATGACTATGCATACCATGCCCTCAGCGGCTCTGCATATTGATCACCCCTGGCCCGTCTACCAAAGGAAAGATTTCCTTAGGCGATGCTTCTCTTCGTACGCCTCTTGGCCTCTGAGCCCAGATTTCTATCCAGCGATTCAGAAACCCTTTGAGCTAGAATTTACCAACATCTTCCACAATCCTACTTGAATGCGGAGGAACGTCTTTGACAAAATTACCGAGAACCAGGAGAATTCATTCCATTTTAGATGATGTCCCAGCTGCATGACTTTAAACTGCACCAAGCCCCAACCATCCTTTACGCTAGATAAATGCATAGGACGGGAACCTTGCTTCCACACTCCTGATTGATATGGATGTTCTCAAAACCATTTCATATGTCACATTCCCTTTCTGAGCCACCCCTGGTGGTTTTCTTAATTTTCCAATCCACCCATTGTGGTGTCCATAAGCCGGACTTCCATGAGGTCCCCAGGCCATCAGAAATGGATAAGCCTCTGGCTTAAGGACACCTTTGTATGACTATGCATACCATGCCCTCAGCAGCTCCGCATATTGATCGCCCCTGGCCCGTCTACTAAAGGCAAGTTTTCCTTAGGCAACGCTCTTCCAACCTCTGTACACCAACACAGATCCCATACCTTGAGACATGCCCTGCATGCCGTTCAAATTTAAACATGTTTCCCCCCACGTGCTTCTGAAGGGTATTAAGACATCTTTTAATCAGTTGAACCCCATTGGGGCCCTTACCCCACCATATCTGGTCAAAGCTGTTCGACCTAAAACATCAGTAGTGATAGTATTATCAGCAGGACTTTAAACCGCTCACAGAAGAAAGAGGCACAAAGCCTGTTAGGCCGAAAACCCGAAAAGGGCGACCTACGAAAAAGCTAGGTTATACCCGTTGGGTCCATACTGAATGGGACCAGGAAAAATTAGGGCTTTAAAAGAAGAAAAAAAGAGGAAAAAAGTTTGTAGGGTTTTTCTATAAAACCCTAGAAATTGTCAAACTACGCTCGATGGATCCCATGGTCCAGGAAAAAATTAGAGCTTGTTTTCCTGAGTTACGATTAGTTCTGATTCAGTGAATTTTTATTCTTGCAACAATTGTTCTAAGTAACAATCAAATTCCACAGCAACGAGTGACTAACAGAGACTGTGTTTTGTTTGAACAAAAAAAATGGAGGATGTTCACAAGCCAGAGTCTCTCCTTCAGACAAAAAAAAGAGGGGGGATAGAGGGGTAAGTAAAATAGGGCTTACAAAAGTAGCTCTGATAGTTATAATGGAGCTCGACTTGCTCTCCCCACCAGATCGACGACTGCGCGGGGAAGGTCGTTGCAAGATTGTTCCAACACTGCCTTCTCCCTGGTTTCAACCTCACCCACCGGATGGATATGCTCCACTGCGGTTTGGAGATTGTTGATCCCTTTTCTGGTAACTTCAAGACGACCAGTCATAGCCGATAACTGATCCCTCAGCATCGCGGCCCGTTCTTTACATGCATGCAGCTTAGAGGATAGGATGGCCACCTGATCTCGATAGATCACCTCTTGTACTATCATTTGATAGAGCTTTGTTGTGGTTTCCTCCAAGGTTCAGGCCCCACAATGAGTGGTCTCAAAGTGAGAAAGCTTGATTTCATTAGTGACAGCTTCCTCGCGGACCATGACAACTTGGAAAGCAAGAGAATAGAACTGCCAATAGTCAAATCCACTCGACCCTAAACCCAGGAAGAGCTGACGAAGAGATTCGGTTTTCGTTTCTATTTCAACTAAGGGGGTTTCAGTGGTGATTTCACAGCACTTCCCGATGGTCCACCATGGTACGAAGATCTTTGGTATCCTCGCTGGACGGCATGAGAACAAAGTCTGGCATGGTAGCCCACGCGAATGTGTGCTCACTAGAAGTTGACCCTGAAGCTGGAATGTATGGATCCCCTAACCCCTGTTCAGGATTGGGGACCAAGTTTCTAAGCCTGGTATCGACTGGTGGAACCTCCGGGATGGTCTCTCTGGGACCCGACACCATAGGGTCGTCCCCATCCACGCACAAGAAGGATGAATTTGCATAAACTGTGGCCACCGCATGGTTGGGAGAGGGAAGTTATCTGAGTTTCTTTGATCGATGAGCCATTAGTCGGTCCTCCCTTAAAACTG
Source organism: Viscum album (assembly GCA_963277665.1). NCBI lineage: Eukaryota > Viridiplantae > Streptophyta > Magnoliopsida > Santalales > Viscaceae > Viscum > Viscum album. The sequence continues at coordinate 1,046,337,649 of OY728139.1, forward strand.
ATGAGGAAGGTATAGTGGATGCAGTAGCCACCATACCTCCTGATTTGGGAACCTTCCAGACAGCCTTCCCTAGGATCCCATCAGGATAGAAATTTACCCATGTTTTTGCATACTCCATGGAAAGGCCGGCAGTCACGCCCGTATCAGGCAGGGGAACGCTTGCGTTAGATCCCTCCTGTGTCAGCATCACCCACCACTGACGAAGTATTTCTGGATGCAGTCCTTGAACCCGAGAAGGGGGAAGGGAAACTTGGACTTGCATGCACCCGAACTGGCGAGAAAAGCAATACAGGATGTACAGCTCACACAAAGAAACACCGTCGATTCGTGCGGACAGAAACCAGTCCCGTAGGGAGACCATGTAAGAGCGCTCCTCCAGGCTCCCCCGGTGGTTGTGAACTAAGAGTCTAGGAGGGGTGGGGTAGGGAGTGAATATGAACTGGGAGAAGTCGCTCAGGATCTCAAGGACTTCACTAGAGCTGAGCGACTTCAAGTGAACTCCGGCTATATCCAATAGGGTAGGCCGAAAGGTAGGAAGCAAGATGGCTGTATTGTGACGATATTCATAACAGTGAGAGTGACCCTCCACCCAGCCGTACAAAAATTGAAATGGCCTGCTTAGATGGTAGGGTGACCCGACCACCTTCATGTGGCTCAGTAGCTCTTAGATACGAGTCAAAGTGAGAATGGCTAAATTCACCAAGCGGCCCTCTACTAACTCGGCTGCTGTAACGCCCCGACCCCAGCTACCCAAAGTCGGTGCATTACTTCGTAACATTGGCATGATCACAAAAGATCAAGTCTCGAAAGACCGATTAGTTTAGTAGCCTTGGAAACACTAGATACATTCATAAATGTTACATTACATCATAAAGGGAAAATCTACAATAACAAAGTCTCCATAGTCCACACTCATATCCTCTTCTGACTATCCCTGCAGGTCATTCATAAAATACTTCTTCACATCCTGGAAAATATTAAAACATTGTAATGGGTGAGCTCAGATGCTCAGTAAGGATAAAAATATTGCGGAAGCTTTCATAAATAAACATAAACATTTAAGGCAATGTATAACTAAAAAAAAAGCCTTTTAAACTTGAACTTCAACACAATATGGAAAAATTAAAATGAGATAATTCCATTTACTTATTCACATGGATATTCTACTGGTTGAATAATCACATGAAATATCAATAACCACTTTCATAATGATGGAATGCATAATGCCAGACTATCATAACCACGTAGCCAAGGCCTCGTTCCAAGACTACAAATAAGATTTTGTCAAGGCCTCATGCCATGACACTAGTTTGTCTCATGAGACCTACCGATGCATCGAGGAGCTATAGCGGGCTCCACCCGTCACTTATTATGTCCAATGAATTCCTCATATGAATAGGTTTAAACATATCATATAACATAACCGTATCACATAAAACATGCATAAAGGAAACATAACATTTCCACATTTCAATCACAAGATATCAATACAACACATTGATATAATAAAAACACTTTAAAAACCATTTTCAATACCAAAATAAAATAAAATTAAAACTTGTATTTATTTTTCATTTTAAAAAAAGTTATGGCTTTTAGAGTAAGCCGAAACTCAAATAATGGTCACGGAGGCGGAGAAGTCGTTGTCACCGCATACGTAAGAAAAACATTCCTTTTTGTTGTTTAGTAAAAATGCTTCGTATAGAAGATTCTTTTTGAATAAAAGTAAAATTCAAAGGGGTTTACACACCGTATAAATGAAAGTTGTGTATAAAACCAAATATGCCTCAATGAATGGAGATTGAGATGAAGTCCTTACAAAGATCATTTTTAAAATAAAATAGATCTATTATGTGTAATAATTATAAGTACACATAAAGAAATTACAAATACAAGATATGACATAATAATATCTTGGCATAATTTGAAAGTAGGAGATTAACCCAAAGAATGGAAATTGGGTTAAGAAATTCCCTTACCTCGTTTCCGAATTCACTCGACCATTCTTTGATCTCCTGAATAATAAACTAGAGTTAATTTATAATTTCTTAATAACCTTTTTAAAGTTTATTATTCATTTTATATCACTTATTACCATGTTATGAACATTATGTAATTATTTATGTTAATAACGGTCGTTTTGACGATCTTAGGTACTTGAGTCAAAAATAAACTTCTTATAATTATACTTTGTTTATGTGTTAATATATCCATTATATCCATAATTATATTCATGATGTATATATCATATACATCATATATATCCATTATATACATTCATTTATAATATTACATAACATTTAGAGGTAAGAAATGAAATGCACCGTTCATGGAGACGGTAAGCCGTATGTACGCATGAACGCTACTTTCATTTCTATTTCGTATTTAATGAAATCATAATGATATAAAGGTATATTATAATTCTAGTATAATATCATATATAATATCATTTAATCCATCCTTTATACATCCCACATATGGCATTAACGATTCAAATCACTTTGAGGGGGCGGTAGTCCGCACTTCCTAAAATGAAAATATCACGTTTACCCATAATGGAAACAATAAAGGTATGCCATAAATGAAAAATAAAGAACCTTAAGTAAAATATAAACATATTATATATTATTTATAAATATAGTGACATCTTAATGTCCACCTTTGAAGGTGTTATATGAGTGTTGAACAATCATCGTTTCGTGAGGCAGAAATACGCCATCCACAGAAACAATATGTTCTTTAACCATTAGATGTAGGTGTGTATAAGTGTATCTCAAATACCTCTTATAACAACATCCTAGTATATTGAGGATACTGGTGTCGTTACAAAATAAATGAATAAAAAGAGTTTAGGGGGTTGGATAAGCAAAATAAAACAAAATAACATAAGCGAAGACATTACCTTAAAATCGGGTAACTCTTTTTGATTTGAGCCAAAGGCTTCCTTTAGAAGACTTCTGCCCAAAGTGAGACTTCTAGGATTAAGGGAGGGAAGTTGGGAGAGTATTTGGGCAGATGTTGGCCGAGCCAAATGGCTTGAAGGTGTGAATAAGATGGGAGTGGTGGGGGCCTTTTATAAGAGGAGAGGAGGGGCACTCTTGGAAAGATTGAAATGTAACTTTATTATACAATGATTTTCGGATTATAAAGGTCCCACACTTATATAATTCGAGTTTATGGTGATAAGGGTTCTAAATATACTCATCCAATAGGCTTTGGACAAGTTTAAGCCTTGGATTTTACATTATCTTTTCATTTTATTTAAATCATTAATTAATGAGGTAATCGCCGCATCATCATGGTGTCAAAAATAATTTAATTTATTTAATGTCTAAAAATTATAAAAAAAATATCATGATGTATTAAATCGTTTTAGCTTTCTAATTCATATTTATAGTAAAAAATATGACTTGTATAACCCCATTTAAAAATTGTTTTAGTAAAACAACTTATGTTTGTGACATTTTTATTTTAACTTTAAATAAAAGTTATTTATGTCATTTTCCTACCAAAGTGGCTCCATGGGGTCCCCAAGTTGACCCATGGGTTGTCTTGGTCGTCCATGACTCATTCAATAGGGGTAGGACAAGTTTAAGGGTCATTTAATATTTTTATAATACCATTTTTACCTTAAATTTCATTAATTACCTTTAATCGCGATTAATTAAACTTAAAAGTTACTATTCACCAAAAAATTATTTTAATCCCATTGGACCACATTTTACTTCTTAATGACCACCATGTATGTCGGATTTTTTAAAATCAAATCACAGAAGTGGTAATGTTTCATTTAAACGAAAAATCATTTTTTTAACTACCACTTAGTGGTTTCACTATTCATCAAAAATTGAAGTTTTTCAGAACAATGCCAAAATTTCACCCTAAGCTATAATTGATATTCTGAATTCAAAAATGATGTCTATTTTAAAAAATTAAAATCATATAAGTTGCATTAATTAATTTTATAATTAATTCCTGCTGTCACAACAAATAACATGTTTTTTTAGAAACAATATATATCAAAAGATTGACAATTGTTTATGTCCAATTTCAAAGTGAAATTAATTCTAATGACCAACATTGGATAAAATGGTAAAAATATATTCTAATTTTACTTTTAAAACATTAAATAGTATAGTTTATCACTATAAATTATTTTGATTAAAAAAGTTTTTTTTATGTATTTTTCACTATTCATAAAAATTGGAAGTTCTCAGAAAATTACAAAAAATTAAACTTTGGATAATTTCGATATTATGAATACAAAAATGAATTCCATTTTGAAATATAAAATTTCTATAATTTTAAAAAGTGGGTATTACTATTTATAACAACTACTTTGATTAGTTGTGGTGTGTGTTAGAACTCGAAGTTGCGTACAACACACGCTACTGTATTATTCAAAGAGAAGTGTACCGTGGAAGCTTGGGGTGTTACATTCTCCCCTCCTTCAAATAATTTCGTCCTCGAAATTTTATATAATATCACTGTATAAAAAGACTCGGGTGATTCTTCATCATAAGTTCCTCGCAATTTGAAATTTTTCTTTAAAAATAAAAGGTTGAAAATAGAAAATACCTTTGTGGAAAACCCACATCGGAAATAAGGTTAATAAAAATATAACTCTAAAAGAAAGAAAGATAAGTAAAAAGGTCACCCGAGATATCCCATACTAGGATTCTATGAAAATATGGATATAGAAGAAAAACAAACCATCAAGGTCTGATGGAGAGTTGTAGAAAACTGGATTAGGAGAAAGTTAACCATAAAAAATCACAAACTTGTGATTGGTTAAATAGACATTGAATCCCCAGTTGGAAAAGTTAACCGGAAAAGTTTTTGTTTTAAGTTACCTTTTATAAAGTTGATGAATTTATTTAGGAGATTTACTAAGAATGTAAGGGAATATACATACTTGTTATGTAGACTTTCATTCTTTAACAAATTTTTACCACAAACCCATCTTTCACTCTAAAAGGTAATAGAACTCAAAAATATTCTATTTATCCTAATTGTATAAGGTTCCAAATATTAACACATACCATTTAGATTAGTAAAACTATTTTTTAATAACCAGGGACTTCCTGTAGGCTAGTGGTAGGTAATAAAGGCCTGTCGCACTACGGTTGTGGGTTTGATTCCTGCAGCTTTGTCTGACGCGACGGGTTATGCCCCACCCTGCAGGTTGTCCTTTTCCTAAAAATATAGTATTATAATATTCCAAAAATAATCTTTAAAAATGTTTTAACCTTAAATAATACTATTCAAAGTTCAACTTAATCCATCCCAACCTTTATAGTTATCCAAAATACCTCCATCCAGACTTTCTCTAAAGGGTCCTTAAATTCCAAAATCAATAGTAACATTAGATTCCCTAAACAAAGTAAAGTTTCTCTTATTGTCACATACTAAAAATATTATTTCCTTCATCATATTAAAACATTAATGATAAAAACAAGTACTGCAGTACAATAATTATATATATAACATTATTTTTATAACCAGAATATAATCCTTGAGTCCAAAAGCACCAATACATTAATTATTCCGCTTCAACTGTAGTAACAGCATAAGATTGTCCTTGATCCCTTAGCCTTTTCTGATGTAAGTTTCTCTGACGCTTAGGACATTCATTTGCATAATGACCCATTTCTATACAATTTTAGCATTCAACATTGATATCCTCTTTCTTTCCCTTGCAATCACGCGCCTGGTGACCTTTTTTCCACATTTATAACAAACTCCCATTCCTTTTAGGCAAGTACCAGGGTGATTCTTCCCACAATTATCACATAATGGAAAATCCTTCTTTCCCTTTTTCCCTTTATCTGTCTCTTGTTCCACAGTTCTCTTCTTCTCTTGCTTTACTTTATTGTCATAAGATTTAGAGAAATCCTTTTCTGTCTTGATAGCACACGAGACAATATCTTCGTACGATGAGAAGGATTGTGATACTAAAGCTCGATGGAGAAATGGTTTTAACCCATCAAAGAAATGATCAATATTACCTCTTGGGTTACGTATATAATCTGCAGCATGCCTCGCTAACCTTGTAAAGTTGGCCTTATACTTTGCGACATTCTCATCCTCCTTTTGTCTCAGACTCAGAAATTGCCTTTCCATATCTGCTCGATGGTCACGATGAAAGTATTTTTCTAAGAAAAGATCTTTGAACTCTCTCCATTCCATACTTGATACTTCTTCATCTTCCTTTGTATTTTGAATCAGCGACCACCATTGATCGGCATCTCCAGTGAGGTGGTAGACTGCCAGGACAACCTTCTCCCTTTCGCTACTCCCCAAGGCGTGGAATATTTTCTCTAAGGATTTTATCCATTGCACAGCTACTAATGGATTTTTACCCCCATTAAATATTGGTGGTTGTTGCCTCATGAAGCGGTCTAACATTGATCCTCCACGTTGCGGATCAAGGTGCTCCATATGAGTAAGGTTATTATTCATAACCTGAGTGAGTTGTCCCAGTATGGTAATAAGTTGATCAGCACCAGTTGTATCTCCAGATCCACAATAATTATCTTGAGTAGGAGGGAAATCCCTACACGGAGTGCGTACATTGATACGGTTTCCATTCCTTCCACTAGGCGCCATTTCTAAACAATGGCATAAACTAGATTAATTTATGAATCAAAACACATAATTCCATACTTGTAAAATACTTAACACTAATTGAACTATTTATGGATATAATCCAAAATCATAAAAAAAAGTTTTCATTGAGGAAGTATATACTCATAACCCTTCATAGTGGTTTGTAAAGAAAATGAGAATTATCCAAAGCATATCCCCTGGGAGTGTCGTAACCAAGAGTGCAGCAAGGCCCGTTGTTGTGCACCAGTTCCCATTCGAGTCTAGCTCAAAGCGGTGTTTTCGAGTTTTACCCCTAGGTATATCTGTGATAGAGCCACCTCTACCTGCTCGTATCCAGAAAGGGATGTATTGCTCGAAAAACTCGCAAAATCTCTATAATACCAAAATTTTAGGAAGTTCTTCTATACTAATGCTCAAAGTCTATCTTTGGGCTATGTGCTCTAATCAGAGTTTATCTAAATCTAGCTTCCAATGTTAGTACTAAACTTCCTCTGATACCAACTGTAATGCCCCGACCCCAGCTACCCAGAGTCGGTGCATTACTTCGTAACATTGGCATGATCACAAACGATCAAGTCTTGAAAGACCGATTAGTTTAGTAGACTTGGAAACACTAGATACATTCATAAATGTTACATTACATCATAAAGAGAAAATCTACAATAACAAAGTCTCCATATTCCACACTCATATCCTCTTCTGACTATCCCTACAGGTCATTCATAAAATACTTCTTCACATCCTGTAAAATATTAAAACATTGAAAGGGGTGAGCTCAGATGCTCAGTAAGGATAACAATATTGCGGAAGCTTTCATAAATAAACATAAACATTTAGGGCAATGTATAACTAAAACAAAAGCCTTTTAAACTTGAACTTCAACATAATATGGCAAAAGTAAAATGAGATAATTCCATTTACTTATTCACATGGATATTCTACTGGTCGAATAATCACATGAAATATCAATAACCACTTTCATAATGATGGAATGCATAATGCCAGACTATCATAACCACGCAGCCAAGGCCTCGTTCCAAGACTACAAATAAGATTTTGTCAAGGCCTCATGCCATGACACTAGTTTGTCTCATGAGACCTGCCGATGCATCGAGGAGCTATAGCGGGCTCCACCCATCACTTATTAAATCCAATGCATTCCTCATATGAATAGGTTTAAACATATCATATAACATAATCGTATCACATAAAACATGCATAAAGGAAACATAACATTTCCACATTTCAATCACAAGATATCAATACAACACATTGATATAATAAAAACACTTTCAAAACCATTTTCAATTCCAAAATAAAAGAAAATTAAAACTTGTATTTATTTTTCATTTAAAAAAAGTTATGGCTTGTAGAGGAAGCCGAAACTCAAATAATGGCCATGGAGGTGGAGAAGTCGTTGTCACCGCATACGTAAGAAAACATTCCTTTTTGTTTTTTAGTAAAAACGCTTCGTATAAAATATTCCTTTTGAATAAAAGTAAAATGCAAAGGGGTTTACACACCGTATAAATGAAAGTTGTGTATAAAACCAAATATGCCTCAATGAAAGGAGATTGATATGAAGTCCTTACAAAGATCATTTTTAAAATAAAATAGATCTATTATGTGTATTAATTATAAGTACACATAAAGAAATTAAAAATAAAAGATATGACATAATAATATCTTGGCATAATTTGAAAGTAGGAGATTAACCCAAAGAATGGAAATTGGGTTAAGAAATTCCCTTACCTCGTGTCTGAATTCACTCGACCGTTATTTGATATCCTGAATAATAAATTAGAGTTAATTTATAATTTCTTAATAACCTTTTTCAAGTTTATTATTCATTTTATATCACTTATTACCATGTTATGAACATTATGTAACTATTTATGTTAATAACGGTCGTTTTGACGATCTTAGGTACTTGAGTCAAAAATAAACGTCTTATAATTACACTTTGTTCATGTGTTAATATATCCATTATATCCATAATTATATTCATGATGTATATATCATATACATCATATATATCCAGTATATACATTCATTTATAATATTACATAACATTTAGAGGTAAGAAATGAAATTCACCGTTCATGGAGACGGTAAGCCGTACGTACACAGGAACGCTACTTTCATTTCTATTTCGTATTTAATGAAATCATAATGATATAAAGGTATATTATAATTCCAGTATAATATCATATATAATATCATTTACTCCATCCTTTATACATCCCACATATGGCATTAACTATTCAAATCACTTTGAGTGGGCGGTAGTCCGCACTTCCTAAAATGAAAATATCACGTTTACCCATAATGGAAACAATAAAGGTATGCCATAAATGAAAAATACAGAACCTTAAGTAAAACATAAGCATATTATATATTATTTATAAATAGAGTGACATCTTAATGTCCACCTTTGAAGGTGTTATATGAGTGTTGAACAATCATCGTTTCGTGAGGCAGAAATTCACCATCCACAGAAACAGTATGTTCTTTAACCATTAGATGTAGGTGTGTGTAATTGTAGCTCTAATACTTCTTATAAAAACATCCTAGTATATTGAGGATACTGTTGGTGTTACAAAAGAAATGAATAAAAAGAGTTTAGGGGGTTGGATAAGCAAAATTAAACAAAATAACATAAGCGAAGACATTACCTTAAAATCGGGAAACTCTTTTTGATTTGAGCCAAAGGCATCCTTTGGAAGACTTATGCCCAAAGTGAGGCTTCTAGGAGTAAGGGAGGGAAGTTGGGAGAGTATTTGGGTAGAGGTTGGCCGAGCCAAATTGCTTGAAGGTGTGAATAAGGTGGGAGTGGTGGGGGCCTTTTATAAGAGGAGAGGAGGGGCACTCTTGGAAAGATTGAAATGTTACTTTATTATACAATGATTTTCGGATTCTAAAGGTCCCAAACTTATATAATTCGAGGCTAAGGTGATAAGGTTTCGAAATATACTCATCCAATAGTCTTTGGACAAGTGTAAGCCTTGGATTTTACATTATCTTTTCATTTTATTTAAATCGTTAATTAATGAGGTAATCGATGCATCATCATAGTGTAATAAATAATTTAATTTATCTAATGTCTAAAAATTATAAAAATAATATCATGATGTAAGAAATAGTTTTATCTTTCTAATTCATATTTATAGTCAAAAATATGACTTGTATAACCTCATTTAAAAATTGTTTTAGTAAAACAACTTATGTTTGTGACATTTTTATTTTAACTTTAAATAAAAGTTATTTATGTCATTTTCCTACCAAAGTGGCTCCATGGGGTCCCCAAGTTGACCCATGGGTTTTCTTGGTCGGCCATGACTCATCCAATAGGGGTAGGACAAGTTAAAGGGTCATTTCATATTTTTATAATACCATTTTTACCTTAAATTTCACTAATTACCTTTAATCGCGATTAATTAAACTTAAAAAGTTACTATTCACCAAAAAATTATTTTAATCACATTGAACCACATTTTACTTCCTAATGACAACCATGTATGTCAGATTTTTTAAAATCAAATCACAGAAGTGGTAATGTTTAATTTAAACGAAAAATCAGTTTTTTAACTACCACTTAGTGGTTTCACTATTCATCAAAAATTGATGTTTTTCAGAACAATACCAAAATTTCACCCTAAGCTATAATTGATATTCCAAATTAAAAAATGATGTCTATTTTAAAAGATTTCAAACATATAAGTTGAATTAATTAATTTTATAATTAATTCCCGCTGTCACAACAAATAGCGTGTTTTTTTTGAAACAATATATATCAAAAGATTGACAATTGTTTATGTCCAATTTCAAAGTGAAATTAATTCTAATGACCAACATTGGATAAAATGGTAAAAATATATTCTAATTATACTTTTAAAACACTCAATAGTATAATTTATCACAATAAATTATTTTGATTAAAAAAGTTGTTTTTATGTATTTTTCACTATTTATAAAAATTGGAAGTTCTCAGAAAATTACAAAAAATTCAAATTTGGATAATTTCGATATTACGAATACAAAAATGAAGTCCATTTTGAAATATTACATTTCTATAATTTTAAAAAGTGGGTATTACTATTCATAACAGCTACTTTGATTAGTTGTGGTGTGTGTTAGAACTCGAAGTTGCGTACAACACACGCTACTGTCACTAGTGCAGAAAACATTTTTTACGTCGGTTATTTTTAATTTTTTACGTCAGTTTCTAGCCGACTTTAAAACGTGCGACATTATAAATAAGGTTTTTGACGTCAGTTATTTAAAAACCGACGTCAAAAACATAAAATCGTGATGTTTATCACGTCAGTTATTTTAGAATCGACGTGATAAAGGGCCTGGAGAATGGTTTATCACGTCGGTTATTTTAGAACCGACGTGATAAAGGGCCTGGAGAATGGTTTATCACGTCGGTTATTTTAGAACCGATGTGATAAAGGGCCTGGAGAATGGTTTATCACATCGGTTATTGAAAAACTGATGTGATAAACGGCCTGGAAAATGGTTTATCACGTCTGTTCTTAAACAACCGACGTGATAAACAGTGGCGAGGGGGTTTATCACGTCGGTTCATATAGAACCGAAGTGATAAACCGGGGTGAGGGTGGTTTATCAATCCATTATATAAGAACCGACGTGATAAACCGGGCTGAGCGTGGTTTATCACGTCGGTTCATATAAAACCGATGTGAAAAACTGGGGGAGGGGGATGTATCACGTCAGTTATTGTATAACCGCCGTGATAAACCGGAGGGAGGCAGTTTATCACATCGGTTATTCAATAACCGGCGTGATAAACCATTGTCCAGGCCGTTTAGCACGTCGATTATTCAATAACCGATGTGCTAAACCATTCCCCAGGCCCTTTATCACGTCGGTTATTAAATAACCGACATGATAAACCATTCTCCAGGCCTTTTATCACGTCGGTTATTAAATAACCGACGTGATAAACCATTAAGCAGACCTTTTATCATGTCGGTTATTAAATAACCGACGTGATAAACTATTTTCCAGTCATTTTATCACGTCGGTTATTAAATAACCAACGTGATAAACCCAATTTTTTTTAAACAGAATGCAGTGATCTTCTCTCCACCAGAATCAACCAGAAAACAAATCAAGAAATCGTACCACAAAAATAGAAGTACATGAAAATTAAGCATGTACATAGATAACATATAAAACTTACCCACTAGACAGCATCCACCCTCATTTATACCCCATGGACAGCCCTCCCCCACCCCGTTGGAGCCCTCACCCTCATATGTATACCCCCTGGACAGCCCTCCCCCACCCCATTGGAGCTCCCACCCTCATGTATACCCCTTGGACAACCCTCCCCCACCCCATTGGAGCCCCCACCACACTCTTGGACTGCCCCCCGACCCCCGAACACCCCCAAACACCCCTCGACAACCCCCCACAGCACCTCCTCACCCCCTCACCCCACTTGACAGCCCCCACCACACCCCTGGACAACCCCCCCCCCCCCACCCCTGGACAACACTCCCACACCCCTGGACCGGCTTCCCACACCCCTGGACATCCCTGCCACCCCCCAGGACTGTCCCCACACCCCACCGGACAGCCCTCCCAGACTGCTGTACACCCCCAACCCCACTGAACACACCCCCACACCCTTGAAACCCCTCCCCCACAGACCCAAATCCATACTAGAAGAACCATCAAAAGTAAACCAAAACAAGAAGTAGAGAAAAATTAAACATTCACTTATATAACATTCAAAACTTACACTGTCAACTTCAAAAAAACTAAATCAAACCTAAACAACTACCAAATACACAATTAAAACGACAATATTCAAAATTACATTTTACATTACAAACAACTAAAATTCAATCAAACCTGTAAAATAATTTGACCACTCCACTTGTATGTGTTTGATGTCTTCAGCAGTATAGGGTTGAGGGTCATCAAAAAGATACAAATGAAAAAGAAGATAGTTAACGTGTATAATGAATAAATCAAATTGAAATATTATGGAAAAGTTTAAGAGGAAATCGTACCAGGTCAAAATTCACAACTTTCCCAGTTGTTATTATTTCATACATAAATCTTAACATATAATATCCGCATTCGATGAGGACTTGTTGTTCATGAAAATTCTGTTTTGAATGAGTGTAAATTCAATATATTATTTTTATGTAATAAATCAAAAAGTACAAATTATAAATGGAAATTTACCTTCGCATTTACATATTTTATCTTTGCATTTCTTTTCTTTGTGTTTTTTCGAAAGTAGACCCATGCACTGTTAGAAAATAATACGAATGGGGTAAATTTAAAATTCATTATAATATATAAAACTATTGAGAAATTGAAACTTAATTTTCCAATATATTCTTAAAACTTGCCCGCACATCACCATAAACAGAGCATATCCAATAAAGAGCTTTCTCCCTTGGGAAAAAAATCCCTAACATCCAATGATTACTAATAAAAGGAAATTTAATGTTAGTGGTTTTTTATGTTAAAATATAATTAACTCTTTGAGAGAAATGTGTTTCATACCTCTCACAAAAAGGTATCATCCAACATTGTTGGATTATATTCTTTTCAAATCTTTCAGCTATATAAACCATTCTTTTTTTCTTAGTCAATGCACATGCTTCAGGGGAAATCAATTGCGGGTCCATGAATCCATATACTTTTGTCAGTTCATTCCTCTCACAAATTTTATAAAGATACCTAATACAAAACATATATATGTATACATTTTTAATAAATATAATGCAGGGAAAAGGTGTTAAGACTTACATGGAAAAAATTTTCACCACGTTGATGCCCAACTTATCTCCAGTAACAAGCTCCATGATATCAGATTTTGTAATCCCCACACTTATTTCACGTCCACAAACATGAGATTCCATTGGAAACCCATAAAAACCCAACAAAAAATGTGAATATCTTGACAATCTGTCAAGACCACTGGAATCTATATCTGATGTCATAGCCTGTTGTCTTTGTTGTTGTCTATACAGTATTTCTTTACCTTTGAAGTATTCCTGTGAAAAAAAAATTGAGAATTATAGTAGTTTTCAAATGATAAAACAACTTTAAAAAAAATAATAAAAGATATAACATTCATACCTCTATGGTAATGAGTCGAAGAAGTCTGGATGGCCAAACTAAAAAATGGCCGATACTCTGTCCAACTGTCGCCACCTCATCTGTAGGTATTGGTACCCTAGCTGATCTATCTATAATATCTTGTACAGTGACCCTCTGATTCTCTACCTCTAATTATTGATGATGAACTATATCTCCTATACAATATACCAACCCGTATGCTACTATATGATGTTGAGAATCATCAACATACAACTCGCAATATGTAGGAAGCTTCGACGGAGGCGTAGGATAAAAAATGGGGTCCGCAGGCTGAGGTGGGGGAGTGGGAGCTACTGGAGGAGGTGGAGGATAAATAATGGGGTCTACAGGGGGAGGTGGAGGAGTGGGAGCTGCAGTCTAAAATTGTCTTTGCATTTCTGCAAACATAGACTGCACCGACTCTCTAATCTTGTCTTCCATCGTCGCATTAATATTTTTAACTTCAGCCTCCAAGGATTCTATTTTTTTTATAAACCCCCTCAATGTTAGAAGTTGAAGAACGTGGAAACACTTTTCTTACCGATACACCTGCTGGATATCCTCTTACACGACCAGGATGTTCGGGCCTTCCCAATGCTGCAAATAAAATATCTTCCCTCCCAGTAGCTGTAAATGTCCCCTCTGAACTCTGCTCCTCAAGAGAGTCCTGTATTAATTAATTGAACATTTCTATAATGATTGAAACTTATATGAAGAAAACAGTTAACTTAAATAAATTAAATAGATATCTTACAATCCTCTCAACTACGATTCTCGATTCTTCCGAAAGATATTGCCCTTTTTTCCCTTCCGAGCTCTCTTCCATTTTTCATGTCTAGATGGAGGGGATGGAGGGGCCACCTCTCCAGAGCTTGAAGACTCAGCTCTTAGTTGTTGAAATTTTTCCGCTATCATTTTTTCTTCCAATAATGTATACCCTCCCCGAGATAAACTATGAGGGTATACATTTTTAGATTGGATCTCCTGATGATCTTTCCTTGTTTTATATAATTTAAGAATAAGAAATAATTAACAAAACATTAATAAAATCATTTATATAAGAAGGTTTATAAAAGTTTACATTGCCCTTACCAGAAATTACACTTTTTTTCTACTTTCAAAAAACTGTCTCCATGTGTCTTCATCTATAAAAGGATATATACGACATGGATTTTCATGACTCCTATGACCATAAATGAAATCAGATGAGAGGGTTGATTTGAAATCCTTCCATCTCCTGGCAGCCAACGATAAGCATTTCTTCCTGACTCCTCCAGTGTCAGGAATATCAAATGTCATCTGATAAAGAAGAGGTTAAACATATTATATATACTAGAAACATTAAAAGAAGGGTCAAACAATGACAAAAGATCTTACCAAAATCGTCTCCCACAACTGAGAGATAATCTCTTTATCCACACCTCTCCAATCATCATACAGAATGCTTACTTTGTTCTTAGCCTGAGTTGCAACAAAACTCTTAAAATCTTTGGCATTCGGACCTCTAGGAATATCATCATCATCAAAATCAACTACTATCCACTGATCATGCGTACGGGCAAGTGATAATTTTGGTAAACGTGTGCACCCACGTTTACCAACCTTTGAACTCTTTGTCGTAATAGGAGCATGTGAATGTTCATCCCCAGAGGTATGACCAGCAATATGCTCCCCTCCAGAATCATGTGGTTGATCATCTGAATGATCTGTCATTATCCTTCAAATCAAAAAAACAAACATCAGTTTACAAATATACAAATTCAAATATTTTAATACTACTGTAATCAAAAAATAGAAAAGTGTACTAGGTTACATAATAGTAAACATTGGTAATATGGTAAGCATGTTAAACAATGGTAAAGATGGAAAATATGGTCAAGATGGTCAAGATGGTAAAAAATGGAAAAAATGGTAAACCTGGTATACATTGTAAACATGGTAAAGTAATTGTCAGTTAACAAATATACAAATTCAAATATTTTAATACTACTGTAATCAGAAAATAAAAAAGTGTACTAAGTTACATAATAGTAAACATTGGTAATATGGTAAGCATGTTAAACAATGGTAATGATGGCAAAGATGGTCAAGATTGTCAAGATGGTAAAAATGGTAAAAATGATAAACCTGGTAAACATTGTAAACATGGTAAAGTAATTTTCAGTGAACAAAAATAAGCATTTTAAAATTCATGTAATGGTTATAAACATGATAAAGTAAACTAAACAAACTTAAAACAAACAAAAACATATATTTATTTTATTTTAAAACATGTTTTAATAAATAAAAAACTTACAATATCTAACATTTATGGAAAAAATAAATGTAAACAAGAAATAAACATATGTCACCTGTAATTTTAGGAATGTACAGATGGAATGTTTTCCCAAATTCGTTCGTCGTGATCGTTCCTTATGGCACAAACTATGTCTTCAACATGATCGTCATTATGTTCTGTTAATATTTCCATGGAAGTGGGGATCTCACATAAATCAGCATATTCATCAAGTTCATCCTCACCAACATATTGTTTTTTCCCTTGTAAAACAACATCCCACTGCATATCTGATTGATCTACTACATAAAAAATTTGTTTTGCATGTGTTGACATTATAAAATAATCAGTTGTGTCTTCCAATCTATTCAGATTAACAAGTGTCATTCCAAATTCATCGTGTCTGACACTGTTGTTACCGTTAAACCATTTACAGTTAAAAACGGGAACTTTAATTTTAAAGTAATCAACCTCCCATATGTCTTCAATCACTCCATAATATGCATTTGATGTAGAAATTGGGTTTTTGTCCTTAGCACTCGAAAAATGCATTGCTTCTGCAAACACCAATACACCACTACTCTGAACTGCACTTCTGTTGTCCTGAGCTTTTGTATGAAATGTATAACCATTAATGTCATAACCAGACCATGTTATCACATTTAAACATGGACCACCCACTATCCATTTTAATGTCTCTGATACATCTGATCTACCAAGCAAAGTCTTTTTAATCCATGACAAAAAAGTTTTGTTGTGCTCATTCAAAATCCACATTTCTTTCTTCTTTAGATGACATTGTTTTCAACTCATTAATATGCAATGTGATATATGGTTGAGCATCAGCTATGTTATTCAAGATGTATGATTCTAACTTCTTCATCTGTTCAGCTGACAATGATTTGACTTTCAAGCCGCGAATCCCCTTTCCCTCATTTTTAACTCGTTCATGGCGAGATGGAGGCAAACCTATGTGTTGCGCCACAGCCAAGTAGCTCATACAAAACTCTGCTACCTCCTCAGAAATATACTTTTCAATAATGGAGGCTTCAGGTCGATATAGATTTTTAACATACCCCTTTAATATTTTCATATACCTTTCAAAAGGATACATCCAACGAAGATATACAGGTCCACAAAGCTTTATTTCTCGAACCAGATGAATCATTAAATGCACCATTATATCAAAAAAAGTTGGAGGAAAATACATTTCCAATTGACAAAGTATAAAAATTGCATCCTTTTCCAAAATGTTCAAAGCATTCACATCAATCGCCTTGTTACAAATTGAATTGAAAAAATAACACAACTTCATTATAGTCTTTTTGACATGAATGGGCAATATTCCACGCAATGCAACTGGTAGAATTTGTTGCATCATGACGTGACAATCATGTGATTTCATACCTATCAACTTCAAGTCCTTCAATGAGACAAAATTTTTTACATTAGAAGAATAACCTTGAGGCACTTTGGTATCATGAAGACACTGACAGAAGCTAATTTTCTCCCTCTTCGATAATGTATGACAAGCTGGGGGAAGAAATGTTCGTCTTCCATTAGGAGTGGGAGCTAACTCCAAACGTATTCCCATTGATAGTAAGTCTAATCTTGCATTCAACCCATCTTTAGTCTTTCCTTTAATATCTAAAAATGTTCTAATCAAAGAATCACAGATATTCTTCTCCACGTTCATGACATCAATACTATGTTTAACTTCATGATACCTCCAATATGGTAGCTCAAAAAAATTGACCTTTTCTTCCAAATATTTCTATCATTACCAGATTTCTGTGTCTTTCTCAATGTCACGTCAAGGTTTTTCACCCTCTCAAAATACAGATCAGGGGATAAAGGTTTTGGAGCAGTATCAAATTCTTGTGAGCCATTAAATGCCTTTTTTAGTCTTCTATAAGGGTGTTCCATAGGCAAAAACTTTTGATGACCCATGTACACTGTTTTCCTCCCATGATGCAATTGACAATAGGACGTCTGTTGTTCGCAAATTGGACATGCTTTATGCCCTTTAACACTGTATCCAGACAAATTTCCATACGCTGGGAAGTCATCTATAGTGAATAGAAGCACTGCATGCAGTTGAAAATATTCCATTTTATAAGAATCATACACCCTAATACCATCAGCCCATAACAGTTTCAAATCATTAATCAACGGTGACAAGTAAACATCAATATCATTACCGGGTTGCTTTGGAACAGAGATCATTGTACTCAACATGACATATTTTCTCTTTATACAAACTTCAGGAGAGAGGTTGTAAATTACCAATAAAACAGGCCATGAACTATGTGTGCTACTGAGTGTTCGGTATGGATTCATTCCATCTGTGCACAACCCTAGTATGAGATTTCTTATTTCATTTCCAAATGTAGAATACTGCGCATCAATTTTCTTCCATTGTGGACAATCAGCTGGATGACATATTTTTCCATCACATACCCGCTCTTCAGCATTCCATCTTAACCTTTTTGCATCATGTGAATTAGCAAATAAACGTTTGAAACGATTAATTATAGGAAGATACCAAAATACCTTTGAAGGGAGCTTTGTAATCTCTACATCACCCTGTGATTTTTCTTTCACCTTATACCGTGATGTCCCACATTTTGGACACTCTGACAGAAATTCATATTCCTTCCTATATATAATGCATTCATTCGGACAGGCATGTATTTTCTTGTATCCCAATCCCATCGGGCATAATATTTTCTTGGCTTTGTAATGTGAATCTGGAAGATCGTTATCTTTTGGAAGAATGTCTTTCATCAATTGTAGCAGCTCTGTAAAACTTCTGTCACTCCATCCATGCTTCGCCTTCAGGTTAATTAATCTTAACACCGCCGAAAAAACCGTAAAATCTGTACAACCGGGATATAATTGTTTTTCAGTATCACCATATAGACGTGCAACTATCGGTTCTATCTCAATTTGTTCTGCTACAATATCGCGAATCATTTCTTCAATTCCATCGGCGTTACCTTCTTGCGAATCATCATCATCAGTGACATTCTGTACAGTTTCACCATGCCAAATCCAAGGGCTGTAACTCGGATTAAAACCATGACATATCAGATGATCTTTTATCTCTCTACTTTTCAACTTCTTTATATTCAAACATTTCAGGCATGGACAGAAAAAAATGTCACTACTTGGAACATTTCGTTTTAAAAATTCCAAAAAGGCATCAACACCTTCCTCAAATTCATTTCTCATTCGATATGCCGTAATCCAACTTCGACTCATTATTACCTATAACAAATATCAACAAAAAATATATTTTTTTAAGATAATACAAATACATGTTTATATGAAAAAAATCATAATTTGAATGTAAAACAATTTAAAATATAAAACAAATCTATAGGTATTTAAAAAAATATGCTTGAATATTATTTTTAAAACAAAATATAGTTAGATATAACAGTTTTAAATTTCATTGAATCAAAGAAAACCATGACGCCTAATGATTCTCCAAATAAAATATACATCAATAAAACATAAACAAAATGATTTTTATCTGGAATAAGTGAATATGATCAGATGATACACATTTATAATAATCTCATGCCAATATACTAATAAACATGTTAAAATATAGGAATACCTAATGGAGCATATAACATGTGTTATTCATGCTTGTTGTTCAATCATTATGATCTAAAGTACTCAACACTTTCAAGTGCCAAAATCTTGAAAGTAGTAGTAGTTTTCATAAGTACCCAACACCAAATAGCTATACATCGTAAGTGTCATGTTAGAAATATGAATATAGACCATTTGTTTTATGTTTAATAATATTGTCATATTATCTGATCATTCTGATTATATATTAGAATTACTATATCCTTTTGATCCGATATATAATCTAAGGACATTAATATTTCTTTAGAAAAAGTAATGTTAATATCATGGTAATGTAAAAAAAGTATATGTCGAACTATATATATGTAATACCAATAAAAAAATACATGTGTTTCTCCTGGGTTTCACACATAAAACAACTCATCTCACAGATTAAATTTTCGAATCATCCTACATAATACTTATTTTTATAACTTTGGGAATGAAAATAATAAAAGTTTTGATTTACGATACTCATTATGGGTAAACATGATATATATAAATATAATATCTAATCTCATAAAAAGATATCCATGGGGGTATAAGAGCATACACAAAGCACATGATCAAAAAGATAAGTGAAATAGTTCTATATAATCATAGATCATAAAACCTGAGTCCAAGTATGACAATTTTAGCATAACATAAGACATGATTTATATGATAGTGGGAACATGATTTAAAAAACCTTATTCACAAGATCACAACATTGGTATGTGGAATAACATAAGAGTGTGGCACAAACATAATCATATAAGTCATAACATATGTCAAGGGAAAACATAGTTTCATTCACCTCATATTGGGATATGTTAATCACCTTTCCTATAATTTATTATAATATTTCTTACAAGACACATCACATAACACATTGGACATGGTATAACCATCTGTATCCCATATTGATCTATGATATATAATGCATTGTCGAATGCATTAGAAGGATATTATGGACCCAAATGTCACATAATGACTAACCATATATATGGGTGAATCGTGATCATCAAATAATTTATAACACTTTCGTAGATCAATTAACTAACAAAAATGAAATGGGGGTCATAATTGTTTTTACAAAACATAATAATTATTAATACATAAAAATGTGTTTGGATGGTAAGATAAGATAATATACCTAATTCAATCTAATTATCGTTAAATTATTTCTACCTAGATAGAAAATACCTTTATAAAAAATATAATTTAACTTGAGAATGAAAAGAAAGTACCCTTTACCTTTTTTATAATGAAAAATCTGAAAAGGATGATAATAATATTTAGGTATTATAATTTTTTTTTATGAATTATTAATAATAAAAGAAATCACCTCACTTGGTTTTGTTGAAAATCAGACATACCATCGTATTCAAGAAATCAGATACACTTTGCGAGTTGAATGTTGCGAGTTGAATGTTGCGAGTTGAATGGACATAATAACCATTTGCAATAACAAAAAATTCCACGAGATTCAAAAACGAACGAAAAGCACATCAAGAATTGAAACAAAAACGAACGAAATAAATTCGCGGAAGGCTTACTTGAATATTGCGATTTGAGATGATAGATCCGAGAGGAGTGAAGAAGATAAACAATGAAGCCAAAATGAGTTTAACGCAGGTCGATAGACGAGCCGATTAGGGTTTACCGCGCGAGAGAGAGACGAGCCGGCAGACTGTCAATCGAAAAATCGTAAATGACAGTCCACGGGCTTTAATTTTTTTAAATGTTTTATAACGTCGGTTATTATATAACCGATTTTATAAACTATTTTTTAACTTTATAACGTCGGTTATCTTAAAACTGACGTAAAAAAGATCCCGCGCTTTGGTTTTTTACGTCGGTTATTTTATAACCGACGTAAAAAACGAGATATCTACGGGTTTTTTACATCGTTTTCCAAATAACCGACGTAAAAAAACCCGATATCTATGCATTTTTTACGTCGGTTATTTTATAACTGATGTAAAAAACCAAAGCACGGGTGGGTTTTTACGTCGGTTATTTGGAAACCGACGTAAAAAACCCGATATCGACGCGTTTTTTACGTTGGTGATCAAATAACCGACGTAAATAACCAAAGCCCCGGGGGGTTTTTTACGTCGGTTATAAAATAACCGACGTAAAAAACCAAAACGCGGGGTTTTTTACATCGGTTATTTGATAACCGACGTAAAAAACACGTCGATATCGGGTTTTTTACGTCGGTTACCAAATAACCGACGTAAAAAACCCCCCGCGCATTGGTTTTTTACGTCTGTTATAAGATAACCGACGTAAAAACCCAACAAGCGTGATTTGTAACTTCGGTTATTAAAATAACCGACGTGAAAAATCTACTCGCCGCATTTTTACGTCGGTTATATATAACCGACGTAAAAAATGGTGACGTAAAAAACGATTTCTGCACTAGTGTGTATTATTCAAAGAGAAGTGTACCGTGGAAGCTTCGAGTGTTACAACCGCCATCATCAAAGTGCAGGCCCGGACACCTGGGTTAACATCCTAGGAAAGAAATAGCCATCCGCTCAAAAACAAAGCAAACAGACCGGCCAACTGGAGCATAGGCGACACACTAGGGTGCACCTCGTAACCCCATGAAAGGTAGTCACCTGCTTCCAGAATCGCCCAGTAAGAGCCCTGAATGGTTTGTGACTGTTGGGAAGGATGAGTCCTGGGATGCTTAATCTTTGGCATAGGACCATTGGTGTTCAGAAACAACCCTATCCAAGTGCTATAAGGAATAAGCGAACGGGCACGCAAGGCCTTACCCAGTGACTGCTCCGCCTTGGTCAGCAGCTCTTTCGCCAATAAAGGCAATTGTTCAACGTCATCCCATGCGTCGGGAGTGGGAAAAAATTCATCATACATCTCTCCAGCAATCGGCATTTCTCCTATTTGGTAGATGTCCCACAAACTAATGCTGACTTCCCCGTGGGCGAGGTGGAAAGTATTAGTACTTGAACACCAGTGGCTGAATAGGTCGGGTAGGATCAAAGATGGTGGGTAAAAAACAAATTGGTAATCCCACACTGTGGAGTATAGGTTGACTACTTCAAATGATTTAGGAGACTCCCGGTAATGATGATGGACCCAAAAATCCCAAGCCCAATCATTTGAGAAGAGCCCGCTGGACCGAAGATCCCACCTGGGGACCCACCCCACATCAGGATCCCTTCGAGTAAGGTTGATAATAGGAGGGTAGTCCTTAAGGATAGATTTCTGAGAAAAGTCTTGAGTACATTAATCTCTTTGGGTCCAGAAAGAGCCCCTCAAAATAAATGTGTCTTTCGGACCAAAATTAGAGATTATCTCCCCAGATTGGGTAAGGTTTTCCTGAATGCATTTTGAAGGTGCTTCCAGGAAAGGAGAAGGGAGACCTATGAAAGTAGGGGGGATAGGGACGTCATCCTGAAGACTGAAGCCGTAGAGCGGGAGCTGATTCGATAAAGGATAACTCAGAAGCTCCCGAGAGAGCCGGTTCTTCAATGCACTATCATCTAGAATGATATACCGACTAGGGTCCTCTTTGACACCCCCCCGCTATGCGAATCATAGCTGAACATTTCTCTGAGCCGATTGAGAGGGGCTCTGTAGCAGGCCTCGGCGCAGAATGAGGGGGAACCATATTTTCTCCCTGCACAATGAGAGAAATCAGTCCGGAATAGAAATCTGGACAAAATGAATGGTTAAGGAGCCTTCATAATCAAATCCACAAGGAGGCCTTGAAGGATGGTTCACGATGACATCATCCCGTGAACCAGCCATTTTTGAAATCAGTCCGCAAAGCTCTGGCCCATGGAGCGTTGGCCAGAAAAAACGCGAACCAAGTTTTCCCATGGAATTTCAATCCCGAGTTTATTCAGAAGACTCAGATACTTTTTAAAGTTCAAGAGATTTTAGTCTGCGGAGCATCGAAACCGCAAAGTAAGATCCTCTGCAGCCCGCCATCACATACTTTTTAATTAATTAAAAGTAATGATTCGAGGTCTGGAAGTTGGTTCGCGAATGAAGGCGACCGCGAAGAAGGAATGGTTCACGGAGGTTGCTACCAGTTCACGGATGAGGCACTTCATGAAGGATCAAACACACGGAGGTGAAGGAGCTCTGGTTTCGCGAAGAATTCGGTAAAGGACAAGTGTGAGGGCTCCCCATATTTCTAGGCGCGGTCCCCTACTTAGTCCAACTTTCTACCTCAAACCATCTTAGTTTCAGGACCATTTTGAATCGGAATGGCCTCCTCTTCGTTCTGATCGGACCCCATTCTGATGGGGGGCATTTGTAGGGTCCTGAAAAATCCGCAAAGGAATTTTTAACCAAATCACCCAAAAGAATTGGGGCAAATAATCAATGAAGAGACACAAAAAAAAGGGATCGGTCCGCGAACTGGTCCATGGAGGCGTGATGTGGCCAGGCACCGCGAGGCACCCCCTCTGTGAACCATTTTCATTCGCGAAATAGAGGTGGAGAGCCTCTATGGTCGTGAGGCAGGATGGGAGCCAGTCCGGTTCACTGTCACGAACCGCCCTAACTGCGGACTGCATTGACCGATTCAAGACACACCCGCTATCGTTCGCGGAATGGAGGCAGAACCCTCCGCAGCCGCGGAGTACTCCCTAAGTTTGCCTCGTGGAGGGCGGGGAGTTCAATACCCACTAAGAGTCGTGGATTGACCAAGTCAACTGTGAACCGGGTATTTGGTTATGGGCCTCCGTGAAAGGTGCCGAGTGGCCACAAATACATTCCTTTCCCCACTCTATAAAAGGAGACTGAGGGGGAAAGAAAAAGGGATCGGAGGACTAGAATCAAATTCGGAGGGATAGGAGATCGGTTGAAGGGAGGCTTCGGATTTTGTAAACAGTGAAATTCCCATCCGAAAACCACAACAGGTATATGAATTAAGAAGGAATCGGAAAATGCGTAATAAATTGGTGAACCACGAACCTAAAATAACAAAAAAGGAGAACCGCGAACCATACCCCCTCCGCGGATGACTTCCCTGTGGACCAGGGAGTTTATGCCTCTTTTCCCATCCTTCACACTGCATAGCACCCTCCTACGTGGGCAAAGCCCCAACTGACGAGCCTCCGACCGGTGCCGCCCTTGGCAGCCGCTGCCCGCTTGGAACCCTCTACGAACCACTTTGATTTGCAGATTGAAACTGAAGCCGCGAACCACCTAGGTTCGCGGATTGAACCTGAAGCCACGAACCACCATGGTTCGCATATCGAACCAGAAGCAGCGAACCGTCCTGGTTCGCAGGATGCCAATCAGACTGCGGACCACCCTTGTTCGCGGACGGCTTCTCCAGCCACGTGGCACTTTGCAACGTGAAGGGCGCTACCACCTATTCTTCTCGGTGGCTCACCAAATACTTTGGTGTTCTCATTTCCAGAGCCAGGTAAAATTCTTCTGATCCAGCCAGGTCCTCCGCAACTCCCTCTTTCGCCTATTCGGTGGCCCCAAGTCGAGGCCTCCGCTAGAGCCGCTGGATCCACGTGGTATGACATTCAGGCGCATCAGCGCGCCATTTTGGGTTCACATTCTCACGGTAATGTGGAGTCTGATCTCGGGAATCCCTTTTCTTCCCCTCCACTTTTTGAGGGTTCCTCAATGACGGTAAAACACCCATCAGAAGGAAGCCCTCGTGCACTGCAAGAGAGGAGATGGGCACAGGAGCTCCCCCTTTCCCTCTCCCGATGGGCTTTGTCACCCCGGGCGTCCATCTCAGAGTAAGCCCCGACCTTCTGGGCCTCCTCAGAGTGTAATCCCCAATTCATCACCCTAGGTCGCCCTCATGCATAAGCCCCGCTCCGCTTCTCACGGACGCACCTTTCGCGACGTGATCCTCTGATCCCTACTACCTCTTGTTTCCCTTACCAAGCATGACTCACGTGGGCTTAGAGTAATAATCGACCATGACATCCTCCTATGGCCATCCTCAGAGTGTAAGCCCCAATCCATCATTCTGGGCATCCTCAGAGTGTAATCCCTAAGCCTAAGTGAAGTACGGGGACTTTGATCCATGCCAAAGCAAGGTATGTAGGAATCATCCACGAGGTTCAAGCTCACCAATCGGTCGTTTCTTCACGTCAAGTTCCACCCTCATCTAGCATGACGTTAAACTATATATGCGAACTACGTGGACTTTGATCCCGGCCTCCTAGACAAGGTATGTAGGAAGCCTCCCTGAGGTTCAAGCCCATCAACTGGTCGATCCGATCATCCCCACATCGGTTCACCACACCACTCCTAGTGCCGCCTCAAGAGAGTTCCAACCCTTCGGGGTCATTAGTCCAGCGAGGGATGGTAAACCTCGGGCATAAATGATTCTGAACCCCAACGTCCATTTGACCATTTCCCATCAAGTTTAAATCCTTCGATACTATGTTTCGGTATAAACCAAAGATTCGCGAACATATGAATACGTCTTAAATCTATAAGAGAGTCCAAGAACAGGCAATAATCCCCCCCAAAAAGGGTGTAATGAGACCGACTTCCCATCCTCTCGACCAATTTGAGTTCTTAAGAGTCGCTGGTCAGACCATCTGACGAACGCCTGCCTTTGGAAAGCAGGTCCATTAATCATTGGATACGAAACCATTGGGCGTTTTGTGGCCGAAAACCAGAACAAAACAACATTTTTTCGATAAATTCAATAATTTTAGTAATAAATTATATTTTAATAAAATATTATTATTAAATAGTATACATATAATTGATGATATTTCTTTATGAAGTGTAAATATAATTTTTATTGAGGTCAAAAACTGTTATTATAAAAAACCCGTAAATTTTGTTAAAGATGGATTTTAATTTAAAAGTTTAATTATTAATATTTAAATAATTATTTTGATAAAATAAATATGAATATTTGAATCAGAGCATCCAAATTACGCAACAATGATTTTATTTTAGTTTTCTGAGACGGTCTAATTTTCGTGTCAAGATTAAATATGGTATAAGAATACAATGTGTATTATAACATCATGATGACCCAAAAGTGATGTAATAAATACTCTAAAGAGAATACAAGACCAAATATATTTTTACCCTTTAAAATAATGTAATTTTATTTTTTTTATTAATTTTGTAAATTCTTAACGAATCCCCCCAAACATATAATATATTTTAGGTTTTTAAAATCATTTCTTTAAGGACATGACTCACTTCCACATCACTAAGGGAAATATTTTAATATGTTTTGACCATAGACTAATAAAATAATTAAAACAACTCCACTTTGTTAGAAAACAAGTTCAAAAACCATTGGAAGGTTTGTGGTTTTGATTAATTTATTATATAGAGTCCAAAACCTATGTTTGACAACTAATAAATAATTAACCACTCATTTCCTATATAAACCCACCAATATCCAATTCATCTTCACTAAAAAACATTTTATCATGCCCTTTTTCTAACTTACCATCTCTAGAGTCATCCCTAGGATCCCCCAAGCTCTCAGGAATCTCCCCCATTATTTTGGTATCACACTCTCAAGGTAAGGGATATCCCACTCTTCTTTTTATTTGAGCACCTCTATTATGTTATGCCTTTTAATTTCCATTTATTAATTTTGGGATATGTTCTTCTATAACCCATTACTATACATTATATTTATAAATAATTATATTCCACTTTCACTCTCATCAATCCATCTCATGAACCTTTTTGTACACCCATTACCATGTCGAAATTTAGTAAGGTATTTCTCTCTTCACATTTCCATTCAGGAACATTCTTTATAATTATCCTTTTAATTTTGAATTTATATATTGTAATTTCTTTATAATGATCCCTATACTTTCAAATTTATTTTCTAATAATTATAAACCATTTATCCCTACTCATTATATCATTTACCTAAGTCGTTACCTTGCCAAAATTTAGTAAGGGATCTCCCACGCTCCTTTTTTATTTAGGTACCTATTTTATATTATGCCTATGAATATACATTTTTTTATATTGGGATATGGTCTTATATATCCCTATTACATAAAATTATATGTATAAATTATGATATACTGATTTAACTCTCATTAATCCCACTTATGAACCTTTATGTACACCTATTACCAAGTTGAAATTTAGTAAGGGATTTCCCACTCCCCTTCTTATTCAAGCACCTCTTTTATGCTATTCCTCTTAATTTCCATTTATTAATATTGATATATATTATTAAACATATTAATTAATAAATATTTCTTTTATAAATGATTATATACCCATTCTACTCTCATTAATCCCTCCCATGAACCTTTGTGTACACTCGTTACCATGCTGAAATTTAGTAAGGGATTTCTCTCTTCTCAATTCCATTCAAGCACCATCAATGTAATGAGAAATTTTAATATCAATTGGTTAGTTTTTAATATATTTATAATTATAACAATAATTTCTAATTTATTATATAATAATTGTAAAAAATTTATTCTCTCACATTATAGAATTTACCTAAGTTGTTACCATACCGAAATTTAGTAAGGGATCTCTCACTCACCTTTTATTCAAGCACCTATTTTATGTTATGCCTATTAATTTTCATTTTTTTCAAGTTTTTATATGTTATTATATATCCTAATTTATTTAAATTTTATTTATAAATCATTAGATACCCCTTTTACTCTCATTAACCCCACCCATGAACCTTTATGTACACATATTAACATGCCAAAATTTAGTAAGGGAACTCCCACTATCCTTTTTTATTCAAGAACCTATTTTATGATATGCCTCTTAATTTCCATTTTTTCATGTTGGGATATGTTATTAAATATCTAAATTAATGTAAATTTCATTTTTAAATTCTGAAATACCCCTTTTACTCTTATTAATCACTCCCATGAACTTTTGTGTACACCTATTACCATGTCGAAATTTAGTAAGTGATCATCTTATTCTCCCCTTTATTCAAGAATATTCATTGTCTTATGACATTATTATCCAATTAATAATGTTATGATATGTTATTACATATCCCCCCAACTTTACTTATTATTTATAAATGATTAGATTCCCATTTCACTCTCATCAAACCTCCCATGAATATTTATGTTCCCCTATTTTGTTATAAAAATTTCACAGCGATTTTCCATGTCAAAAAATTATGTTGTGAATACCCATACCCATTTCTTATCAATGGTGTTCACCTTTATGAACTTAAACCAATTTGATAGGGGAATTACATTTATATATTACACACTCCTTTATTGTGGATAACATTTGATGATAAATGGTTCAATATTGTATGATCTATGTGGCACACTTATGCATGTCAATGAAATGAAAGTGATAGGTTCACCCAAAATTATATAGCACTCCAATGCATTGGGTAATATTTTTGTCTCATGATACCTCATACAAGATATTAGGGAGTGAACCTAGTCCATAATGGTACTTTTCCACCATGATGTCTTGGAGGTAATAATTGACCTATGTTTATGATTCCATGTCTAAATTTGTTGCCACATTTCCTAGGTTGCGTTTATGTTACCATGCTATATCATGCCTCATTGTTCATGTTCATGATTATCAAACCTTTTATGTCCCATTTAAATTCATATTTTCTAACATGTAATAATTTCTTCATGTTATTGTATGTTTATTTCATTAATGGGCCTTATATCTCAAACTTTTTTATGTATGTCCAAAGGTTACCCCATGAAGTTTTAGGTATTATTGAATATTATGATCATGTTATGTAAGTTTTAATAATAGCGATGTACACTTATTTTAAGATGTTATTTAATGTACCTAATTCCCAAGTAAACTAGACTTCTTGATATTCTAGGTTGTATTATGTGTAATCTTATCTAATAAATCATGAAATAAACTATAATAAAGTGTAGAATTTTCATAGTTGTTATCAAGTGGAGGTTTAGTTATTTATAGGATTATAACTAGAAAATTCTAGTGAAAGAATTATGGATAAGACTAAAGATAATAAGATGTCCCTAAATTTTAGTAAAGTATAAAGTATGTGGTTTCAATGAAAATGCATCCCAATTTGGACAATACAAGTGGATGTTGCTCTTAAATAGATGTACAATGGGGTATAACCTGAAAACACTGCATTATGCTAGACTTGATTGGGAAATATTGAATGAAAACGTGTCATGTTGTACACCTGGTTTGACACTACTGGGGGATATGCATTGGAAAATTCACAATCTCATTGGAAACCATTTTTAATGGAATAAAAATTCCCATAGGTATCTATGTTATCAAATAGATCATGGAAATAGATTGAAGCCTCTAAATTAACAAGTTGAAGAATAAATTTCAATTAAAATTTATCCCTTTAATGTCATTCGATTCCCATTTAAGTGTTTAATGGTTTAAAAATAGTAATTATTAATTTTAACATTATTCTAGTTAATGGATAGAAATAGGGATAACATAATCAACAACAAATGTGATGGGAAATGAGATGACTTCCCAAATGAGATACCTAACATGATGGTAGATCAAGTAAGAAATATTGTGATCATGCCAAACTAGTTATCAAAAATAAAAATTAACAACTAGCACATAAATGAAAGTCTAAATACATCAAAGAAGAGGATGATGTCGTCTCAAACAAGTTTATATAATAATGGTGATAAGGGAAAGAATATTGAATATCCTATGTGTCAAAAATGTAGAAAGAATCAATAAGGAAAATTACACAAACTAACTGAAATATTGTTTAAGTGAAAAATTGGTCACAATGTAGCTAGTTGTCATAAAAAAATAAAGAGTGTGATGGAAGGGAATAAATTAAATCCTATACCCCCTTTGTTATTTAATTTTTTATCTGTGGATAATATGGGTATAATCAGATTCAATGCCACAATCCATGGTTTGAACTATATACTAAGAACCTATGTTATAGAAATCATTGAAGTGTAGGGATTAAAATGTTTTTGCATTTGTATTTGAGATTTATGTTTCATAAGTAGTATATCAATGAAATTATGGATATAAA
Organism: Viscum album; assembly: GCA_963277665.1. NCBI lineage: Eukaryota > Viridiplantae > Streptophyta > Magnoliopsida > Santalales > Viscaceae > Viscum > Viscum album. The sequence goes on from OY728139.1 coordinate 1,046,368,269, forward strand.
AACTATGAAACATCTAATTATTATTCTAAAATAGTTTTTCTTCAAGGGTTTGAAACATATATTGAATGGTATTGGTTACCTATAAAAGTGATTTAGTAATAAGGTGGTATTTTATAACACACATGATTAAAACATTGATAACCCTTAATAGGTGTTTGATTTTGGGATAAACCTAAAGTGTCTCTGGATGATATGTCTAAGTCAAATTTTAAAATCATTGATACCATAGTAAAAGATTTATCTGATGGGTGTTTAGTATAATATTTTGGGAAACATATTATAGGATCAAATATTTTAGATTTTTAAGTGATTAATGATATTTCAAGAGATATTTTATAAGGTTAAGGTATATATACCCATTGGGTGAAATAAAAAGGATTATTTGAAAAGAATTATATTATGTTTTTTGAGGTGTATTATGAAGGGTATGAGACAACATTTGACGTTAAATTATTCATTAATTTTGAGGTTATTTATGTTATTTTAGGTATTTGGGTATTTATTTAATGAATGATCTATCACAAATACAAAATTTACCTATATCCATGATCAAAAATTGTAGATATAGACTCAAAAGTGTGGTTATACACTATATCCATGATCTATATGGACAGTGAAATTTATTGGTATGGTTATAGATAAAATCTATTGCCACAGTTTTGTGTGATATTTCCATGGATGTCCACTGTGGAAACAGAAGCTATTGCCGAGGTTTAAAAAACTATGGTAATAGATCCCTTAGTTGTAAACCATGGATATAGGTGCTTTTTCTATTGTGGAAAACCATAGATATTTCCCCAGTAAACTATGTATATAGCCCAAAAATAATATGTTCCCAGTTGGATTCGATCTCTACACCTTACCTATGGAATTTATCCACCTAACCACTGCACCACAAACAACTACTTGTGTGTGTATATATATATATATATATATATTATGTTGTACATATTTTTTAAAAAAAATCTTATACCATGTAAACCATGTAAATAGGGCTTCCTGTTCTTATTTCACAGGAAAACAATTTCCTCGTACAAGTGTGGGAGACCTATAACCACTATTTTGCAAAACCATGGCTATAGGAAAACTCTATAGCCATGGTTTCACAATACTATGGCTATAGCCTTTGAAGAAACACCTATCGCTATGGTTTTAGGAAAATCATAACTATAGGTCCCCTATATAGACATTGTTTTTGGAACACTTGTGGCTATATATCTCATTTCTAGTAGTGTTTGTTAAAACTTTGGGATTATTTTTGGAATTTTAAAGATTATTATATTAAGTTTTTTTAGTTTTCACTATTATCTTACTTTATTCTAACTATTTTGGATTTAGTAAAGATGGGAGGAATATATTATTGTTCTTTGGTGAATTATGTGATCTATTAGAATCATTTTATAGTGATTCGGGCATTAAAAAATCATCTTGAGTTCTCATAGTTTAGAGAAAAGGATTATATTTTAGTGGAAATTGATTAAAGGATGAAATTATACTTGTCAAGAAATGATATTTCATTCTTTAACTAGAATATATGGTAGAGGAAATACATAAATCCAATAAAATAATCTTAAAAACAAAATTTTTACATATTATGATCATTTCTGATGAATTGATGGTCATTTTATCCATCACAAATTTACGATTTTCTAGTCATTGACTTTAACTTGACCATGTTATCTATCAAACCCTATTAGTTCTTTGGTGTTAGTTTTCTTATCCATGTTTATGTTTTCACTTCCCATTAATGTTCTCCAACTTCATAACATAGTTATTTAATGACCTTTGTACTTCTATTTCTCTCTCTTCAAGTGGATATCTTATTAACCCCTTTACGATGTGGGGTTTCCATAAATATAATTTCAAGTGTCAAAACATTTCGTACTGAGGGTGCAGCATCCGAATGGCTTGGTATTCCTCACTCTGGTCACATAGTCTCCCTTTTTGGATGTTCACTTTTCATGGCCCATGTAACTTCACTGGAGGGTTGGGCATATTCTGACTAGAGTCTGCCGGCGGGTTTGTGGATTTGGAATGGTGTCAATGGTCACATCGGTGGCTGTGTGAAGTGACTGGTTCTGAGGTTTGTATAGATTTCTTGATGTTAATTTTCTCTAGTTCATGGTACCTCATCCTTTTCTTGGTGACTTCTACTCCAGCTATGATTTTTTGTTAGTTTTAATGCTTGAATGGTTTTCATCCATTGTTCTTTTGTATATTTTTTGTGGTGAAGTGGTGAATTGGTGATGTGGTGTGGTCATGTATGGTTTCTCACATTTTTCGTAAAGGTGTTTTCATAATAATAAAAAACAATTTTCAGTCATTCATTAATATCAAAATTAACATGGGGTAAAATTTTGGGATTTTTTGGAAAATATATATTTTTTAGTGAATAGTGAAAAATACTATTATAAAGTGAAATTGTCATTTATTCTAACAAATTAAGTAATATAAAAGAAAAAAATGATATTTTAATTTAATTTAAATTTAAGATACGTATTATTTATTTATATTTAATTCAATTAATTACATTTAAATAATCTTTATACTGAATTTTAATACAAGTTTACGTTTAGGATTAAAAATTCAATTTACTGAAAACTATTTTAAAATACATAATGTTTCTCTATTATAATTAATTGGATTAACCCCGAATCAGAAATTATATGAATGAAAATTTTAAACTAAATACTATCTTTATTAATTGAAATTCATATAATGAAGATTACTATATATATAGTTAAAGTTAACAAATCTTTTCATTGAAAATTGCATTTTTCATAAAACCTCATTCCACCATGCTTACATGTTTTATTAAATTATTACAGCTCTGTGAATTTATTTTTGTAAAATGGATTCTATATTTTTAATCATCATAATTAATATTTGGTAATAGGGTCAACTTAATTTTTGAACAATATGAATAGAAATCGTAGAAAATATTATTACCACCGTAAAAGAAAAATAGGTTAATTAAAGGTAGAAACAATTTAACAATAATTAGAAACAAAGTAACCCTAATAGTATGAATATATTTATATATTTATTCATTTTAATAAAATAATTACTTTTTTTTACTTTCTAAATTATTAAATAATTATTTTGATAGAAATTATATTTTTGAAATGTTAGAACATAAATTGTATTTGGGGAAAATATAGTTTTAACAAAGAAACCCTTTTTTAATAAATTAATGTTTTTTAATAAATTATATTTTCATAAAATATTATTATTAGATATTATATATATAAATGATAATATATTTTTATGAAGTGAAAATGTAATTATTATTAGATTCAGTAAACTATTATTGTTAGAAAATTGGTACTTTTCAATAAACATGTATTTTAATATAAAAGTTTAATTTCTCATCTTTAATGAATTAATTCGGTAAAATAAATATAATTTTTGGAATCAGAACATCCAAATTAGATAATTGTTATTTTTTCATAATTTTTTGAGATAGTTGAATTTTTTGTGTAAAAATTAAATACTGTATAAGTATACAATATGTATTATGTCATTATAATGACCCAAAATTGATTTAATAAATACTATAAATGGTATAAATGAACAAATATATGTTTAAATTTTAAACTAATTTAATTTTATATTTATTTTATAAATTTTATAAATTTTATAAATCCTTTATGAATCCTCTAAAACCTATAACATATTTTAAGGTTTTAAAATCATTTATTTAATGACATGATTCACTTACACAACACCAAGGGAAATATTTTAATAATTTCAGAACTTGGAATAATAATATAATTAAAAAAACCTCCCCATTGGAAGAAACCATGTAAAAACCCATGGAAGGGTCTGTGGGTTTTAGTACTTTATTATAAAGAGTCCAAAACCTATGTTTGAGAAACAAAAAAATCCCCACTCATTTCCTATATAAATCAACCCAAGTTCCCATTCATCTACACTAAAAACCCATGTATAATGTCCTTAATCTTCCCTAACCTCTCTATAATTATCTCAGTATTCCTCCAAACTCTCAAGAAGCTCCTCTAAATCTTTTGGAATCACACTCTCAAGGTAATGGATCTCCCACTCTCATTTTTATCCAGTTACCTATTTTATGTTATGTATCTTAATTTCAATTTGTTCATATTGTAATATTTTATAAAATATCTAACTTACTATAAATTGTATGTATAAATTATTATATACCCATATTAATCTCATTAATACCATCCATGAACCTTTTTGTAACACATTACAATGTTGAAATTTAGTAAGGGGTTTCTCTCTTCTCTTTTCCATTCAAGCACCTTCTTTCTGATTAGCCTTTTGAATCTCAATTTGTTATTTTTTAATATCTTTATAATAATAAATATATTTTTAAATTTATTCTCTAATAATTATATACCATTTATCCCCTCTCATTATATCATTTTCCAAAGTCATTACCATGAAGAAGTTTAGTAATGGATCTCCCACTCTCTTTTTTATTCAAGCACATATTTTATGTTATGCCTATTAATTTCTATTTTTTAATCTTGGGATATATTATTAAATATACCTATTACAATAAATATTATGTATAAATTACAAGAGACAACTTTCAATCTAATTAATCCCACCTATGAACCATTATCTACACACGTTACCATGCATAAATTTATAAAGGGATCTCCCATACTCCTTTTTATTCAAGCACCTATTTTATGTTATGCCTATTAATTTCAATTTTTTCATGTTTTCATATGTTCTTCCATATCCAAATTAATTTAAATTTTATTTTTAAAATATGAGATACCCCTTTCACTTTCATTAATACCACCTTGAACCATTGTGTACACCCGTTACAAGGCCGAAATTTAGTAAGGAATCCTCTCCATCTCCAATTTATTCAAGAATATTCATTATATTATTCCTTCATTATCTAATTTCTATTGTTGGGATATTTTCTTCCATATCCTTCTTACTACCCTTATTATTTCTAAATGATGAGATACCCCTTTCACTCTCGTCAAGCCCTCCCATGAATATTAATGTTCCACCATTTTGCTGATGAAAGTTCACCACAATTTCCCATACCAAATAATTGTATAGTGAATACTCGTAAAAATTTACTATCAAGAATATTCACCTTTATGTAATTATAATTATTTTATTTGGGAGTTACATGTATTTATTCCACACTACTTGATCATGGAATAAAATGTGATGATAAATGATTCCATGTTGCATGATCTATGTGAAACACTTATGCATGTGAATAAAATGAAAGTGATGAGTGTGCCCATAATTATATAATGCTCTAATGAATTATGTAATGTTTTAGACTCATGAGACATCATTCAATGGATTATGGAGTGAACCTAATCCATCATGGGGCATTTTCCACCATGATCTCTTGTCAGTTATCCTTGACCAATGTCTATCATTCCATGTTTAAATTGTTTTCCATATTTTCCATGTTGACTTTATGATACCATTCTATATAATTCATTCTTGTTCATGTTAATGATTATCACCCTTTTTATGTCCCTGTTTATAATGAAAATTGGTTTCTTATATATTTATTTTAGGGGTTTTATTATTTTAAAATCATTTACCTAGATTTTACTACTTCCGAACGATCACTAATCAGTTTTGTTCATAGAGACAAAAAAACACAATGGATCTCATATCCACAATTGATCATGGAATTACTTTCGAAAGGCATTAGTTCATTGGGTAACTTGCACAATGAAACTTAATAACTCACATTGGTCAAGAGGATGCTATTTCAGGATTATCACACCCTTTGGGTGGAACTATTTTCCATTTTGGGTCTCTCTTATAGATTTAAGATTTGTTTAGGAATCCTTTTATAATTCCCAGGTATGTATGCATGAATCACTCTAAGGTAATGATCAATTATGAAAATGCATGGATATAGAATCATCTTTATTTATCCTATGTTCTCTAATGATAGGGATATCAATATGTATATGAGGATTTATGAGAGAAACAAATTAAGAGCATACTTTTAATCAAATTTCAATGGTTTTAAGTGTTTTATTAATAAATTAATCCTTGATTTTCAATGTTTTATTAAATAATTGTTAATTTGGAATGTTGAAAAAAATGGATTTAAAAGACTAAAAGAATGTTGTTTTTGAATTTTAATTTGATTATAGGTATTAAATGGTTGAATAATTCTTATTGCTTAAATTTCTTACTCCCTTTAGGGAATTTTTGTTAAAATTTGGTGTCCAAACCAAGAAGGCCATTAACTCGGACATCAAGCCTCATAGACATAACTAAAGAGGGATTTCTGACCAGGAATAACATAGGGAAGGCCCACATAGGAAATAATGGGAATGGGGGATCAAATCTGGTACTATAGTGGGTTGTGGGTGGTGAACCCCATGGAGAGTAGGGGTGTGATGAAGCCCACATAGGCCACGTGTGTCACGACCTATAGCTAAGTGTGTGTGAGTGTTTTCCAAAAGCACGACCTAGACCTAGGTTCTGAGTAGTGAAATCCTCCATAGGGGTTATAAGGGAGCTCGCTGCATGATGGAGTTTTTATGTGGGATTTCAGTGTAACCGTCCTCCGCTACACTCTACTGTTCTCTACCGCCTGACATCACTAGACGCCTCTGTTACTCATCATAACCACCATTGTCAATCACCCCGAGATTGTATTGACCCCCCATATTCATCTCCCCAACTCTCTACCAACATGGATCACCCCTTAGGAATCATAAAACCCCAATGTAATATTTTTGATGCCCCTCTGTCTACTATGAAGGTCGGAGTAAGGAGGAGACACAACTACTAACCACTGCTCACCATCACCCATGAAGGCCTCCACCTTCAATCTACCACTTCTCAATAAAATAATCACCATGGTCACACCCTAGAAAGACCAAGATTGATCTTAGAGCTTCTATCATCACCTTAGGTCACCTCAAATCACCTTATAATCCTCAAGTTACCCCATGAATGCATATTCAAGCTCCTCGATTCACTTTGAAGGTTGAGGGAAGATTTGGAGCACCACTACCAATATTGGCCATCATCACTTATCCATCCTTATGTCGTACTTTGTTCCCACCTTGTGGAACCTCCCCCAAGCCCTCCATGTAGCTCTTTTACCACCGAAGAATCTGCTGCCCACATGAATATATTTCATGCACAAATTTAAAGACCGGTGAACTACATATATTTAATTTTTCTACCATATTTCTCTCATGAGAAATCTCTATTGAGGGATCAGTGGTAGTTTCAAATGGTATGAGTGAATCCCTATTATGAGGGAGTATTGGTGATGTCCAGTAGCAGTAGTCACACTTATCATCATCCTCCAGCCATTGAAGTGGCCAGATGATCTTGAATACGTGTTCATGGGATTGGTCAATGTTTCTGAGGTAATCTATGGTGGCCCTAGGTGATAGAAGAGGCTCCAATATCGATATAGAGCTTTATAGTTTTCATCCATGGTGGTTCTTCGATGGAGTAGTGGCAGAGTGAAGGTGGTGACCTACATGGGTGGTGGTGAACAACAGTTAGTTTTGGTAGTTTCTTGTTCCTCTAACCTTCAAAATGGCCTAAGGAGCATTGAAAATATTACATGGGGGTCATCTGATGCCTAAAAGGAGATCCACGATGGTGTAGAGTTGCGACGATGAAGATGGTGATCGAGTGGATCTCGAGGTGATTGAAAATGGTGGTTCAGGTGAGTGGAAGGGGTGTTCGACGATGTTAGAGAGTGGAGTGCAGTGGAGGATGGTAGAGTGTAGAGGATGATGGCAGTGTTGCTCTACCACATCAAAATTCCATCATAGGACATGCATCCTAATAACCCTTAATGTGGATTTTTATTCTCAGAAGCCTACACTAAGGAGGGATCCTGGATGACACTCACACACACTTAACTGCGGTTCAAAACACATGTGGCTCATACAGTCTTCATCCTACCACTACATGTCATAGATATCACCACTTGTAGCCCATGATAGCATGATATTTGATCCCCCGTACCCAAAACTACGCATACATGCCTTCTTTATGCCATGCTTGGCCTATCAGGCCTCTCCAAGCCTTGATATGAGTCTTTCTAGTCGAGTTAAGGGATTGCATGGCTTGGCACCAAATTTTTACACAAATTCCCTAAAAATAGTATGAAATTTAAACAATAAGAAATATTCAAACATTTAAATATCAAGAATCAAATTCAACTTTTAAATAAACATTCATTTAGTCTTTTAAATCCATTCTACTTCCACATCACAAATTAACCATTATTTACTAAAAATTTGATAACCAAGGATTAATTCATTGATAAACCACTTAAAACCATTGAAATTTGATTAAAAACATTCACATAATTTATGTCTATCCAATACCTCCATAAATAAACCATGCTTTTCTTCAAGTATAAAATCTCAAAAATTAATTAACGAGTTCACGAATGTTATAAACATTAAAATTTCAATGTTTTAAAATCAAATGATTATCAAATTAAAATAAAAATTTCAAAATTCCACATAAAATATTAATTTAATTTCATAATTTTCAGGGAGATAATTAATTTAATAATTTTACGTTTCACCATTTCACAATTATGGAACTTCTCATCTCATTAATTGATGTTAATTAATTCATAGTTATTAAACATTCCAAATAATGATTTACATCACTTTTGAATCTTTTCACTCTTCACTCATAATAAAAATTCAATTAGAGTTATTATCATGTCATGAGTATATGCTCTATATACATAGTCTTGTAAATAAACTACTTTACCTAATTTATAAAGAAAAAAATAACTTAAAATCATGTGGGATTTCAATTCATGTTCAAATTTCTCTTAGGGTTATGGTTTGTAGGAATTGAAATTAAAAATCAGGGATCAAGGAGGAGGTTTATCTCTTAAATAAAAAATCATGATATCAAAAATAAAAGTGTCATGATATTATCCCCCTTAAATTGTACAAATTCCTAACATCCCCAAAAATGAAAGTAAAGATTCTGATTAAATTAAGCATAATGAATAATTTGTACACCCTATTGAATTTTTATCAACTTTTATACTTTTTTTGAAAGAATATTTTCCCATTTTTTTTAAAATTTATGCATATAATAAACCTCATATCCATCGCATAAACACATATGATAAAAATCATTAGTCTAGTAATGATGATTTTTTATTTTCCCAAATCACAAACCATATTTCTCATTTTTTTTTCTTTTTATCATTTTAACTTTTTTTATCTAGAGGGTAAAAATAATAATGTATAATACAAAAATTAGAAACCATTAATAAAACCCATAATTAACACCCCCACAGATTTTATTTACAATTTAAATAACCCATTCCACCAAAATTCCCTTCACCTCACACTTAAACTTTAAAATATCATGAAAATTCTAAGAGGATGGTAGGAATGGATAAAAAAGTATTGAAACATGGATTATCCTAAACAAGTTCATTTGTGGTTTCTATGGGATAAACAAGGACTTATTTAAATGTGGTATTTTGTGGATAAATTCTTTTCAAAAGATACCTCAATCATTTTAAATGTGTTTCTTCATAGTCATAGATTTGAAAAGTTCAAATAAAAGTTATGGTCAGTGAAATGTCCAAATATCACTTAATATAAATTTATCAAGATAAAATTAGATTTACTTGGTCTAGAAATCCTCTTGGGAAAGAAACATTTGATTTGGGACAATAACGCAAGGCATTATTAAGAATAAAAAATCAATTTACAGATATTATAGAAATTAATAGCATGAAAAATAGTTGGGAAATTTCATTTACATAAATCAATTCATTTCATCAAATCATGAGTCCTCAATTTATTACCCATTCTTCACATTAATAATTCAACTTTCCATTTTACTCATTTAGTCTCATTAACATTGAGATATAAAACATGGAATCATATTAATCCTAAGAAACTCGTGTCTTTCAAATTATTCAAGTGAAGCATAATTCAAACATGGGAATTTAATTTCAACTTTAAATATCAAAACATGTTTTGGGAAAAAATTAGAGAGTTTAAAAGATAAAAAAATGAAATCCTTTTCCCATGAAGATTATTAATCTTTACTCCTTTATTGTTTGAGGGTTTCCTTCTTCCCTTATGAACCTATAAAAAATTACCCAATAAATCATAAGGATCATGTCATTTATTTTCAAAAATATAAGAGTTAGTAGTATTCCTGATGGAATACTTCCTAAAACTAAAATTGAAATCTAAATTACTAGAAAGCAAGTAGAAAGGGATATGTCTTGGTATAATCCCCCAAGTGTGCCTAAATTTTTAATGCCTCTAGAGGGAATTACCAACTATTATCCAAAGTTAGATGGTGGATGAAGCTTATTTGATTTTAACCACTACATGTGGATTTTCCTAGATCATGATTCATTTCTAGTCTGGAGGAATGTACCATGGATATAGTATAACAGATCCTCCCCTTCATAATTAGGTATAGATTTCATGGATGTGGTAGGATGGAGTATGGATCACCCTCCTTGGTTTATACTTATGAAACATCCTCTTCCTCTTCTGGTGTAGTATTAATAGGGCCCGCATGAATTGAATGGTCAAAGGGGAAATAAACCTGTATTTTTACTTGAATAAAATTTTAATTTTAATTTTTAGTAAGTAATTTTTATCCTTCAATATGATAATCCTTTATTCTGATTTCCTCAGACTCAGCAACTTCAATCTCCTGATGGGGCACCTCAAATGTATATTCATCAAAATTAGGTAGATCCAAATATTCCTCAATAGGTGTATTTCTAGTTTTTTCATCTTCCTCTTAGTCATGGAAAAAAGTGGCCAAATATGAAAACTCAAAACTATAAGAAGCGATACCCAATTAAAATTTAATGAAATCAAAAAATAAAGAGTTTAAATAAATATCATATCCTTGAGTTATTTTGGTTCACTCACTACCTCATTGGTAAGTGGATTTTGATGTTGGATGGTGGAAAGTAGACAAAGGTCATCAGAATCCTCCATATTTTCTTCAAATTACATCACTGATTTGGTTTCCTTGTCTTCCATGGCTAGAGTTACATGCAATGGTACCATCAATTCTACTTTATAGGAATCGGGGTGATCATGTTGCACCTTGTATTAATTCTAAAAGTCATCCAAGCCTTTTTGATCTCTTGAAGTTAGCTCAGTAGGAAATTTTTTCTCATCATGAATACACTCTAGATTATCAAGGTATTTCTTGATTTGGAACTTCATATGGATGGGTTGTGGATACTCCATAATTTATCCCTTTACCTCTTTGATGTCTTTAGTAAAATTGGTCATCTCTAGTGGGACTTCTTTCTTGGACATCAGTTTTTGATAATCAATTTCGCCTTTATTGACCATATCTTCTAGTTCCTAAAATGAAATTATAGTGTTATGCTTATTAACCATAAGCCTTTACAGGTATTTGAGTTCATCAATAATTTATATGAGAACCAGATCTACATCATTTTTAAATACTGATTCCTTCACCTAAAAGTAATTTTTCCATTTATTGAAAAAAATTCCTTTGAAAACATCATGTATTTTTTTGTTTGTATTTTTATAAAAGAAATAAAATCAATCTAAAATATGAAAATAGAAAATGTAAAGTAAATAACTGATTATATCCCTGGAAAGTGTGCCATTTTTTATTAATTACTATCATAGGATGTGGAAAAATCAAATTAATTTATCTAGTGTAACACAGAGGATGACCATGATCATCTCACTTGAGGAGCATCTTAGTTTTATTCACTCAATAATTCTAAATCACTTAAAGTGTATCTTTTTGTTGGTTTTATTATATATTAAAACAATTATTAATATTGTGGGGTTTTAAATGATATGATGGTTTCAATTTTGGGTTCAATCATCATTCTCATTTATATGTTTGATTTTATTTTGGTACGTAAAACATGAAATCACATGATTAATTTCTATTATTTTTATTTAGAAATTGTGGAATATTTTAAATCCTAATCAATTCTCAATTCCACCTCCTTCGATAATTAAGGTTGATGAAACACCTTAGTCTAGGAGGTTTCATATTCTAGGACTTGTCTCTATCGATGTCATTTCATCCATTGATTAGTTCAAATACATTGTGTGAAGAACTAACCAATAAATAGAGGGAAAATAGATTAAAAATAATAATATAAATAGATTGAGTATTATTTCATTGGGGGAAATCGCCAAATCAGAGACATTTTCCTCACCCATGCATTTTAATCAAATCTGCCACAAACATAAAATAAATTTTAATAAAACTTCAAGAAAACCTTAACCTCCCTCGGTCCATGGTTCAAGGTCACACCCTCATCCTTTAGAGTAATAGATCACAATGGTGGAGTAGGAAGAAGATAATAATAAAATATAATATAATAAAATAAAGAATAAATATAAAAACAGTGAGGTTTTGAAAATAAAAGAAGAAGAAAAATTGGGCTATAAGAGAGAGAGAATAAAAATAAAATAGAAGAAGAGGAAGAAAATAACAAAAAAATAAAAAAATAAAAATTATAATGTTAAGAGTATAATAATTATTATTATTATTATAATAATGATAATAAGAATAATAAGAATAATTAAGAAGAAGAATTAAAAGAACAATAATAGAAGAAGATAAAAAAATGAGGGTGGATGGAACTTTATAAAAATTCATTAAATTTTATTTAATTAACTAAAATTAAAATTACAATTTAATTAAAACAAAACAAAAATAAAAGAAAATAATAAAATAAAACAAAAAGAAAACATGGAATACAAAATCCCGAGCCCATGGCTTGGTGAATTATTCTCCACCTTAGGGTGTTGACTGATGGTTTGGAAAGGGGGGAAAGGCATCCGTTTATAAGTATTGAGCAGTTATAGGCCTACATGAATCAATGAGGATCTTCTCAGTTTGAGATCCCAAATTATTCATGGAGGGCTCGGTGGTGATTCTATATAGTAGGTGTGAAGCACGGTAGTAGGAGGGAGTAATGGTGATGCAAAGCAGCGCCAGTGGTTCTCCTCATCTTCCTCCACTGTTCGAATTGGTCATAGGAGGACATATATACATTCATGGGGTCAGTAGAGTCTTTTGAGTGGATTTAAGACAGCCCTAGGTGATGGTAGAGACTCTAATATCAAGTTCAAGATTTCTAGGGTGCATACATGGTGGTTCTATAGTAGATTAGTGGTAGAGTGAAGGTGGCGGCCTGCATCGATGATGGAGAACAGTAGTTGGAAGTGGCATCTCCTTCTTCTTTCTGCTTTCATAGTGGCCAGAGGATCATAAAAAATATTTCATGGGGGTATTCAGATTCCTCAGAGGAGATCCATGGTAGTGTAGAGTTACAGAAATGAATATGGGGATCGATTCGAGCTTAGGGTGATTGAAAATAGTGGTTCAGGTGAGTAGAAGGGGTGTCTGGTGACGTTGGGCAGTAAAGCATGGTTGATGATGGTGGATCACAATAGAGGATGGCGGAGCATGGTAGTGAAAAATGGTGTTGTTGTCCTACATCTAAATTATTATACAAGGTCAGATCTATTATAACCCTCGATGCTACTTTTGGTGCTAAAAATCCTATAAAGGGTGGGCTCTTAGACAACACTCGCATACACTTACATACAGGTTATGACACACACATCTTGTGAGGGCTTTGTCTCACCCCTACTCTCCATGGGGTTCCCCATTTATGGCCCACTATAGCATGGTATTTGATTCCCTATTCCCACACCTGCCCGTGCGAGCTGGCCCTGTTCCATTCTTGGCCAACTGGGACTCTCTAAGCCAAAATATGAGGCTTGTTGGTAGGGTTGAGGGCTTGCATGGGTTTGGTAGTAAATTTTTACACAAAGTACCTAAAAAGAGTAATAAATTTAAACACTAAGAAATATTCAGAAATTTAATCATCAATAATCAAATTCAATTTTTAAAATGGCATTCTTTTTCTATTTTAAATCCATTTTGCTTCAACATTCCAAATTAACAATTATTTACTAAAACATTGGAAACCAAGGCTTGATTCATTGATAAAAAACACAAAACCCTTAAAATTTGATTAAAATATGCACATAATTTGTGTCTATCATTTTCCATAAATGGAACCCTTTTAGGAACATATTAGATATTCTTTGGTCTTGTATAAGGATGGTGTTGTTTTTAATCCATATAGTGAGGTGTTATGGAGTTTTCTATCATCAATGTAGATGGAAGTTGTTTTAATATCAATATTTAACCCATAAGTTGGGATTCCTACATATTTTCATGAGAGGAATCATAACCCACATAGTTTAGTTTAACTTAATGGGGCACAAAACCTTTTAAGGTCATGTGACATAAACAAACCATATAGTTCAATTTCTTGTGACAAGGATGTATAAGCGAAAGGTGCATAGTAAAAGTTTGGTGTGGGACTTATGCCAAGGCGACTTGAGGGACCCAGAAGAGATGTGTTCTCCATGGTGGATGTGACTCTACTAGAAATGTGTCCCAGGAGAGATTAGGTTTGATCTGGGGTGTTTGGTTTCGACCACATGGAATCTTTCTATGTGTCCGATTTGGATGAGAATCAAAGCCCATGTAGTTCGGTATGGGTTGGGGTGTACACCAAATAGAAGGACCATTTATGGTTACATGATTGGGGATTACCTTTGGAAGGATTCCCAATAAAAATTATTAGGGATTATAATATATAGTAGGCCCACTTAATGTTTGGGATCATTTGAATTTCTTGATCGTCGCTAACCTCTAAGCCCACATGAGTCATGATCGGTGTGAGAAACAAGAGGATGTAGTAGATCCGAATATCACAAAATACATGTTTTCCCTCTGGTGGAATGATGTTGGATCCCACAGGGATAGATAGGGGGGATTTTAGTGTGACCATATCCTCTATTATTTTATTAACTAAGATATTCACATTTGGTGATCCATCTAGATATGTATCGGGCTAGAGAAGAGGATAAAGAGTGTCACTGACCATAAGAAAGGATATGGGAATACTCCAAAAGGGATGTCATTGGTCCCTAGAGAAGAGAGGTGTGACCAAAAATAGACATCATAGAAGAAAAAGGCTAGTAGTTCCCCTCAATCTCTAGAATGGGTAGGTTGACATTATCACCAATGTCAGAACCGTCATTAGCAAAGGAATATAGACTTGAATACATTATGAGGGTCTGCCTTCTTGAGAGGTTACACATGTGAATCCACTAACCATGGCTATGTAGACTTAAGGTGGGGCACTGCTATGACCAATAATATGATCATACATGTGAGGTGGATTTGGAAGAGGCCTTGGCATGATTCCATCAGACTAGTTCATAGAGGAGACAAAGTGGGGCCTGATGATATGACAGAAGGGTGTGATTGGAGGTGGAGAGTCAAACGCCATAGGATGCCCCATTCCACATAGCATGTTCTTATATAGGATGATGTTCCCTCCACATATAATATTTCTATATGGGTGAGGGTATCATCCATATATCACCATGCTATGTGGACCCTAGGTTTCAACTACATAGCATGTCGCTATGCAGGTCTTGGTTCCAACCACATATCATGTTTCTATGCGGCATTGATTTCCTCCCACGTAGCATTTTTCTATGTGGGGAAGGGTTCTGCCCACAGAGTGTTTTTATTTTTGGGGTGCCTATCCGCAAAGGTTCAATCCATTTATGCCCTATAGAATGTTGTTCGAAAATTTGTTTTATGTTTTCGGTCGGTTGGATAATTTGTATTTCCTCTTTAATGCTATGTGGTGAGTTTACATGTTTGGAATCAGTGACTCTCTCCCAATTCATCTCTAAAGATCTATTTTTTTGTGTCTACTTCTCACCGCTCATATATTATTAATTTTATTAAGTTTCCCTTGGTGGTATTTTATATATTAACGGAGGAACTAGATCCTGGATTTGTCATTCATCTGTATTGGGTTATGGGGATTTTTTTACTGGATCCTAAGGAGGACACCTCGGCCTAAAAATGATTTTGTTTGTGGGGAAAATCGTTCGTGGGGAATAAATCACCATCCAAACCTTCAAATGACTTGGATTTGTTTATGAACATCATAGCTACCATATCATCTTGAAAACAATCTTATTTGTGGGTTTCTTCATGAAGCATAAGAATGCAATGCGGATCGGTGGTCCATATAGAGATTTTTAATACGCAGACCCTAACCGTCCTTTGTAGCTTCATACCCTTTATAATTATTCCTCAAAATTCTTATTATAGGTTTATTTATACCCTTTTTTAGGTTTTTTGAAATATCTTATTATTGTATGTGTAATTTTAAGGACCCAACAAATGCCACTCATTGAAATGGGTTCCGATCAGGATATAGAGAAGGTTATTTTAATGTATAAATTGGTTATGTGTTGAATCATTTTATAATATGCACGTGGAACCATAAGAGAGGACCACACCTATAAATAGGGTAATGGATCATTTTTCCTTTACTGATTTCTCTGCGAACTTGATCCCCCCCATAAACTCTTGATCGAAAACTACTTCCATGTAGCATTTCTCCTTTGCAGACGCCGATTCCATGAACTAGACCACATCACCCATAAAAAGTAATTTCTATCTCCCATATAGTGAGTAACCAGTTTCTCTATAGATGGAATTTCCAATGGATTGAATGCCTCTTAGTCTAATGCTTCACTAGACAACACTTCATAGGCCAGTTCTTTTCAAGCTTGTGGTCCGCAAGCCCGCACTTTACTGACTAATGGTTTGTGGGTTAGCACTTCGTGGAATGATGGATCACGGGCCAACTCTTCATGAATTGATGGTTCACAGTGGTTTATAAATTTACATTTTTTATGGATAATGACCCCTTTTACTCCCTGATTTTGCAGTAGAAAATGGGTAGATCCCTCACATTCCATTTATGCTACCAGTGGTTCTCTTTCCATTACTGACGAGAGGAGTAATGTCCTGATTCATTTTGTTAAAGACAATTCCAAAATCATAGGCGATCCATTCCATAACTCCTTTGTGGGACTTCTATGTGTATAAAAAAAGGGTTATCAAATCTCTAATTGACCAAATCATTATGGATTTGGGCTGCCATTCGACTCTTTGACTCTAGAATTGTGTATCAAAAACCAATCCACAACCCATATATTAAAAAATAACAATATTAACCAAGCCAACATCTCAGTGGGGGAGGGGATTCATCAGGGAAACCCACACTACTTGGTGTCTTTCGAACTATACTCCTAGATCACTGTAGGAAACTATGTGGTCACCAGATGAAAACATACACTATTATCACAAAATCTCACAAAAATCCACAACAATCGAGAAGATATGGTGGTTATCATAGCGGGATCTTCACCCTGGAGACTCATTTAGCCTATATTGGGGATGGCCTTTCTAGTTCCTCTTGAGTTGATAGGAATCTAAAAGTTGAATTGACGGTTGTGGGTCTGTAAAAAGATTTCTACGTTTTGCAGACTTACTCCCACTAAAATCAAAAGTTCATCCTGAATATACTTTGCAGATAGAGTATTGACACTAAAAACTTCTACTTTGTGCATGGGAAATACGATATCAGTCTCTGGGTTGTCTGACTTATTTCAGGTGTTCCCATCATGGGTGACATGTATGATGATTTTTTTAACCCCTTTGGCTTTGGATGATGTAGAGAGGACCCCCCTCTTTCCAAGAATCTTATCGAAAAGGAAATTGATCTATTGAAGGGTGACCCTCATCCAAAGTAGGATGTCCCATTTTATGATTAGATCAATGTATTTTCTATATTAAGTGGCTAGGATCCTTATGCAAGGAGTACAAGGACTTTCCTGACTATTGAGACCCAAAGGAGAATAGGTGCCTATTGGCCCATGCTTGAGGAGGATCAGTTGAACAAGAAGGTCTAGAAGATCATCCCCAATGTCAATCGGATATTCTGACTGGCTTACTTTCATGCCATTTTTTTGATTGGTTGGATGTTTTTAGTGCATGATTATGGTACTCAGGTTAGGGTCAAAATTTTCATAATAGAATCTCAATTGGACAATGGAAGGTGTATTAACCTCTCCATCCTAATTTTGGAAAATATTTACCATTTTTTGGGATGGATTAGTGAAGGTAGGTCACCATACTAGATTATGGGTCCCTTCCAAGTTATCTAGGGCTAGGTGGTAGCCCATCTTGGAGGATATAGATATATCAACACTCAATATCTCCCTGAATCTATTATCAAACCATATCTCTAAAGAATAATTGGGGTAATGGCATCATATTGGATTGAGCGAGAAACAATGGATCAGCTCAACTATCATGACTATTTTACCTATGATCATTACATTCCCCCTTTTGGTACTTGGGTAAATGATGAATCTGGGGACCACTCCAGGAAAGGATATCTTATCTATTTGAGAGAATGTATTTTAGTTTTTAGGATTTATGGGGATATTATATGTGATGGGTATGTAACCTAAGGATTTCCATGTAAATTTAGCTATGTTCAGATGAGGTTTCCTTCAACCATCAATAGTGTCTTCCATGAGAAACACTTAATAGTAGTTAGACAGCTCAGGTTGACGTTTAATTAAGGGGAAACATGATACCATATTGGGCTTCCAACTTATATGGGTTTTAATCCCACGCTTAGCTAATCTTAGGACAAGTTCTAGAATCAATCATACCCCAATGATAAATTAGAAAAATCAATCCGTATTTCCCAAGTTCAACAAGTGCATGAGGATAAAAGGAATAAAATAAAAATAGTTGGGCATTCTAGTCCCAGGTGGCAGACAAGAAAATACCTATTTTCTGATCCCCCAAGGATGATTTTGAAGGTCTAGAGTTCAACATCACATGTTTTTTGGTGTTGAATATCAAAGTAAATTATGCATTCTTATTTATGCATATTTTCTATCAGCATGAAGAAAATGGGATTATTTGATGAGTTACGATTCATCTCATTCTCTATGGTGATTTCTGAAGGAAAAGTAGGTATCATTAGCTGGATATAGTTTTGTTTACATGCTTACCACTATCTCTTATACATATGTCCCTGAGAGGGTGGATTCAAATCTTCAATCCCTTGATGACTCAATCCATTCCTTGAAAAATGTTATATATATTATCGGTGAGTGATTAAAATGGTAAGGTTTGAGGTCAATGAGGATGAAGAGGATGATACACACACCTTCAGTGGAGTTGATGAAGTTGACCCCTACCATAACTGGGGTTGGGAAAATTCATCATTCCCACCTGGGGTCTCGTAAGTACCCATCCCCATAAGGTTCTATGGCGACTGAGGTTCCTAGAAAGAAAGCATATTGGCTAGAACCAACCCCACTTCCGAGGGTGGATCTCCCAGAATTATCCATTCCAATCACATCATCATTCCCATGGGATTAGAAATCATGGGATTCCTTGATAAAAAAATTTGTTGAATATATTTGGGAAATTATTCGGGAATCAACCATTGAGCTTACAGGATTTGGATTGATCACCACTCCTTCATGGATCACTGCTCAGAAAAATCCTCATGAAGTAGGTATATATATGGAATAGATGGACACCTGCATTCACTCATGAAAGGATAAAATTTACTGGTTAGAGTGTGTAATAGACATGGTGATCATTATTGTGGGGTGATATGATGCCTATGAAGAGGTAATTTGGTTTTTTGTAACAACTTTTACTCTTCTTACTATCATGACCTTGAACCCATACTCTTGGTACTTGTAGGAGTCTAGCGATATTTGGGATCATGTTTCTTCCCAAGAGTACAACACAAGGGGCTGGGGGAACATCACTTCGAACGTAGGAGTCACCGTAGAGGGAACCCCTGGGGTAAGAGAGCATATGGAGGCAGTCATTTTTTGATCCTATGGGAGAATTTCCAACCCAACCCCACTTGTTATTCCATCAAAGGGATCATCCTCATGGATCACCATGAAGTATCAATATACAAGATACTTATTGATATGTCTATTTTCATGTATAATAGGTGACTGTTGCATCACTTTAATCAGCTATCATGTTATGTGTTGTCACGACCCCCTCCCACAAAATATGCCCCTCCTAAGATGGAAATGGTGAAAGGGAGATAATGACCCTCGAGTCCAACCTCCAGTAGGCCCTGGGGTGGCGACTAGAACCAAGGGTATGAGATTTCACAAATATGGGAGGCATTACCCTTTTTATTATTTAAGATCGGGAAATAGGAAAAGTCAACCGCCAAAAAGAAAAAGAAAAAGTGTATAGAAATAAACCCAAACCAATCCCAAATGCATGTTTAAATATTTCTGAAATAAGGTACAAGTACAAGAAAGCTCAAAAAGTACAATACCAAAAGAAACAAGAGTACATGAAACTGCAACAACTCCAACTGTTCCGACTAGTAGGGTCTCGCATGGCCCTGGTAGTCCTCCTGGAAACCTGAAAGTAAATGTAGGGTGAGTATACAAGTATACTCAGTAGGGAAACATAAATCTCTCATGCACAAGTGGGGGAGACATCCTAATGTCCCGTGAGAATAACCGAACAAACCAAAACCTAACAAGGAATTCTATCCACCCAACCTCACCAGCCACACTCACTAAAAACACAAACAATAGGTAGTAGTGGTATATAAGATCAAGATTATTGGGTACCCCACACCATTTCCCACTAGTTAGTTGCTATTCTTAATGGAGAACGTCCTGACGATGCCACACTCTTACTGCCCGCACACAACTGGGCCTCAAGAACCACATACCCCGCCCGCACACACCTGGGCCTCATAACCACACATCCCGCCCGCACACACCTGGGCCTCACAACCACGTATCCCTCCTGCAAACACCTGGGCCTCAAAACCACGTATCTTGCCCGAACACACCTAAGCCTCATCCCGAAGGTTCTTGGGAAATAGTAAAACCTACCTGAAGATTCTTGAGCTAAAACCACCCCAATTGAAACCTACCCGAATAATCTTGGGTGTAAGGTAGCCTCAATCCATCACAGCCTAGGGAAGAAGGTGCAGGAAGGAGCTAGTAACTAAGGGGAAATCACCCTCTCCCATGAAATGGGAGTGTTCGGCACTAAGTTCTCAACATGGGTGGGGTGAGATAAAACACAAAGATACAGATATATATATATATATATATATATACCAAACACTCAGCCCAATCTATGAATTCTAAACAGAGATACGGAGCACGTGCCTCGACACTACTATCACGAAGTATGCATACAACGAACAATCCTGAAACCCCATTTAAGTTATCATGTTTCAAAAAAATCACTTTATTAGTTCCTTAACTACTGGGAAACTATCCACAACCAACCACATCGATCATTCGTAAAGCATATCCCTGCCATCCACAAATCAAGTTAGGAAAACACAAGCAACACAACCAAGTCCCTTCTTATTAACCAACCAACCCATTTATTATTATTCTCGTTCCATTACCATGACCCGCCATTTATTAACTCTTCCACTTTTTATTTATTATTCACAACCCATAGTTCGTTTATATTCAAACTTATCCCTGTAGCCCCACTGCCAACCAACATAACCACAACCACACTATACATCATCATCCCTTTAATACCATTTATCACAGCCCCGCTGCCCATCACCAACATAGTATTCACACCAACCCAAAACAAAGATAACCACATCCCCGCTACTCGCCTGATCCACAACAACCCACAAAACACCCCCATCACATGCCACGTATCCAAGCCAACACCCACATGTTCATTATTCCATTTTGTTCAACCGGGGTGATCACACAAGGGTTCCGGATTTTAAATTAGCCAACTTTACTTGATTATCCAAATTCCACATTAAACAAAGTTCCATTCACAAAACGGTCTAGAAGATAGGGCAGAATTTAATTGTTAAAGCAAAGGCCCCCAACGACCGTGATTTTCAGTAGGCATAAGCCTATTCAATTCACAACATAACAATAGGATAAACAAAGATAAACATAACAACTTCCCCATCCCCGTTCCTTAACCAGTTATTATCTTCGTTTAATGGTTCAATCATTTCTCATGAAAACAAGAGGATACCCAACCCGCATGATGTACAATTTAGAGAGATGAAGGTAAGATCCCTACCTCAACAGGTTCTGATAACAATGCTCCCCCCGGATCAACCTTAGAAGATGTCTGTCGGCGTCCGTTGCTTCTAGAAAAACCTGGAAAAACCTCCTCGGGTGGAAGCTGGGAAGGAAATGCCGAAGTAAAGACAACGGATCCAAGCTCAAAAGTTCCACCTAGTCGTTATGATCCCGTGGCCACTGGAAGATCAAAAATCGGAGCTCGGATGAAGAAGTTATGGAAGAAAAAGAGCCTTCGAGTCTCTTGGGAGAGCTCTGCTCAGAGGAATGGGGAGGAGAGGGGTGAGTTCAAAAGAAGGATAGGGGTGAGTTGAAAAGGAGGAGAGGACCCCTGATTTTATAGGCATGAAAAACAAAAGTACATGGTGTGTACTTTATGGTACACGGTGTGTACTTGGCCATTTCACACGGTCACCACGCGGCTTCCAACACAGACTTCAATGAGGAACACATCTGTTGACTGGTCAACACACGGTTTGAAGGTAACGCATACGCGGGGAGGGACTACCCAACATGTAGTATTGGATACATGGCATGTACTCATTTATTTCACACGGAAAGGACACAACTCCAACACGGAACACGACCATTGACTAGTCAACACACGGTTTGAGGGTAACGCATATGCGGGGAGGGACTACACGGCATGTAGTATTGGAAACATGGCGTGTACTCATTTATTTCACACAGCAAGGACACATCTCCAACATGGAACACGGTTGTTGACTGCTCAACACACGGTTTGAGGGTAACGCATACGCGGGGAGGGACTACACGGCGTGTAGTATTGGGTACACAGCGTGTAGCCACTTATTTCACACGGCAAGGACACGACCTTCTACACGGGGTATACCCGGCGAGGGGGTACACAGCGTGTACTCACACTACACGGCGTGTAGTTTCAAAATTCTGAAAAGTGTGGGAAAAGTCCATTTTACCCTCCAGAACACTTCGTGACCTTCTTTTTGACAAATAAAAGGGTCGGAGAGGTCCGGGCCATTACATCAGATGCCTCTTAAAACATTCTCGTCCCCAAGAATTCAAAAGCCAACCCAGACGAACCCAACAAGATACTTCTTAGGGCCCTCATTATAACAGGAACCCAACCATCAACCCTAATTATAGGTGTTAGTAATTCCTTCTCCTATGTCGAGATATTATCCGCTTTAGGTGGCACTAAATCTCCTGCATGGGTTTAATTGCGTCCGCATTAATGCGTATCAATTTAGGATTGGGTCTTCCCACTTACATATATTAGGATTTTCCAACTTACACTGTCCCCAACACCACACAACCCACACACTACCCGAACATGTGGTTTGGGGAAAAATTCGTCTTTCCTATGTTGAGATATTATCCGCTTTAAGCAACACTGACTCACCCACACAGGTGCAATCGCATCCTCATTAATGCGTCTCGATTAAGGATCAGGTTTTTTCCTTTTTACCACATATCCGGACATGCTACACACTTTTAGAGAACAAGGAAACAAAATTTCTCACAACCAACAAGCCAAGAATTCCATATATCAAAGGTACAGAGTACAACATCAAAACAAAGCTCAGTAGAAAAAGGAAAAACACAATTCAAAACAACTCTGGGTACTGAGCAGGCATCTGAGCCTCCCGCTCCCAAGTGCTCTCCTGAAGGCCTCCATGCCTCCACAACACACGAACCAATGGAATGGTTCATCCACGGAGAAACTTCTCTTTACAATCCTTGATTCTAAATGGTCATTCCTCGAAGGTCGTTTCATCTCCCATATCTAACTCTCCCCAGTCGATAACGTGAGAGTCATCGTGTAAGTACCGATGAATCTGGGAGATGTGGAAGATGTCATCAACCTTCTCCAACTGAGGAGGCAGGGTTAGCTGATATGCCACCTCACCGACTCTCCTCAACACCTCTAAAGGTCCGATGAACCTAGGGGAGAGCTTACTCCCTTTCCCAAACCTCCACTGCCCCCGTCGAGGGGAAACCTTCAAGAACACATGATCTCCCCCCTCGAACTCCAAGGGCCTCCTCCGATGATCAGCATAAGACTTCTGTTGGTCCTGAGATGCTTTCATCCTCTCCCGTACAAGCTGGACTTTCTCTGTGGTGCTCTGCACTACCTCTGGCCCAAGAGCACCTGTCTCACCAACCTCTGCCCATCAAATGGGTGAACGACATGGTCTTCCATACAAAGCCTCAAACGGTGCCATGCTAATAGTAGATTTGAAGTTGTTGTTGTAGGAAAACTCTACTAAAGGCAAGTGTCGTACCCATGACCCTCCGAAATCCAGAACGCATGCCCACAACATGTCCTCCAATGTCTGGATAGTCTGCTCTGTCTGCCCGTCGGTCTGGGGGTGGAAAGCAGTGATAAGGCATACCTGGGTGTCAAAAGCATGTTGTAACCCCCTCCATACTCGAGAGGTAAACCGAGTATCCCGATCTGAGATGATAGTCTTCAGAACTCCATGCAAACTCACAACCTCATCTACGTACCTATGTGCTAAGGTACTCACCGGGCCTGACTCCTTAATTGCTAAGAAGTGAGCTGATTTCGTCAGACAATCCACCACCACCCAGATAGCATCATAACCTCCCTAAGCTCTGGGTAGTCATGTTATGAAGTCCATGGAGATGTCATCCCACTTCCACTCAGGGACATCTAATGGATGAAACAAACCACTGGGAACACGGTGTTCATCCTTTACTTGCTGAAACACTTGGAACTTAGCCACAAACTCCGCCACTGCCCATTTCACCCCTTTCCACCAAAACTATTCCATCAGGCCTCGATACATTTTTGAAACTCCCGGATGTACTGCCAAGGCTGAACTATGGAACTCACGGATAACTCTCTCACGCATCACCTCCGGAACAAACAACCTTCCATGGAAAAGCATCCGATGTCGGCTGTCCTCTGACCATGCTTCTGGAGCATTTCCCTGATCGACACAATCCCGCATCACTTCTGCCTCAAAGTCCCCCCACTGAGACTCTTCCACCTACTGTAACAAGGAGGAATGCATCGTCATCTGAAACAAACAGCCTCTAACACCTTCTACCTTGGCATCCAAGTGCAAGGAAGCCAATTCTCCCATCACTTTCCAAGCATCAGCGGATTCCCAAACCACTTCCTTATGTGACTTCCTGCTCAGGGCATCGGCCACAACATTTCCCTTACCTTCAGTGTAAGAGATCTCGAAGTCATAGTCTTGGAGAAACTCGACCCATTTTCGCTGTCGTAAGTTTAGGTCACGCAGAGAGAAGATATAATGTAAGCTCTTGTGATCTGAGAAGACCATAAAGCGCTCTCCAAAGAGGTAATGTCACCACAACTTCAGTGCGAACACTACTGTTGCAAGATCCAGGTTATGGGTGGCATAGTTACACTCATGAGGGTGCAACTTCCTAGACCCATAACAGATCACACCCTTCTTCTGCATCATCACACACCCCAGACCAAGGCCAGAAGCATCACAGAACACCTCATACAACAACCCTTCCTCTGTAAACATGAGTACGGGAGCACTGACCAACTTCTCCTTCAGGTAGTCGAAAGATTTCTGGAAATTCTCGCTCCATAGAAAGACTTGGTTCTTCCTAGTCAAAGTTGTAATTGGAGCAGCAACTCGAGAGAAGTCTCAAACGAACCTCCGATAGTAACCTTCCACCCACAGGAAACTAACACCTTCCGCCATGCTCTTGGGTGACACCCAAGAAACAACTACCTCCACCTTCGACGGGTCCACTGAAACTCCATGCTGAGACACTACATGTCCAAGGAAGTTTACTTCTTGTGTCAAGAACTTACACTTAGACAATTTCCCATAAAGTTGGTGGTGTCAAAGGACTTCTAAGACAACCCCGAGATGCTCAATGTGCTCCTCCTCTAATCTTGAGTAGATCAGGATGTCATTGATAAACACAATGATGAACCGGTCCAGAAACTCTCTAAAGACAAAGTTCATAAGTCCCATGAACACAGTCAGTGCATTCGTAACTCCAAACAGCATCATTACAAACTTGAAGTGCCCATACCTGCACATGAAAGATGTCTTCAAGATGTCATTTTCCTTTACCCTCAACTGATGATATCCAGATTGTAGATCAATCTTAGAAAACCAACCTGCTCCCCTCAGTTGTTCAAAGAGATCATCTATCCTTGGAAGGGGGTAACAGTTCTTGATCATTACCTGATTCAACCTTCGGTAGTCTATGCATAAACTGAGACCACCATCTGACTTCTTCACGAACAAAACTGGAGCACCCCATAGCGATAGGCTGGGTCGAACGAAACACTTCTCCATTAGATCGTCAATCTAAATCCTCAACTCCCGCCACTCCGAAGGTGCAATCCTATAACGGGCCATAGAAATCGGACGGGCACCAGGCTGTAAGTCTATCCCAAACTCAACATCCCGCCGGGCGGGGGGGGGGGGGGGGGTAGAGTCACAACCTCCTCAGGAAAAACATCGAGGAATTCCCCAACAACCTCTGGGACATCCATCATCTCCGTATCAGCTAGAACCTTTGATAACATGCCTAACAAGGAAAGGAGAGGCTCCACACGCCGGCTTCCCACCTAATAGCTCCTCTCGCCAACAAAAGATACACACTACCTGTCCACGTTGAAGAACACGACTCTTCTTCGGAAGCAGTCGATAATGGAACTAATAGAAAACAACCAGTTGATGCCTAGGATGACATCGTACGGGTGCATCTGTAGCAAAAGAAGATCCCCACTAGATTGATGTGGTCCCAACGTCAGCCCACATCCCCGGAAAACACAAGATACGCTGGTCTGGCCACCAACTGGTGTACTCAACACCAGGGGTATGGAAAGTCTCTCTACTTCTAGTCCCAAAGCATGGGCTAGAAAAGGTGCAACAAATGAGTGTGAAGCTCCCGAATCAAAAAAATCAGAAACAAGAGTGATGAAAAAACAAATAGTACCTCAAACCACCTCTGGTCTTGTTGGAGCTGTCAACTCTGCTACGTGAAACTGTCCACGCCTAGCTCCTCGGCCTCTCTGATGTCGACCACCTCCCCGACCACATCCTGGTCGAGGTCATTGAGGGGCCCCCTGAGGTCAGCCTCCTCCTGCAAAGTTTTCCCTCGGGGGAGCAGGGTCCCACTGCTGCTGGAAGGGCCTCGCTAGAAACTGGTACTGTTGAGGCGGGCGCTGAACCTTCCCACCTCCACCATACTGAGATGGAGTCGGGCACCGACTCTAAACATGCCATAAACCTCCACAAGAAAAAAAATTCGGTCCTGGGCTTGTGAACAAGGGACGAGGACCCAAAGATCTAAACTGGAACTGCTTGGGCCTACTCCCTATTGGACTGAACCTAGAAGGTCCCGTCGCAGGAGACCTGCTACTGACTGCCTTCCCATTCGACGAACCTGGCTGGATCCCCTCTCATAGTGCACCTCCCAGTGAATGCATCCTCTCTACAACCTCTGCCTTCTTCTATACTTCCAAGTACGTCAGAAGGTTGAAGGGGGTGATAACATACTGGAGCGAAGGACGAAGCACCTCCTCCAAACGTCTCGCCCGAGACTCCTCATCCAGGAAGAGATCTGGAGCAAATCATTAGAGATCCTTGAAATTTATCCCTAAATCTCATACAGACATACTCCCCTGCTGAAGGGAGATTAAATCATGTCGATTCTCTGCCTTGATCATGGAAGAAAAGAATTCCTCTCAGAATTCCTCTCGGAATTCCTTCTCAAAGTCAGCCCATGGAACCTCTGTCTCTATCCTCTCTCCGAGGTAGAGTGTCCACCACTGTCGCGCCACACCTCTCAGCTGACTAACTGCTAGGGGAACCCAGTAATCCCTCGGAGCACGAATCAAGGTAAAAGAGATCCCTAGATCCTCAAGCCACCCCTCCATCTCCATATCTGAAGTACTACCCTCATACATCTTAAGGGTCTATCGCTAGAAAGAATGGAGAGTCCTCTGCCACTGGTCATCTTCCTCCGCTCGGTCAATCCTCGATTGATCGACTACCTGAATCTGCTGGGCCTCGGCTTTCTGAGTCACCCGGGGATGACGTCCAAGTGCCATAGATGTATGGTAAACAAGGATCTCCTAAGCCCAAGTAGCAAGGAATTTCTCAAGGTTTCATTTTATCATTTTATATCAATTTCTTTCCCAGAACACCCAAATCAAGTAAAACAAAATCATGATGATGCATGTACCTTCCCTAGGGTTTCTAACCTGCAATCAATGTAGTCTCACTTGGTCGTTCGGTAGGATCAGAGTCCTCGCATCGGATCAGAGGGGGCCCTAAAATCTCGTGTCCTAGTCGGTCTTCCTTGGCCTATGTCACGCACCAAGATTAACCAACATTGTTTCCCTACCATCCCATGCAATCCTCATTGTTCCTAACTCCAAAATCCATCCTATCTCTTAACCATCACCTCTGATACCATTCTGTCACGACCCTCTCCCACAAAAGATGCCCCTCCTGAGCTGGGAATGGTGAAAGGGAGATAATGACCCCCGAGTCCCGCCTCCAGTAGGCCCCAGGGTGGCGACTAGCACCAAGGGTATGAGTTTTCACAAATATGGGAGGCATTACCCTTTTTATTATTTAAGATCGGGAAATAGAACAAGTCAACCACCAAAAATAAAAAGAACAAGTGTATAGAAATAAACCCAAACCAATCCCACATGCATGTTTAAATAGTTCTGAAACAAGGTACAAGTACAAGAATACTCAAAAAGTACAATACCAAAAGAAACAAGAGTACAGAAAACTACAAAAACTCCAACTGTCCCGATTAGTAGGGTCTCGCACGGCCCTAGTAGTCCTCCTAGAAAGCTAAAAGTAAACATAGGGTGAGAATACAAGCATACTCAGTAGGGAAACCTAAATCTCTCGTGCACAAGTGGGGGAGACATCCTAATGTCCCATGAGAACAACAAAAGAAACCAAAACCTGACACGGAATTCTATCCACCCAACCTCACTAGCCACGCTCACCAAAAACACAAACAACAGGTATTATTAGTATATAAGATCAAGAGTATTGGGTACCCCGCACCATTTCCCACTAGTTAGCTGCTCTTCCTAACGACGAACGTCATGACACTTCCACACTCTTCCCGCTCGCACACACCTGGGCCTCAAGAACCACATACCCCGCCCGCACACACCTGGGCCTCATAACCACACATCCCGCCCGCACACACCTAGGCCTCACAACCACGCATCCCGCCCGCACACACCTGGGCCTCACAACCATGTATCCCACCTACACACACCTGGGCCTCATCCCGAAGGTTCTTAGGAAATAGTAAAACCTGCCCAAAGAGTCTTAGACTAAAACCACCCCAATCGAAACCTACCCGAAGAATCTTGGGTGTAAGGTTGCTCAAGACATCATAGCCTAGGGAAGAAGGAGCAGGAAAGAGCTAGTAACTAAGGGGAAAACACCCTCTCCCATGAAATGGGAGTGTTCGACACTAAGTGTTCAATATGGGTGGGGTGCGATAAAACACAAAGATACAGATATATATATATATATATATATATATATATATATACGAAACACTCATCCCAACCTATGGATTCTAAACAGAGAGACGTAGCACGTGCCTCGACACTGCTATCACGAAGTATGCATACAACGAACAATCCCAAAACCTCATTTAAGTTTTTATGTTTCAACAGAATCAGTTTATTAGTTCCTTAACTACTGGGAAACTATCCACAACCAACCACATCGATCGTTCATAAAGCATATCCCTGCCATCCACAAATCAAGTTAGGAAAACACAAGCAACACAACCAAGTCCCTTCTTATTTACCAACCAACCCATTGATTATTATTCCTGTTCCATTACCATGACCCACCTTTTATTAACTCTTCCACTTTTTATTTATTATTCACAACCCATAGTTCATTCACATTCAAACCTATCCCTACAGCCCCGCTGCCAACCAGCATAACCACAACCACAACCACACCATACATCATCATCCCTTTAATACCATCTATCGCAGCCCCGCTTCCCATCACCAACATAGTATTCACACCAACCCACAACCAAGCCAACCGCAGCCCTGCTACTCACCTGATCCACAACAACCCACAAAACACCCCCATCACATGCCATGTATCCAAGCCAACACCCATATGTTCATTATTCTATTTTTTTCAACCGGTGTGATCACACAAGGGTTCCATATTTTAAATCAGCCAACTTTAGGTGATTATCCAAATTCCACATTCAATAAAGTTCCACTCACAAAACGGTCTAGAAGATAGGGCAGCATTTAATTGCGCAAGCAAAGGCCCCCAACGACCGTGATTTTCAGTAGGCATAAGCCTATTCAATTCACAACATAACAATAGGATAAACAAAGATAAACATAACAAATTCACCATCCCCATTCTTTAACCAGTTATTATCTTCGTTAAATGGTTCTACCATTTCTCATGAAAACAAGAGGGTACCCACCTCGCATGATGTACAATTTAGAGAGACGAAGGTAAGATCCCTACCTCAATAGGTTCTGATAACAACGCTCCCCCCAGATCAACCTTAGAAGATGTTCGTCAGCGTCCGTCGCTTCTGAAAAAACCCAGCAAAACCTCCTCGGGTGGAAGCTGGGAAAGAAAGGCTGAAGGAAAGACAAAATATCCAGGCTCAGAAGTTCTGACTCATCGTTACGATCCTGTGGCCACTGGCAGATCGTAAATCGGAGCTCGAACGAAGAAGTTATGGAAGAAAAAGATCCTTCGAGTCTCTTGGGAGAGCTCTGCTCAGAGGAGTGGGGAGGAGAGGGGTGAGTTAAAAAGGAGGAGAGGACCCCTCCTTTTATAGGCATGAAAAACAAAAGTACATAGCCTGTACTTTATGGTACACGTCATGTACTTGTCCATTTCACACGGTCACCACGCGGCTTCCAACATGGCCTTCAATGTGGAACGCGGCCATTGACTGGTCAACACATGGTTTGAAGGTAACGCATACGCGGGGAGGGACTACATGGCATGTACTATTGGATACACGGTGTGTACTCATTTATTTCACATGGCAAGGACACGACTCCAACATGGAACACGGTCGTTGACTGGTCAACACAGGGTTTTAGGGTAACGCAGACACGGAGAGGGACTACATGGCGTGTAGTATTGGATACACAGCGTGTACTCATTTATTTCACACGGCAAGGACACGGATCCAACATGGCACACGGCTGTTGACTGGTCAACACACGGTTTGAGGGTAACGCATACACAGGGAGGGACTACACAGCGTGTAGTATTCGGTACACAGTGTGTACCCATTTATTTCACACGGCAAGGACACGATCTTCTACACAGGGTATATCCGGCGAGGGGGTACACGGCGTGTACTCACACTATACAGAGTGTAGTTTCAAAATTATGAAAAGTGTGGGAAAAGTCCATTTTACCCTCCAAAAAACTTCGTGACATTCTTTTTGAAAAAGGAAGGGCCATAGAGGTACGAGCCATTACATGTGCTTCCATATGCTAACTAATCACCTTGCACAAAGATTTATGCAAATCGATTGAGTCAGAAGGCAAGAACCAACCTGAGGCATGCAACCCCTTCTACTCCAGAGACAAACATGATACTATTAGTGGTTGTTGCTAAATGATATAGGGAACCCAATACAATTAAGTCCAATATGGGGATCTTAAGCACCAAAGGGAAATCACATCATGATCAAACAACATATGTCCTAGTAGTAGGATATCATTCATTGTTATATGCTTTGGTTGAGCATATTGAACCTATTTTTATATAGAGCACCATTGTGGAAGATACAATAACTCATATTCAAGAGGAGTTATAACCAACTGTTCTATCTCATTCTATGATTATTATCCCTACGATATCACTATCGGTAGTGATATTATATAGATCACAGAACTATTTAAAAATGATCCTACACCTTGGGTGTCTCTATAATAACCTAAAGTCATCCTATAGATGGAGGACACAACATCCATTTTTCTAGGTGATGGAAAAATAGTGGTTAATAATGTCGATGTTCTGTAGAATGAAGGTGAGTTTCACATTCATCTAATCCTTTATTTTCCATTTTATATTTAGTTATTAAACGTTTTAAACATATATATTTAGGATTAATTCCAAAATATTATCTATCCACAACTGTTGCTTTAACATCTCATCATCATGATTCTGCAAATGACTCAACTTCTGCAAAAATACAAGCATACTAAGGATGCTAATTGAAGACCATCTCTAGTGGTCTTTATTCCTAAATATATTCTTCCAACCAATATTGATTCTTAGGTGGACTAGGAGGATCTGAATGACCTTATTATTTCCCATTAGAAAATATAGAGAGATATATGGAGCTAATTTCTAATACCCCCTCAAAAACATATCGGTGAAACTACCAAATTTTAGTCACCTATTTTCATTTCTTGAGTATGGAGGGTTTTATTATTATTTCATCTATAAAATTGTGAAACATATGAATAATACCTGGGAAAGAACTAGCATTCTCCATTCTCACATTTCAAATGTAGAGATGATGAATCATCTTCCCACATCTAGGAAGATACTTCTTAATGAAGTTTTTGAGCATTCAGGGATAGCCATGAGGTGATCGGGTGAAGTTGCAAAGTAGAGTACCTCATCAGACTGATTTTTTCAAGAGGTGGAGTGCCTTAGTTAATAACTGGAGTGGATTATGATTTAATTATATCACACCTAGGTAGTTTTTTATGAATTGAAATGGTTGGTGGATGAGGAGGAAAAGGCAATATTGGATGCTGTTGAGAGGACAAAGGCACTATGGGCCGGTGCTAATGCTAAGACTACAACCATTTCGGAGCTCCACCAAGCCATAGAGTACATGAACCAAGAATTACATCAACTTTTTGAATATGCTATGTAGGATCTATAATCACAATGTTCTACTAATATGGGGAGACTCTAGGATGTGGATTCTCCTTCGTTCTCATTTAATAAAATGAAAACTTGTTTCCCCTCCAATGTTTATCCTTTATCTTTTTCTCTAATGCCAATCAATCACATATGGTCACATTTTGGAAGATAATATGCACTGGGTATGAATTTCAATCACAATTTGGGATAACCAAATTAATATTATCTTGTAATGATTTAATTTTTTCTGAAGTTGAGGGACTCAGTGAGCATAGTTTTGACTGTTTTTAAGGTTACATGTAAAAACCTACAAACTTTGTGTCTTTTTTGTTACCATACTAATTTTTTCCTAAGCCCACTATGTTTTAAGCTTAGTAGATGTAACATTAAGTTTTCTTAGGATAACCTTTTTGGGTTTTAAACATAATTTTTTTTCCTTTTTACTTTTCTATTGATTGCCCAATTTTTTTCCAAAACTGTGAAAAGTAAAGGTCTAGCGAGTTGGTAAAAAGCTTTTACCCTAGTGCCCTTTGCAGGTTTTTAACCTAGAGAGTACCAAGTATCTTTTCAATGGTAGTTTATTTTCCTACAATATGGACTAATATAATTGTTGTTTTAGATTAAACAACTTTTACCATGAATTGTGGGGCGAGGACCCCAATAGTGATTACTTGTCAAGAACGTACTAATATTCTTTAGACACGAATAGGGGATTTTTAGACCCTAGTTTTTGGATTTTTAAATCCAATACCTGATATGGGGAAATTAAACAATGAGTAACTATAATAAATTATTTCATCATGATGTTGGCGAGGAATACAGAGTTAGGAAACTCCTCTCCTTAGGGCCAATTTTTCTTTGGTTGATAGAATTTTTTATGGGTAACTTATGCAAAAACAATTGGGTCATATTGTGCATATTCAAAAAAATGTTTCCCGAGGAAACTTGATTGTGCTATCATGACACGTCCAATTGATTTTTTTTATGGTTGATTTATAGTATTGGTAAGTCCCTATGTCATCTCTCAAGGAGTGTTGATAGGTTTTGAGTGTGTATTTTTAATAAGAAGAACAAAATAGGGGGGTTGATTTTGTTAACAATTTTAATAAAGTGACTTAACATAAAGAGTTTTAAAGTTTAAAGACTAAGTGGATTTTGAAAAATATGGGATAAATAAGTGATCATTTCTATTTTAATACAACACTTTAAGAGTTCCTTGTTCTCAATTGGTTATTAGGTTTTGTTGTAATCCTTTGGTTGAGGGATGACCATGATCTTGGTTCCCCTATTTTCTCATAAAATGATGCACAAAGAACCACCCCTTGACACAAAAATCATGTTGTTAAGGTTTGGATACCAAGAATAGAGTGATTTATACCAAATCATACTTAAATATCATGTATGTGTGAGAGAAATAGGATGATTGTGTTGTCCAATCGGAACAACCCAAGATTCCCACTTGAATCTCAACCCAATCGGTATTATAATGAGAAATGTTTTACTTAATTAAACCAAATAAATGCATTCAGAGAATAATAATATAAATATTAAATATAAGTGAAATAATTCACACAAAAATTACACAAAACTAGTATAATATAAGGTGTTGTAACTCCCTCTTCAATTTTGTATCTCCCTCGCAATGATCACCCACCGTTTAGCTCAACATCGGGAGGACGAGGAAGCTCGGGTGGAACTCCTTATTCATTATTGATACCCCTATGAGGATAGAGGACTCCAAAACATAAAATATGAGGAGGATAATCCTCCAAGAATCCAAAATTATAGAGCTTCACTTCTTTTTTGAACTTCCAAATGAGGAGCCCAAGCTTCCATTTTATAGGCAAAGTGGAAGGGGGTTTTGGGCACACAGATTGTGTAAAACCACTTGACCCATGGTTTTGACAACATGAAAGTCAAATATAGATTTGGAAAAAACTAGAAACATGTTTCCCCACGTCTTTAGTGTCTCCAATTAATTTTTGGCACCATTTGGACAACTACAGCTCGAGATATTGATAAAATACAGAACACCACATTTTACTTTGTGCATATTTGATTCTTTGGACGGATAAGTTTGTATGGGCATCATAGATGCCGAATGAGGCTTCAGTTCATTAATATGAAATGTATCCCATTAAATTTTGGACCATCCCACAAAATTCCATCCCATGTGGATGTACGTTATAGAAGAAATGTGTGGATTAATCCACTGGTCTACTTGGATCTTGTGCAGTTTGGCCCATTTTTCTGGGACTTCATCATGGGTCCTCCAAATCACCTCCACCTTCAATGAAATTATCAAAAAAAAGTAACATTTCCCTTTTTAATAGTGATAAAAACAAAATAATTGAATAAAAAATGAAGTGAATTTTGTTATTACACTTGGAATTTAAACACAAATTCAGTTTAATACAATGGTGTAAGGGTAAAAATGAAACAGTGAATCGTGTTACAATAAACACTGACCCTCTATTTACAATGAATAAGTAATTAATGGAAATTCTTATTTATCAAGACCATTATGGGTTACCTTTCACGGGAATGATGTCTAAAAATTATGGGGGAATATATATCAGCCCTAGCCTTGAATGAGAAACCACTCCTACTTGAATTTTTCTTTCATAAGGGAGGGTTGGATAATGATGCAGTTTAATGTCATGAAAATAGGACATGGGAAATATAGTTTAATGTTTTATGAAAAGGATTTTAAAGGTTCAATATTTAATCTCACTTAACTTTGACTGAGGGATAAATGATTCTCCCTTTTTTAGAGTAATCTATGAAATAATATTTCATCATTTTCAGGCATGCAGAGGAAAGTTTGTCAGCAGTAATTTTTTGGTTTCCAAATCTAAGGGGTGATATGGGATGAAAAAATTATTGGGTAATATAGAGATAAGAAATGTCTTTCATAGGGAATAATTTTACTTTGGTTGATAGGCCTTTATTTGGGTAACTTATATAGAGACAACATGGTAATATTTTTCATAGTAAAAAAAAGGTGGCCCCAGGACACTAGCCCCCCTTTCAAATTTCTAGGGAGGATTATGGAGATTTGTACTTACTTATACACAATTTTTGGTTTGTTAAAGGAAATTACCCAAATTTGAAAGAAGCATTTCATGTCAAAATATTCTGAGAATGGGTAGAAATGTTTCCCTTATGTGGTATGAATTATATGTAGGAAGGATTTTTTTCATTATGGTTGGCCCCAAGATATATGTTCTGGGATTCACTAGGTATCTCTTAAAAATGAGAATCAATCCATATAAAGTTATTGGAAGGTTTCCCCATGCATAGATCAAACTCTTGTGTGGGGAAGGGGAATATTATATTGAATAAAATCTCACAAGTGAGGTGAGACACATATTGGACACTCCTTTGTAGATCAAACTAATGTATAAGAGAGAAAGGGGATTTTTTGTTGTGGTTGGACTGGGATATAAGATTAGGGTTCTACTAAAAATCATTTCATAATAATAATCAGTCCAAATGTATTTCTTATAGGTATCCCCGTGTAGGTATGGCCCATACATAGGGAAAATAATTTTTTAACTTTTGTTAAAGTTGGACCCAATATTGGATATCCAGGTGTCACTATATACCATATAATGACAGGAATCAATAACCATATAGTTTTCAATATTATGTTATTTAGTTTCATATGACTAGGACATTAGACAATAATTTTATCATCATGTGGTGAGGGCAGAATGGGGTCATATAGTTTTAGGTCATATGTCTAAGACCATTTTTCATATAAATGATTAGTGATAGGAGGATCATCAAGTCAAGATGTTATGACATGCCTCAGGCATGAGAGGGGAACGAAAGTGTAAACCATGATTCTGGGGATTCTCAGATCAAGATAAATGATATGGGAACAAATTCCATTGGGGAATATGTAGATATAAGAGGCCTCTCATGGGGATGAACTTTTCATTGGAGGTAGACCTTTTTTGTGGGAAACTTATGTTGATCCAAATGGTGCATATTATCCATAGTCAAAAAATTATTTCCTTAGGAAACTATATCTCAATTTCTGACAAAAATGTGAAGATTGTGAAGATATGAAACTACCTGGGGCATAGAGTATTATGAGTGGAATAAATGTGTTCTGGTACATAAGAAATATTCAGAATGTGATTAGACATTGAGTGTGAATTTCACTACATAATTCTGACTCGTATGTAGGATGTTAAATATGTTTTCATGACAGATTCATGAATGAGGAACCCAAACTTGAGATCTCCTTCACAGATCACTGTTTTTTATATAGGATAAGTGGAATTTTTTTTCTTTACCCATGGATGGGACTGGGATATGAGGTATAGGCATCACTATGTATCTTCTCAAAATTATAATCAAACCACACATAGTTATTCAGGTGCCATGTAGTTTAATGTCATGAGGAAAAGATAGTTTTCATGCAATTTAATGTCATGTGGTGAGAATATAGGTTCCCTGATGTGAAGAGGAAATATTTCATCTGTACCCAAGATTAAAGACCTGAGTGTCAACATGTATCCTATGACTGTAGGAATCAAACCATATGTAGTTCTCAATCTGAAAATGACAACATAGCTTACCTTTCCGTGGTAAGTAAATATGGCGTGCCTTTTATGTAATTACTACTAGGACCATAGAAACCCTAATTTGGATTGATATTCCTTGATCATGGAAAGAATCCCCTTCCAAAACTCATAATCCCACATGTGATATGCTCAGTGTGAGAAATAAGGGGTAGAAAAGTTTTGTTCCACCACACAGAGTTGATAAAATGTAGGATATGGGAATTTTGAATTTTTTGATGGATGGACTAGGATGGTAAATCTGGGCATCACTATATATATCATTATAGTGATTATCAAGCCACATGTAGTTTTGGGACCCCGTGTAGTGTAATGTCATGCAATAAGGATGAAGGTGAATTAATGTGAAAGAGGGGTGATGTTATATATGAACATATAATTTTAAATACAAGCATCACTATATATCATGTGATGATAGGAATCAGTCCACATGTATTTATAAATAGGAAATATCTATGCAGGTTTGATCTATATGTAGAGGGGTCATTTTTTTCATTGATTATTTGATTTTTGTGGTTGGACCTAGGATTGGAGATCCAGGCATCACTATATATCATATGTGGGTAAGAATCAGGAAACATGTAGTTCTAAATGTGCTTCCCTATACAGATATGAATCATGTGTAGGAAGAGGGAACTTTTCTTGAAATGGACCTATAAATAGGACCCACTTTGGAGTCCAATTCATCGATTTAGTTTGTATGTAGGGGAGTGGGAATTTACTGTATTTTGAAGGTGGGCCTAGTACATGGGGTCTAGGCATCACTATACATCCCATAAAATTAGAATCAAGACACACATTGTTCTTGAGGAAAGCTCCCTTCATGAGTCTGACCTATACACAGGGAAGGGCATTTTTTTACTTTTAGCTTGGTTGGAATAGGATGTAAAATCCGGGTGTTTCTACACATCCTATGTGGATAGGAATCAATCCAGACATAGTTCTTTAATATATAATGGTTGGTGAATGGTGTTGAGGGAGATTTACTCTTAAGTGAGAACATTATGAGGATGTTCAGTTTAATGTCATACAGTGAGGAAATTAGTGTCATGCATTTTATTGTCTTCTAACATGGGTGATGTACCATATAGTTTAACGTCATGTGATCAAGACGATTTTGTATTGTGGTTAGGGGAAGGGTAATTTTTTAGAACAGAAATAAACAAAATATTGACATGAAAAAATATTCCTCAAGGCTAAATAATGGTAATAAAATCATCTTATGAATAGAGAAAAAATTTTAGTTGGGACTAACAAAATAGGTATAGGTATCACTATGTATCATGTGATTATAGGAATCAATACACATATTTTTATTGAGGTACCATGTAGTTTAACAACATGCAATATGGATATAGGTTTCATGTAGTTTATTGTCTTGTGACATGGATGATGTACCATGAAGTTTAATGTCATGTGATCAGGATGATTATGTCTTGTGATTACAAAAAAATATTTATTTGGGAACCTTACATTGGTGGGGATCATGTTAATATGTCTTTCCATCAATATAAAATAATAGGATCCATTGGAGTAAACTTTGTGTATGACATAGGGTCCCTCCCACATTGGATCTAACATTGGAGGTTTCTTTCTGATTATCACTAGAGTCTTGAAGAACAACATCATCTCTCCCTCAAGAAAATAATAGAGGTGAATTTTTTTTAAAGACTCATGAAAAATGATTTCGGTGGACTTCCAAATGATACATGGTGTGAAATATCTTCTCATCCAGTCGCTCAAAATTTTTCATCCATTTTTGGGATTTCTCATCTACGTATAACTGATCATAGATGGAAACATGGAGTGAGTGAAATTAAACATCAATGGGTAGGACCACCTATATCCCATATATTAATGAATATGGGGTTTCCTATGTGGTATTGTAGGATGTAGTATGGAAAGCCCACATGGCATATTGGATCTTGTCTGGCCAATAATTTTTATCCTTATATAACATCTTCTATAGTATATTTGATAGGGTCTCATTAAAGGCCTCTATCATTCTGTTAGCCAATGAATGGTTCATAGATGAATGGTTGGACTTGATTTTATACTCCTGATATAGTTTTCCGAATTTAGAAAAACAAAAATCGACGTCGTTTTATTTTAGTGTTATATGAGGGACAACAAATCAGTTGATTATGTTGACTCTCAAAAAGTTGACAATGCTTCTTTCCTTGACCTATTTGAGGTGTACAGATTTAGCCCACTTGGATAAGAAGTCAGTTTTAGTGAGAATTTACTTTAACTTATTGGCCGTATTAAGAGGATATCATCTCACGATGTCCATTCCCCATATGGAAAATGGATGGGAGTTTTTAGATATGAAAATAAACTTCGGGGGTTGGTGAATGAAGTTGAAATGAACCTAGAAGTAATTTAACATTTTGTTAAATTTAGTGTAGTCATGCATTATAGTGGGGTAGTAGTACCTAAGCCTTCATATTTTATATTAAATCTAAGATCCTAGATGGTAGTATCTATAGGATCCAGTGTGCACTTCCTTCAAGATAGCAGTGGTCCCTTCTCCATCAATAAACCTAATAAGGACCGCATCACGGATCCAATTATAGATTACATTTTAATGATTTTTTATTTCATATAAAAAAAGTTAATTTCTCTTCTTTGGATTTTATCTCTCCCAACTCTATCTGGTGGGATCTCTCCCTTTTGAAGGTTGACCAAAATGTGTGTCATCCAGATGGTGGTAGGACCATAAGGTTTAGGTATTGGGATAATCTCATTGGTATCTTCTTTATTGTATTAAACGAATGGCGAGACCATACAATGGTTAAAAATAATAATGATTGTTTCATCCCAACTTGGATTTTCTAGAGTTGTGGCTGTGTTTTCTAGGGCATCATCTTGGGAATTTTTGTGACTGTTGTATGCGACTCAATATTAGATCTAAATGGAATTACACTATTTTCACTATATGTGGTTTATAATGGAGATTAGTTCTTTATTTTTTATGGAATAATCTATTTTTATTTTCTTGATGAATAGATTTGAATATCCTTTTGTCTTCAAGTGATTGACTTGTACCTGAACTACCAGATCTATCCCTATAATGAGAGACTGATATTTTGCTTCATTTTTCATATACCCCTACAACATCAGGAATGTGTAAGGTAGGGATGCCTTTTTTGGAGATATTTTCATGACTCCCAACCCGACTTTGTTGAGTCTGAGGTCTTCTATCCACTTCACTGTCATACTTCTGGATGAACCATCGAAATACATCTCTCATATCTAGGGGCCCTCTTGAATGAAGAAAACCAATTTAATAAGTGGATGAATATATAATTATGTCATTTTTGTGGAGGGGTGATATTCCAAAAAATCTACTAATACCATACCTTTGACTTATTTATAAGGAAAAAACTAAATGTCAAACTATTGTAGGATGACCGCCCATAGTGATAGATATCATGTCAACATCATATGGTTGATAATGTATTTGAGTGGGTTGATATGAGAGTCCAAATAGATTTTTTTATACTTTAGGTAGTGACTTAGTTTTTCAAATGCAAATATTATCACCATACAATTCTTCTCGATATCTGAATAGTGAGTTTCATCATCGATCATGGTTCAGCTGAGGTAAAAGAGGGGGTTTTTACTGCCAATATAATTCTTTTTCAAGATGAAGGCACCCAATGATCACTCTAAGTTGTCACATAAAAAATAATAATTATTCATTATATATTTCACATCATCACCAGTGGGCTTAAGATATATTTCTTGAAGCTATCAAATTATTCTTGAAAATCACTATTCCACCGATACGCAACCCCCATTTCATCAACCTGGTTAAGGGAATTCATTTCCCTGCAAGATTGGATATGAATTTTTGAATGTAGGTAAATTGTCATTGAAGTACTCTCAACTATGTGTGGTTATAAGGAGGTGATATTCCAAGGTTAGCATTTGTCTTCTCAAGGTGTAATTTGATTCCACAATGGTGTTTGAAAAACTAAAGTAATTTACTTGAGGTAACAGTGAAATCATATTTCAAGGGGTTCATTTTCAGGATATCATGTCATAGTTTGTTGAATACGGTTTCAAAACACTTCAGGTTGTTATAAAATTGTTGAGATTTGACCACCATTTCATCAACATAACATTCAACAAACAGTCTTAGGAAGAGTTTTATGATGTGACACATGGCATGTTGGTATGTAGCACCGAGATTTGTCAAGCCAAAGTGTATCACCTGATAGAAAAATACTCCCTAAGGGCCCTGACAGTGTTGGCTTATTCATCTTTCCGGGCCATTCGTATTTGATTGTTTCTTGAATAGCCATCCATGAAGGAGAGATCTAGATATCTATTTTTTTCATTGATTAGTAGTTTTGTGACCAGGATTGAGAAATCATCCTTCGGGAAGTGTCAGTTGAGATCCCTGAAATCAATGCAGAATTTGATTTTACAGTTATTATTCTTTAATGGAATGATATTTTCCATTAATTTGGGATATTAGTCCTCCCTAATGACATTTTCTCTGATGATATTTTCAACTTCAGCCTCAATTTTTGTATAATGTGTCAGGTCTATCCTTATGGATGAATTTTTGTATCCCCAATGGTTCTCTAGAAAGCCTAATTGGATAATAGACACCTTAGGATCAAGGGAAATCATTTCTGTTTAGTTCCATATGAACATATCTTGATGTTGCTTCTATAAGGATGTATATACCTCTTTCTACTTAGAATACATGGTTTCACTAATCAAGATAGTTTTTGGGTCTTCTTTAATAGCCAGATTTATTTATCTAGACTAATCAATGGTGGTAAAAACACCCTCAAAAAATACTAGAGGTTCATCCCTAAGGTCCTCCTCCTCTTATACATAATGTTATTCATCTTTTTCCTCTTGTTCCATAGGGGGAGAAAGCAGTGTGATAATTTATCTAGATTTGTGAGAGGATCCTATATCTTGGAAACTCAAAGATGAAAAGGCTTCCTCTGATCGAGCTGACAATGAGGTATTTCCTTGAAAATCTATAGAGAATGGAGTGAGAGATATAGGAGTACCTTTATTCTCTTTGGGTGATGATACAACCTATTATACCTCAAATTGTGAGGCATGGATTTCCTTGAGCTTTGGGTATGTAATAAGGTAATTTTCATCTGATATTTCATCACTTTTTAGGGAGTCGTCAAACTTTTAAACACTAGTAGACTCAATGGTCATGTCTAAAACCATATATATTTCCAAATATTTTCCTATATTTGGGCTCATATACTCAACCTAATTGATTATAAACACACACTCTTTGCTGAGTTGTTTTAAGGGGTCTGTCAGGATCATTTCCAGACCATTCAAGGTAATGACCTAAGAAACACCATTGACCAGTGGTTTCTTCCCTTCCCTTTGATAGAATCCTAAATAGACATAATGCATCTTGTAGGATTCTAATGGGGCCTTATCTACATGAAACATCCCTACTTTTTCATTAATTAATTATTTTATTTATTAATGGTATGATGAGGGGATTGTCTCATGTTGATGTAATAGGGGCCTTCCTAGAAAGATGTTGAAGGTCATGTTCTGTCAAATCACATGAAATTATGAGTCAACTATGAGGTATCTAAATTGATATGTGAGCTTGATTTATTCCAATGTACTCTACTCACTTTTTTCATATCCTTGAAGTTTTATAAGGTAAGGTAATATGTTATCCTCATCTTAGCACAATCGATGAAGTGTTTGTAATGAAAAATATTTTCTCTAGATCCATTATCAATAAAAACTTTTAGAACATCAACATAATTTATCATGTCAGAAACATACAAGGGTTTGATTCTCCCCTATATAATAGCATCTTCATCTTGATCTTTGAAGGTGATAACCACATGGATTTATGAAATATTAGTCTCTATATGATATACCATGGTTATAGAAACCCTAGCTTCAAAAACTTGATAGATTTGAACATCCTCTATGAGTGCTTCCCTAAGGGCTTTTGAAAAACTCAAAGCATACAATATCTATAGTTTAGCTAGTACCATGGATAACTGCTTCAGGATTTCATACTTCTAGTATAAAGTCCTACACTTATTTAGATGGGGATGCTCTTTTACATAAGATTTAGGGGCTTCATTATTTTATATAGATGGATCGGTTCTCAAAATAGAATTTGAAGGTGCTCTTGTACTTGGTGGGTTGGGTCGGGTAGGTTTGTTTGCCCACTAAGGGTGATATGACACTAATATGCCCTATGATTGATATTACAGAGTGATTGGTTTAGAGTGGATTCTTTCAGGTGAATGGGGATTTTCCTTTTTCCATTAGACATGCTGAAGGGCTCTTTTGTAAGTTTCTGTAACATTGACAGTCTGAGAATGGATGTGGATAGAATTATGGTTCCTACCATGATTGTGTCTTCCTTGGTATCCTTAACTCATTAAACCTATTCCTTCAGTTATATAATCAAATGCAGTGAAATCGAGATCGTATTCCTTCTCATCATTGGATAAGAGAACCATTAAGTGATTGAAATTAATGAAATTTAAGATAAACTCCTCATTCAATGAGGAGTTTTTATGGATGATTGTTTCTTATGTTGTCATTTGGTGGGGTGGTTCCCATTATTTCATATCTAATTTTATAAATTCTAAGAGAGTCAAATCCAAATTTGGACTTAATTTGGGTTCATCCTCATGAACTTCCTTACCACCTTTCCAATCATTCCACTTTTTGAAAGGCTGTATTTTGGAGATTTGTGGGGTCAATGATGTCAATTGTGTTGTAGTAAAAGTGACTGGGGGAATAGTTGGTTATTTCAACTATTAGTGTAAATTACCATGAGTTTGGTTAATTTTATTTCAATTAATCCAAACATAAACTATCTTTTCCCTTATACTAACAACTTATTTCTACTTGCTTCCTTCCTTGGAGGATTTGGCAGAACCATACGCCACTTGTGGTAGTGACCTTCCCAACTATACATTCTTAGACTCTTCCATTTTCTACAATATTTCTTTTAAGAAGAAGAAATCATGAATGGTGTGTCCTAGTATCTAATGAAAGGGGAAATAATTTGACTGGTCTTTGAGACCTTCCTGGTCTGGCCTCTTGGGCCCTGGAAAGTGGATCAAATCAGTGTCTATAGCGGCTATAAAATATAAACAAACTTTATCATCTCAGAATGAGTAAACTTTATTCCTTAACTCCATGAATTTATTTTTCCGATGTCCCCTCTGCTTGTCTATGTGAGGAAGTGGGTGTTCTTGATGCC
This sequence comes from Viscum album, assembly GCA_963277665.1. Taxonomy (NCBI): domain Eukaryota; kingdom Viridiplantae; phylum Streptophyta; class Magnoliopsida; order Santalales; family Viscaceae; genus Viscum; species Viscum album. The sequence continues at coordinate 1,046,413,058 of OY728139.1, forward strand.
CAGGGGGTTCTGCACAATATGGAATAGGTTTTGGAGATGGAGTTGGCGTGGAGGCTAACATAAGGTTAACGGATGTCGTATCTTCCATTCCTACACTTTTCCCCAGTACTGGTGGATTTGTCCTGGACTTAAGCTTGGTCTATAGTACAGAATCTTCAATTCTTTGGGAAATAGAAAAGAAATCTCAAAACCTACCTATATATTTCACTAGGATGAGTGGCGTTTTCTTATCATCAAGAAGGTTCTCTATGAAAATATTAAGCAGATATTCTAGGTGAATCAGAGAGTATAGGGAGTAGTTTATCCCTTTCCATATGAAAATTAAATCCAAGACTCTGTCATTTTCTTATTGTTTTCATTTTGAGGGGTTGCTAATTTTTGTCTTTTAAAGCATTGAGATGAACTGAAATAGATATTATTGATGGGGATCCTCCCATATTTTGATCGACCAAGCTGGAAAACTAGAGTACTATACGAAGGCTATCACTTTCAAGGTTCATAAGAAGCATCTGTATTTATTTTTTCTATTGAGTTCCCATCATGAGATCAAAATGGGATGTATAGTGTGTCATATGTTATTCCAGGTCACTTGAGTCATTGAATATCAGAAACTTAGGACTCTTGAAGTTTGGAGTTGGTGTGGGGTCACTCACCATATCAGGGAAATGCTTTCGTTCTGGCTGCATTATTTTCCATATATTGTGGAATATTTTCAACAACCCACCTGGATGGGAGTAGGGATGAATTTCTTGTAATAATCCAAACCTTCATTAACGAAAATTCCTCTTGATCTATTTAAATATATTATTATGTAAAATTTTTAGGTAAAAATTATGCACTTCCATGGTTTTATTTTTATCTATTTTAAAATACCATTAAGATTTGTTACCATTTCTAATATAGCCATTGAATAGTGATCACAAGATTAGTATAAATATATGGCTTTAACAAATCAAATTTACTCAAACAAAGGAAGATATGGCCTCATCCAGTAGAATTTCCCCATACGAAGCCCATTTTTCAGAGCTCAAAAAGTAGGTGGCATCATTGGGCTTCGCTCATGACCAATCCCAAGCCAAGATTCAATACGTTAAGTATAAACAGAACCGCCTACGCAAGAAGTACAATTTGATGGAGATTACCACTCAAGGGATGTTATTCGAGCCACCCCAATAGTTTTTCACCATCGTGCACCTTATCCTAAAGACTTATGCGGGTGTTTTAGGGGTTATTTAACAATTCCCTAACATTATGACAATGTGCATTATTTTTTATAAAGAGTATACATTAATTTTATTATTGTTACTTTGAAAATAGTTTTTTAAAGAGCAAATAGTTTTTTAGTTAATATTCAACTAAGAAATCTATTTTAATGAATTAATTGATTTATGAATTAAATAATATTTTAATAAAATATTATTATTATCATTCAATTACTTTATGTTAAATATAAATGATCGTATAATTTTAGAAATGTAATTTTCATTTTTATTAAGGTTTGAAAGCTGTTTTTGTCAAAACCCATAAATTTTCGATAAATGTCATTTTTTATTTTAAAAGTATAACATCACATATTTAGAAAATTATTTAGATAAAATTAATATTATATTGGGAATCTGGATGTCAAAATTATCCAATGGTGAATGTTTTATAATTTTATGAGCTGATCGAATTTTTGGGTAAAAATTAAATACTGTTTAAATATATAATGTTTTTATAACATCATAATGACTCAATAGTGATGTAATAAAATACTATAAATGATATTTTCGGATAATATATGTTTTATTATTAAAATAATGTGATTTTAAATTTGTTTGATTAATTTTATGATGCCTTAGTTGACCATCCATAACTTATAAAACATTTTAGATTTTTAAATTGATTTCCTTAAGAATGTGACTCACCTCCACATAGGAAACAATATTATTTTAAGAATTTCTGCCATTCGACTTATAAAATATTGTTTTAAATTGTCTTTTTTCAAAAACCATGGTCTGGTTTTTGGTTTGGATTAGTTTAATGTCTCGTGACCCAAACCTAAATAATAAAGAATTCTCTCTCCTTTCCTATATAAACCCACCCAAGCTCCCACTTCCTCTTCACTCAAAGACTTTGGAGCTCAACAAACCCCTTAACTCCCCTCTCTAGAATCCTCCCAAGGCTCCCAAATCTCCCAAGAAGCCTATCTCAAGCCTCTCCCAAGCCTTTGGAAGCACACTTCCAAGTAAGGTAATTTCTTCCTTTCTCATTTTTGTCCAAATTTCATTATGTTGTTATGACATTTTATATTAAACTAAAACTGTTGGGGTATGATTTCAAAACTCCCCCATACTTCCATCTTTATGTTTTAATAATGATAGACCTATTTATATCTCATTAAATTCCTCCCATGTACACCCATTACTATGCTGAAATTATATAAGGAATTTCTCTCTCCTCATTTACATTCAAGCAATTGTTTTGTATTATAAATATAAATTCCACTCCATATGTTGGGACATGTATCTATATGACCCCTTTACTGTCCATTTCATGTACATATGATAATACACCCCTTTCTTATTAACCATTTTCTGAATTCTTATGTCATGTTGTTACACTGCCGAAATTGCACCAATTTTCCAAACCAATGTCCTTGAGTAGGGAATACCATGCCCATTTCCCTATCATGGGTATTCCAATTTATGAACATTTACTTATTTATTATCAATCTTAATTTATGTATTACATATCCCTTTATCATGAAATAAATTATGGTGAATGATTACATGTTGTATGATCCATTTGGCACATTTATGCATGAAATGAAATGTTTAAAAAGGGTGTTCTCTAATAGCTCTCCAATGCATTGGGTAAAGATTAGTATCATGATACATCAAGTTAAATGAGTTTTTACTCATGATAATTAAATTTAAATGAGTATTTAATCATATTAATTCAATTTAAATGAGGTTTTACTCATGATCCATGTGCAATGATCCTTGGCTTATACTAAAATCATGTTAAATGTTGTTGCCACATTTTCATGTTATGATTTTCATGCTATATCACACCTTTATGTTCATGTTTCTCTTAAGCTCCATTGATATTAATATTGCCTAACATGTATTGTATCCTTAATTTTATTCCTTTTTTACTCCCTTACTGGGCTTTATAGCTCACACTTTTCTTATGCATGTCCTTAGGTTATCCCATGAAATACTAAGTACGAGGGAATATAGTGGTCATGTAAAGGAAGTTTTCAATAAAGATGTTGTGTTTTATGTCTAATTTATTATGTAATGTTCCTAATCCCCAAATACACGAGACCTATAGATCTTATATTTTGTATCAATTGAATGTTATTATGTAATAAATCGTGTTTAAGGGTGTAATAAAGATCAAGGTTGTTATAGTTGGTATCGGAGGATAGGATTATTTATTTTTGTGATTGGGATTAGAAAACCCTAGTGAAAGCCTTAGGGATAAGAATATGTATAATAAAAATAGACCTAAATTTTGATGAGTATTGATTAAGTGATTTATCATGAAAAATGAACCCTTGTATGGATACGATCATATAGAGGCTACCCTGGCACATATGTACCTAGGAGTGAAAACTCGGATAAGGAATTTTAGGCTTGACCCAGGGTATCCTGGTACATGATAATGGGCATTTATACACTCTTGGTTATGACACTCCTGGGGTATTTTCTTTGGTAAATTCACAAGATCAGTATGAACCATTGTAAATGGGAATAAAAAATCCCCCTAAGAATAAATGTTGGGAAATAGATAATGGATAACCAAGATTGAAGCCTGTAGTTAAATAAATAAAATTTATTTATAAATCATCTATTTTTGTCTTTGGATTACCCTTTATATGTTACCCCCTAACTTTCCTTCTATTCCATCCAATGGCCAGTAATACGAGGAATATGGCTAACAACCGATGCGAAGGGCAATGTGATGAATGTCCCAGTGAGATTCCAAATCAAATGGGAGCTCAGGTAGTACATATTGTGATTATGCCAAACCAGCTATCAAAAATCACAATTAACAATTGGTACTATTTTGAATGCCCAAGTAAATCAAGTAAAGGGAATATGAAATCTCATGAAAGTCCATCTAATAAAGGTTATAAGGGAAATATGGCCCAATTTCTTTCGTGCAATAAATTTAGAAAGAGGCACCGAGGGAAATGTCACAAAGGGACTAGGAGATGCTTTAAGTGTGGAAAAAAAGGGCACCAAGTATCCAATTTACATGAAATAATGGATATTGTGATGGATGGAAACAAATATCAATCTAAGGAATCTTACATGATTTTATGTCATAAATGTGAAGAAGTCGGGAATTATCCAAGACAATGCTCTATTGAAAGTGTTGAGGAGCATTATGAGCATCAACAATATCCTTGATCAAGGGTGCACAATAACTACTATGCTAAGATGGATAATGATAAATGAATTACATTTAACCACAACTTCAAATTAGTGTATACCATAATGTATTTCAATTCATGTCCTAATAGTATATCTTTTATGTTTTCTAAGAACATTGAGTCCCCAACAGAATGATATTAAATCATTAGGAAAAAACTTCTTTAAGTGTTGTATCACATGTTAATGTTTGTGGGAATTTTCTTCTTGAAAATTTTATAAGGCTACATTTTATGGAATTTTAGGAAAAAATGACAAAGTCATTGCCTATGCCTCATGGTAGTCCCACACATGATTTGGAGTTGGCGAAAGTGATCTTTACGTTAAAAAATAGGAGGCATTACCTCTTTTGGGAGATGTGTGACATATATATAGACCAAAAAACTCTCATGTATATATTCACATATAAGTAATTTAATATGCACCAACGAAGATGGTTAGAGCTGATAAAATACTATGTCTTCTCAATCCATTACCACCTTGGGAAAGTGAACAAGGTGGTAGATGCTCGAAGTAGAAAGGACCCAACAAATCTATCATTGATGAGAATTGAAAGGGATAAAATCTTCTTAGATTTTATAAAGATGGACATGGGAATCATAAAGAAGGGAACATCATCAATACTTTCACAAATGATTGATCAACCATCTCTTTTGGAAATGTTAAAGAATTATCAAAAGGATGATGTGGAAATTCAGAAGAAAGTGGAAACTATCAGAAATGGGAAATCCTCAGAGTTCAATATTAATGAAGAAGTAATTGTGATATTTGGGAAAATACTATATGTTCCACCAAGTCTGGAGCTGAAGAAGGAACTTTTTTATGATGCACATAGTTCAAATTTCTCCATCCACCCAGGAAACACAAATATGTATCGATATCTCTGAGATAATTATTGGTGGGATTACATGAAGAAGGAGGTCACTGAATATACATCAATGTGCCTCGTATGTCAGCAAGTTAAGTCAGAGAGGCAGAATTCTAAGGGGATGATGCAACCATTACGCATACCAGCATGCAAATGGGAGAAAATTACCATGGAATTTGTCACTGGAATTCTGAAGAAATCCAAAGGAAACAATGCAATCTGGGTTCTTGTGGATCGTCTTACAAAGTCTTTACACTTCATTGTAATTCAGGAGGATTTCTCATTAGATCAACGGGAAGTAATATATATCAGAGACGTACTCCATGCATCCTTACCATGTCTCTGATATATATTATTTCCAGTTGATCTAATGAGAAATCCTTGTGAATTACAATGAAGTGTGAAGACTTTGTAAGATGATCCACAAGAACCCAGATTGCATTGTTGCCTTTGGATGACTTCGGAAGTCTGGTGACCTCATCTAGTAGACTTGACTGGAACCGCCTATGAGAAAGGTGGTGGCTTCATTGGGATTTACTCTTGAACAAGCCCCAGATGAGCTTCAATACGTTAATCTTGACTGGAACCGCCTATGAGAGAAGTGGAAGTTGATAGAGATTACCACTCGAGTGATGTTATCCGAGCCACCACAAAATTTGTTACCATCACACCTTACCCTAAGGACTTATGCAGTTGTTTTAAGGGGTTATGTAACAAGACCCTAGCACTATGACTATATACATTATTTTTTTATAGATATTATACATTCATTTTATTATTGTAGCTTTTTAAATAGTTTTTTAAAGCGAAAATAGTATTTTTAGTTCATATTCAACTAATAAATATATTTTTGATGAATTAATGGATTTTTTAATTAAATAATATTTTAATAAATTATTATTATTATTATTAAATTAATTTTTATTAAATATAAATTATCTTATAATTTTATGAATGAAATTTTCATTTTTATTATGGTTTGAAAGCTATATTTGTCAAAACCCATAAATTTTCAATAAATGTCGTTTTTAATTTTAAAAGAAAAAATTCACATATTTATAAAATTATTTAGATAAAATGAATATTATTTTTTGAATCTGGATGTTGAAATTACCAAACACTGAATTTTTCATAATTTTCTGAGAGAGTCAAAATTTTGGGTAAAAATTAAAAAGCATTTAAAAATATAATGTGTTTTATGACATCATAATGACCCAATATTGATGTAATGAAATAATATAAATGATATGTTTGGATAATTTAGTTTTTATTCTTAAGATAATGTGATTATAGATTTGTTTGATTAATTTTATGATGCTTAGTGAACCCTCCATGACTTATAAAACATTTTAACTTTTTAAATTGATTTCCTTGAGAGTGTGACTCACCTTTACATAAGAAACCATATTATTTTAAGAAGTTAGTACATTTTCCTTATAAAATACATTTTTCCACTCCCATTTGGAAAAAAACATGGGCAAAAACCATGGGCTGGTTTGTGGTTTGGATTAGTTTAATGTGTCGTGGCCCAAACCTAAATAACAAAGAACTCCCACTCCTTTCCTATATAAACCCACCCACGATCCCACTTCCTCTTCACTAAAAGAATTTAGAGCTCAAACAAACCATTCCATATACTCTCTATAATCCTCCTAAGGATCCCCAATCTCCCAATAATCCTCTCTCAAGCCTCTCCCAAGCCTTTGGGATCACACTTCCAAGTAAGGGATTTTCTTCCTTTCTCATTTTTTTCCAAATTTATTTATATTTTTATGCCCTTTCATTTTCAACTATTCATGTTGGGGTATGATTTCTCACTTCCCATATACTGCTCTATTTATTTTTTAATAATGATAGAAGCATTTATCTCTCATTAAATGCCTCCCATGTATACCCACTACTATGCCGAATTTCCGTAAGGAATTTCTCTCTCCTCATTTGCATTCAGGCAATTATTTTGTATTAAGAATATAAACTTCAATACATATGTTGGAAAATGTATCTATATGACCCGTTACTATCCATTTCATGTAATTATGATGAGAAATACATTTTTCCCTCATAAACCATTTGTGTGAATTCCTATGTCACACTGTTACGCTGCCGAAATTGCACTGATTTTCCAAGTCAATGTCTTTGTGTAATGAATACCATGCCCATTTCTCTATCAAGGGTATCCACCTTTCGGAACATTTACTTATTTATTATAGATATTAATGTATGTATTCCAAATACCTTTATCGTGTAATAAATTATGGTGAATGATTCCATGTTTTATGATCTATTTAGTACACTTATACATGAAATGAAATGTTTAAGAAGGGTGTTCCCTGATAGTGCTCCAATGAATTGAGTAAAGATTAGTATCATGATACGTTAAGTGCAATGAGGGTTTACTCTCGATAATTCAAGTAAAATTTGGATTTAGTCATGCTAATTCAAGTGAATTGAGGGTTTAATCATGCTCCATGTGCAATGAGCCTTGGCTCATACTAAAATCATGTTAAATGTTGTTGCCGCATTTCTATGTTATAAAATTCACACTAGATCATGCCTTTATGTTCATGCTTATCTTATGATCCATTGATATAACTATTTCCTAACATGTATTGTATCCTTAATGTTATTCCTTGTTTACTCCCTTACTGGTCTTTATAGCTCGCCATTTTCTTATGCATGTGCTCAGGTTATCCCATACAATGCTAAGTGTGAGGGAATGTAGTGGTCAGGTAAAGGAAGTTTTCAATAAAGATGTTGTGTTTTATGTCTAAGTTGTTATGTAATATTCATAATCCCCAAATACACTTGACCTATATATCTTCTATGTTGTATCAAGTGAAAGTTTTTATGTAATAAATCATGTTTAAGTGTTTAATAAAGTGCAGGGTTGTTTTATTTCTTCTCCTGAGTGATCACATTATTGTGTGGATGAGTCACCCTACTTGAGGAGGTGGGGTTTTGGGACCAACTCTTATCTATTTTTGAGGACATTATTACATCATGTAAAGTATGTAGGATATGTTCAAGGATTGATATATGACCCTCTATCATTGCTAAGATGTATTGAGATAATTCCTCAGAGAGAACGAAAATATACGCCCATTTCAGTGTCGAAGTAGGAATATGTGCCTGCTCTGGTCCTCCATTTCTTAGAAGTACTAATTGTCTTCTTATGTTGGGGTAGAGGTATAATTCTACCCCTAATTCACAACTATGATATTCTAGCTATTTTCTACAATTGCTACCATATTTTTATATCGAACGATCCTAATGCATGGTTACACTTCCACATTGGTTATGGATTCATGTCGGATTTACTATCTTTTATGAATAAAATTAGTCACTCGATGATTGATTTTAGGGGGTTGAGTTTTGTAAAATCATTTACATTGGGTTTACTACTTCTGAATGGTCTCCTATGGGTTGTTTTAGACCTAGAAACATCCAATGGCACAAGGAGCGATTTCATTGGCACAAGATATGATCTAAGATATCAACACAAAGTCGCATGGCTCAAAATTGGATCTTAAGATCGATATGATCAAGGATTACGAACATGTGGAGTGGGGATTTATCAACAAGGTCCTCTCTAGTATGGGCTTCACTACCTAGGTGGTTGATCTTTTCTTTCACTCCTTCTTCTCTTCTTGGATTGTTGTTCATTTTATGGGTAAATCTCATGGTTTTTTCAAGGCAACCTGGCATCTAATGTAGGGGGACCCTATCTCTCTAAGTCTTTTTATTCTTTACTATGAGATTCTCAGCTTCCTTATCCATAAAATTATATTCGATGGAAAGATCCTCCCATATAGAAGGAAGGGAAGATCCCCCTCATTTTTTCATCTCTTATTTTCTAATGATACTCTTATCTACTTGAATACTTCTAAGAAATCAATTTGTGGTCTTATCCAAGTTTTGGAGGATTATTGTCGTTGGAGTGGGAAAACTATCAACAAAATCAATAGTAACTTATTCATCTCAAGGGAATGTTCCCCCTCTCGGGCATCCTCTATTTAAAACCTTCTAGAGATTCACCAGGGCAACTGGACAATGATGTATTTGGGGGATCATTTTTCATCAGGTCGACTTAGAATTCAAGGCTTTTATTATATTGTTTTCAGGATCACCGAGAGAGTCCACCACTATAAAAATAGATTCTTGTCATTTGGGGGATGGATCTCCATGGTCAACAGTGTTCTCTTTAGTACTACCATTAATGATCTCTCTGGTTTTAAAGCTCCTAAAGGAGTTATTTCAAATATTGAAAAGGTTCTTGATAACTTTATATGGTGAGGCCCATTCTGGAAGGAGGGATCAATGTTTGTAGCCTTGTTAATACGCTCATCAAGTTACATGCCAAGTTGTCCTGGGAGCTTCATGAATGACAAAATTTATAGGGAAAGACCATGAGAATATCATTGGTGGATGGTGCATTGATAGAGGGAAGGCTCGTGTCTTATTTTATGTCCTTGATTCTTCCTCTCTATTCTTCCATTCATCCCCATGTTCGATGGGTCTTTGGGGAAGGGAAATCCTCCTTCTAGCATGATAACTGGGCAGGTTTTATCCTTCATTTTCCAAGATGCCCTATTTATAACATATCGTATGAGGAGGATAGTAGATTTTTTTCCTTCATAAAATTTATTATGAATAAGGATCAATTGGATTATTTTCATCTCATTTCTATCTCAGTGAAACCTGCTAAGTGTATTTTTTCCCCCTTCAAGCTCTGGCAGTTTCTCTTATAAGGGTTCTCATCATGCCCTGCTTCCTCAAACACAAGATAATCATCTGAACAACCTCCTTCGGAATAAATGGATTCTATCAAAGTAAAACTTCCTCACATGGAGGATCATACATGTCGTTGTTGCTACAGATGATAATTTCAATAAATAAAGAATTCTGCTGGCTTCTGGTTGCTCGTGTTGTGTTGATCGTAGGGAGGAGAGTATTGGGCAACTTTTCATCAAGGGATATTAGGCTCATGGGGTCTATTCTGCCTTTGTTGTCTTTAACACTACTCTCCAACCGTTCATTGATCACTCTTTCTTCATTCGCTGGTTTCATGGATCAGGTCATAGGGGTGTGGAAAGAATAGCTAGATCGATCATTTTTCATGTTGGGGGGTGGTGTATCTAGAAAGCTAGGAACAAAGCTAGATTTGAGGGAATTGGTTCGTCTGAGGAATCCATCATCGCTCGTGCTCGTATCTTGCTGCTTGAGCTAACCAGACATTTGGATTTTAGGCACGAATCACGTTCTCTCTAGGTTCTTCTTCCAGTAGTTCAGGTTAGGCCTAATTCTAGAATTCCTCGTAGGCATTGGGTCTATTGGCAGCCTCCTCTCTTGGGTTTGAAACTGAACACATATGGTTCATGTATTGTGGGCATTATGAGGGGTGGAGGAGTGGTCTGCGACTTCTGGGTTAACTTCAGTTTCACCTTCACAATTTTCTTGGGCAGAGGTTTACCTCTTTAAGAGGAAGATCTATCTTTTCTTTTTGGCCTTTCCCTTTTCCAGCAAGGGGGTATTGGCATCATGGAAGTGGAAACAGATTCTCTAGTTCTTCTCAAGTCACTTTAGGGCACTGGTAATATCCATTGGTTCATATACTACCCTATCAAGAAGTGTAGAGCTACCATCCATGCCAACGTTCGGTTGAGACACACCTGGAGAGAGGGCAACAAGGTGGCTGATCATTTTGCAAAGCTTGTACCTCATGGTTCTGGTACTACATGTTTCTACAACCCAAATCAGTTGTCACATAAGGGGGTTAATCTAGTAAGAGGGTATGCCCTTGGTATTCATTATTTCATACCCCCATAGATATTTTCTTTCATTGTGCTGCATATTTATTTCCTCCTTTCAAATAAAAATTGATGATGATGATGTAGATTCTTTGGTCATTAATTATGACGATGCTAGTTTTAATCCATGTGGTGAGGTTCTCTAGATTTTTTTGTCATCCAAGGAGCCCCATGTTTTTTTTATGTTGGGATCGAACCCATAATATGGGCTTCCTAAGTATTATCATGATAAGGATTCATAAACAAAATATTTTTGTGCCACTTAATGGGTAACCTCACCTTTCAAGGTCATGTGATGAGGACTAAACCATAAATTTTAATGACATACAACAAGTAAGTCCAAGAAAAAGGTACCTAGTAAATGTTTTAAGGGTTACTTACATCGAGGCAGCCTGAGGGACTCAGAATAGATGTGGTCTCCTAGGAGGATATGTCCTTATCGAAAATGTGGCCCAGGGGAGATTAGGGTTGATTTGGGGTGCTGGGTTTAGACCATAGGGTGTCTTTCTGTGTATCCCGTTTGGAAGGGAATCAAACCCATGAAGTTTGGTATGGGTTGGGGAATACATCATATAGGAGGCTCATTTGAGGTTACATGATGCGGTATTACACTCAAAAGTATTCCGATTAAACATGGTTGGGGATTATAATGTATATGAGGCCCATTGTATGTTTGGGATCATGTGGATGTCATGATTTTCACTAACATCTAATCACATGTGAGTCATGCTATGTGTGAGGATCAAAAGGAAGCAGTTCATTTAAGGATCACACAATCCACATTGGTTCACTGGTGGACGCATGATGGAGTCCCAAGGAAGAGAGGGAGGGATTTGAGTGTGCTCATCTCCTCTTTTATTCTGGTAATCAGGATATTCACATATGGTGATCCATATGGCTATGTCTGAGGTTGGAGAGGTGGAGAAAGAATGTTTCCTCCAGCAAGAAAGGCTAGGGGAACACTCCAGGAGGATTCCATACTAGTCCTCATGGAAAATAGGTGTGACTAATATTGGCCCTCAATGAAGGGAAATACCAGTGGTTCCTGTTAATACCTAGAATAGGTAGGTTCACATGATCCCCAAGGTCAGAACCCTCATTACCAAAATAATGTAGACTAGAGGACATTATGAGGGTCCACATTGTTGAGGAGGTTACACACGTGACTCCAATTACCACAGGTATGTATACTTTAGGGGTAACATTTATGTGCTTGATAATATTATCATTCATGTCATGTGTCTTTAAAAGAGGACTTGAATTTATGTCATTAGACTTGTTTTGGGGGGGGGAAGTCATTCGTGAGGGGTGAAATCACCGAGAAGCCCCCCAAAATACATGATTTTTTAGCAGGAACCGGCGGTACTATCTCATCTTGTGAACAATTTCATTAATAGGGGATGGTAATTTATAGGGGTGGAAATCACTATATATCCCCACAAATGACTTGGTTTCATTTTTTGGAATCAGTAATACCATCTCATCTTGTAAAGAATTTCTTTCTCAAGTCTCTTCGGGAAGCGAAGGAATTTCATGCTAGCTGGTGGTCCACGTAGTGATTTTTACTACACAGGTCGGAACCTTCATTCATGGATTCATCCCATTGGAAAATTTTTCTACAAATTATTCTTCTATGTTTATTTCATCCATTTTTTCTGTTTATGGAATTATCTTATTCTTGTTTGTGGAATATTTAGGACCAAATCATCCCATTTAAATGCCTATTGTCTAACATGTAATATTTTCTTCATGTCGTGCTATGTTTATTCTCTTACTAGGATTTATAGCTCACCCCTTTCTTATTTATTTCCTTAAGTTACCCCATGAAGTATTATGTATGATAGAATATTGTGAGCATGTTAAGGATGTTTTCAATAATGGTTATATACCCCTTATTTTAAGTTGTTATGTAATGCACCTAATTCCCAAATACACTATAATTATTGAACTTTCAGGTTGTATTATGTGTAATGTTATGTAATAAATCATAAAATAATGTTAAATAAATAGCAGTGTTGTCATAGTTGGTATCAAAGGGATGTTTAGTTTTTTTTGGTATTTGGACTAGAAAACTCTAGCAGAAGTCTTAGGGATAAAACTAAACATAAGAATACATCCCTAAATTTTGGTAAAGTGTATAGTAAGTGGTTTCCATGAAAATACATCCATGTCTAGATACTACAAGTGGATGTGGATTTGGCACATATATACCTAGAGGTAAAACCTAAAAACACTACATTGGTCTAGAATCAATTAGAAAATGGTGCATGACAGTACACCTTGTTTCATACTTGGTTTGACACTACTAGGGGATATGAGTTGGTAAATTCAAAATTTCATTACAAACCATTATTAAGGGAACAGAAATTCCCATAAGTGTCTATGATAGAAAACAGATCATGGATAACATATAATTATACTTAAAAATTAATAAGTTATGGAATAAATTTCATTTATAATTTATCACTTTAATATCATTGGATTATCATTTATGTGTTAATAGTTTAAAAATAATCATTAAAAATTTTCCAATTATTCTAGTTGATGGAAGGAAATAGGGAGAACCCAATCAAAAACCAATGTGATGGGAAGTGTGATGACTACTGAAATAAGATGCCTAACATGATAGGAGATCAATTAATACATATTGTGATTATTCCAAACCAGATATCAAATAACAAAATTAACAACTATCACATAGTTGAATGTCCAAAGACATCAAAGAAGAGAAGGATAAAGTCTTAAGAAAGTTCTTCTAATAATGGTGATAATGGAAAAAATATTCAATTTACAGTATGTCAAAAATATGGAAAGTAGCACCAAGGGAAACTCTATAAAGGAACTAAAAGTTGTTTTAAGTATTGAAAAACTAGGCCACAAAGTAGCGGGTTATCCTAAAAAAAAAGAATGTGATGGAAGGGAATAAATTACATCCTACATCACCCTTTTTTATTTAATTTCTTATGTGTGGATAATATGGGAATTATCCAAGTCAAGACCATAATCCAATGGTTAAACCATATACTAAGAAACTATGATATAGAAATCATTGAAATGTAAGGATTAAAAGGTTTTTTTATTGTTATTTGAGAGTTATGATTATGAAGTAGTATATCAATGAAATTATGGATATAAAAATCATGATACATCTAAGAATCGTTCTACAATATTTTTTCTTTTAGGATTTGAAAAAAATATCAAATGGAACCAGTTACCTATAAAAGTGATTTTTTAATAAGGTGGTATTTTAGAAAACTCATGATTATGGTATTGATAACCCTTAATAGGTGTTTGATTTTACGATAAACCTAAAGTGTCTCAGGATGATATGTCAAAATCTAATCATTAAAATCATTGATTAAACTTTTGAAAATGTATGTGATAGATGTTTAGGATTATATTTTTGAAAACATATTAAAGGTTCAAATATTTTATATTTTGAGGTGATTAAGGATATTTCTAGATATGTTTTATTGGGTTAAGGTATATATACTCATTGGTTTTAATAAAGATTATTATTTTATAAGAATGATGTTATGTTTTTTGGAGGTGTTAGATGAAGGGTATGAGACAATCTTTGGGGTTAAAATTGTCTTTAATATTTAGTTTATTTGTGTTATCTGAGATATATGGTTATTTATTTAAGGATTGATCTATGTTAACCCATTCAGATTATTTTTTGAATTTTGGAGATTAATATATTTTGTTTTATTAATTTTAAATATTATATTACTTAATGCTAACTCTTTGATTTAGTAAAGATATGAGGAATAACTTTTTTTTATTTGGTGGATTATGTGATCTGTTATATTCTTATTCTAGTTCTTTAGACATTAAAAAATCAACTTGAGTTCTCATTATTTGGAGAGAAAGATGAGATTGTAGTGGAAATTTATTAAAGGAAAAATCATACTTCCCAAAAAACTATATTTATTGTTTCCCTAGTCTAGATATTAAAGGAATTACTTAAATTTAGGAATAGAATCTTGAAACAAAAATGTTGACATATTATGATCATTTTCTATGAATTGATGTTCATTTTATCTATCACGGATTTATGGCTTTCTGTTCACTGACTTT
The DNA here is from genome assembly GCA_963277665.1 of Viscum album. Classification (NCBI taxonomy): domain Eukaryota; kingdom Viridiplantae; phylum Streptophyta; class Magnoliopsida; order Santalales; family Viscaceae; genus Viscum; species Viscum album. The sequence continues at coordinate 1,046,428,237 of OY728139.1, forward strand.
AACTTGACCATTTTATCTCTCACACTATATTAGTTATTTGGTGTCAGTTTTCTCTTCCATATATATTTTTTTAGTTCCCACTAATGTTATGCTACTTTGGAACATAGTTATGTAATGACCTTTGTACTTGTCTTTCTATCTTTTCAAGTGGATATCTTATTAACCCAATTATGATGTGGGTTTTCAATCAAGTTATTTTTAAGTGTCAAAAAAATACTTACCAAGAAAAAGTTTAAATTTTAATTATGAAAATTCATTAAATGGGAGAGTAATGTAGATACGAGATTTTTTAAAAGTGAAAGCTATGTTTGACAGCATATATGATACTCAACACTAAACCCAAATAAAAATTGATTATTTAAATATGACTATTATAACCTAGTCATTGAATTGGGGGGAATGAATAAGATTAACTAATTTATGAAATAAACATATAAATTTATTATTCCACATAATTATATTTATAATATCCAAGTAAATAATTACTTAATTTATATTAATAATATTTTATTCTTTAAAAACACTTTTTCTTCAAAAATAATTTTTTTTATTTATTAAAATTGAATTCTATAACATTTAGAAAATTTATTTGAAAAAATTAATTACATTTTTTATATCATAATATAATAATTAACTTATGATTAAATTGTTGACTTTTTATAAAATATATATTTTCTAGTGAATAAGGAAAATACCATTTTTATGTAAAATTCTTATCTCTTTTGATAAATTAAGTAATATAAATAAACTAAAAAATTTAATTTAATTTTAATGTAAAGTTAGTATTATTTATTTATATTTCATTCAATTAATTACATTTAAATCATATTTATAAAAAAAATTAATCCAATTTTATTTTTTGGATAAAATGAACATTTTTCTGAAAACTATTTTAAAATGCATAATGTTTCTCCTTAGAAAATGCATTTTTCAAAAAAACTGCTTTCAATCATGCTTTCATATTTTAATAAATTATTCCACCTCTATGTATTTATTTAGATAAAATGGTTTTCATATTTGGAATAAAAAAATGTAATATTATCTAATAGGGTCATGTTAATTTTTGAACTATGTGAATAGTAACCTTATTAAATATTTTTTACCATGGTAAAATGAGAATAGGTTAACTAGGGGTAGAAATAGTTTAACAAGGACTAGAAACAAAGTAAACCTAATCATATGAATATTATATATATATATATATATATTTAATATAATAATAAATATGTCTGTTTTTTTACTTTATAAATGATTAAATAATGATTTTGGAAAAAATTTGATTTTTGAAACGTTAAAACATAAATTCTATTTGGGGTAAAATGTAATTTTAATGAAGAAAAACTATTTTGATAAATTAAATAATTTTTTAAATAAATTATATTTTTATAAAATATTATTATTAAATATTATATATAAAAATTCTAATATATTTTTACAAAGTGCAAGTGTAATTTTTATTTGGGTTCAAAAACTGTTATTGTCAAAAAACCAACATTTTTCAAAAAATATAGATATTAATTTAAAAGTTTAATTTATTATATTTAGGGAATTATTATGATAAAATAAATATTTCTTTTGGAATCTTCATATCTAAATTATCCAATAGTGATTTTTTTATAATTTTCTAAGAATGTCGAATATTTGGGTACAAATTAAATATAGTATAAGTATACATTTTGTATTATGACATAAACATGACCCCAAAGTGATATAATAAATACTAAAAAAGGTATCCATGAACAAATATATTTATACCATTTAAAATAACTTAATTTTATGTTTATTTTATTTATTTTATATATCCTTTATAAATCCTCCAAATCCTATAATATATATTATGGTTTTAAAATCATTTCATTCAAGACCTAACTCACTTCCACAACACCAAGGGAAATATTTTAATAAGTTCTCAACTTGGACTAATAAAATAATTAGAATATATTCATTTTTTATGAAACCATGGGAAAAATAATTTTAAGGTTTTTTTTATTACTTTATTATATAAAATCCAAAAAATATGTTTGAGAAATAATAGGGAATTCCCCACTCATTTCCTATATAAAACCACCCATTATCCCATTCATCTTCTTTAAAAAATCTTTTATCACATCCTTACTCTACCCTACCCTGTGAAGATTCATCCCAAGGTTCCCCAATCTCTAAAAAAGATCCTCCTAAGATTTTGGAATCACACTCTCAGGGTAAGGGATCTCCCACTCTTCCTTCTATTCAAGAACCTCTATTATGTTATTCCTATTAATTTACATATTTTCATGTTGTTATATGTTATTTTATATACCCATTATTGTTAATTTTATTTCTATGTGATTATATATCTCCTTTACTTTCATTAATCCATCCCATGAACCTTTGTGTACACTCTTCACCATACAAATATTTAGTGAGGGATTTCTCTATTATCATTTCCATTCAAGCACCTTCTTTGAAAATATCCTTTTTAATCTTAATTGGTTATGTTGTAATATATTTATAATGATACTTATAAAGTAAAATTTATTCTCAAATAATGAGATACAATTTATCCCCTCTCATTTTATCATTTACTTAAGTCGTTACCATGTTGAAATTTAGTAAAGAATCTCTCACTCTTCTTTCTATTCAAGGACCTATTTTATGTTATTCATATTAATTTATTTTTTATCATGTTGGGATATATTATTCCATATCCACCTTAATATGAATTTTATTTATAAATGATGATATACCCTTTTTAATCTTATTAATCCTACCCACTAACCTTTATGTACACCCATTACCATACAAGAATTTAGTAAGGGGTCTCACACTCTTCTTTTTATTCAAGATCCTCTTTTATGCTTTGCCTCTTAATTTATATTTTTTCATGTTGGTGTATGTTATTAAATATCACCCTTGTTATCCATTTTATTTCTAAATTACTATATACCCCTTTTACTCTCATTAATCCCTCCCATGGACCTTTTTGTACACCTTTTACCCTAGCGAAATTTATTAAGGGTTACTCTCCTCATCTTTGTTAATGAATATTAATTATATTATGCCTTTATTTTCTAATTCCTAATGTTGGTATATATTATTCCATATCCCCCTTAATTACCTTATGATTTCTAAATTATTATATATCCATTTCACGCTCATCAATCCCTCCCATGAATATTTATATTCCCCCGTTTTGCTGTTTAAATTTTATTGTGATTTTCCATGACAAACAATTGTGTAGTGAAAACCAATACCCATTTACTATCAAGGGTGTTAACCTTTATACACTAATACATATATTTTATTGAATTAAAAATATGTATCCCACACTCCTAGATTTTGGAATAAAATTTTTATGATAAATGATTCCATTTTGAATGATATATGTGGCACACTAATGCATGAAAATGAAATGAAAGAGGTATATGGGCTTAAAATTATATAGTGATCCAATGCATTGGGAAATGTTTTAGTCTCATGATATGTAATGTAAGGGATTAAGGAGTGAACCCAATCTATCACATTACTTTTTCCACCATGTTGTCTTAGAGGTTAGCTTTTACATATATTTATGATGCCATGTTTCCACATTTACCATGCTGCCTTTATGCTACCATGATATATCATGCCTTATTATTAATATTTATGATTATCACACCTTTAATGTACCATTGAAATTCCTATTTTATAAAATGTTATACTTTATTCATGTTATTCTATGTTTATTCCATTAGTGGGATTTATATCTCACCGCTTTCTTATTTATGTCCTCAGTTTACCCCTAGTTGTTTTAAGTACAATGGAATATTATGAGTATGTTAAGGAAGTTTTAAATAATGGTGATATAATCCTTATTTTAAGTTGTTATGTAATTAACCTAATTTCCAAAGACACTAGGCTTCTTGATATTATAGGTTTTATTATATGTAATATAATATAATGAATCACAAAATAAAGTGTAATAAAGAGCAGGGTTGTCATAAAACTTATGATATATTTTCATGGCTCATGATTGATAATTGGTGATTCTGAACTCTAATGTCTTGTGTTGTTTGTTTGAAAAACCTTATTACATGATTCATTATTATATATAATTAACTGATTAGGTATTATTATTGTACATATTGATCATTTTCTCATACCATTATGATTATCTTATGATCAGTTGTGATCATTGATTGATATCTCTTATGTTCACCCTTACAGAGCATCTAAGCTCACACTTTATTATGTTTCCCTTACCCAGGTTCTGAAGAAAGGTTTTAAGTATGATATTTCTAAGAAGGGTTCAAATTTTGAAGAACTTAATTATAAATTATTTAAATCTTTTATGAACTAGTTGTTTATATATCAAAATTTCTGAATACACTAAACCTATATGATCCTTAGGGGTGTATTATTGTGAAATGTATTGATTATTCATCTAAAATGATGTAATATTTATGGATGAAATGTCTGGATCACTATATTTGGTATCAAAGGAAAGGTTTATTAACTTTTGGAATCTAGGATGAGTAAAATTTAAGGAGAACCCTTAAGATAAGCCTAAGTATAGGATAGTATCCTAAGTTATGGTAAAGAAAGGAGTGAAACTTCCAAAATCAAATACATCCCTACCTGGATACAATAAGTGGATGTGGTTTTGGCACAAATTCATCTTGGGGCGATAACTCTAAATGGATTTGGTCAGTATATTTAATTTAAAAAGTGTCCAGTAAGGATAATTATATCACTGATATGGGGAGGGGTTTAATCAATGGTATATTTTCTATTTTATGTTTCCTTATAAATGAAAAAACATTCACCTCCTATTAAATATTTCATTCCCTGTTGAAAATAATTAAAACACACATCCACAGAAACACACATATTTACAAGGTTCATTTTTTTCACAAGTAAAGCTACATCCTTGTTATGTTTTGAAAATAATCCAATACGAAACAATCAACTAGAAAGAAGTATTTTTAATGTTGAATAAAACGAGGATGATATACCCATTCACTCATGTAGCACTTTGAAAAAAATCCAATAGTGTGTGTGATATCTCTACACAAATGATGTAATACAATGTTTTTGTAACAAAACATGTTATTTGTGGTTATTTATCAACTTCTGAAAATTTATTCTTTGAAAAAAATCTTCAATTTCTTACCCATAAGTTGGTAAAAACTATAAGAACCTTTTTATATAAAAAAAATTCCAGTATAATTATCCTAATATGATTCTCCCAATATTATTAATCTAATATGATTGTACAATATAAAAAATATATCTCTAGAAGAATAAAATTTAGGCAATTCAGAGCTTATTCTTCCTAATTTCATAAATCTCAATACATAAATTCTGATCCAATTATCCAGCCTGATATAATGACCAACCAAATACAATGACAAGCAGAATATGATAAACAGTTGAATAAGATGATCCTAAAAATATGATGAACTACTAAATACTTTGTGATCTTGTCTCTTCTCCTTTCACATAACTCCATAGACACTTATTTAACACACCACAATATGAAAAACTTCTTCTTGTCTCTCTAAAATTCTTTAGTGGCCCTCCATTTATCCTCTCCACCTTGAACATTACTTCTACTAGAAAAAGTAATATATACTTTTCAACTTTTACAGGTGACCCAAAGAAGGTTTTGTATAGAATATGAAATAGTTTCCCACTTAACTAAATTCCCATAATTTGCATTATTCCTTGAATTTCCAGTGCATTTCTGACTTCATCAACACTTATCAACTCTTCTCATTTCTTCTTGATCCTTATCGAATCTCCAATAAATCTTCAACTTTTCTTCATAATTTCTTTACAAGGACCGATGCAAATTCAATTTTCTCAGTCTGATTTATTCATTATAATTCCCCATACCAATTATATATATGAAGAAATAGACACATTTCATCTTCTTCAAAAACTATATTCTGATTTATTTTATTCATTATGAAGATTTGTACCCACTATTTAAAACAAACAGCTTCTTAGAATTTCATGATCCCCCTTGACAACACATCCATCTATTTTCCTTAGCTCCTCTCTTGATCCAATTGAATAAAGTGATTCAATCACATCTACTTCTTCTACTCTTTTAAAGGATGTATTTTCATAAATTTTGATATGATTTATCTTAACCCAATTGAAAACCAAAATAATTAAAAACAAATCAAATTTTATATTTCTCTTATGAATACAATACTAATGATTTCTCCCAAACAAATAATTTCTACCACTTGTGAATATGATGAAATACTGAATATGATAGACCAGTTTCAGTAGATTCGACTTCAACAACATTCTTAAATCAAAAAAATTTTCTTATATTATGAATTCCTTCATGACATGGATTTCATTGATTAATATCTTCAACATCATCTAATTTACATTGGAATTTATTGTAACTTCCCATATTTCTATCATCTTCTTACTCTTACGGCAACATCTTTCTTAACTTCTCATCCTGAATATGATTTTCCATAATACAACTAACCTGAACATGATAGACATGATTACGATCATCATGATTATGTTCAGGATAAATAGGATTTCCAGTATCTTTTCTTTTTCTATCTAGATATGATCAATATGAATAAAACTGGCAGTATATATTTCACTAACCCTTTATTTCATCTAGATTACATCACAAGTTTTCAAAATACTTGTGGTTTATGAGAACTCTATGATCCAAAAAGTATTGTAACATTTAAATCATAGTCATGTAGACTTTAATTCTTCTCTAATAGAACTATTCCTTATATAATGGACCCATTGTGAATATAATTACCATTTATACCTAGAAATATTCTTCCTCAATACAAATTACCTTGTCAAGTATTGTGAGCCTGATTTCATGAATACAATGGTTAATCTAATTCAAATAAAATTGAGGTTATTTTACTTTCTTCTTAAAGTCAATTTATTTTTTCTTAGACTTTCTTGAAAACAAAAGATAATAATTGAATAGAGTCATCTTTATCATCATCTTGGTCCTAACAAAATCCCAATTTATATTTTTTTTTCAACAAAGTTTAATACATCATTAAAAATTTTAATCTCAAGAAATGGAATACTTATCAATAATTATAATCCTAAATGAGAAAACTCATTGTAGAAAACAATAATTATTAACAAAAAACCATACTGATCAAAATAAGTGATTATAAAAACTTCCTCAGTATTTCTTTTCTTTTGACTTTCTTCACCTTTCCTATAGTAAATTTTTTTCTTAAAATCACTCCAAAAATAGTTATAATAGTTCACACACTTACAATTCTAAATTCATAGCTTACCCACAACTCCCCATTTTGACATTAATTCAAAAGGATATATTTATGAAAAAAATTCAATCCCCCCTTGAAAAAACTATCCAAAGGTAATAAGAGAGATGAAAAAAACACATACCTCAACCTTGATGTAAAAGAGGTTGGAATCCCATTGTCAACCTTAATTTAGAAAAGGGTTTCTTCGATTAAGGTTTTATGAAAATGTTAGCAACTTGTTCCGATGTAGGAATATAATCCAACTTCAATTCATTATTCTCCACACGATCATTGATAAAATGATATTTGATATCAATATGTTTTGAATAATAATTTAAAATTTGATTCTGGTGAGATTTATTGTACTTTGATTATCACAACCCAAAATAAAGGGTAACTTCACTTCAATAAGTAAATCTTCTAATTGTGTTTTCATCCACATAAGTTGAGTAGTGGTTTAAGTGGATGTAACATACTCATCTTCATACATACTAAGAGTTACTGAATTTTGTTAATTTAAATTCCAAATAACATAATTCTTTCTCAAAAATAATACTTCATCATATGTCGATCTTATATCATCAACATTTTATGCCCAATCAGTATCTGAATACTCTAACAAATCAATAATTTTTTATCTATCATACCTAATTCTGAAATTTTATGTGCCTTTGATGTATATGATAATTATTTTTATAGCAATTAAATTTGATTATTTAGGATAACTCTGAATTTTGGCACACAAAGTAACATCATAAACAATTTTAGGTCTTAAGATTTTCAATTACAATAAACTCTCGATCATCTTCTGAAATTCTTTATGATCAACTTCTTTCCCTTATCAATCTTTTTTCAAATTTATTTCCACTAAAATTAGTGTGTAAATAGGTTTCTAGTTTGTCATAATGAACCCTTTAAGTATTTTCTTAGAATACATTTCTTGAAAAAGAAGAATGTGTTTCTATTTTTGTATAACTTTTAACCTAAGAAAGTATTTCATTTCCTCTGACATGGAAGTCTCAAACAACTTTTTTATCTCTTTAGTAAATCCTTCACAAATTCTTTCATCATTCCTAATAAAGATAATGTCATCAACATAAAACAATTACAATGAGGGAATACTCTTGACTTCCTCTGATGTAAAGATTACTATCTACTCTTCCTTTCTTAAAACACATCACATTAAGAAAGTGTCCAAATTGGAATAACATACTCTCATGGCCTATTTTATCCCATATATTGCCTTCTTCAATCTTCATACAAAACTTTCATCCTTCCCAACATCAAAACCAAAAGGTTGTTCAATATAAACCTCCTCATCTAGATCACCATTAAAGAATGTGGATTTAACTTCAATTTGAAAGATTTTGTAACCTTGTTGTGCAGTAATAATAATAAAAATTATAATTGTTTCTAATATTTTAATCGTAGAAAAGGTTTTATCAAAATAAATACCTTAAATTTATTAATATCCTTTATACACTAATATTTCTTTGTTTCTAATCACGTCACCTTCTTTATTTATCTTATTCTGGGAAACCCACTTTGTTGCAAAAATGTTTTTTCTATTTTTCTTAGGTATGAATTCCCATGTATCATTATTTTCAATCTAATATATCTCTTAATTCATGGCCTAAAACCATTCTAGATAATCAAAATCTTCTTTCACATAATTTAGATCTACTTTTGAATATAATTAGTATGGGTAATAGCATTTTTCATTCTTTTTATGTGAACCTTATGAGGTTGATCCCCAATTATTGTCACGACCCGTCCCCCGAGACCTGTGTCATAAATACCCCAAGCCCGCCTTCCATAGGCCAGGGCTGGCAACTGGCACCCAAGGCATAAATCCCTATAACTGGGAAGGAATTACCTTTATGAAACGTGAACACACGCACAACCAGAGTACAAGCGGAAGCAAACACTAAGTAAAGCAATATAACAAGTGTGCTAAAAGTACAAAGGGGGCCAGAAATACAAGCCCAACAGTAAAGTACAAGAAAAAGAAAAAACAACAGAAAGGTGTCAAGTTGTCCCTAGATCGTCCTCCGGAGTCCCTACCTGAAGGGTAGGTACAGATGGCCACCTCAACTCTCCACGTCCGTCTATCACCTCCGGGTACCGTCTCATCGTGGAGTCCACCTCCGGGTACCCTCTCGTCATCACGTCCACCTGCGTGTACCGTCTCATTGTGAAGTCCACCTCCGGGTACCCTCTCGTCATCACGTCCACCTCCGAGTACCATCTAGCTCTACAAGCCTCACCACGATCAGTGATGTCCATCGTCTGCAACCAACACAATGTAGTGCGGGCGAAGCCCGTGCAGGGGTGACTATACAAAACTCAGTAGGGACCTCGAGACCCCTGAAGGTCTCCCTGAATCCACAAAGGATAAACCACAAAGAAAAGATACAATCAAGAAGTATCATCCAACACTACTTAGATATATGCCCATACATATACCTAAGTCATTAAATCCAGTTCAGCTCCAACTCACGAGCTCAAGTATAATCCATTCCACTCAGGAAAGTATAACTTAATCCACACAGGAAAGTACAACCCAATCCACACAGGAAAGCATAATCCAATCCATCGAAGATAATGATTAAAAATCAAGACCCATCTCACACAGGTATACTACACTCGAAGAGGGGTGGAGATGATTAGATGTAGCCTCTGAATCATCTCCTCTACCGAACCCACATAGGATCCAAGTTTAGTAGTTGTCGTTGCCAAACCCATGGAGGATCCAAGTATAGTAGTCGTCGGTGTCAAACCCACGGAGGATCCAAGTATAGTAGTAATCGACGTCGAACCCACAGAGGATCCCAGCACGGTAGTCGAACCCACGGAGGATCTCCGTACAGTAGTCATCCTCGTAGAACCCACGGAGGATCCCAGTATGGTAGTCGTCCTCGTCGAACCCACGGAGGATCCCAGAATGGTAGTCGTCCTCATTGAACCCACATAAGATCCTAGTATGGTATTTGTCCTCGTCAAACCCATGGAGGATCCCAGTACGGTAGTCATCCTCGTCGAACCCACAGAGGATTCCAGTACAACATCGTCGTTGTCACAGTCGCAGCCAGCTCTAGGGTTCCCGCACAAAGCATGCTCGATTCAGAGAGGGTCCGGTCCACGAGCCAAGGGGTCGATACATCAACTAACATGTATTCTAGATTTAAGGTATCCCAAAGTTCTATATCGACAATAGGAACTCACCACGACAGACAGTACGTCAATCAGACGCTCGGTCTGAGAGTTATTGGCTTTTTCATTCCAGGGGCCCAGTTGATTTTTAACTCAAAACCAACCTGAAAATACTCCAACTACATCCAAACCTTGAGAGGAGTAAGCCAAAAGGTCCGTCTCACTAATAGGAATCCAACAAAGTCGATGGCACGTCATTCGGACGTCCGGAGCTCAAGTTATAAGCATTTCTGCTCTGAGGGCCCGGTTGGTTTCGTGTTCAAACCAACCCGGCCATACACAAAGTTCTCTGAAACCTTCATTTTAATATACTAAAACGACTGTCTCGATCCAAGGATCGTATCACAACTGATGGTATGTCAATCGGAGATGCGTAGCCCAAGTTATGGGCAATTGAACGAACCTACCTAATTTTAGGGGGGTTTGGGCCCAGACCGACCCGGCCCAGAACCCCCTAGGTCGGCCCGAACCAGGTGACCCGACCTGAGTCCGGGTCCGGCCCATTAGGGCGTGGCCCGGCCCGGCCAGGCCGGTCCAGCCTGGGCGGCTCGGCGCTGGCCGAACGGACGCAGAAGGGGGGGGGGGGGCGTTGCCCCCTTTTTTGTAATGGAGGCCCCCATATGGGGGCCCGTTCCTTTTCCAGTCGGGGGGTTACGACCTCCGGTTCTTCCGAAACAGACGACCGAGTTGACCAGTCGGTGTGCCTCTGTGGGAGCCCCCGTGGGTCCCGCCTTCCACACACCGGAAGCCGATGGTTCCTTCCGCCGCTCTCTACACCACTGTAGCCTTAAGTCGTGTCCAGCTCCGACCGGCGTGGCGTGACGGCGCTGCGCCCCTCCATCATGGCCCCGCTCTGACCATGGCCTCTTCGTGGTTCACCGGCATTGTGCCCCTCCACTGCGGCCCGACTCCGGCCGCGGCTTCTTTCGGCCTCAACAGTTCGGCGCGACGGCGCCGTGCTCCTTCGCCGCGTTCCTCCTCGTTCCCGCACGGTGTCGTTGCATCGTGCCGCCTTCGTTCAAGCCGCAACGAGTACAACAACAAAGGGGGAGGAGGATCGGCCGTGTTCGGGTGGTCCGACCTCCTCCCGTTAAATTGATAACAGGTGGCCCAAATATTTAACAAAGAATGCAAAGAATAATCACTTTGTAAAAACACACCCCTACCTTGAAGAAGGCATTCGTCGGTGTCACGGTAGACGGCGTCGTGGTAGACGGGCTTCGTTCCATCAACATCGGGAAGGATGAAGCTGAGGGTGATGTCAGGGTTCTTCGTTCTTCGTTGGAGGAAGAGGAAAAATCTCCAAGTTCTGGGTGACGTGCTTCACTGCTAGCGTTCCGCTTCATGAAAAAGCCATCCAGAACTCCTCCCCCTGGCCTCCTTTATATAGGAGTGGTGGGTTCGTCGTTGGCATGCAAATCATAATAAGGGATTTATGACATACGGCCCCACTCAATTAATCCACTACGGTGGAACATTAAAAAGAGAGGAAGGATCCTCATTAATTAAACACGTTGGCATTTAATTAAAGAGAGGGAGGAAGGTTCCTCATAAACTTGAGGGGTTGACATGTATTAAAGAGGGAGAGGGTGTTTAATGGGGTGTTAGGAAATTTAAGGTGGTGGGGGATCTTGTGGGCCCCACCCCACTTTCTCACAACTTCCTTTCCCATAACTCATAAACCACTAGTGGAGTAATAAAAATATAATTTTAAAACAACTATATTTTTATTCCTCACATTTTTAACATATCATCCCGAGAAAAAGCAACTCCAGAAAAAGTCTTCCAAAGCGATTACCAGTGTTGTGGTTTCATCGGTGCCCTCGGATTTCAATTCTGAGCACCAGATCAAAAGTTAGAAAACCCGCTCATTCATTCACTGAACGTACCCGAGCTAAACTTTGGGAAATTATTCTGGGCACACCGGGCCTCAGAATCAGGCACCATCAGAAACTGCGTACTCGTAGAATTCCAAAGAAAATTTAGAAAAAATTTCCCTTGAAATTTATAGGTCTTTACAATTATATTATAAGATTCCACTTGCTTCCTTAACCTAGGATAAGATATTTTAGTATCTTCCTTATCCCTATAAATAGACGAGTATGAATCTTCTCTTTGAATATGATTACAATTTTCTTTATTTTTATCATAATTGACATCAAAACTTTCCTTCTTGACTTGTTTATCAGCATGGATATGATTATCTTCTTCTTCGTTCTAAATTACTTTCATATCAACAGAATAAAAAATTCTTCCTATTAATTTGTTAAAACAACTATTTCCTCTTCCTTTTAGATCATAGCCAAGAAAGATTCCATTTTCACCTTTCTTCTCAAACTTTCCATAGTTTCCAAATTTCTTCATTATAATACATAGACTCATGAAAACTCTTAAGTATTTAAAACTTGGAGTTTTCCAAAAAAACAATTAATATAGACTCATATCTGAATTAGTCCTGTAGAAACAAAAGTTTTGAATATAAATAACATTTTTCATGGATTTACTCTAAAATTAATGAGAAAGACCATGTTTAATTAACATAGTTCTTCCCATTTACACCAAAATTCTATTATTTATTTTAAAAATCCCATTTTTTAAGATTTTATAGGGAAAAATACTCATACTTAATTCCATGATTATATAGATAATTCTCAAGTTATTTACTTATGTATTCACCACCATTTTTGGTTCTCAACTTCTTCACAGAATACTCACATTCATTTTCAGCTTTCCTTCTAAAACTTTTAAACCTTTTTCAAGGCATCTAATTTATGTTTCATATATATAACACAAGTAATGCAAGTAAAATAATAAATAAAAGTGATGAAGTACTTATATACATTTGTTGATTGTTTTCTTTTTGGCCCATAGATATCAGAATGAATCATCTCTATGGGTTGTGTTGAACAAATATCATTTTTCATATACACTGAGTTTGTAATCTTTCTTTTCTAGAAAATAATAAAACACAAATCTATTATTATTAAAAAATTATGAATGTCTCAAACACTATCTCACTTTCAAAATTTTATCATGTTTCTTTGACATGTGTATCTCAACCTTTTATGCCACAATTGATTTTCTTCTGCCATGCTCAAGTAACAAGAGTTTTGTATTTCACCGGTCTAAAACACGTTTCCTATTGTAAGTTGGCCTCTAATAATAGTCTTTCTATATTTTTCACTTTTCACAAAAAATACATATTTTATAAATATGAATTTATTACCCTCAGAACAAAATTTTGAAACACTTATCAAATTGTGTTTCATCCCATCAACATACAAAGCTTTATTGGATTTAAAATTTTCTTTTCCAATGATGGATGATCCAACACCTTTTATTCTTAGAGATTAATAATTTAAAATTTTCATTGTTAATTTGTTAAAATCTTTAAAATTATTCAAAAATTTCAATTCTCCTATTATATGATATGAACACCCATTATCAATAATCTAAAGTCATTCTCCTTTTCTAGCTTTTATAGCAGTTTCAACAACAAGGGCCTTTTCTTGTTTTTTCTTTTATTTATTCACCTTCGGATTTTTATAATTATTAAGAATATTTTTATATTCTAGTAACAAAACAATACATCCTTTTACTAGGTTTCTTGGTTGTTTAAATCTTTCACAAATAGTTTCCAAATGTTGAAACATATTTCTAATTCTTACTCCATCTTTCACATGTTTCTTCAAAACAACCATTTCTGACTTCCTTCTTTGTGAAGATTGGATCCCCCTCATCATTTAACTTCTGTATCATGTGGAATAATAGTAATGTTGTTGGTTCAACCAACACATATTATTCGTATATCCAAATGTACCACAATACCAGTAGTAGACATATAAAGAGTATTTTTCTCTAAAACTTCCATACTGATTGGAATTGTAAACATATTTCTCAGTAACCTTATTTTATTTATTTTTTGAGACATTAAACTTTATTTTATAAATCATAATATTATTTCTATTTTCATATTTATCAAATTTATAAGTATTATAAACTTTTACTTATTCAAAATTTTTAGATTCAGGGTTTTTAGTGACTTATGAATTCCCAACTTTGATGGTTTTGGCCACATACATTACATTCCATACTCTATTATTTATTGAAACACTTCCACCTTTATTCTAAACCATTAAAGGTAAAATTTGTTGATCCTTATTAGGTTTATCCTTTTGATAACATTCAATGACTTTAGAAATGGAGTTTTTGAAACTTTTATTTCTTTGTTCAACTTTTGAAAGTTTTTTTTGAACAAGTTCCAACTCTTCTTCCTTTTTCTTCTTCTTCACTTCCAGATACTCATTAAGATTTTTTACTTCATTTGGAGATTTCATCAAATAATAAACTTATTTTACCATCTTAACCCTTTCATCAACAAAAAATTATTGATTTCTTTTTGATAAACATTCATCTTCTAACTTTTTTTTCTTTTCAAGCCTTATGATATTTCTTAGAAATTATTTCAATTCTTCTTTCAATTGAAATTCAAGTTGATTTTCCTCTTCTTCGGAACTACTTATTCCAAACTCTTAATAATTCACTATTGTAATAATGTTATTCTTAATAACATACGCAAAATATTTTTCATATTCAACATCACTTCTTTCTTCTTCTTCTATAGATATGAAACTTCTTCTTTTAGATTTCAATAATTTTCTATCTTTCCTTGTGGAATATGATTTTCATTTTTCTTCATGTTTCTTCAAGGACAATCTTGGTCTTCATTCTTATTCATCTTTATCATATTACTTCTTTCTTTAAAGACAATTAGCAAAAAAATTAGCAATGACACCACATTATAAAAATTTAAAGGGAAGTTTCCCTTTGCATTTCCTTGTACCTCTTTTCACATTTTTTGAAAACAAGGATAAAATATCATTAAAATTTATATATACCTAATTTTTAGAATCATATTCACCTAATTCAACTTCAATAAGAATCTTATTTGACTTCTCTTTCTTAGTATCCTTGAAAGAAATTTCTCTACCAACTTCTGTTTTTATTCTCATATATTTCCCCCTTATAATTTCATAATTAATGAGAGGTCTTTGAAAATAATATAGAGATAATGTTTTAGGATATCTTTCTTATTGTAAAGAAAAATTTGAATCAAACTTTTAAGGAAGGACTCTTAAAATATTTTTAATAATTGTAGAATGATATAACTATTCACCAAGACATCTGATAGTGATAATAATTTCATTCACCCTGGTAAATAAGTCCCCACTATATTCATATTCACCAATCTTCAAATATTCATACTTCAGTCTATAGATTCATAATTTCTCTATCTTTACCTTTTTTTACCTTCATGGATATTTTTCAATTTATCCAATATACCTTTGGATATGGAAACACCTTTCACCTTTAGGAATTCACTTTAATAAAGTGATGATAATGAAAAATTCTTATCCCTTCTGTCATTCTCATGATTATTCTTATCAATAGATATAATATATACTTTATAATCTATAGGAGGAAACCCATATATTGCAAATTTAAGAACATCATATCCAATAAACATAAGATAAGGTAACATTCAGTCTTTCCATGTATAATAATTCTTTCCATAGAAAACTAGAATAGCTTTACTGTTCACCGAATTCAAATTCCCCTTCGGTAAAGAATAAGTGAAAGGAACCTTTTGATCAGATACAAATTGAAAGTGCCCAGTCAGGATAATTGAATCACTAAGAGGAGGAGGGGGTGAATTCGCAATACTTTCTTTATTTTATGTTTCCTTGAAAATGAAACAACCTTCACCTCATTTTAAATATTTCATTCCTTACTGAAAGAAATTAAAATTCACATCCATAAAAACACAAGTATTTACAAGTATCACTATTCATTAAGAATAGCTACATACTGGGTATGTTTTGGAAATAATCCAATACCACACAATCTACTAGATAAAATCATTTGATGTGGAATACAATGAGTATGATATACATTTTCACTCATGTATCACTTTGAAAACAATCCAATATTGCATGTGCTCCCTATAGAAAAAATGATTTAATACAATTTTAGTGTAACAAAAACATGTTACCTATGTTTCTTTATCAACATCCACAAATGTATTATTTAAAGAAAATGCTTAAATTTATTACCCAAAAGGTGGAAAAAACTACAACAACTTTTGATATAAAACTCTAATCTAATTTCTAGTATGATTCTCCAAATATGATTCTCTTAGTCCAATTTTGCTAATATGACTTTCCAATATAGAAAATCTATCTCTACAAGAATACAATTAAGATAATTCAGAACTCCTTCTTCCTCAGTTTAGAAATCCCAATATAGAAATATTGATCCGATTATCTAGCCAATATGATTACCAACAGAATATAATGAAAGTAAAAATACAATAAATTGTTGAATATAATGATCCATGAATATGATTATTAGAGGAATATTTTTCAATCTTTTTTATTCTCCTTTCACTTCTCTCTATCGATACTTCTTCAACATAGAACAATATGAAAAACTACTTCTTCTCTTTCTAAAATTCTTCAGTGGTCCACCTTCTCTCCTCTTCACTATAAACAATACTTCCATTAGAAAAAGTACCATGTACTTTTCACCTTTTATAGGTGACCCAAAGATGGTTTTTTAGGGATCTAAAATGGTTTCCTTCTCAACCAAGTTCCCATAATTTTTATCATTCCTTGAATTTTGGGTGCATTTCTGACTTCTTCAGTGATTCTCAACTCTTATCGTTTCTTATCGATCCTTCTCAAATATTCTATCAATATTCGTCTTTCCTTAAAAAATTTATTACAAGATACAGTCTGAATTCCATTTTCTTAGTTCAATTTGTTCCTTATGATGCTCTATACCAATTATATATATGAAGAAATTAATAGCTTTCATCTTATTCACAAACTCTATTACAATGTGTTTTTTCATTGGGAAGCTTTGTACCAACTGTTGAAAACAAACATATTATTTGAATTTCAAGATCCCCCTCAACAACAAATCCTTCAATTTACTTATTCTCATATATTTATCCACAAGAATAAATGGATTCAATCACATATACTTCTTCCTCTATTTAGAAAGTTTAACTATCATCAATTCTGATATGATGAATCTTGACCCATTTAAAAACCAAAATAATTGAAAAAAATAAGAGTTAATATTTCTTTTCTGAATATGAAACCAATGAATTATACCAAACAAAAAATTTATTTCTCTTGTGAATGTGATGAAATACTGAATACGGTGGACCAGTTTCAACAGATTCAACTTCAGTACTTCCTTTAATCAAGAACTTTTTCTTGTATCATGACTTCCTTCATGACTTAGAATACATTGAGGATAAGATTCAACATTATCCTATTTACATTGAAAATTATTGTAACTTACTTTATTTCCATAAGATTCATACTCTTCTAGGAACATATTTCTTTATTTCTCAGCCAGATTAATATTTTCTAGAAAACAAATGACATAAATATGATAGACAAGATTATGATCAGCATAATTATGATTAGGCTGAATATTATTTCTAGTATATTTTCTCTTTCCGTCTAGATATGATCAATATGAATACATTTGATAGTATCTCATTCACCCCCTTTCTTTTAACAATCTTGCATCATAACTTTTCCAAATACTTATGACTTATGAGAACTCTAAATTAGAAAAGCATTGTCACATTTAAATCATAGTCATGCAGACTCTAATTCTTCTCTAGTACAATCACACTTTCCATACCATATTAAGAATGAATCTAATTAACATTTAAATCAAGAAAAATTCTTCCTTAATATGATTGACCATTTCAATAATTCTGAGTCCGCTTTCCCTAATACAATGGTCAATCCGATTCAAATACAAATTGAGGTGATTTTTCTTTCTTCTCAAACTTCCTTTATTCTTTATTAAAATTTCTAGAAAATAAAATACAATACCTAAATATAATCATCTTAATCATCATATTGGTTCTAACATTAAAATAATTAAAGTACACGGTGAGTGGGACCATATAGAACACCTATTTTGATACTACTAGGGGTATGCTTAGGTTAAATCACAATTCAATTATGAACAATTATAATGTATTTGGATAGATAATTAACATTGATGTCCTAGGTTATACTTAAGTTGACATATATTTAAAAAAAGGGTCCATTTTTTAGACACCCTATAAAATTTTTAAATGTCTATAAGATTACTCTTTACTATTACTAACACTATGATTTTAGTATTAACTAATGGCTAGAATCATGTTAATACTGAATTTGATAGAGGATGAAATTATTTTACTCATGAGAAACTAAATGATATGAGAGATATAAATAAAAAACTTGAAATTATTTCTAATAAGACATCTCATTATAATGTGAAAAACCTAAAAAGGGTAGTTTCTAAATAAACCAAATAAAAGAAAATTTGGTTTTTATGAAGATCATGGAGGAAAGAATATTCAACTTCTTACATGTCAAGAATTTGGGAAGAATCAACTAGGTAAATGTCTCAAAGGAACATTAAGATAGTTTTTGTGTGGAAAAGAATGAAATAGAGAAAGAACTATCCAATGAAAATGAATATTTTATTAGAGGGAAATAAATTATATTCAAAAGATCCATTTATAGTTCAATATATTATATTTGGGGGACTTGGGAATTATTCATTCTAATTCTCTAATCCAAGGGCTAACTCCCATACAAAGGAAGAAAATACACTATGATAAACATTGAAGTGGAATTGTTGAATTTTTTATTAGGATTTGAGAGTTATGTTGTAGAAATGTTTTATTAATGATACTCTAGTTATGATAATCATGCATCATCTAAGGATTATTCTACATTAATTATTCTTTAATTGTTTTCAAGAATCTGTTGAATGGTACTAGTAACATAAAAAAATTATGTAGTGGTAAAGTGATATTTTTGGGGAAACACATGATTGAGGGGTAGAAAAACGTTAATATGTGACTAAGGGTGATATAATAATTTTTATTTGGGATAAATAGATGATTTATTTTGATAAATTAAATTGGATAGTATTTTTACCTTGAAATTGATTAATTATTTGATGATAACTTGGTTTATGTTATCCTAGATGAACTTTATTGGATTATTAGATTTATGTAATATATTTTATAGTCTATGATTTTATTTGAGAAATATAGATAGGTTTGTATTTTTGAATCGTATGTGTTTTCATTGAGGATTAATGGTTATTCATGTCATTTTGGGAAATGATAATCATGTTTTAAGAGAATATAATATCACAGTATTCACATATTTAGTATGTGACATTAAGAGAAAACTTTTGTTATTTGTGGAGGGAAGTTAATTTTGTTTTGAAATATTATTGACCCTTTTATAAATTCTTTGGTTTTGAATTTATTTAAACATATTTTGGATTATTTTTGTGGTTAAAAATTTATGAAATGGTTTAATTTTAACTTTGGGTGTTATTTTTATGGTTTTAGAGATTAATGTATTATTTCATCATATAAAAATTTATCCATGTTTGATAAGTTATACTAACCATTTTTTTTCTTGGTAAATATATAGATATAGGAGGAAAGCCATTTAATTCTTTTATGGAATTTATATTCCATTAAAAAGTAATTTTAGTACTTCAAGATGGAAAAAATTCA
This sequence comes from Viscum album, assembly GCA_963277665.1. Classification (NCBI taxonomy): domain Eukaryota; kingdom Viridiplantae; phylum Streptophyta; class Magnoliopsida; order Santalales; family Viscaceae; genus Viscum; species Viscum album. The sequence goes on from OY728139.1 coordinate 1,046,448,310, forward strand.
TGTTGTTCATTTATCATTAGAATATAGATTAAATTAGGTGGAACCTAATTGAAACACACAACCAAAGGATAAATTTATTTTATGGATTTGAATAAGTAAAGTAAGTATATTTTATCATATTTTATGGTAAAATAATTCCTTCACTCTAGGAAAAATAATCTTAAAAATGATTTTTTTCGTTTTTACAACTGTTTCTGAGGAGTTAATAGTTGATTTCATCCCACAAACATTTAGGGTTCTGTGGTCATTAAATTTCTCATGACCATGTTTTATATCACTATTTATAATTATTTATACATTATATTTCTCTTATATATCTATATTTTTAATTCTTTGTAATGTTATTTTTATTTGGAAACATGATTATGTGTTGTTTAAGGAAACCTTTATGTTTTCCACTTCATTTTTTCAAAGGAGGTTTTATTATTCCCTTGAAAAATTATCATTTTAAACAAAGGTATTTTCAATTATTGAAACATTGATAATTGAGATATAAAAATGTAAGAGAAAATTAATTTATTTGGGTATGTAACACCCAGATACTTTTGAATATTCTTTTATTTAAATAGTATGTTACTATTCAGTATCCTGCCTTATACGTAACCTCGAGTCTCTATGAACTACGATATAGTAAACTATTATGACCTACCTATTAAAATATTAGGTATGAATAGTAATAAACACTTTATTAAAAATATTTTTAAAGGCTTTTATTAATGAAAATGTATTAATTTTTTCATAATAAATAAGTGTGAAACTTTCAGTAAAGTCATTTTAAGATTCAAAAATGTGTTTTCTTCAAAAATGGTTTTTATCTCATTTTTGTACACGAACTTTATAATTAATTTATACCATTTTTTAATTTTATTAAAATAAATTAGTATAATTTTTAAAACCATCATGTTAGTATTACCTTAGGTTTAATTTTTAGTATTTTTCTAAAAAAATATTTTTAGTTAACAGTGAGAATACCATTTTTTGTAAAAAATATCATTTATTTTCAAGAAAATGTGTCATTATGTTTGAAATTTGATAGAAAATTAAACTAATACTCATTTAATTATAAATAATATAATTAATTACAGGGGAAAAATCATTATACTTGATTTTGGTATAAATTATATTTTAAGTCTAAAACACATTTTTCAAAAAAACTATTTTTATGAGCGTAATATATTTTTGTCTTAATTAATTAATTTAATATCTATTTATTAGTTTATTTAAATGATTTTATAGATTATATATTAAATATAATATTTTAAAATTAATTTTATGGATTTTAAAATCAAAGGAATGTAATTAAATTATGTTTTACACTTAGAAATTCATTTTCTGAAAATGGGTTTTCATTGTGGTTTTCACGCTTAAATAAAATTAAATTCTGCCACTTAGAAAATTAAATTTTCTGAAATGGATTATATTTTGTGAATTAATATAATTAAAATAATTTAATATGGTTAGCATAATTTTTTTCATAATGAATAGTAAAAATGATAAAATTTTGTTACCACATTGAAGGTTAAAACAGGTTTACCGGGGGTTAAACCAAGGGATAAGGATAATATTTCAACACAAACCAGTAAAATTCATATTTTTGGAAGATATTTCAACATTATATTATCATACCTTAAAATATCATAACATTTTTCGCCAGTTTCCTAGGAACATGACCTTATATAATTGAAATATTTTAAGAAACTCGATGTGTGTCCCTCCCCTAACTTATAAAATAGAACATATCCTTATCCCTTATTCACACCATTTAAACCATCTAGTTCAGAACATACCTACTAAAAATAATTATTATAATAATCTAATACATCTTAGATCTTTTTCTCTTCTCTTAGGATCAATCCTTTAAGGCTTAAGGTGCAAGCCAAATGGGGGTCTCTCAAAGAAGAGGTATTAATATTAACCAAACTCTTTCAGTTTTATTTATTATTATACCTTATATAAACATGATTTTTCCATAAAAAATTATTAATATTGTATAATAAATATTATTATATGTTATTATGATAATTTCACAACAATTTTCTACCCCTTTCCATAAAATTGGAAATAAATGTATCGTTCGTGTATATATGTGGACTAGCACATCTATGTAATGATACAATACATTTTCCATCACCATATTTCATGGTTGATTATAATTATGGATTTAATATTTATATATTATATTTATAAAATAATTATTATTCTTTAATTATAATATTTTACCATCCTTCTTACCTTCTGAACCATTAGTAAACTATAACTTTGCTCCTTCATACATTCCGACTACCACCTCAATGAAGCGATGTGATTTGTTTATAATTTATTATTTAATTGGATAGTAAAAATGATATTTAATGAAATATATGATATTTATGATATAATAATTATTCTATAAAGGTGAATCATCATTTATTTTTATTTCATTCCATCCATCAAAAAGTGGAAACAAACCTCATGTGTACATACATATTACTATCTCCATGAAGTGATGTAATTCATTTTTCATTCCCAATTAATATGAAAATATATATATATAAATATATATAAATATAATGAATATATATTATATTTATATCATAATTAAAATTCTTTATATGTATGAACCATGATAAAATTTCAAGGATCGTAACTTCCAAATTAAAACATAATGAAAAAGTGAAGCAATTAACACTCAAAATGACAGCTTTAATAGATAATTGTGAATAAAAAGGTGTTTAAATTATATAAGTGGATATTATATGATATTATATCTATTAATATAGTTATTTTATATAATTATAATAAATTTAAATTTATTATACAGGAGTTTTAATTGTTTATTAAGCAAGGCATACTTGAGGTAAGGGTTTATTTGTCTCATTTTTCAAAATACTCAGACATATTTGAAATTACGCACCAACATTTATTTTATATGGTATAATTTATACATAATGAATTTATTTTGAAATATTAATGATGTTTTTTGTGGTTTTATATCCATTTCATGTTCTTTCAATACATGTATTTCTATTCAAAATATACTAAAGTTGTAAGGATTTCATATCAATTTCTCTTCATTGAGACATGATTTAATGTTATGCACCAATTTCTTTTTTTATAGTTTATATATTGAAAAAGAATTTATTTTTGGATACCCAATTATTTAATTTAATTTATTTATAAAACCATATGATTTTTTATCTTCCTATGAATTTCTTTTTAAAAATTACTCAAGTAAAAAGGGTTCTTCATCTCTTTTTTGTTTCATTGAGACATGTTTGATCTTATACTCATATATTATTTTATGAGTTTTATCTACATACCCATTGAAATTTTATATCATGAATATCCTTATTTTTATGGTATTTTAAGCTTCATTTAAATTTATTTCATTCATGGGGGTTATTATTCAAGAGTTAGCACAATGGTAAGGATTTAATGTTACAAACTCATTTTTACCGAAATTGTTTATGATTAAATTTTGAGATGATGAAAATATATGATCTATAAATACCATGTATTATGAATTTTCTTATCCTCTGGTTATTTCTATAAATTTAAGTTTTTTTACTTTCATTTTTATCTCTTTTAGTACTCAATATACTAAAATAATTTTTTAAATTAAAACCAACCATGTTTTTCTTTTCATTTGATAAAATTTTATTGCATATATTTCTTTTATTTAAAATGTTTTCAAGAATGTTTTAAATATTATAAAAATATTCTTTAAACTCATTTTTACCCATTTTTTAATTTCTATAATTTTTTTAAAGGAATATTCTAGTCATTTTCTGAACAAGGTGCTTCTTACTTTTTACCTACAATGTGAAAGGAATTTGGTTTTAATATTAACCACATGAATGATTTTCTCCACCATAATGAATAATATTTTTTATAATTACACTATAAGTTTCTTTGTATTTTTTAAAATAAAATTTTTTCTTTGTTATTTTTTAATTTTCATATATTAAGTAAGTGATTTCAAAATAAAAAGTGTATTTTCCTTAAGAACTTTTCTAATAATATTTTAATGGTATATTTATCTATAACATCCTCCTTTAATATTTATTTTGATTTAATGGGAATATGATCAAATTTTACAATCTTTATTCTTTATCTAGATGGTTTATGATTTTGATGATGAATTTTTTATAAAACACGCATCCTTTCCATAGTTTTTGATTTGATGATATGGTGAATATTTTATGATCTTGTGGTATACATATGTATAGTTTTCATTATATGATTGGTGGGAATGGAATTATATAGACCTCAAATTCAATAGGTAATGATAGATATCTCATGAGATAATAAGGATTGGAATTGGGAATGAACCCAGTTCAATAATGGACTTTGTCCAATAATATAGTCTTGGGAGTGAACCTTGACTAAGGAAATGACAGAATGGGGAGTGATCCCAATCCACTATGATAGTATTTATAGTGAACCCCAACTAAGAAAATTTATTTATATTCTTATGTACATTCCAAAAACATATATATTATACTTATTATATGTTGTCATGGCCCATGATTGATTATTGATTATTCCATACTCTAATGTCTTATGTAATTTATTTAAAAAAACCTTACACCATGATTCATGATTAAATATATTTGATTTATTAGTAATTATTATTATAAGTATTGAACATGTTCTCATACCATTATTCTTATCTTATACTCACATATGATAATTGGTTGATATATCTTATGTTTACCCTTTTTGAGCATCGAATCTCACCATTTCTTATGTTTCACTTTTATGGGTTATAAAGAAAGTTTTTAAGTATGATATGACTTATAAGGGTACTAGTTGTGAATAATTTAATCGAATATGATGTAGGTATTTTTTGTTAAAGTTTTTTACATATCCATGTTTCTAAAGAAACTAAAACTATATGGTTTACACACATGTATTATTATTAAATTTATTGAATATTCATATAAAATGATATAAAATTTATTCATAAAAATTATGTGTTTCTATAAAATGAATTAGTCGAAAAATAGTTTTCACACAGTCAAACCTAACAGGAACTACTCATTTGGTGCAATGAGTTGATTGGTTTACACCTCATCTATTTAGTGCATAGATTTAAGATGATGGAGAGTATCCTATAGATTTTGATAGAGGTAAGGCATTCACTCTTGTTCAAGGGTCTTAGTAATATCACATTAATGAGTGGAAATGGGATAGAATAAGACTTATATCTTATCAATATCAAATTCCATCCATATAATATGAGAGTTTTCTTTATATTTCATGAGTGGTTATTCAACATAATCAAACCAAAAAATTATCTTTCATACCATTTTATCATGACCAATTGAATCGTCACACATAAACTATACTACATTTAGGGTTTCATGATATGGGGTAGGCAATGATTATAAACATTTACATAGTATATCCATTGATTGGTATAAAACACCATTGATCAATGGTAGAGCACCTAGTTCGGATAACTTCATTTTTCAAGTGGCATGTGATATGAAGGAAAAATTAAACCAATGCATCATAGGTAGGGCCTTTATTATAAGGTTATATTTCATCATGAGTAGAATCTTCATAGAAAGTAACATGGAAAAGATTTCAATGGTTTTTTATTTGGGAATCACTGTTATTAGGGGACCTCTACTTTAATTATTTGTCTTATCACCATAGATAGGACCTCTATAATTCTTGGTTAATTCTTGACCGCCATAAAGAGGGATTCCATGGATGTTCTTTAATTATTTAACAACATGAGGATGACCTCCATGATTTCTAATTTTTTAGTCATTGATATAGGGAGGGAATCTACTTCAATGACATATCTTATCATAGGGAGTACCTATACAAAATTTTCACTATACAGGAAATCCAAATCTATTTTATTGATCACCAAAAAAAGGGACTCTATGGTATCAAATTTATTTTTAACCAATATGGGTAGGATATTTATTTTGACTGTCTAGTGCCTGATTACTATAGAGATAATATCTATGGTTGTTGACTACTATTTGACTAATTAATGGAGTAATTACTTCCAGTTGATGATTTTGTTATAGAGAATACCTCAAAACTAGAATCATAGGGAGGGAATTTTATAATTATTGGATAATGTTCCATAATATAGATGGACTTTAGCATGATTATTTTTATGGATATAAGTAGGAACATCACAATGAGGGATATGGATAGGGCCTCCAGTGTTTCCTACTTATGTTTGGCCATAGGGAGGACCTCTATGGATATAATTTCCATTTTTGTAGGGAAGACCATGGTAATAAATTATTTAGGAAGGATCACTAGGTATATTAGATGTATTACTCTAGGTAGGACCTTCATAATGGTTATTGTATTTCCTTACTAGAGAGAAACTTATTGAAATTCACATTGGTTCCTATCTTGAAATAATATGAGGTTGTTTTACAATAGTGACTTGAAATAATCACCTAGTCACCATTAAGATATTGCTTCATGTGCTAGGAATGTTGATAATTTAAAGATTAAGGACCTACTCTAGGTCCTTAATAACTGGTATCCCTCTATGGGACCTCTTTATTAGTTCCTTGGTTTGGAAATCCAGAGTGGAAATAATTGAATCTTCATCTTCACCCTCCTGAGGAATAAATGACTAGTGGTAATGGAGCCAACCATGGTTGATGGAATACATCTTGGTAAGATTTAATTTGTCCCTAGGATCATATTAAAAATCCTCCTCCAACTATATAACATAATATATAATAATGTTTCTTTGATATAACGATATATTTTTGAAGAATTTTAATGTGGAAACAAGATCCACATATATATTGTTGGCTTATCATTGATGAGATATCCTATGAGTTTTTAGCTAATAAAGGATTTCATGTTCCACCTTCAAGACTAGAATAGAACCATTATGTTTATACTCCTAAATTAGATATTTCCTTACTTATCATTTTAGATGTTTTGTAGGTTAAAAAATTCATCGAGGTTGAGGGGTTATAATAGTCATTATTTTCCAGGAAAACATTCCTAGATCCAACTAGTAGTAATGAACTGGCACCTGAGTTGATCCACCATTACCCCTAGCTTGGATAGGGAAATTGATTCTAGTAGGTATGTTAATTTAATATTCCATTTGGATTTAATAGGAGACAGATGAGTAGAGGAAACCACAAATAAGGAACTCATCAATACAATATAAAAATTAAAATATCATGGTCAATAGACATATTTTATGGGTAAATGATTTAATGTTAGGTTCACCATTTATGTTACCTTGCTAATTCATTTCCATTTCTTATATATCTGCAGAACTATTTTCCAATGGCAAGTGTTCATCTAAATTAACTATTGAGACTTTGAATTGAACGTTAAGATCAAGATATTAAGAAGTTGTCTCAGCCCATAAAGAGTATTATTTCCTATTTCATGACAATTTTATAGATTTAATATGTATTTTTATAATCCATTATTTTAACAATACAGGTTACCCTTATCATGAAAAGCAGTAATTTGATACTATGAATCAATATGAGCATCTATATGTATCATAGTTTCTCCATCTATATACGTGAGAGGTTCTTCATCTTACCACATTGGTGGTTAGAATATGGTTTAAATATTGACCACTAGGAACTCTATAATTTATTTCCATCTAGGTAAGTGGTTGGTATTTTGGAGTTATAATTTCACCCATGAGAATCACTAGCTACATATCCCTATAAAGGTAACCAAAACACATATACTTTAGTGCTATTTAATGAGGCAAGTTAAACCTTTTATGATCATGTGATAAGGAACATTATAATGAGTTTATTAATCCACAACCAATTATTTTCCTTTTATGTTTCTTTCATTGAGACCATTATATCGTTCCTTTTAAGGCCATGAAACTAGGACTAATGAAAGGTACATAAAACTACTTTTTGTGGTGGTTATTGATGAGTGGACCTTTTGGTTTTCACTTTTTTATTGGTAACTAGATAGTTAATGATGACTGGACACATGGGTGATGTGAACTAATGATTAATAATCAGGACTTACACAGTTTTGATATCCCTTATAATTGTTTGTTGCTCATTGAATGGATTACGGTGGTCCATTTATTGCTGAAGTGTTATGGGGCTTGGTTTATAGTTCTTGGGATGAGGGTTTTGACCTAGGTAAAGTTTCATATATTTCCTAAATATATGAATCATCACTATTAAAGGAATATATTATGGATTATATCATGAGAATCTTTCCCATCAATGAGGAAATCTAGAGGAAATATCGTTAAAATTTACTAATTCCCATTATCAATGGAATACATAAACTAATGGAAATCACACCAATTTATGTCACCTATTCATGTAAATTAGGAGGATATGGATGAGTCTTAATTGTATTAATCTCTTTGAAGTTTTGGCTTACGAAAAAGAGTATCAATATGGTCTTTTGGGTAGTAGATTTGACTCAAATAAAAGAACTAGGAAAACGAGATGTACATGAGTTATTTTTAGTCTTTATAGAATCTTAAATACTCAGAAAATGGATATTTTTATAATGATATACCCTTAAGGAAAATATTATATAACGAAACACCATTGGAAAGTGGTAGAAGTTAATTTTGGAAGAACCAAATTCCCATAAGATTTGAGGCTCGTATGTGTAAAAGTACGGTTGATAAAGAATAAGAAAGTTAAAGGTTAGAGACCGCATAATATTTTTAAAGGCTCCCCTCTATTAATAAATATTGCGAGGTTGAAAAATTTAGTCATCTCAAAGTCTTTAAATGAACCAACATGTGAAAATATTTTACAATAAAATCATGACAATGAATAACTTAATGGGATGCCACCACCTCTTTAGACTTAAATTTAATATGTAATCGAGGGGATTTGTCACTAAAGAATTTGTTTTGAAGGATTCTCTCAAAAAATGTGATTTAACAAACTTCATGACTATAGAAATAACCTCATCCCCAGAATAAATCTTTATGTGTATATTTATAGGAAAAACCATTAAAATACTCCCATAATATCTACAAAACTATCACTGTATAAGATGGTCATATCAAAATAATATTGTTTCTTTGGTGAAATTAATAATGAGGATCTCATGAATGAATTTAAATTTATAAATAATTCTATTAGTTGCATGAATATCCTTTCATCGAGCTATGAATGACTTGGACTTTATGAAAGAATATGGTTCTTGTAAAGGATATTGGAAACCACATGTAGATCCCTCCATCAAACTGAAAATGAATCATCTTCTATGTAATATTATCACAATTTTAAAGGGAGTTTGTGGAGACTAATAAAAATGTTATCCCTCCATGTGATTTTTATATGGTCAACATATTTTCTTCAAGGGTTTCCATCTTTTTTATACTAAAAGGATGTATAAATTAAAATGGATAAAACATTCAATTTAAGTGTTAATTTTAGATTCAAAATCTATCAAATTGAATATTTAAAAATGAACTACATCCTTGGATAAAATTTTTAACTAGATAAGGTGTTTTTTGAGGTGAAAAAATGTTGATAAACCATCAAATTGTGTTTCAAGGTTTTGATAACCTTTTTATCAACAATGGATGAAATTCATGGTATTCTCTTGGTATGTGGTTCTCACCACCAAATCACAAGGATTGTAAATGTTTTTTAGGAATATTTATCCCTTTGTGATTGAGTAATCATGTGACACATGGGGATATAATTGTCATTTTTTTATAAATAGAGATACTTTTCTGAACAAACTTGACTTGTGACATCTAAGTTAGGACTAAATCAATTATTTAAAAGTAAAGTGCATGACATAAAAAAATTTCCAACACATATCAAAATTTGTTTTGATAGAATTTATCATTCTTTAAAGTTGTAATATCTCAAGATAAATATCTAAATTTTATATACATTTATTTATTTCCCCATATAATATCCATTTATATAAATTTTTTCATAATTTATTTCCATATAAATTAATTGAAAGTGTTTAAATTGACTATTATAATTATCATACTATGTATATAAAAATGGGATTTGGATACCTATTGCACCATACTTTTATGAGTAGATTTCAGTTTCAAAATATTTTAAAACCTTTCATAAAAGTGATTTTGGTACCTTATAAATAATTTTATATGACCCAAAAATAGATTTCTTAAATATTAAATTATTTTCAATTAATATTAAATAAATCTCACAATAATATATTCCCAATAACTATTAAGGTTTAGTTTCTTTGAGGAATTGGTACAAAATAAACTTATTTCATGAAGGACCTTAAATGTCTCCCACGAAGTTATCCTACATAGTACCCTTATTATTAATTTATTACTTAAAATAATTCATTGTAAAAGAGAGAAATGGAAACACAAGAAAGGGTGATCTCTGATACTCAATAAGGGTTAGCATGTGAGATTCCAATCAATGATCATAAGTGAGCATAAGATAATATTAGGGTATGAGAACCTGATCAAAACTTATTAGATCATATCCAATGAGACATGAACCATGAAACATGAGTTATGGAATATGGGGTTTTATATTAAAGTACATGATTCATAAGAGTAAAGAATGATCAGTAATCAATCATAATCCATGATATCATATCATAATTATAATACATAAGTTTTCTGAAAGCACATAGTCATATAAAATAATTTTCTTAGTCAAGGATCACTGCCAAGACTATCATAGTAAAAATATTCCCACAGTGAATTGGTTTCACTCCCTATTCTTATAAACACAGTAATAATATTTCAAGGATACTCACTGTGAAATTCATCAAATGGTAGGCCAAGGTTAACTACCTACATATCTTCTTATTATTAGACTAACTGGTCATGTACCCTCTTATCTTGGGACAAATTGTTATATACCAGTTTTATCTCATGGGATATAAAAAATTACCCAATACATTGGTGGTATATAGTGTACCCACCCATAAAATAATAAAACATTTATATATATTCCATATGAGAAAACATCCATTCATCATTCCTTCTTAGTTTAATTAACCCATGAGAGAAAATCATGTTCCATGAAATATAATTAAAAAACCGTGATCATAATCTATATAGAGAATGGAAGTGGGTGGTATCATAAAAATATATCCACAGTGAATCATAATTTTCCATAAATTATGTTTATATAAATGAAAAATAGTTTTATAAATTCATTAGAAATATTCTTTGAAAAACACAAAAAACTCCATTTTTTTAGTATCTTTTGAAAGTTAAAAATTCCTAGAATAATAGGAATAGTATTTTTTTGAAAACCCAAGGATAATTTTGAAGTAAATTAATTTATAAATAAATTAAATGATATTGGGAAAATCTATTCATGTTGTATATGTTTTAAAAAACATTCTTTTCACACTTTTATAAAAATTCAAAAGAGAGATATATGAAAAATATTTGAAAATATTCAGTTTTAAACATTGAAAATAAAATCAAATATAGTAAAAAAATACTCAAAAAATCATTATAATATTGAAAATAAAATTGTTGAAATATTTTCATGAACCTATACATGGACGAAAATGATTCCAAACCAAAATGGAAAAATAAGGTTAGTTTTTCTTAAAAACATTAGTACCAAAGAAAGGGAAGATATAAGGGATAATTTAAAACTTTTGGAATAACCATAGAAGAATAAAATGTATGGGTTTCAGAATAGATATGACATAAAATATCCTACAATTCAAATTAAAACATAAACAATATTGATAAAAAGTAAGATTATAACATAAACCCTTACCTCAAGTTTTGAATTTATTCATACACACTATTAACTTAGGAATAATAAATTTAGTCTATTCAAAAACTATATTAATAATTATATTATTATAAACCATTAATTTCTAATTTCTAATTACCCATTTATTAACAAATCTTCATGAAAATAAATATTTAGGTGTATGTAGTTCGACTTTATATGTATGTGTTGGTTCATAGATTCTGGTACTTTCACCTTAGTCATGATTTAATCATATTATTAATATTAATAATTTCGTAAAAATCTTATTTTTTGTTACATACACTTTTATAATCATCCAAAAAATGTTGTGATGAAAAATGAATTACATCACTTCGCCGAGAGAGTAGTCTGTATGTACGCATGAGGAATCTCACAATTTTTCAATTGATGGAATGAAAGAAAGGTAAAAAATAGTTTATATTTATATATTAATAAATATATCATAATTATAATATATATAAATTAAATATATCTATATAACCATCTATGAGAAATTGTAATGAAAAAAAAGAAAAATATTGATTCATGGAGGCGGGAGTCCACACGTATGCAAGAGCGAGCTTTCATTTTCCATTAGATGGAAATGAGAGAGAAAATAGTTAAAAATTAACATACAAACATTTTTTTATATTATATACATTAATTTCATTATATTATTATGGTTATATAATTTCTTAATGGGTTTAACAATAAATAAAGTTGATTTTTTTTTGTAATAACATATAACTCTTCCTTGGATAATCTCCTTTGGAAAACTCATCAGGGATTCTTGGATGGGTCTTATGGGAGGACCAAAAACTATAAGAGAGTTTTTATGGAATTTAGGTAGATATTTTTTGAGATATGGTTCTCATGTTTTTTGATAAGTGAGAAGATTAAAGTCACTTTTATAAGTGTGGGGAGTGGCATCCTTCTAAATATTAAGAAATTTAAAATATAATAAATGTATTTCATATTGAAAGTGGCTCAAATGTAGTAAAATTTAAATTATAGGAAAATATAATGTATAAATACACTAAAAAATATATATTTATACAATTTTTAGGGATATTTTAATCCTTATCTATTATTTTAACACCCTCATTAACCCTTTTAACACTTACCATGGTAACAAGAGGTTTAATATGGTAACTATTCATTATGGATAAAAATTAAGTTAAACTTATTAACTAATATTTATATGATGATTCCAAATGTGGAATCTATTTTGTAGAATTCAAATCCTTTTGGTGTTATAAATTAATTCTAATATCCATTCACAAAACGTGTAAAACCATTTTTAGCAGAAAAAATATACCTTTAAGAATAAAAATGATTTCATTCTCATTACTTGCCTAGTAAATACCTCTATATAAATATTAATTTATTTTATAGAAAATATTATCTAAAAATTTCATTAAAATAATTCATCAATAGTTATTAACATAATTAATTAAGATAAAAATACATTGTCCATATAAAAAATGTAGTTTTTGGATAAATATCTCTTTTTACCATCAAATGTATTTATCATCATTTATAATCATTTTATAATCAATGTATGAATGATTATTAATTTTTATAAATCTATAAAAAATACTTTTACATTGGATAAAACTCTCAAAAAGATAAATTTACTTTTAAATTAAATTTATATAATTAAAAAATGTCTCTAAACAATAAATTTTTGTTTAACCAAGAATACATAAATGAGTACTTATTATAATTAATTAATAGATTTTAAATTTTTTTATTTACTTGTCTTTTAATATATTTAATTTTTTATTTTAATAAATCATTATCCACCTATGTTTAGTTTCTTTTTTTTGGACCTCAATCTATCAAACACATTGAATTTATTAATGAGAAGTATATTATAAAATCTTTATGTGTTGAATTATACCCCCTTATAAGAATTTTCCCTAAAAATTATGTTACTCTAAATAAAAAAATATGGATACATCTACCTAATTATATACTTATCTTTTCACATAGATTCATCAAATTTATGTTTTCACCCCAAAAAATGACCAAGTGAGTTGTCTTGTTTCGTAGTAATTAATCTCTTTAATCCATAATCTCCACTAGTTATTCTTCATTAGAAAGATCGTGTTCCAGTAATAAAACATATAAGTATAGTATATGTGAACTATCAAGTATTTACATTATCAAAAGATATATATGGAATACATCATGAACTTTGGAGTGATTTTATAGAAGTTAAAAGTGATAAGATACCATCTTGATTCAATCAAGAATCTCAAAGGGACTGATATATCTTGGGTTCACCTTCCCCTTCTTTCCAAATATCAGTACCTATTCCAAGGATATATTCATAATAATAATGTTTTACCACATTTGAACAATATATATCTATTTTTATTGTCATCATAATATTTTTTTCAACTCTAATCTATTTTGATGTTCTATCTATTGGATCTAACTTTATCTACATTTTCTTCAACTTGATCATCCCCCAATAGCTTTCGTTCTCTAAATCCATCCCACCATGTTGGAGTTCTAAACTTCTTGTCAGATATGGATTCATAAGGATTAATATTAATAATCAAGTGAAATTTATTATTATAAGAAAATTATTTTATAGAAATGTTTTGATCTCATCCAACATTAAAATCCATAGAGTAAGCTATAATTATATCATATAGGGTTCAAATTATTAACTCATATTAACCATATTTCTAAGGATGATATACAATTATAAATTTGAACTCCATATTCAATTCTTGTGGAAGACTTCTCCAGAACACCAAGGTAAACCTTGGATATCAACCAGATACAATAGGCAGTGGTTCTTTATGTAGACTTATAAATTCATTAATGTATATCCAATAAAGTTAGTCAAATGAGTAATATTCTCTAATAGAAATAAAATGCATGATTATTATAAGTTTATCAATTAAAACCCAAATTTAATTATTTCCATTATTTGTCTTTAGAATTCCTATGATGAAATCCATGGTGATGGTCTCTCATTTCCATACAGGCATGGGTAACAGTCACATCATAGACTTATTACATTTATCCTTAACTTGCTAACATACCAAGAATTGAGATATATAATTTACTATATCCTAATTCATGTTGGACCACCAAAAATACTCTTTGAGACCACTATACATCTTTTTGATTATATGATAGATAGAGAATGATGAGTTATTTTCATCATTCAATATCTACTTCTTTAATTATAGTTTTAAAGGGACGCATATCCAATTCTAAAATCTTATCATTCTATCATAGTCACAACTGAACTCTATAACATTTATTACCTTATTTCAAAGATCTAAATTCTTCTTTTCAGCCCCTTTAAACCTCTCATGGATGGATATTTTAACATTCATATGAGAAATATAGGATTTATCTTCTTCCCTCGTTATTTTTTTGGTCAATAATCTACATATCCATAAGTAATGGATCTCTTTATATCCTCATCATTAAAAAAGTATAATAGTCATTCTCACTCAGTGCATCTTACATAAAAACCTTTATCTTTATTTCACTTCATTACATGATTTATTATGATGTTATAATTAATATAATCTAAAATATCAAGAAGTGTAGTGTCATTGAGAATTTCATACATACATTAAAATTTAAAATAGGAAAAAACAACATCTTTATTAAAAAATTCCTTAATATATATACACTTAAAACTACATAGGATAACATGGGGACATACATAAGAAAGGGGTGAGATATAAAGCCCAATAAGGTAATAAACATGGAATAACATGAATATAATAATATATGCTAAACAATAGGAATATGAATGGGGCATAAAAAGAGAAGTAATCATAAACGTGAACAATGAGACATGATATAGAAATATAATCATCAGCGCAATATGGGAAATGTGGAAATGTATTAAAACATTTCATCATAAACATAGGTCAAGGATAACTTCCAAGACATCATGATGTAGATAGTACCATAAAGGAATCAGGTTCTCCCCCTATCCTAAAATAGTGTCTCGTGAGACTAAACATTTCCCAATGCATTGGAGTGCTATATAATTACAGGTCCACCCATCACATTCAGTTCATTATCAATCTTAAGTGTGCCACATAGATCATAAAAAATGGATTCATTCATAATCATATTTTATTCCATGATAAAGGAGTGTGGAATAAGTACATGTAATTAAAAGGTAAAAGAAGTATAATTATATAAAGGTGAAAACCCTTTATAGGAAATGGGTATGGTATTCACTACACAATTGGTTTGGCATGGAAAACACAGTGAAATTTCAGTAGCATAACGACATAACATAAATATTCATAGAATGGGTTTATGAGAGATAAAGAGGTATATAATTGTTTCCTTTGGAAATGGGGAGGACCTTGTTTATTTTAAGGTTCAAACATTCCAATCAGTTTCTAACAGGTTTATTCGTAGAACTGGAAACATCCAATGATTCTATATCCATTTGTACCTACTTTCCAAAGGCAGGTGCCCATTAGTTTTGGACCTATGAGGCTTAAAAATTTTCATTGGTCGAGAGGATGGGAGTTCGGACTCACCACACCTTTTTGGGGGGAATTATTTTCTACTCCGGGACTCTCTTTATAGATTTAAGTTATGTTCGTGAATCCTTATTAAATTACCAAGTATGAAAATGAGTTTTCCTTATATCTGAAAATCAATGATTAATATGTATGAGATTTCGAGAATCTTTTATATGTATTTGAGGTTCTTCATCGATAGAGAATCATCTGTATTTGTTAGATATTCTTAGTCAATGGTATCCTTAAACACATTATATAAAGATCTCTTGGTCATTATGATAACCATATCGGTTTTAAAGCCACTGAGCGGGGCACTTGATGTTTATTATCATTTAGAAGGACATGGAGTATTTCAGAGTTAGGATTATACCTGCAGATGGGCTACCTACGTATCCTTGTTAGAATAGGAATCAAAACCCACATAGTTTGAAAACTAAGATATAGTTTAACTTCATATGGGACAGATGAGAATTAATGGGTAATGGGATTGAACCTCAGAAAGGATTCCTACGTACTCCACTTTTAAGGTAGAGATCAAAATCCACATAGTTCGGTTGGTAATTGCGGGTCTTACGTATTATTAACAGACTAAAGAGATGTGTTGTGGTTATTTTTACACTCTAAGCTCACGTGAGTCATTGTCGGTGTGAGAAACAAGAGGTATCAGTAAACCTGACAATTTGTGACATGAAAGATGTGGTCACAAAGAATGATATGGGGCTTATGTATGTATGATTGCCCAAAATAGATAAAGATCATGACGTACTTTAGAGAAGAATACCGGGAACAAGGTCCATAAAGGTAAATGTTCTTTATGGAGATTTGGATACTCTATCTTGGGGATTAATTCTTAGGAGGATGCCCAAATTATGAGGGGACTTTTGATTGGGTTTTATTCCTGAGAAGGAAGCCCAAATCAAAAGATGTTATGGTTGGTTAAGAGAAATTATGACTGGGGCTTATTCCTAAGAATGAGGACTAGGTTAAATGGACTTGAGAACTAGGGCTTACTCCTGAGAAGGAGCCCCGGGTTAAAGGAATTTATAATTTTGGGCTTACTCCTAAGGAGGATGCCCATATTAAGGGAACTTAAACTGGGGATTACTCCTGAAAAGGAGGCCCATGTTAGGAAATTATGACTGGGGATTACTCCTGAAAAGGAGGCCCAGGTTAGGAAATTTATGACTGGGGCTTACTCTTGAAAAGGAGGCCCAAAATTAGGGAACTTATGATTGGGGATTATTCTTGAGAAGGATGCCCATGAATAGGGTACTCGGGGCTTACTCCTAAGGAGGATGCCCAAAAAGATCTTCTCATCTTAAAGCATGTGGTTTAATGAATGAAATCTCTAACCTTAGTGACATAAAGATATGTAAATCACTATGTTTTATGAGATGTCCACAGAATTCCTTTCAGATAAGTAATCCAACACAGTAATCATGCCAAGAATGGATTTGAAGAGGGTTTTGAAGGCTATGTCTTGAAGAGGAGATGTGGATTTGAAGAAAAGAGCTAAATAGGCAGGAGGGGCACCCAAAAAGAAAAAATCACGCACATCTTGTTTGGGTGCGTAGGTCCTGTTCGCATAGGTATACCTGCACGGCACTTGGGTACTTGTGCGCCGGTCAACTCATAGGGTAATTCTTGGGCGAGACTTGGCTCAAGACCTTAGTATTATCCCTAAAGGCTTAAAAAAGAGGGGCGCACAGTTTATGTTGAAGGGATAAGGCGACGCGCAAGTGTGGCCATTTTCCCTTAAGGGTTAGACACTTAGGTGCGCAGGTGTTGATGAATTTCAACACTTAGGCCTTGTTCCTTCTCTCTAGATCTTCCATTCTAGGTAATAAATTACCTTAGAAGTGTTTGGAAGACTTCAAGAGGAGACTAGGGCGTCGGGAGCTCAACTCTGACATTTGGAATTTTTCATCCTTGAAATGGGGGGCCCACAAGGGGTATTTATAGGCTGCTTAAGACCCTGGGCAAAAATCACATAGGGCGCCCAGGTCACCTGCGCGCCCAACATGTGGCGCGTAGGTATACATGTGCGACCATCATGGAACTTGCGCGGCCCATGCTCAAAGCAATCCTTGTTCATGCTTTTGTCGATTTTTTATGTTTCTTCAAAGGATGAATCAATTTGTGTTAAGGTATTTCCCTTTTCATTCGTTCGACTCTGTGACGGAAAGGAGCATCAACAAAATTCCCCCCTCAGAGTTGTATCCGAAAGAAAGGAGGATGTGACTCTGAGGTAAAGAATAAAACCAAAGGATTTCGGTGCGCAGGTGTTGACCGCGCAGATGGCGTCGCGCAGGTGTGAGCCGCGCAGGCTTCGGCGCGCAGGGGTGCGGCCTTTCCTATAAATATGTAGCCTTTCCTCGCACAAAGCAACCAGTTCTCAATGATTTACACTCTCGCCACGCAATTTTCCATCGTCGCACAAGTGTCTTATTCATTTTTAGTAGTTTCTTTGCTTATGTTCATGTCGCGCTGCTATAGAGGTATTTTGACCTGCGCACCTCAATGTTGTATCCATTTTTTCACTTTTCTTCAAAAAATTTATGAAAAATCAACTCACTTTAGAGTTAATTATTCGACCTTTGTGCATATTCAATGTCTTCTAGAAGAATTAGAATGTCTTATGAACTGGTGAGCAAGTGAATTGATGATTTGATGAACATTATTGGCCATGATTACAATGATATCTGCGACATCACTCTTCCAGATCTGGAAAAGTACTTGAAGAAGTATCATCGTAATTTTCCACAGAGCATCTACTTGCCTCTGTATGGGCATAGTCATCTGCAAGGAGTCAACATTCCAGATGCAAAGAATTTTTTGCCCGAGATGCAGCCGCACTGCTACTCCTCTATTTTGGTTATGTTGTGATTTAAGAGTAGCAAAAATGGTGTGAACGTTCAAATTTTTCCTTCATGTCATCTCCTTATAGATATGAAAATGTCAAACCATGGGATAACATGTTTTTCACTAGTGGTTGATGGAGGAAAGACTATCATGACATTAGAAACAATATCTGAAAATAGTACTCTCTCCAAAAGGCACTTTAATTCCAATGCTCCAATCTCAAATCCATGTATCCATATTCCAAGTCTCTTGGATAGAAACAGAGTCACTGTTTGATTAGCAGAAAATTTTCTCAAACCGCACTCAAGAACATTCTTTTACAATTATTCCAAGAAGAGCTAGTATTACTGCATATATTATTGAATCCAGTTGAATGAATGAATTCCATGTGGTTGCTGATGAAGCTTGGGATGCTGTAAATTAAATGAAGAGTTATGTTGAAAGACTCTTTTAATTCTTGAAAAAGGGAAGAGACTCCAATCTGTGGATGTCCTTCTAACTCTTGTGCATCAATGAAGAATAATTTCATCTTCAATCATTTGTGCATGCCTTCTTTTTATACGTGCATTAAATTTTTACCTAAGCCAATGGGCCTAGTAAACATAGTTTGATTTTTTCTAGGATTATAAAAATAACCCTACAAATTTGAATTTTTTTAATTGCTCAATATTACCTAAATCATACGAAGTATATGTTTAGTGATCTGGGACTTAACTTTTTGTTCAGAGTTCCCTTGTCTTTTGTGGGAAGTTTGAATTCATGCACGTCGGACATAAAAATGCTAATGTTTAATGTCAAAATATCTTTGACTAAATGGATTAAAATTAACTCAATTACTTGATAATTTATCTGAAAAAATATTACCATATTCAAGTATGAGGAAAAAAATGTAAACTATGGGTTAAGAAATTTTGAATATGAGGAATGATATGAAAAAAAGGGATAAAAGGCATTAGAAGAAGAATTTTACAAAGAATAAAGTTACCATTATTTAACAAACCCGTTAGGGGGTTGAATTATGTAGGGCCACCTAAGGTAATTGGCTGCATAGTTAAATAATAGCATCTTTTGGATGACAGGTCCGTTATATAGACTACTTATGGAAGGCCGCCTAAGGGCACGTGCTACATAGTCAGGAAAAATAACTCTCATAAATTTTACTTTTCTTTTGATAAAAATCCTATGAAAGTTTATGGAGATTCAAATTTTCCAAAGCACATAGTCTGCTATATGGAGAGAGGTACTTGAATATGGAGAGGATATTTCCAATCAAGATTGTCAAAGAATTGGATAAATGTCACTCTTATGAAAGTCTAACCCAAACGTAGGGATGTGAAATATAAACCATAGACTTGAATACTTTTAGATCATGAAAAAGAGTATGGTACAAATATGATTAGGATGAATTTTTTTTTTGCGGATCCTTACATATTTTCATTAAGACAAATAAGGAAAAAATATGTTTTCCTCCCAAGAATGAAGTTAACACTATTTGATAAACCCGTTAGAGTGTTGAATTATACAGGGCTTATTAAGGGCATTGGCTGCATAGTCAAATAATAATATCATTTGGCTGACAATTCCATTATGTAGATTGTTTATGCAAGGCCGCCTAAGGGCACGTGCTACATAGTCAGGAAAAAGAACTCTCGGACATCAGACATTTTGTGACCAGAAGTCAAGAAAAGGGCTATGGAGATCTGGAAGTATTTAAGGTTAGGATTATGACACATGAAAATGAGTATTGTACAATGTATAAAGGAGATACATGGACTAATTCTAACCATAATCATGTTGTGGCTGGGTCTTGATTAAGGTGATGGACTTCACTATGTATCCCATAAGGATGGGAATCAAGCCGTATGCAGTTCTTGAAATACATTTTAACATCATATGAGATGAAAGTGTAGGAGATCTTAGTTTATGTTCATAGAGCTCAGACCATAATAATTAATACACATTTTGTGTTTTATAAACCTGATGTGAATGAAGACCAGGGTTTTCATACCACATTCATGTTTTCATAGGGGAACTTTTCAGCCAAGGGACTAAAAGTGAAATTTGGGGTTATGCCCAAAGAATTAGGGCTGGATTAGAGTGATGCTCAAACATTTCTACGTATCCCATAAGGATGGGAGTCAAGCCGCACGTAGTTCTTGAAATACCCTTTGTACAGATTTGGTTCGTACAAGTGATGGGTGAAAGGGGACTTTAGTGCAATGATGGTTTGACCCAAGATAAAAGGTCCAGGCATTGCCATGTATGCACGTAGTCTTTAGAATATAACATGATTAGAGATTAAGGTAAATAATGATTCCTTCTCAGGTGAGGGTGTCAAAGAATGTTGTAGTTTATTGTCATACAGGACAAAAGTGCTAATAGTTTAACATCATATAGCAAGGAAGATGGTGAACCAATGTAAAAAATATTGGTTCTGGGGGCGGTTTCACGAATCAACATCGTGTGAGATGAAGGTGAACCTATGTGAAGATATTGATTTTGGGCTTTAACCTCAAGAGTTTTCCTATGTACCCAGCATAGAAGGTAAGGATCAAAGTCCATGTAATTCGATTAAAGAATGAATTGGTAATCAAGTTGTTCTTGAGGACAATAGACTAAAAAATAGTGTCAGGACTTACACATGGTTAGTGGCCCAGAGAGGGTGTTATGGTTGAAGTTTACTCTAAGATCACGTGATTCATACTCAGTGTGAGAAAAAAGAGGTATCAACAACCTTAACGATTCACATTTTAATGTCATGTAGGACATATGAAGTTACTATGAAGTTTAAAGTCTTGCAGTGAGGACTATTGGTGCTATACAGTTTAGTGTCATGTAGCAAGGAAAAAATACAGTTTAACGTCGTGTAGGATGTATTAAGGTACTTTGTTCAGTTTTATGTCATGTAGGACGAATGAGTAGTACTGTTTAACGTCATGTATGACAAATATAGAGACACAGTTTAACGTCATGTTGGACATGAACATAATTTTGTGTCATGTTGGACAATAAGGGTGTTGTATAGTTTAGCGTCCTGTAGCTTTGACGATGGGGAAAATACAGTTTAACGTCATGCTGGATGAAAGGGGGACTGTGCAGTTTAATGTCATGCAGTAAGGAAAAAATAAGTAATGTATAGTTTAATGTCATATAGCGAGAACAACACAGTTTAACATCGTGTTGGATGAGTGTTGCACAGTTTAGCATCGTGTGGCTAGGAAGTTGGTTATGCAGTTTAATGTCTTGCTAGACGTATTAGAGACTTTTCCAAAGTTTAATGTCATGTTGTACGATACAGTTTAACATCATGCTGGATGTAAGTGCAAATAGTTTAAGGTCATATGCATGGACCGTAGAAAGGAAAATACAGTTTAACGTCATGTTGGACGATGGTGAGAATAGTTTAATGTCATATGCATAGACCGTAGTGATGTATTTGTGTTATAAAAAATACTTCTTCAGAAATCTGGCATTAATTGGAGTCATGATGAGTTCTACATCCACTGAGATTAAAGAATAAGCTCCATTGGTGTAGAACTTATGTATTGAGTAAGGTCCTTCCCACTTTGGCTCAAGCTTGGGAGGTTTCTTTCCTGGTATCATTGGAGTTTTGAGAACCAATACCAATTCTCCCTGAACAAATGAATGAAGATTAACTTTTTTTTTTTGAAATCTCATGCTATTCGATTTTGATAGACTTCCAAGTGGTGTAAGGTGCACAATATTTTCTCGTCTAATCGTTCCAATTCATCCAATCACTTTTGATATTGTTTCTGTAGATGACTGATTAGAAATGGCTACTCTGAGCGAAGGTAATTGAACTTCAATGGGAAAGACTACTTCTATTCCATATACCAATGAATATAGAGTTGACTGCATTGTAGTGCGGGTGGTGGTCTGATAAGCCCATAAAACATGAAAAACTTTATCAAGCCATGAATTCTTATCTTTATCCACCATCTTTTGCAGTATGTTTGAAAGAGTCTTGTTGAAGGATTCTATTTGGCCATTGGCCGCTGCATGATACTGAGAGGAATGGTTGGATTTGATGTTGTATTCTTGATACAAATTCCTTACCTAGGATGAACATAAGTTGGTTCCATTGTCCATCAATATGGTATGAGGGACACCAAATTTGGTAATGATGTTAGACTTGATGAAACTAACAATGCTTTTAGAACTAACTTCTTTGAGAAGTATTGCCTCTGCCCATTTGGAAAATAAGTCAGTAGCAGTAAGAATGTAATTAAACTGCTTGGATGTAGCTGAAGGATAAGGTCCTACTACATCCATTCCCCATGTGGAAAATGGCGACGAGTATTTAGTTGTATGAAGAAACTATGGGGGTTGATGAATGAAGTTGTCATGTACTTGGAAAAAATGACACTTCTTTGTGAAATCAACACGATCTTGTATCATTGAAGACCAAAAGTATCCAAGCCTTCGAATTTGATCAGATAGTCTATGTCTGGACTGATGGGAACCACAGACTCATGCATGCACTTCTTTCTTGGCATCCATTGTCTCTTCACCGTCAATGCATCTGAAGAGAATTCCATCAAAACCTGTTTTGTAGAGAATTTTCTCTAGGTGATCTGAGCTATCATAAAGAGTAAAATTGACCACACATCGCCGGATTTTTTCTTTCCCAGCTCTATCAGGTGGAAGTGTTCCATTTTGAAGGTATTCCCTGATAGGTGTCATCCATCCTGTAGTATGACCATATGGTTCAAAAATGGGACTAATTTCATTGATTTCCTCTTTTCTGGTTTGAACATAAGGTGAAATTGTACGACGGTGGGCAATAATAATGATTGTCTCATCCCAATTTGGATCTGCCAGAGCTGTGGCTATATTATCCAGTGCATTATCTTGGGCATTTTGTGATTGTGGGACATGAGAAAATATCGGTTCTGAAGTAAACATTTCCATTAACTCTCTAACGTAATCATATAAAGGGATTAACTCTTCTTTTTTGATTGCATAATCCCCATTGACTTGTTTGATTACCAGGTCTAAATCACCTTTCACTTTTAAGTGATTCACTTGTGCCTCAAGCGCTAACTCCAATCCTATAATGAGAGCTTGGTATTCTGCTTCATTATTTGTCCTGCCACCCAACAATGAGAAGGAATAGGGTAGCACTGCCTTTTCTGGAGAAATGAGCACAATTCCTAACCCATCTTTGTTGAATTTAGAATTTTCCATTTTCTTCCCTGT
Organism: Viscum album; assembly: GCA_963277665.1. Taxonomy (NCBI): domain Eukaryota; kingdom Viridiplantae; phylum Streptophyta; class Magnoliopsida; order Santalales; family Viscaceae; genus Viscum; species Viscum album. The sequence continues at coordinate 1,046,472,596 of OY728139.1, forward strand.
TGGACTTTTGGAAGCACCATCCAAGTACATTTCCCATGTTTGAAGACTATCTTGAATAGAGAAGACTTCTTCATTAGGAAGTTCAATATCTGAATATGTATCTTATACTGAAGGGTGTTCAGCAAGGAAATCAGCAAGATCTTGGATCTTTATTGCCTTTTGAGAAACATATTGGATATCAAATTGCTGCAAAATAATTTCCCACCTTGCTAGACGTCTTGTAAGCATTGGACGACTAAGGATGAATTTGAGCGGGTTACTGAGAGATACCAAATGGACCTCATGATGTTGCAGGTAGTGTCTCAACTTCTGAACTGCAAAGATCAACGCTAGGAAGAACTTTTCAATACTGGAATATAGGGTTTCTGCTTCAAGCATAGTTCAACTGAGATAGTAAAGGTTGTTTTCATTCCCAGCATCATTATTTTGTGCAAGGAAGGCTCCCAATGATCGCTCTAAGGCTATCACATAAAGAATAAGTGGTCTTCCTTCAACAAGTGGCATTAATACTAGTGGAATCAAGAGGTATTTCTTGAGAATATTGAATGCTTGTTGACATTCTTCAGTCCACTGGTAAGTGACTCCCTTCTTCATCAATTTGGTGAAGGGTAAACTTTTGCCTGCCAAATTGGAGATGAAACGCTGAATATAGGCCAAGTTTCCTTGAAGTCCTCTCAATTATTTCAAATTCTGAGGAGGTGACATAACAAGGATTGAATTTTTATTCTCAAGATCGACTTTGATACCACGATGGCATACAAAAAAACCGATAAATTTTCCTAATGTTACCCCAAAAGCACATTTTAAGGGGTTCATCTTCAAATTATGTTTCCGGAGTTTGTGGAATATGACTTCCAAATCATCCAAGTGATTAGAAAATTGTTTGGATTTAACCACCAAATAATCCACATAACATTCAAAAAATTTCCCTAAAAAGGGTTTGAAGATACGGTGCATGAAATGCTGATATGTTGCGCTTGTATTCTTCCGTCCAAAGGGCATTACCTGATAGCAAAACACACCCTGAGGGGCTCTAAAAGTTGTATATTATTCATCTTCTAGAGCCATTCATATTTGATTATATCTAGAATATCCATCCATGAAGGAAATTTCTTCATAGCCAGCTGTTGCATCAATTAAGAGTTTTGTAATCGGAACTCGAAAATCATCCTTAGGACAATGTCGATTAAGATCTCTGAAATCAATTCAAACTCTAATTTTTCCATTATTATTTTTCAAAGGGACAATATTAGCCAACCACTTGGGATATTTAACTTCTTTGATGAAGTTAGCTTTGATAAGATTATCCACTTCAGCTTCAATTTTGGAAGCATAAGTTGGGTGTGTTTTTATTGCTGCTTGTTTGAATCCTCGATGTTCTTCTGTAAAACCCAAACGATGAGTAGCAACATCAGGATCAAGCCCTGGCATTTCTGTATAATTCCAAGCAAATATATCTCAATTTTGCTTCAAAAATAAAATATACATTTTTTCTCTTCAAGAGTCATGGACGCAATAATTAATGTGGGACGTGGATCTTCTTTTGTAACCAGATTTATTTCTCTGAGTTCATCCAAAGTGGTGGAGATGACCTCTTCAAATACTGGAGGAGCATCCATGAGATCTTCCTCTTCTTCTTCAACATGTGTTACTTCTTCTGTTTCAACTTTCAAAGTCGGTGATGAAGCAGAATTTCCATGATCAGGAGAGATATTCCTATTTGAACATCTTGGAGAAGAGGCTTCCATTTCTGACCCTATTGATGATGAAGGGTCTTCCATGGGTAATAAAGAGGAGATGATGGATTGAGAATTGACATCATCATTCACCTCTGAAATTTTTATTACTTCTTCTGGCCTGGTTGGCGAAGTATAGACTTGCTGGATTTCAGCGGATGAAATGAAAACATCTCCATTTGAGCTTTCATCATTTCTTGGTGAATCGCCACTTTCTCCCATGCTGTCTGGCTTGATTGTCGTAATTGACATTATGGAAGTTTCCATAAGAGTATTTGGATTTGGGTCTATCCTTTCAATTTGACTGATAGGAAACACATAATCCATACTCACATGTATGAATGGGTTTACTGGAATCTTTTCCAAACCATACGGAGCATTAACTATGGTGACCTCCTTCATCGTGGATTTCTCCTTCCCTTCCATGTGATAGAATTCTGCCTCAATGTATTGAGATTCACATGTTTTGAATGGGGCCTTATCACCATAAAATGTCCCAATTTGACCATTGAAACAATATTAGAGGTATTGATGGTATGATCAAGGGATAGTCGCATGTTGATGTAGCCAAGGTCTTCCAAGCAAAATGTGGAAGGCTGTATCATGATCAACAACCATTAAATCTTAATTGGATATAAGGCCTCCAAACTGAGTTCTGGTTGTAATCTCACCCAGTGGTTCTTGTTCATTTTTATAATACCCCTGCAACATCATATTAGAAGGATATAAATCAAATTCTGTGAGGGCCAATCGACGAAGTGTACGAATGGGGATGAGTTTGACTCCTGACCCATTATCAATGAAAGATCTTTAGATGTCTACACCATTGACCTTTCTAGATAAATACAAATGTCTAATATGTCCATCTACAACATCATCTCATCTTCATCTGTAAAAGATATCACTACATGGCATTCTGCAGGACCATTCTCAACATGGTAGACTTTAGCTGCAGCAATTTCTGTTTCGAATTCTTGAGGACTTGACAAAGCCTCGATGAGTGCCTCCTGAAGATCCTTTGATAGATTCAAGGCATCAAAAATTGATAACTTGGCCGGTACTTGGTCCAAATGCTTCAAGACATCATATTTTTTATCCAAATGTCTGCGTTTCCCAAGAGGAACATGTGGTTTCCTAGGTGCCTTAGAAGTTTATGCTTTGGAAGTAGATGCATCTTGTATCAGGGTAGGAATTGGAAATATTCCTGTCTTTGGAATATTTGACCGAATAGTTCTATTTACTTGTGGAGAAGAAGAAGGTGGAACCTCTAACTGATCCTCTAGAATACCTGTTCCAGGAATGAATCTTCTTTTGGTGGAAGAATTTTTTTGTTCTTGTTGAGCCCGCTGAAGGGCTCTGCCATGAGTTTCTACTGCATATACAGTTCTAGTAGGGGTAGTATTGGAATAGTGGCTTCTGGGATATCCACGTATTTCTCTGTATCCCAGACCTCTGGAACACCTTCTAATTGCTCTGTTTGATACAGGGAACTCAGGCTCATCAAAATTGAAACTATGACTGGTATAAGGATCTGTTAAATGAATAATATTAATAGAACCAAAGATCAACTCTTCATCTGATGAAGATTCTGCCTGATTAGCCAATTTAGGTTGTGTCGTTTGGTGGGACGGTGCCTTTGGATTTGAATTATATGGCATAAAATATGCCAGTTTCAAAGACAACTTGGGCTTTTACACGATCTCATCTTCTTCTGATTGTTCCTCTTTCTTTGAATTATGCCACCCCTTCGTGGATTTCCCCTCTGATGAAGAGGGTTTTGCTGTGGAATTCATAGCATAAGACACAATTGGTTTCTTTAATTGCATTCTCAAAATGTCATGAGTTTAGTTGATCATTTTCCTAACCATCCAATAATCATATTTCTGCGCATTTTTTTTTTGACTTCCTGCCACTCGCCTTCTTCCTTTGGATTTTTAGTAGTAACACATGATGCCTGAGCTAAAGAACCTTTCAATTTTACTTGTCCCAAGTACACCATCTTTTGTATGAGGTCTTTGAAGACAAAACACCCATTAATGGGATGCCCCAAAATCTAGTGAATTGGGTAATAGTTGGGACAGTCTTCATCTCCTTCCTTGTTCGGCCTTTTGGGCCTTGTCAATTGAACCAAATTATTTTCTAGAGCTGAAATGAAGTAACCAGGAACTTGTTCATTTCGGAAAGAATAAATTTTACTCTTCAAATCCTCAAATTATTTCCGTCTTTGATCTCTTTGATCATCTTGAATAAATGGCCTTAATTGTTAATTCTCAAGAGGTGGATCCCTTCGATAAGAGGAATTTTTTGAAGTAGAAGCAGGTACAGGTGCTCGTTTAACCGTAACTGTAGCAGTCTCTACTTTACCCATTATCCTTCCTGGAGATGATGGAATTACATGAGAATTATCCTTAGTCTTTACAAGAGAATCTTCAATCTATTGAGCGATTGAAGTAAGGTCTCGAAACCCTCCTGTGTATTTCACAGGGATCAATGGTGTGCGTAACTCATCACGCAAATTTGCCACACAGATTGGAGAAAACTCTTCTTGAGGAAGTGCTAAGCTCAGGTAATATGTTAATCCCTTCTAGTGAGCAATGAAATCTAAAACCCTTTCATTCTCCCTTTGCTTACAATTTGTAATATCAAAAATTGTTGTCTTTGGAAAAGTTGATCTGAATTGAAGAAGGAATCATTGACGGAGATCCTCCCATCTGGTAATTGACCGGGATTGCAAGCTTGTATACCAGAAAAAAGAAGGCCCTTGTAATGACTGTACAAAACACCTGAGCTTAACTGATTCTTATTACTTAGGGGTTCCCATCATAGGATCTCAAAGAGAAACAAAATATTTTAAGTGTTGCTCTAGGTATCCTAAACCATTAAATATTGGGAATGTTTTACTTGCAAAATTTGATAGGGAGGAATTGCATCAACCCATTCAGGGTAAGGTCTCTTTTCTGGTTGAATTTGAGAATGTTTTCCCTCCATAACTTCCAACTAATTTGTTAATGAATCAATGGTAGTCATTAACTTTTGAGAAACATCTGGTTGAGCTTGGACCTGAGCAAGGGCAATAACTAAAGATTAGACAGGTGTGGTGTCTAGTACTGCAACTGATGGTATCACCACCGATTATTGTTGCGCATGACCCATAGGACTAGACTTGTGAGGGTGTACTGGTAAAATAGGATACTCTTGATCCATCTCAGTAGCCGCAACAAATTCCCTTGGTCGACTGACTCCAGCACGCTTAGGAGGAAGACTACCTTGATGTAGTTCTGCATTCAACCTCCTTAATTCCTTCATTTCTTCCTCCCATTGTGAAAATCTTTGCTCTAGTGAGAGTGATTGGCCTTCTCCAGAGGGAGAGTGGAATGTAACCTGATTCTTTCCTTTCCCCTTGTTGGACGCCTTTCGGAGAGGGGGAAGTTGGTTACGTGAAGGAATACCTAGATTGTGGGTAATCCTTTGATTTCGTGTACGCACACCTTCTTCATTTGTGTCTGTGCATACAACTTCTTGAGTAGGAACTTCTTCATTTGATCCCTCTGAGTGAACCTCATCTGGGGGATCAACAACAATGGCATTGATGACATTAATTGATGCATAACTCATTGCATCCCTTCTATCAGCATTTCTGTGATATTGTCTTCTTCCATGTCCTTGATGAGACATTGCCTTTGGTTGATTTGATCCCTCAGGAACTTCTTGACGAACCATAATTTGGAGGGAATATCTTGATAATTCAGCGCTTCGTTTCTCTTGTGGCTTCTTCCCTAGTCGAGAGAAGACTGAATTTCTCTGAGGAAGATATTGAGGATTTGAAAAAAGTCCTCAGTCCGGTGGACTGGGGTTGTTCCTACTCAACTCCTCGAATCCTATTTATTGATTCTGAGGGTTGGGTTAAAAGAGTCCCCAGTCTAGAAAGTTGGGGTGGTTCTTGAGTTACTATATCTGAGACTTTATTAAAATATCTCCTGATCTTGCAGACTTTAGTTTGGAAATTGGTTGGATGCATCAACCTACATCCACTCAAATAACCCGGTTCAAATGAACGTTGGATGATTTCTGACACTTCTGTCACTTGATGATATGAAAGCTCTAAACGAGAATCATGTTCAATATTTTTGTTTTCCTGATGCAAGAGTAATTTGACAACTTGTTCTCTGTATGCCTGATTTTGAGAAGAACTAGTTGAGGCATGTTCTTGAGCGAGCCTTTGATTACAAACAAAGCCAATCGGTTGTGGTCGGCCATGGGAAATAACATTACAAGATACCATTTTTAGCAGTATTTTTTGGATGGAGAGTACAGTGAAATGTAGTGCTCCATAAACACCCCATCCCCTGATATGAATACTATATGGAGCATTGGAAATTAACTGGTGAAATATTTTTAATTCGCAAATGCATGAACGCTGAAGGGCTCTCTGATACTTTTCAGCCTTCAGATATCAAGAAACTGAGAGAGATTCCAAGTCAATTTCATGTTGTAACCCTTCTATTATCTTGAAATGATTTTCATATTCATAATAAGATAATATTTTCTTTTTCAATTGACAAAGATTTTTCCACATGTTGAGACGAATATCTTGAATAAAATCTTCCGTCAACATCTTTGGAATGTCATACTAAGAGTCATCCAAAGGCCAAAACATAACTGGAACTTCACCTTTCACTAGTTGTTTTCTCATATTTAGTACTTCCTCTTTATCATTCGATAAAGATTCTTCTACCTGATTAGACTAGATCTGGGGATTCCTTGTTGCTTCATCCGATTCAACAAGATTAGTAGAGAATTCATTTATCAAACTAGAAGATGAATGACCCATGGGTGGTTCGGAGAATGACCTACACCCCGGGCTATCTTTTGATTGAGAAATTATTTCACCTGCTAGTGGTAAAGCATCAGACATGACTAGATTCACATTTGCAAGTGCCTCAAGATAAGAGGGCTTTTCAGTTACTACGTTGTCCACTGGAAAATTTTCCAGGCAATGTGAATTACTACTGCGGAGAGGACTTTCGCAGCTAAATTCATCATCATGGGGAGGACCACCATGGTGGGTTACAGGAAAATATGAAACCTCTATCTCCTTAGTCTTCTAGCCACACAGAGGGTTCTCATGGCTCTCATCTGAAGATGAAACTTCAAGATCGACCGAATTGTCATAAAGCAAGCCTTCATGAGGAATTTTCTGATGAAGACCTTCAAAGTTAATGTTTCCACTATTGGGAAATGAGAGAGTAGAATCTTGAGTTGCAATAGATAATTGTTTGAGTGCATCAAGAACTCCAGCATCGAGCATGGACTTATTACAGATCAGCCTTGATTTCTTGGTTGTTCTGGATGAGTCTTTTTCTTAGACTCCTTCTTACTCACTTTAGGAACCACTTGTTGACGAAAGTGGTTATTATGGGCAAGTGTATGTGCCTACCCAGGAGAAATAGTCAGGTTAGGCTGATTATCTCCACTAAAATCAGGTGAATGTTCCTAACTTGGTTGTCTATATGACATGGGGGAGTATTCCCCACAACCCTCTTGGACTGGAACAGAGGTGTGTGTCTGTTCCGGAGTGAATTGTTGATATGTCGCTCCACTGGTAGGGATAGATTTGCATTTAATTCCCTGTGATGCTGCTGAAGCTGTTATAATATCCTGGCAGCCATCTAGAATATGAGCAGGGATTTTCTTCAGCTCCTTCACCATTGTTAGAATATGTTTTGTGACTTCAGCTGCCATAATGGGAATATATGTCCATTCCATGCTTGGACTAGTTGTGTGTTCCTGCTCCTGTCCTTCTTTTCCTGTCAGTGAGTTCTGACAGTACTTATATGTGGGGGTAGAGAGTTGAGTCTGCCTCCTGTTTGTCATTGGGGCTTTCCAATTGACTTCTCCAGGTGCTACCAAACGAGATTATTGGTAGGCTTGATCAATACTAGTAGGTGTATGTTCCTGTTGATTGCACTCTGCTGAACATGGTTGATGAACTTCCTTCAATACTAGTAGACAAGACAGCTGGAAGGATTGATGAGTGTAAGCAGGTGTATGTTCCTGTTTACCAATTGTCAACACATTGGGTTGGCGGGATTCATTGTACGTATTCAGACGAGCCTGCTAACTATTTGATAATTTATAAACAGGTGTATGTTCCTGTCTATAGTACACCGCCAAAATTTCCTGGCGGGATTGGTGTGTTGCTTCCAGAAGAGTCTGCTGGACTGCGGGATTAGAACAGACAGGTGTGTGTGCCTGCTCATTTCTTTCCACCAAGTTATTTTGGTGGACTTCTTTGGAAATGGAATAGATAATAACCTACTCACTATTGACTGGTCTTCGCCTCTGGTGGTTCGTCTTGCATAATCGGGTTCGAGGAACCTGAGCCGAACACCTGGAGACGACACCCTCATCATGTTGAGGGCGCACTGCCGCACGAGTCTGGTGGCGATTGTTAATGGGAGCCCTCGATAAAGAATCTTGTCCCTTTGAATTAAGGCCTTGAGTGACCTTCTCATTCACCTCCCCATAATATGGGAGGGATAGATGATTGCTTTCCAGGGATAACGACCCAAAACAGTTGGAAACGGTGGTTGGAACCACCTGCTTCTTGATCACTGGTCGTCACTGTCCAGACAACCAGGGTGAATTATTGACTTGGAGGGCTTGTCGAGCTTCCTACAGAGTCTGAATGGTACTGTGTCGACGGTATTCCTTAACCAGTGCATTTGATACCCAGTGTTAAAGATGCTGAGTAGGTGATGTCGTTCTCAGAGCGGACAACAATCCCGCAAGAGTAGCAGTAGAGGTATTCACAGCAGAGGCATTCACAGGTTTGAACTTTAGAGAAGAAATTTCTGTAATGCATAAGATCTTGGAAAGGAGTGCCTGTTTGATATAACATATTTAATCAAGATAAGTTCGACCACTACATCTTTTGGATGAGCACGTACATTATTGATTGTTTTGTTGGACCTCTCATTGAGTTTAAATAGGGGCCTAACAAATAAGTAAAACATCATTTTAACTTGGTTAAGGATTCACGTCGGGTTCACCATTTTTTGTTTCCTCTAAAAATGGGGATGACCTTGTTTATTTTAAGGTTCAAACAATCCAATCGGTTTCTAACGGGTTTATTTGTAGAACCGGAAACATCCAATGATTTTATATCCATTTGGACCTACTTTCCAAATGTAGGTTCTCATTATTTGTGGACCGATGAGGATTAAGAATTTTCATTGGTCGAGAGGATGGTAGGTCGGACTCATCACACTTTTTTGGGGGGAATTATTGTCTACTCCGGGACTCTCTTTATAGATTTAGGTTATGTTCATGAATCCTTATTAAATTTCCAACTATGAAAATGAGTTTTCCTTAGATCTAACAATCAATTATCAATATGTATGAGATTTAGAGAATCTTTTATAAGTATTTGAGGTTCTTCATCGATAGGGAATAATCTGTATTTGTTAGTGATTCTTAGTCAATGGTATCCTTCAACACATTATATAAAGATCTCTTGGTCATTATGATAACCATACTGGTTTTAAAGCCACTCAGCATGGCACTTGATGTTTATTTTCGTTTAGAAGGATATGGAGTATTTTAGAGTTGGGATTGTACCCGCAAATGGGCTACCTACGTATCCTTGTTAGAAAAGGAATCAGAACCCACGTAGTTCTGGAATTAAGATATAGTTTAACATCATATAGGATGTATGAGAATTAATGGGTAATGGGCTTGAACCTCATAAACGATTCCTATGTACTCCACTTTTAATGTAGAGATCAAATTCCACGTATTTCGGTTGGGAATTTTGTGCATTACGTGTGATTAAAAGACCAAAGATATGTGTCGTGGTTACTTTTACACTCTAATCTCACATGAGTCATGCTTAGTGTGAGAAACAAGAGGTATCGGTAAACCTGACAATTTGTGCCACGAAATATGTTGTCACAAGAAATGATATGGGACTTATGTATGTATGATTGCCCAAAATAGATAAAGATCAGGACTTACTTTAGAGAAGAAGCCTGGGAACAATGTCCATAAAGGTATATATGCTTTATGGAGATTTGGATACTCTAACTTGGGGCTTACTCCTGAGAAGGATGCCCAAATTAGGAGGGGACTTTTGATTGGGTTTTATTCCTGAGAAGGAAGCCCAAATCAAAAGAAGTTAAGACTGGTTAAGAGAAATTATGATTGGGGCTTATTCCTGAGAAGGAGGCCCAAGTTAAAGGGACTTGAGAACTGGGGCTTACTCTTGAGAAGGAGTCCCGGGTTAAAGGAATTTGGAATTTGGGGCTTACTTCTAAGGATGATTCCCATATTAATGGAACTTGAACTGGGGATTACTCTTGAAAATGATGCCCATGTTAGGAAATTATGACTGGAGCTTACTCTTGAAAAAGAGGCCCAAGTTAAGAAATTTATGACTGGGGATTACTCCTGAAAAGGAGACCCAAAATTAGGGAACTTATGATTGGGGCTTATTCCTGATAAGGAGGCCCATGTATAGGGTACTTGGGGCTTACTCCTAAGTAGGATGCCCAAAAAGATCTCCTCATCTTAAAGGATGAGGTTTAATGAATGAAATCTCTAACCTTAGTGACATAAAGATATGTAAATCACTAGGTTTTAAGAGATGTTCCACAGAATTACTTTCAGATAAGGAATCCAACAAAAGGAATCATGAAAAAAATTGCTTTTAAGAGGGTTTTTAAGGCTAATTCTTGAATAGGAGAGGTGTGTTTGAAGAAAAGAGCTAAATAGGCAGAAGGGGCACCCAAAAAGAGGCAGGCGTGCAGGTCCTGTTTGGGCGCGCAGGTCCTGGTCTTGTAGGTATACCTGTGCGGCACTTGGGTACTTGCGCGTTGGTCAACTAATTGGGTAATACTTGGGTGAGACTTGGCTCAAGCCCTTAGTATTATCCCTAAAGGCTTAAAAAAATAGGGGCGCGCAGGTTCTGTTGAAGGGATAAGGCAGCGCGCAAGTGTGTCCATTTTCCATTAAGGGTTAGACACTTAGTTGCATAGGTGTTGATGAATTTCAACACTTAGGCCTTGTTCATTCTCTTTATATCTTCCATTCTAGGTAATAAATTACCTTATAATTGTTTGTAAGACTTCCAGAGGAGACTAGGGCACCGGGAGCTCAAATCTGACTTTTGGAATTTTTCATCCTCGAAATGGGGACCCACAAGGGGTATTTATAGGCTGCTGAAGACCCTGGTAGAAAATAACATAGGGAGTGCAGGTCACCTGTGCACCCAACATGTGGCACGCAGGTATACCTCTGCGACCATCATGGAACTTGCACGGCCCATGCTCAAAGCAATCCTTGTTCATTCTTTTGTCAGTTTTTGATGTTTCTTCAAAGGATGAATCACTTTCTGTTAAGGGATTTCCCTTTTCATTAGTTAGACTCTGTGACGGAAAGGATCATTAACAATAATCATTTGGAAATAAAATGGTAAATAATAGGGTCATGGAAATATATATCCCAACATTAGTAATTTGAAATAAAAGTCATAAGATAATAAAGAAACTTAACTAAAGTAGAGAAGGTGAGGATCCCTTACTTGAGTGTGTGACTCAAAATTCTTGGGAGTGGGTTATTGATAGATTGGGGGCACATTTAGTGTAATATAGAGAGGTAAAGGTTGATTAAGGATGTTCTATAAGATTTTGAGTGAATAGAAATGGAATATTTTTTGAGTTTATATAGAAAATGAGTGGGGATTTCTTTAATATTTCTCAAACATTCTTTTGGAATCAATATATTAAAATAACTAAAACCAAAAACATTCCCATGTTTTTTTCAAAAAGGTAGTAGTTTTTATTATTTTATAAGTCCAAGGGATGAACTAAATAAAATAATACCCTTTATTATGTGGAAGTGAGTCATACTCTGAAAGAGAGAACTTCAAAATATTAAAATATTTAAATGGTTGAGAAGGATTCCTAGTGGATTCATAAAATTAATCAAATAAACATAAAATCCTGTTATTTTAAATTTAAAATATATATTTGATCATATATTCTTTTTATAGTATTTATTACATCACTTTTGGGTCAATAAGATGTCATAATACACACTGTATATTTATATGGTATTTAATTTTTTCTGAAAATTTGATTATCTAAAAAAAATATGAAAAATTATCCACTAGATAATTTTTATGTTCTCATAAAAAAATAATATTCATTTTAAAAAAATAATTTTCTAATTATGTGTATTTTCAATTTTAAAATAATAATCAACATTTATTGATAAATGTTGTGTTTTTTGACAAAAACAATTTTTGAAGCCTTATAAAAATTACATTTTACTTCATAAAAATTATATAATAATTTATATTTGAAAAAAAATATTTAATAATAAAATTATACTAAAATATTATTTATTTAAAAAATCCATTAATTCGTCAAAATAAAAATCTTAATTCAAATTGAATACTAATTAAAAGTACATTTTGTGTTTTATTATATCAAGATAAAAATCATTTATAAAGTAATGATAACAGGATAAAAATATATTCCTTATTCTATAAAAAATAATGTAAAAACTCATATCTCTAGGGTCTTGATACATATCCCTTTAATTCACCATAAAATTCGCTAATGATAAGGTGTGTGACTGTGTGACTTTCATGGTGTGGTTTGGAGAACATGGTTTGGGCCATGATCTCAATGAGCTTAAACATCTCCCTTAAATGGTTTCACTCATGATTAAGTTGTTATATCTTATCTTGGGTTTGGTCAAGGTAAAATCCAATTAATTATATATACCTTAAAATCTTTGATAAGTGGGCTTCATAAGGTACAATCCTACTGGTTGAGCCCATCACTTATTTTTTCTAAGTTAATTGGCTTTGTTAAACCCCTACATTTATAATAATCATATTATCAATTTTCAATGACTATATTATCAATGGTAATTATGATTAATAGTATTTTAAATATGATATGATATAATAAAACCAAATAAGTTCATGTGTTTTCTATAACCATATTACATAATAAGGAGTTTAATTAAGCCACAAGGGGAATTTTATTTATAACAATCTAGGTCTTTACAATATTCCCCCTAAACAAATTTCTCTCTAAAAGTTCTCTTTTCCCATAATAAAATAGATTATTGTAATTCTGTTTCATCACTTCAGATGATTCCCATGTTACTTCTTTAAACTTTTGTTTTCTCCATTGTACTTTGACTAGATGCATTATCTTATTTCATATAACTTTATCTGTACGGTCTAAGATCTTCACCGGCTACTCCTCATAGGAAATTTAATTCTCCAATGGTACCACCTATGGATTTAGTAAATGTTAGGGGTATGTTATGTACTTACTTAATAAGGATACATGGAATACATCATGTACTTGAAACATGTTAGGTGGGAGTGCTGGTTGATAGGCCACCACTCTGATGTGATCGAGGATCTCAAAGGGGACAAAGTATCTTGGACTAAGCTTTCCCTTATTCCAACATATGATCACTTTATTCCATGTATATATTCATAAGAAACCCATGTCTCCAACATTAAACTATAGGTCTCATCAAAAACTATCAACATAATTCTTCTATGGACTCTGAGCAGCCTTGATGTGTTGCTGAATGGTCTTAACCTTTTCCACCATTTCCTCAACCATTTTAGGACCTATCTATTTTCATTACGTGACTTCATCCCAGCATGCTAGTTTTTTCCATATCTTCCAATAAAGGGATTAATAGAGAGACATTTTGATTATTTATTAGAAAATGTTATTGTGTAAGAACTCGACCATAGGAATATTTTGGTCCCATCCTCCATTGAAGTCAATTTAGCATTCTCTCAACATGTCCTCTAGTGTCTGGATAGTTTTCTTAGATTAGACATCATTTTGGGGGTGATAATCCCTGATAAAGTTCAACTCAGTACTTAGGGAATGTTTGAGACTCTTCTAGAACATGGTGGTAAATTAGGGGTCTCAATCATATCAAATATATAGTGGTGTTCCATGAAACCTCCCCACTTCTCTAATGTATATACTTGAAAGTTGATGAAGTGATAATTTCTCTCAAATTGCAATGAAGTGTGAAGTCTTTGTAAGATGATACACCATAACCTAGATATAATTATTCCCTCTTGATATCTTTGGAAGACTATCGACAAAGTACATGGTGATGTTTTCTAATTTCCATGTAGGTTTGGGTAATTATTTCATCATTCCATAGTATTTTTTCCTTTCCACTTTTACTTATTGACATATAAGACATATTTATGTATACGTCATGATATCATTATTCATATTTTTCTACAAATAGTTCTCTTTGAGATAATGATACATCATTGTGATTCTGGGATGGATAGAGAAGGTAGAACTATGTGCATCATACAACAAATCCTTATTTAACTCAAGATTTGATGGTAAACACAGTCACGACCCAAATATTACAACTCCTTATTCATTAACATTAAACTAATAGGATTTACCTTTTCTTATAGTTTCCAATTTATTATCAATTACCACATCATAGCTTGGAGAATCCTTTATCTAATCCAGAATGGAGGGGTGAGAAATCATTAGTAAAAGTATTGATAATGTTCCCTCCTTTATGATTCCCATGTCTATCCTTTCCAAATCCAAGAAGATAAGATCCCTATTAATTCTCATCAATGATATAATTGTTGGATCCTTTCTACATAGAGAATCGACCACTTTATTTGCTTTCCCTGGATGGTAGTGAGTTGATTAGTCATAGTTCTTGGTTAGATTTAACCATCCTCATTGGTTCATATTTATCTCTTTCTGTTTGAATATATACAAGAGACTTTTGTGATCCGTATATATTTCAAACATCTCCCCAAAGAGATAATGTAGCCATATTTTCAAATCAAAGATCACTACAGCCAACTCCAGATCAAGAGTTGGGTATTTATGTTCAAGAAATTTTAACGACCTTGAATCATAGTCTATCACTTTTTCATTTTTCATTAACACACAACCCAATCCCTTCTTCGAAGTACAGTTGAATACTATGAAAGTTATCTATCTTTGGGTATGTTAAGCACAGGTGTAGTGATAAGAATACATTTTAGCTCCTTGAATCTATCATTACATTCATAAATCCAAGAAAACTTGACTCCATTCTGAGTTATCATGGTTAGAGGGTTTGAAAATTGTGATAATTTTCTCACAAATCGATTATAGTACATAGATAATCCAAGGAAACTATGGGTATCTATCATATATGTTGTATTTTTTCATCCATAAATTGCTTCTTTATTAGAATGATCCAAAAATATCCCATTGATTTTGATGATATTACCCAAGAATGATACTTCCTTAAACTAGAACTCCCATTTCTTATACTTGGAATAAATATTCCCCTTTCGTAAGGTCATTATCATAGTGCTCATATTCTCCTCATGATCCTCTATTCTTTTAGAGTGTATTATAATATAATATTTAAATACTACCAAATATTTTTTGAGGTAATCTCTAAATACTCTATTCATCAAGTCCATGAATATTTATGGAGCATTAGTGAGTCTGAATGGAATTTATATGAACTCGTAGTTCTTATACCTTAAACAAAAACCAATCTTGGGGATATTTTACTTATTTACCCTAACTTGGTAATATCCCGACCACATATCCACCTTGGATAAGTATTGTGCTCCACATATATGAATGAACAAGTCATCAATCTATAAAATAGGATGATTGTTCTTTATCAGGATCTTGATGAGCTCATTATAATCAATGTAAAGGCACATTGACCCATCCTTCTTCTTGATGAAGAGGATTGGTGAACCCCAAAATGAAGCACTTGGGTGTATAAACCCTTTATCTATATTATCCTATAGTTGTTTTTTCATATCCTCAAGTTCCAAAAAATTCAATATTTATGGATTATTGGATAATGGTAACACCCAAGGTATAAGCTCAACTGAAAATTAAACCTCTCGGGTAGGAGAAATACTAGGCTATTCCTAGGCAAACACATAAGCATATTCCCTCAAAATGGCCATGTCTTCAAGAATTATTCTTTCCTTAGGATCAATAATTTGATATAGATATGATTTATTATAGGGAAATAATATCCATTATTGAGATGTTGGTCCTAAAGAAGATTAACCCTCCTCCTTCCACTGGTACAAAATCAGGGTCGATTTGCAATATGGAGAGTGATTTCCTTCTCGCAGGAATTTATATTGGCTCTATATAGGGAAATTTGATCCATGCCAATAATTGCATAAAATTTCACCAAAGTGAGTATGATAAGGTTTTTTGGGAATTTTATCCCACAAATTGTGATAGGGGAGGATTTATATACTTAGAAAGCACTAATTTCTCCATTTTCTATTTTCACTGATAGCTCTACCTTCATGTTCTGTGGTGGTGTTTGAGTAGTTATAATAAAATTTAATGATATGAAGGAATGCATAGAACCAAAATCAAAAGGTACATTTTTTTATTTTTTAATTAATAACTAGCATACCTATCACAACTTTATTATTGGTATCCACCTCAGTGGTTATGATGGAAAAAACTCACCCTTTCTTCCTTAGAGGTTATTGGTTGTATCAAAAAACCCTTATCTTAGTGCATTGGTTTGAAAAGTTCGATGGTTAATTGTAGTTGAATTAATGAACAATATTCTCAGGGTTTACTTGAGTATTTCTTTCCTATATCGCGTTATAGGGTTTATCATGTCAGTATTCAATAGCTAGGTGTCGTTTATTCCTACACAAAAAGCATTTCCTCACCCCCTAGGCAATTCAAAGGGTGCTTCTGTCCACACCTTTAACAAGTGGGGTGTTGAAATTTCTTATCACCATTAGATATATCCATCATACCAATAGAATTAAACTCCACTTTATAATTCATATCCCCATAATTCCTTTGAGATTCGTTGATCTCCATTTCAACTTTGAGGGAACATTATAAAATTTCCTCATAGCTATCAAAGTCGTAGATCATCAGGTTTTTTATAGAATAGTTTTTATCCTATCAAATAAGATGTCAACCATACATTAGGGGGTAATGAAAAAACCAGTGGTGTATCATGCATGTTTTGTGAGTTTTTCATCTTATTACCTGATAGATTTGTCATATTTTTTGCTTGAGGGTAAGGAAAACTCTTTCCATTTTAAGTTGTAGAGTGTGAGGAAAATATTTATTGAAAAAAAATTCTAGAATTCCTTTCACCCCATCGCTTTGATCTCGTCTCCAGGAATCATATTTTTTTATCAATTTCCACCACTAATTAGATTCTCCCTCCATATGATAAATACTCATTAGAACAATATATTTCTCATAACACGGAAGGATGGAGAAGATATTATCCATGGATTTGATCCATTTTTTCATGATTAAGGGATTGTATGTTCCATTGAAATTTGGATGCCATTTTCACATAAAGGTATAAATCATAGATTATTCTCTCTAGGGGGGGGGGGATGATCCTATTGATCCAGGTTTCTATTCTGAACCTAAATCATCTGAGAGAGTATCATCATAAAGTTTTTTATTCCTACTCCCATTGGGTTTGGTATCTCATTGGGACAGTCATCACATTTCCCATCACATTGGTCGTTTACCTGATTCCTCCTATTTTTGTTCATCCTAAAGAATAAAATTAAAATCAAGGATGAGTATTTTTAAACTATTAAACACATAAAGGGGAATCCAATGAAATTAATGGGATAACTTATAAATAATTATTATTTCTTTAACTTTTGAAATTCTAGGCTTCAATATATGTGATCAATGATCTATTTCTTAACATATACTTCTATGGGTATTTTTTGTTCCCTTAATAATAGTTCATAATCATATTATGAATTTACCAAAGAATATTCCTCAGGAGTATCAAATCAAGTGTGAATAAAGGAATATTTTCATGCACTAGTTCTTGGTAAAGTCTATTTCAATGAGTTGTTTTTTAGTTTTACCCCTACGTACATTTGTGTCAGAGCTATATACACTAGTAGTATCTATACAGGGATTTATTTTCTCGATAAACCACTGACTCTATACTTACCAAAATTTATAGATGTATTCCTATACTTAGTCTTATCCCTAAGGATTTGTCTAGAGTTTTCTAATCCTAATATAAAAAATAACAAAACATTTCCTTTGATACCAACAATAACCACCCTTATCTTTATTTCACATTAATAAATGATTTATTTCATGAGATTTCACTTAATACATCCAAAAATATTTATAATTCTAGTGTATTTATAAATTAGGTATATTACATAATAGTTTAAAATAACAAAAAAATAGCATCTTTATTGGAATCTTCCTTAACATTCTTACACTTAACACTGCATGGGATAACCTGAGGACATTCATAAGAAAGGGGTGAGCTATAAAGACCAATAAGGTAATAAACATGGAATAACATGAAGATAAAAATACATGTTAGAAAATAATAATATAAATAGGCCATAAAAAGTGTAGGAATCATAAACATGAACAATAAGACATGATATATCATGATAATCATAAAGGAAACATGGGAAATGTGAAAATAACGTAAAACACTTCATTACAAACATAAGTCAAGGATAACTTCCAAGACATTATAATAGAATAAGTTACATAAAGGAATTCAGTTCACTCTGTATCTGAACATGACATCTCATTAGACTAAACATTACCCAATTTATTGGAGCGTTATATAATTCTAGTCCCACCCATAACTTTCATTTCATTCTCATGCTTAAGTGTCCCACATAGATCATAAAACATGGATTCATTCATCATCATATTTTATTCCATGGTTAAGGAGTGTGGAATATATACATGTAACTACCATGTCAAATAATTATATATGAATAAAGTCGAACACCCTTAATATGAAATTAGTATGGTATTCACTACATAATTTTTTTAACAATGAAAATCATGATGGAATTTTGTCAACACAATAGTGTCACCTAGAAATTCATAAAATGGGATGATGAGAGAAAAAGGGGTATCTAATAATTTTTACATAAAATGGGAAGGAATTGGTTCATGTAAATACATAACCCAATATTATTAATTGCAAATAGAAGGTATAGGATAATAAATAAACTTGAATGAATAAGAGAATGTGAGGATCCCATACTTGAGTGTGTAATTCCAAAGGATTGGGAGGAGATTCTTGAGAGCTTCGGGGCAACTTTGGAGGACTATAGAGAGGGGAGGAAAGATTAAGTATGAATTCTATTTATTTTGAGTGAAGATAAATGGAATATTGGGTGGGTTTATATAGGAAATTAGTGGTAATTTCTTTAATATTTCTCAAATGTAGGTTTTGGACTCTATATAATAAAATAACCAAAACCACAATCCTTCCCATGGTTTTTCCCATGGTTTCTTCAAAATGGGAGCATTTTAATTATTTTATAAGGTCAATGGATAAAATTAATAAAATAATACTCTTGATTATGTTTATTTGTGTCATACTCTTAAATAAATGATTTTAAATCATTCAAATATATAAATGGTTTTGGAGGATTCATAATGGATTTATGAAATTAATCAAATAAACTTAAAATCAAATAATTTTAAAGGAAAAAAATATATTTGGTTTTAGATTCCTTTAATAGTATTTATTAAATCAATTTGTGGTCATTATGATGTCATAATACACATCATATATTTATACAGTATATAATTTTTACCTGAAAATTCAATTGGCTCGTAAAATTATGAAAAATTCACAGTTGGATAATTTAGAGATTATGAGATTACCCAGCCAGGATTTAAGTATCACTAAGAGGGGGAGGGCTGAATCATTGATGTATTTTTATTTTATGTTTCCTTGATTATGAAACAATATTTTCCTCCTATTAAATAATTCTTTTCATGCTAAAATAATTCAAACACACATCCACAAGAACACAAGAATTTACAAGGTTCGCTACTCGACAAAAGTAGCTATATCCTTGGTATGGTTTGGAAAAATCCAATTCCACACAATCCATGAGAAAAAAATCATTTTGTGGAATACAATAAGTAGGATATTCCCTTACACTCATATAACACTATGTTAAATACAATAGTTCATGTTATTTAAGTTGCATGAAATAATGTAATACATTTTTTGTAACAAAAATGTTATAGTGCTTCTTGGTCAATTTTTACAAACATGATATTTCAAAAAAAATCTTCACTTTCTTACCCAGATGATGGTAAGAACCTCTTAGACTTTTTTATAATACCCAGTTTGATTCCCAAGTCTGATTACTCAATATAGAAAAAATACTTTGTCAGAAGACCACTGAAACAATCTTATACTTCTTCTTCTTCAGTCTAGAAATTTCAATACAATTTTCCTAGTCTAATTATCTATCCCAAAATAGTAACCAGTTGAATTTGATCTTCATATTCTTCTTATTCTTATATCTAGTAAACTTATTCAAGAAAACACAATATAGAAACTTCTTCTCGATAGAATTGTGGAGATCTTCTATCCTATTTCACAAGTAATTCATGTCACAAAATACACAAAGTATTCTCATAATATTTATAGTCATTTAAAAATGTTTTAAGTGGGATCTTGAAAAGGTTTTACCACTTTACTAAAATTCCCAAATATTCAATCTTCCTTTAAACTCAGTTATTTCTTTTACTCATTAGATTACCCTTGAAATTCAGATATTTCTTTGACTCATTCAATTTTCCTTAGAATCCATATGTTTCTTTGACTTCTTCATCCTCCCATGAATTTTGGATCTTCTCTTAACATCATCTCCCTTTTGTATTTCTAACAAATATTCAATCCAATTCTAATTTATCATTCCGATTTTCCCATTGTGATTCTTTATTATGATGGTCATCCTGATTTCTTAACCTACTTGTAAATCTAGAACTAAATACTTATTTCATTACTATACTTCACACCACATAAAAGACTATATAACCATTCTGATTTCCTCATTATGATGGAAGCATATGTTCAACAATAGTTTATTTATTACCTTTCTCTATAACAAATTTAAGAAGTAAAACATATGCCTTCTCGTTACGATTCTCAGAACCAACTCTCATTCGAATTTATTTATTATGATGAAGATAACAAATTCTTTAAAACTTCTTCAAATTATTCTACTTATTATTTTATGAATACAATACCAAATATCTTTTACCACTCAACTTATTTCTATTTTCTTATTACAATACTTTTCAACTTTATTATACAAATATTAAAATCATTAGCACTTTTTTCTAACCGAAAACCATAACATTTGGTTTCTCTCATTACGATCAAGAAAACCTTCTTCAATGAACTTTTCTTGTAAGAATGAATTCCTTCATGACTTTGATTATGTTAATGTTCAGCTTCAGCATCATCCAACATACTAGAAAAATTATTGTAAATTCCTTATCTTCTAGGAACATATTTCTTTCCTATAAAACCTAAATATGATATTCTTGAATATTATTAGCTGAATTTTTCTCCTCCTTTCTTTAATCATGAAAAAATCAAAAGTTTTACAACTTTGATATGATTTTATTGGAATTATAAAATATAAAAGCATCGTATGATTTATATCAGATCCAGGTAAACTCTTAAGAATCGCCTTATTATTATTTTACTTTTATTTTGGACCCAAATTGATTCTGATAAACCTTTTCTTCCAAAAAAATATTCCCATTTTGAAAGAATTTATTAAGTTATTTTAGTTTGATTTTATGATAATGATGATCAGGACGATTTTTACCAAAAAAAGTGTGGTGATTTTTTCTTATTTTATATTTTCTTGATAAAAAAATAAGACCTGAATATGATAATATTCCTTATTAGCTTGATCCTAAAAATACCCCCTTTGGATTTTGTTTTTAACCAAGATTCATAAATTAATGAACTTTTTAACCTCAATAAATGGGTTACTTATCAACAATTATATGCCTACGTGAGCTAACTCATTATAGGAAAAAGAATTATTGATAGACAAAACTGTGTTGTCCAAAATTAGGGACTCTAAAACTTCCTCAGCTTGTCTCCACTTCTTCAAATTCCCTGGAATACAAAAAAAATTGTTTCATATATTCACTCCAAAAAATAGTTAGAATAGTTCACACACTTACATATGTTGGATTCACAACTTACCCACAACTCCCCCTTTATATATAACACCCCAAGGATTTCAAAAATAAATTGAAATGCATGGAACACTGAATCAAAACATAATGAAACATTTTTTAAGGAGATATTTATAAACTATCCATTAAACATAATTTTTCTACTTCTATGATTTGAATTTTGAAAAATGGACATCTACAATTGTGATGAGTAAGTTATTTGGAGTCCGATAAAACCAAATTGATTTTTTAGTGAATAGTAACATAAATTTATAAATAGAAATATGAATAGTAATATGAACCTTATGAATAGTAAATCCTATTATTATTTTATTTTTTTATGATTATTTGATAATGAGACCTTTATTAATATTTCAAGGTGATATAAAATCAGTTATAGTTTTAAAATTGATATTTTTTGAATAAAATATTATTTTATTTAAAAATAAATAAATTATTAATATTTATAAAATTATTTTCCAAAAATGGAGTTCATTTTTTAATTCTACATGTCAAAAAAATCTTTATGGTGAATTTTTTGGATTTTTATGAAATTCTTGAATTTTTGATGAATAGTAAAATACAGTAATATACTGTATATAAACATTATCAATTAAATACATTATTCCTAGCATCATGGATGATGAAATAACCCTTTTTCGAACTCAAAATCTATATTTACTCTTTAGGGTCTCATGAATCAATACTATTCATAGTTTTGAGCAAAAATATTAAACTAATGACTATAATAATGGAAAACCCCTCCTATCCTCCACTATAAATACTACCCTCACCCCCCCCCCTCTTCTTATCAAACCTCTCAAGATTTTATCATTGTCTAAATTCAACCAAATTCCCTTAACAAGATCCTACTCACATCCAAGACCATATAGTCTCACCAAAAGGCCAAAACCAAAGGCCTTAAGGAGGATCTCAAGACAAAGAGATCCAGAGGTAAGAATCCTATTTCATTTTCTTATGTTTTCTTTTAAATTCATTATTTTTTATATAATCCCTTACTATATAATTATCTAAGAGGAATTAATGCTCTATAATATTATATATTCTTTATTTTTTTTATGTTTATGGAAAAAATTCATCACCATTCTTCCACTCCTCTTCCTCTTATTCTAAAAATAAAAACATCGTCTCTGATGTGCTGATTTACCAAAATCTTGGATGATGTATTTTCAATTTCCATTCATTCCTTAAAAACATGAAATAAAACAATTTTAATGGTTTAAAAATATTTTAAATTATATGATATATTCTATTTCATGTTCTAGAGTTAACATATATACATAATATTATGTTATATAAAGAAACTACTTCCTGATTATCAAAGAACCACCAAAATGATTTAAACGGATATCAATAATGATTTATCTAATGATTTATCCTCATACCATATAACCAAATTTATTTATGGAATCATTAAATATTATAGAAACATATTAATACCATTTCATTCTAATTCAGGAGTTTCACTTCCATTCGACAAGGAAATTCTTTACGAACCGACTTTGGAAATCATGTAAAGAACGCACCTAAAACAATGGAAAGAACAAAATATTATTAATTAATCGGTGGGATGATGTTATAAAATGATCATATAAGGTTATATAAACATAAATATGTTTCTTTAAAATATTAATAACACTCTTTTAACCATTATACAGGAGGTTTAAACAAGTTTCAAGTAAGACAAACCAGAGTAATGGAATTCTTAACCAAATTTCCATTCTTTGGTTTATCCTACCACTTCATTGATTATATAGTACTATTAATATCTGTGTAAGATTTTTTTATTATGTTTTATTATATGTATTTATATTTTATACACATAATACAGTCATTATATTAATTATCACTTCAATTATATGATATTTGTATGGGACTTTCCTTTAAAATCCTCTTTTAAAATTCTTTTTTATAAAATTCAAAAGCAATGTTTTTATGAAATTATTCATGTATTATGACTATGTTATGGATCTTGGTAATTGTTTATGATGAATTTCAGGACCAATATATCCCTCCAATACATGGGGTATGTGTAATGTTGAGGTCGGTCGTATGGTTACTCCAAGTGTAACTGCGATGGTTACATTATAAGGTAGTCATGAGGGTTACATTGTAAGATAATCATGAGGGTTAAAAATCATAAGGTAGTCACGAGGGTTAAAAAATTAAGTAATTAATGCTCCAATATACCCTTATTCTCTATTTATGTCTTCTATGATTTATGAAAATCTCATGTTTAATAATGTATGTATATGATTCATTATGGTTGAGAAGTATGTCTTTGTGAAGATGATTTCATATGTTTATAAGTATTTGTGGACTATGTTTCTTTCTTTCTTCCTATATCCCTTACTGAGCTTTTTTTTATCATCCCATTTTTTTAAATTCATTTTAATTGTTATAAATAAGTATAATAGAAAGAATTAATTTAAGTTAAATTTTATGAATATTTGTCAAAGAAATCATGTTGTTATTTAGTTTTTAAAATTTTATGTTTTGGAAGAAGTGGATATTGTATAAATAGTACCCAATTTGAATTATTATGGGTTGATATGTGTTTTTTCTTTCCTAAATTTATAAAAAAATATTCTTAAAAGATATTTGGGAATTTAAATAAGTGAAATATGGTTGAAATTATAAGAATATGTAATGTTTAAGGCCAAGATGTTGTAGTTTGTATCAGATAATGGTTTAGATAACTTTAATGGCTAAGATGGTGTTAATTAAATACCATAAATTATTATTAACTTATGTTTATTATGAAATGATATAGCATTTAAATATTACCATGTTGCTTTATCTAAGATATGTCTGTGTGGAATTGTTTTTCATAGAAAAAACATATAAGTTGAAGTTAGATGGAACCTAGAGGCTGATATCTTTCTGAATCCAGAATTGGGAATGGTGTGAATTGGAACTAAGAAGTTTGTGATAGTAATGGATCAGTTGAAATAGTCAATAAATGGTGGTGTCAACCATGAAAGAGAACAACTAGATCTTCCAAAAAGGAACATGATGATAGTGGAACATTTTATGAGGCAACACCCTCCTCCTTTCAGGGGATCTTCTGACCCAGTGGCTATAGAAGGATGGATTAAAGCCCTTGAAAAGATATCAAATTTTATGTAATTTTTATATAATCAAAAGTTAACTCTTTCCATTTATCATTTTAAATGTGAATCTGGTCAGTGGTGGTCAATGGTCAGGAATATTAGGGATAGAGAGAAGACTGATGCCTCAAATTTGGATGAATTTAAAAGTCTTTTCTTTGAAAAAATATTTTTCCAAAGGTGGTTAAACTTAGGATGGAAAAAAAATTCCTTAAATTGAAGAAGAATGAGTAAGATTCTGTGGTCATGTATGAATTGAACTTTAACTTATAGGAAAGGTATGCTCCAAATCTTATTATGTATCTTGATAGAAAAATAAACCATTTTTACTTAGTATTAAAGCCAAGATATCTCAGGGCATTGGATTCCCATGAGTTCAAAATTTATGAGAAACTTTTCCAATGTGTGGAGAGGGTAGAAATATAGTTTTCTATTGAACACATGTACCTTGATAAAAAATATAATAAGAGGTACATATGAAATGTGATGGACAAGAACCAATCAAAGATATCTGATGGTAAGAAAGTTTAGTTTCTAGTTTGTGAAAAGTGGGGTAAAGAGCACCCTAGGGAATGCCTTACCAGAACTAGGAAGTGATTTATATGTGAAAATTTTGGAAATATGTCCCAATATTGTAATTGAAATTATCCTAATACTAATCCTGATAATAAAACTATAAAGTTTTTTTAATTTTGTGTGATGGGTCATTATGAAAATGTCTTCCCAAAGAGAGATCTGAATGACACAAATAATACATACTATAAGAATAAAGGTTTAATGAGATCCTTTGTGACTATGTTAGGATATGTCTAAATATCCAATGAATTTTTACCAAGAACTGAAGAATATATTGGTGAATACTCTAGTTTTGTCCCCACCTTCAAGAAATGGTACGTTTTTCATCTACAATGATGCTTCATTGAAGGTACTTTGTTGTGTTCTGATGCATAATGAGCAGGTAATTATTTATGATTCAAGAAAATTAAAACATTATGATTTAAATTTTCCCATAAATGATTTAGAATTAGAATTTATGGTTTTTTCTTTGAAAATTTGGAGGTATCAGTTATACAGAGCCAAATGTGAAATATATACTGACCATAAAAGTCTAAAGTATATATTCACTCAGAAAAACTAAACATGAGGCAGATAGGAAGGCTTGAATTGATAAAGGATTATGATTACATGATCAATTTACATCCAATAAAAGAAAACAAAGTAGAATATTCCTTGAGTTGAAAACATCATGCATCATTAACCATGTTACGATTGGAACATGACCCCTTGATTAATGATTTGATGAATTTCGGTTTGGAAGTTGTTAGTGTAGGAGATTCCCCTATTTTGTTTCAGTTTTTAGTGTAGTCACATTTGTTAGACAGAATTAAGAAAGCATAGAAGGTAGATTGAGAGATATAGAAAAAGGTATAATTGGTTAAAATGGGAAAGTTTCTAGAATTTAACATTAATAAAGATTGTGTTTTGAGATTTGGAAAAAGATTGTGTGTGAATTGTGATTCTCAACTACAGAAAGAGTTGAAGTGAGAAGCTTGTAGTTCTCCATTTTTAGTTCATATTGGCAGTATAAAGATATATAGAGACCTTTGGGAGTATTACTGGTGGGATGTAATGAAAAGATATATTTTAGATTTTACCATGAAATGTTTAACATGTTAACATGTTAAAGAATAGTGGCAGTTACCAAAGGGGATGCTTTAGCCTTTACCAGTGCTAGAGTGGAAATTAAAAAATATATCCACAGACTTCATTATGGGGCTACCAAATACTTATTAAGGTAAGAATGAAATTTAGATTATTATTGATCGAATGACTAAATATTATCATTTAATTACTATTTGATATACCATGTATTGGGACTATATTTCTTGATTGTACCTCAAAGAGATTTCCAGGTTACATAGAGTTCCACTTTCCATTGTATCAGACTAAGATCTTAGGATTACTTATAACTTTTGAAAAGTCCTTCAGAAGTCATTGGGAACAGAACTAAATTTCAATAAAACTTTTCATCTTCAATTAGATGGGTAGTCAGAACCAACTATTCAGACTTCGAAGAATATGCTTTGAGATTATTCAATGGATTACTAGGAAAGTTGGGATCAACATATTTCTTTAGTTTAATTTTCTTATAATAATAGTTTTCATTCCAGTATACATATGGAACATTTTGAGGAATTATCTAGGAAGCGGTGTCGAACACCATAATTTTTGAATTAATTCAAGAAAAGGAAGTTGATGGGAATATAATTAGTGGAGGAAGTGACTGATAAAGTGAAGATGATCTAGGAAAACTTAGAGCAGCTAGAAAATTTATGCAAATAATAGGAGTAAAGACTTGCCTTTTCAGGTATGTGATTATGTTTTTCTTAGAATATCACCATGGAAAAGTGTTATGTGTTTTGGTAATAAAGTAAATCTATGTCCATGTTTCATTGGACATTATGAAATCCTAGAGAAAGTTGGACCATTTTCCTACTAAGTAGCTTTGCCTCTGAGTTTATCTCAGGTACAAAATGTTTTTCATGGTTTGATTTTGAGAAATTATGGGTCATATTCATCTCATGTTTTGAGCCCAGAATCAGTTTAGTTAGAAGAGAGCCTTTCTTATGAAGATACACCTGTTCAAATTCATGATTGAAGAGAATAAGTATTGTAGAATAAGGTAATCTACTTTGTAATGGTTTTTTGGAGAAACCACCTGGTTGAAGAAGTAACATGGTAATATGAAAATGCTATGAGGAAAAGGTACACTCACTTTCTTAATAAGCAAATAAAAAAATTGCAAGGAAATTTTCAGAAGATGGGGAGAATTTAACACCCCAATGTTTTAAAAATAAATTCAAATACATGAAACACTGAATCTCTATATAATGAGACTTTTTTTTAAGGAGATAGTTATAGACTAGCCATTAAACTTAATATTTCTTCTTCAATGATAGGAATTTTGACAAATAGACAACTACAGTTATGATCAGTAAGTTATTTGGATTCTAATAGAACCAACTTGATTTTTTGGTGAATAGTAACATACCCTTATTAATAGTAATATGACCCTTGTGAATAGTAAATCATATTATTATTTTATTTTATTAAGGTCATTAGATAATGAGATCTTGATTAATATTTCAAGTTCATATAAAATCAGTTATTATTTTAAAATTGTTATTTTTGGAATAAAATATGAATTTATTTAAAAATTAAATTATTAATATTTTGAAAATTATCATTAAAAAATGGAGTTCAGTTTTGAATTATACACATAGAAAAATGGTTAGGCTGATTATTTGATATTTTTATGAAATTCCTGAATTTTTTAAGAATATAAAAATATAGTAATATATCGTATATATACATTGTTAGTAAAATACCTTATTTTTAGCATCATGGATGATGTAAACACCCTTTGTTATAAATCACATGCTCTATTTACTATTTAGGGTCTCTTGAATCAAGACTATTCATAGTCCTGAGAAACAATATTAAACTTATGATTAAAATAATCTAAAACCCCTCCTCTCCTCCACTATAAATACCAGCCTTACCCCCTCTTCCTATCACACCTCTCAAGCATTGATAATTTCTTAAATTATTCAAAATAACCTTCCAAAGTCCCTTCCCATTTCCAATACATTTTTGTCTCACCATAAGTCCAAAATTAAAGGCCTTAAGGTGGATCTCAAGGATAAGAGATCAAGAGTTAGGAATCCTCTTTCATTTTCCTGTGTTTTCTTTTAAATTCCTTTCTTTTCATATAATCTCTTCCCCTCCCCTTATCCAAGGGGAATGAAGGCTCTATAATCTTATATATTATTGATGATATCATGTTTATGGAAAAAATCACCATCATTCTTCCTCCCCTCTTCCTTTTATTCTAAAAATAAAAACAATATCCATGATGTTCCAATTTACCAAAATCATGGATGATGTGTTTTCAATTTCCATTACATACTTAAAAACTTATTATAAAACCATTTTAATGCCTGAAAAAGGATTTTAAATTTTATTATATATCCTCTTTCATTTTCAGGAGTTAACATATATACATAATATTGTGTTATATATTGAAACTAGTTTGTGATTATTAAAGAACTGCCAAAATGATCTAAACGGATATCACTAATGATTTATCTAATTATTCATCCTCATACCATATAACCAAAACTATTTTCGTAATCATTTAATATTATGGAAATATATTAATTCAATTTAATTTCACTTCTATATTTTATCTTCCATTTTACAAGGAAATCCTTTACAAACAGACCTTGGAAATCATGTAAAGAACACACCTGAAACAATGGAAAGAACAAAATATTATTAATTAATGGGTGGAATGATTTTTTAAAATGATAATATAAGGTCTTATAAACATCAATATGTTTCTTTAAAATAGTAATAACACTCTTTTAACCATTATAAATGAGTTTTAAACAAGTTTCAAGTAAGATAAACCTGAGGTAAGGGAATTCTTAACCCAATTTCCATTCTTTGGGTTATCCTTCTACTTCATTGATTATATGATACTAATAATTTTTGTGTAATTAATTTTTTATATATTATGTTTTATTATGTGTATTTACAATGTATGGACATAATCCTTTAATTTTATTAATTATCACATCAATTATATGATATTTGTAAGGGTCTTACCTATAAAATTCCTCTTTTAAAATTCTTTTTTACAAAATTCAAAAGAAATGTTTTTTTAAATTATTCATGTAACATTATTGTTTTATATATCTTGGGAATTTTTTATGATTAAGGGTGGGACCTATATAATAAAATAACCAAAACAACAAACCTTCCCATGGGGTTTTCCCATGGTTTCTTCAAAATGGGAGTGTTTTCATTATTTTATAAGGTCAAGGGATGAAATTAATAAAATATTACCCTTGATTATGTGGATTTGTGTCATTCTATTAAATAAGTAATTTTAAAACATTCAAATATATAAATGTTTTTATAGGATTAATAATTGATTTATAAAATTAATCAAATAAATATAAAATCATATTATTTAAAATGTAAAACAAAAATTTGGTTGTAGATGCCTTTTATAATATTTATTACATCACTTTTTGGTCACTATGATGTCATAATACACAACATATATTTATAAGATATTTAATTTTTACCTGAAAATTCAATTATCTAGTAAAATTATGAAAAATTCACATTTGGATAATTTAGAGATTATGAGATTACCTGGCTAGGATTTAAGTATCACTGAGAGGGGGATGGGTGAATTAGTGATATATTTTTCTTTTATGCTTCCTTTATTATGAAACTACATTTTTCTCCAATTAAACAATTCCTTACATGAAGAAAACAATTCAAACACACATCCACAAGAACAAAAAATTTACAAGGTTCACTACTCGACAAGAGTAGCTATGTCCTTGGTGTGGTTTGGAAACAATCCAATACCACAAAATCCACTAGAAAAAAAAATCTTTTTTTGAGGAATAAAACAAGTTGGTATTCCCTTACACTCATATAGAACTGTGTTAAATATAATAGTGCATGTGCTTTAAGTAGAATGAGATAATGTAATATAATTTTTGTAACAAACATGTTATGGTGATCCTTGATCAACTTTAACAGATATGATCTTTAAAAAAAATATTTCTTTCCCAAAAGATGGTAAGAACCTCCTGGAGTTTATTATAATGCCCAG
Organism: Viscum album; assembly: GCA_963277665.1. Taxonomy (NCBI): domain Eukaryota; kingdom Viridiplantae; phylum Streptophyta; class Magnoliopsida; order Santalales; family Viscaceae; genus Viscum; species Viscum album. Next base: position 1,046,503,236 of record OY728139.1, read on the forward strand.
TTTGATTCCCAAGTCTAATTACACAATATAGAAAAAATAATTTGTTATAAGACCAGTGAAACAATCTTATACTTCTTCCCCACTCTAGAGATTTCAATACAATTTTCCTTGTCCAATTATCTATCCCAATACAGTAACCAGCTGAATATAATCTTCCTCTTCATCTTATTATTCTATCTGGTAAACTTATTAAAGAAAACAAAATCTGAAAACTTTTTCATGATATAATTGTGAAGCATCTCTATCCTATTTCAAAAGCAATTCAAGTCCCAAAATACAGAAATCATTCTCTTTATATTTATAGTCATGCAAGAATGGTTAAAGTGGGATCTGGAAGAGGTTTTCCCACTTTACTAAAACTCCAAAATCTTTATCCTTAATTTAATATCATATATTTCTTTTACTCATTAAATTCTCCTTGAAATTCATATCTTTCTTTGACTCATTCTATTTTCCTTAAAATCCAAATCTTTCATTGACTTCTTTAAACATCTGTGAATTTTATATCTTCTCATGACATCATATCCCTTTACTCTTCTAAAAAATCTTCAATACAATTCTAATTTATCATTCAGATTTTCCCATTATGATTCTTCATTATGATGGTCATCTAGATTTCTTGACCCACTTGTAAATATGGAACTGAAGACTTCTTTCATTACTATGCTCTACACCACCTAAAATACTATATGCCAATTCTTATTTCATCATTATGATGGAATCATATGTTCAACAATAGTTTGTTTATTACATTTATCTACACCAAATTTAATAAGGAGAACATATTACTTCTTGTTACAATTCTCATAACCAACTCTCATTCTAATATCTTCATTACTATGGATATAACAAATTCCTTCAAACTTCTTCAAATGCTTTTACGTTTTATTTTATGAATACAATACCAAATATATTTTAGGACTCAACTTATTTATATTTTCTTATTACAATACTTATAAAATTTATTCTACAAAGATTACAATCTTTTTGGTTTTGTTCTGATAGTAAACAAGAACCTTATTTTTCTCTCATTACGATCAAGAAAACCTTCTTTAACAAAATTTTTCTTGTAAGAATGACCCCCTTCATGACTTTGATTATGTTGAAGATCAACTTTAGCATCATCTATCTTACTAAAAAATTTATTATAATTTATTTATCTTCTAGGAACATATTTTTTCCAATAAAACCTAAATACACTTTTATTTAATGTTATTAGCCAAATTTTTCTCCGCGTTTCTTTCATCATGAAAAAATCGAAAGTTTTACAACTTACATATGATCTTATTTGAATTATAAAATAGAAAAGAATCATATTATTTATATCAGATCTAGGTAAACTCCTAAGAAACACCTAATTATTATTTTTCTTTAATTTTGGACCCAAAGTGATTCTAATAAACCTTTTCATCCTGAAAACATATTGCCATTTTGACATAATTTCTTAATCAATTTCAGTATTATTTTATGATAACGATGATAAAGACGATTTTTACCAAAAACAATGTGAAGTGATTTCTTCTTATTTTATATTTCCTTGAAAAAAAATACATGAATTTCATATTATAACTTATCATATTGGTAATAAAAATCTACCCCTTTAGATTTTTTTTTCAACCAAGATTCATAAATTAGTGAACTTTATAACCTCAAGAAACATAATAATTATCAACAATTATTACCCTATGTGAGCTCACTCATTGTAGGAAAAAAGAATTATTCATAGAAAAAACCAAACTGTATAAAATTAGTGACTCTGAAAAAACTTCCTCAACTTGTCTCCACTTCTTAAACTTAATTAGAATATAATTTTTTTCCTATATTCACTCTAACAAACAATTATAATAGTTCTCACACTTACATATGTTGGATTCACATCTTACCCCCAACTCCCCATTTATGTATAACACCCCTAACTCTTCAAAATAAATTGAAATTCATGAAACACTGAATCACTACATAATGAAACTTTTCTATAAGAATATAGTTATAAACTATAAATTAAACATAATTTTGTTGCTTCTATGATTTGAATTTCAAAAAATGGATATCTACAGTTGTGATCAGTAAGTTATTTAGAGTCTAATAAAACCAACTTGACTTTTTAGTGAATAATAACATACATTTATGAATATTAATATGAACATTATGAATATTAAACCACATTATTATTTTATTTACTTAAGTTTATTAGATAATGAGACCTTGATTGATTTTTCAAGGTGATATTAAATCTGTTATAGTTTTAAAATTGATATTTTTTGAATAAAATATGATTTAATTTAAAAAATAAATAATTGATATTTATAAAATTATTTTCAATAAATAGAGTTTATTTTTTAATTCTAAACATTGAAAAATTATTAGGGTGATGTTTTTGGATTTTTTTGAAATTCTTGAATTTTTTATGAATAGTAAAATACTGTAATATACTGTATATATACATTATCAATTAAATAAATTATTCCCTGAATAATGTATGTTTTAAACACCCTTGTATTGAACAAACATTCTATATTTATTATTTAGGGTCATATGAATCAAAAATATTCATAGTCTTGAGAAAAAATATTAAACTAGGGACTAAAATAATGGAAAACCCCTCCTCTCCTCCACTATAAATACCACCCTTACCCCCCTCTTCCTCTCACACATCTCATGATTTTATAATTGTTTAAATTCTACAAAATACCCTTCCCAAGACCCTTCCCACGTCCAATACCTTATTTTCTCACCAAAAATCCAAAACCAAATGCCTTAAGAAGGAACTCAAGGCGAAGAGATCAAGAGGTAAGAATCCTCTTTCATTTTCTTATGTTTTCTTTTAAATTCGTTTTCTTTTCATATACTCCCTTCCTCTAACCTTATCCAAGAGGCATTAAATCTCCATATTCTTGTATATTATTGATTTAATCATGTTTATGGAAAAAATTCATCATCATTCTTCCTCTCCTCTTCCTCTTATTCTAAAATTAAAAACATCGACCATGTTGTGCCTATTTACCAAAATCATGGATGATGTGTTTTGAATTTCCATTACTTCCTTAAAAACATGTAATAAAACCATTTTAATTGTGGAAACATATTTTTAATTGTATTATATATCCTCTTTAATTCTCTTGAGTTAACATATATACATAATATTATGTTATATAATGAAACTAGTCCATGATTATCAAAGAACCACCAAAATGATCTAAACGGATATCGAAAATTATTTATTAAATGATTTATCATAATAACATATAACCAAAATTTTTTGTCAAATCATTTAATATTATTTAAATATATTAATACCATTTCATTCAAATTATAGAGTTTAACTTCCATTCTACAAGGAAATTCTTTACAAACAGACCTTGGAAATCATGTAAAGAACACACCTGAAACAATGGAAAGAACAAAATATTATTAATTAATGGGTGGATTTATGTTATAAAACGATAATATAAGGTTTTATAAACATTAATATGTTTATCTAATATATTAATAACACTCTTTTAAAAATTATAAAATTAGTTTAAACAAGTTTCAAGTAAGACAAACCTAATTAAGGGAATTCATAACCCAATTTCCATTATTTGGTTTATACTTCCACTTTATTGATTATTTAGTACTATTAATATTTTTTTAATGATTTTAAATATTATGTTTTATTATATTTATTTATATTGTATACAGATAATTATTTCATTATATTAATTATCACCTCAATTATATGGTATTTTTAAGGTACTTTCCTTTAAAAATCCTCTTTTAAAATTATTTTTTATAAAATTCAAAAGCAATGTTTTTATGAAATTATTCATGAATTATGATTATTTTATAGATCTTTGTAATTTTTTATGATAAAGGTTGGGACCTATATCTCCCTCCAGTGAATCGGGTATGTGTAATTTGGAGGTCGGTTGTATAGTTACTCCAAGTGTAACTATCATGGTTACACTATAAGGTAGATGTGAGGGTTACATTGTAAGGTAGCCGTGAGGATTAAAAATCATAAGGTAACCATGAGGTTTAAAAAATTAAGTAAGTAATGCCCCAGGATACCATTATGCTCTATTTATGTCTTCTATGATTTATTGAAATCTCATGTTTCACAAATTAAGTATATGATTCTTTATGGGTGAAAAGTATGTCTTTGTGAAAATGATTTCATATGTTTATAAGTATTCATGGAATGGGTTTCATTCCTTATTCCTATATCCCTTACTGATATTTTTTTTTCTCACCCCATGTTTTTAAATGACTTTCACATGTTATAAGGAAGTGTAATATATGGAATGAAGTGAATTAAATGTTATGAATATTTGTTAAAGACATCATGTTGTTGTTTGGTGTTTAAAATTTTATATTTATGAAGAAATGGATATTGTTTTAATGGTACCAAATTTGTATGATTGTGGGTTGATATGTAAGATTTATGTACTAACATTATAAAACTCTAAAGTGAAAAGATCTTTGGGAATGTAAAGAAGTGAAATCTGGTTGAAATAACTAGAATATGTAATGTTTAAGGCCAAGGCCTTATATTTGGAATCAGAGCACAGTTTAGATAACTTTAATGGTTACGATGGTATTAATATAATACCATAAATGATTATTACCTTATTTTTATGATGAAATGATATAGAATTTAAATATTACCATGTTTCTTCGTCTAAGATATGTCTGTTCAGAATGGTTTTTCAAAGAGGAAATAGAGAACTGAAGTTGGATGGAACCAAGAGGCAGATATCTTTCTGAATCCAAAACTGTGAATAGTGGGAATTGGAACGGAGAAGTTTGTGATAGTAATGGATCATTTGAAACAGGAAATAAATGGTGTTGGTATCCATGAAAGAGACCAAATATAGCTTCCACAAATGAACATGATGATAGTGGAAAATTTTATGAGGCAACACCCTCTGGATTTCTGTGGATCTTCTAACCCAGTAGCTGTTGAAGGATGGATTAAAGACTTTAAAGGATATTTGATGTTATGGGATGTTAATATAATCTATAGGTAAGTCTTTATATTTATCATTCTGAAGGTTAAGTTGTTCAGTGGTGACCAATGCTCAATAATATTAGGGATAGGGAGGAGATCTATGCCTCATAGTGGGATGAATTTAAAAGTGTTTTCCTTGAATAATATTTTCCAAGGGTGGTTCAAATTTGGATGGAGAAGAAATTTCTTGAATTGAAGTAGAAGGAGGAAGATTCAGTGGTCATGTATGAAGTGAACTTCACCCAACTGGCAAGGTATGATAAAAATATTATTCTATATCTTTATAGAAAAACCAACGATTTTTACTCATTATTAAATTCATGATATCAAAGGGCATTGTATTCCCATGAGTTAAAAAGTTATGAGAAACTTTTCTGATGTGCGGAGAGGGTAGAAATGGAGTTTTATAATGACCACGTGTACCTTGACAACAAACATAAGAAGAGGTGAAGTGAAATGTTTGACATGTCAATAGGTTAATGAAGAGTGGTACTTTCCAAATGGGATGTTTTAGCCTTTACTAGTGCCAGAGTGGAAATTCAAAAATATATCCATGGACTTCCTTGTGGGGATACCAAAGACTTATCAGGGTAACAATGAAATATAGATTATTATTGATCGACTGACTAAATCTGATCATTTCATTCCTATTTAAAATACTATGTATTTGGACCATCTTTATAGACTATACCTCAATGATATTTCTAGGTTACATGGAGTTCCTATTTCAATTTTATCTGACTATGATCCCATGTTCACTTATAACTTTTTAAAAGTCCTTTAGATGTCATTGGTAATAGAATTAAATTTCAGTAGATCTTTTCATCCTCAATTAGATGGGTAGTCAGAACAAACTATTCAGACTTTGAAGGATATGATTTGAACTTGGTCTATAGATTACCAATAAAGTTGGGATCATCATATTTCTTTAGTTTAATTTTCTTATAATAATATTTTTCATTTCAGTATACATATGGAACCTTTTGAGGTATTATATGGGAATCGGTTTCAAACACCAGCTTTTTGGGATGACTTTGGGAAAAGGAAGTTTATGGGAACAAAACTAGTAATGGAAGTGATTTAGAGAGTCAAGATGATCTAGTAAAACCTGAGGATATCTCGGAGTGGGTAGAAAAGTTATACAGATAATAGGAGTAAAGACATGTATTTTGAGGTAGGTGATCATGTTTTTCATAGAATATCACTATATAAAAGTGTTATGTGTTTTGGTAAGAAAGGAAAGTGAAGTCCATAGTTCATGGAACCTTATAAAATCCTTGAGAAAGTTGGACCGGTCACCTACTAAGTATCTTTGACTCTATGTTTATCTTAGGTAGACAATTTTTTTCAAGGTTCGATGTTGAGAATGTTTGTTCAGATTCATATCAGGTTTCGAGCCCAGAATCAGTTCAGTTGGAAGAGAGTATTTCTTATGATGAGAAACCTATTCAGATGATTGACTAAAGAGAACAAGTATTGTGGAATAAGGTAATCCACTAGGTAATGGTTTTGTGGAGAAACCACATAGTTGAAGAAGTAACATGGGAATCTAAAAATGCTATGAGGGAAAGGTACCTTCACTTGTTGAATAAGTAAATAAAAAAATTGTGAGGATGCAATTTCAAGAAGATGAGGATAATTTAACACCCTAATGTCTTAAAAATAAATTAAAATGAATTAAACACCGAATCTCTACAAAATGAAACTTTGTTTTAAGGATATAGTTATAAACTAGCCGTTAAACTTAATTTTTCTGCTTCAATGATAGAAATTTTTCAAAACAGACATCAAGAGTTGTGATCAATAAGTTATTTGGTGTCTGATAGAACCAACTTGATTTTTTGGTGAATAGTAACATACCCTTATGAATATTAATATGACATTTATTAATTTTAAATCATGTTATTATTTTATTTTCTTAAGGTTATTAGATAATGAGATCTTGATTAATTTTTCAAGGTTATATAAAAGCAGTTATTTTTTTAAAATTGTTATTTTTGGAATAAAATATGATTTTATTCAAAAATTAAATTATTGATATTTAGAAAACTATTTTAAAAAAATGGAGTTCATTTTTTAATTCTATATGTCTAAAAATGGTTTGGGGAATTTTTTTTATTTTTCTGAAATTTTTTAATTTTTTATGAATATTAAAATATAGTAAAATACCTTATATATACATTATCATTTAAATACATTTTTCCCAGAATCATGGCTAATGTAAGAACACTTGGTTCAATATAACCTGATATATTTAATATTTAGGGTCACATGAATAAATACTATTCATAGTCTTGAGAAAAAAATATCAAACTAATGATTAAAATAATCTAAAACCCCTCCTCCCCTCCACTATAAATACCACCCTCACCCCCTCTTCTTCTCACACCTCTAAAGCATTGATAATTGTCTAAATTATTCAAAATATCCTTAAAAAGTACCTTCCCATGTCCAAGACATGTTTTTCTCATCAAAAGTCCCAAAAACAAACTTTAAGGAGGATCTCAAGGAGAAGAGATCAAGAGGAAAGAATACTCTTTCATTTTCTTGTGTTTTCTTTTAAATTGCTTTTCTTTTCATATACTCTCTTCCCCTACCCTTATATAATAAGAATTAAGGCTCCAGAATATTATATATTCTGGATTTTATCATGTTTATGGAAAAAATTTATCATAATTATTCCTCCCCTCTTCCTCTTATTCTAAAAATAAAAACACCATTTGTGATGTGCCGTTTTACCAAAATCACGGATGATGTGTTTTTAATTTCCATTACATCCATAAAAACTTATTATAAATACATTTTAATGGTTTAAAAATATTTTAAATTTTATTATATATCCACTCTCATATTTTGGAGTTAACATATATACATAATATTATTTTATACAATGAAACTAGTTTGTGATTATAAAAGAACCGCCAAAATGATCTAAACGGATATCACTAATGATTTATCTAATGATTAATACTCATACCATATAACCAAAATTATTTATAGAATAATTTAATATTATAGAAACATATTAATACCATTTAATTCCACTTCTATAGTTTCTCTTCCATTTTACGAGGAAAACCACTACGAACCGACCTTAGAAATCATGTAAAGAACACACCCGAAACAATGGAAAGAATGAAATATTATTAATTAATGGGTGGAATAATGTTATAAAATGATCATATATGGTCTTATAAACATCAATATGTTTCTTTAAAATATTAATAAAAATATTTTAACCATTATAAAATAGTTTTAATCAATTTTCAAGTAAGATAAACCTGAGGTAAAGGAATTCTTAACCCAAATTCCATTCTTTAGGATATCATTCAACTTCATTGATTATATGGTACTAAGAATATTTTTGTAATGAATTTTTTATATATTATGTTTTATTATGTTTATTTACAATGTATATATATAATATTTTCATTTTATTAATTATCACTTCAATTATATGATATTTTTAAGGGTATTTCCTTTAAAAATCATCTTTTAAAATTCTTTTTTACAAAATTCAAAATAAATGTTTTGTGCAATTATTCATGTAATGTGATTATTTTCTAGATCTTGGGAACTATTTATAATGAAGGGTGTGACCTATATCTCCCTCCAATTCATTTTTTATGTGTAATTTCTTGGTCATTAATGTGGTTACTCCAAGTGTAGTTGTGATGGTTACATGATAAATTAGTCGTGAGGTTTACATTGTAAGATAGTTGTGAGGGTTACAAATCATAAGGTTGTCGTGAGGGTTAAAAAATTAAGTACATAATTACCCAATACAAACTTATGATCTATTTATGTTTTCTATGATTTAAATAATTTTGTTTACTCCTTATCCCAACATGACATCTCATGAGATTAAGCTTTACCCAATTTATTGGAGCATTATATAATTCTAGGCCAACCCATCACATTCATTTCATTCTCTTGCCTATGTGTCCCATATAGATCATAGAACATGGATTAATTAATCATTATATTTTATTCCATGATCAAGGAGTGTGGAATACAAACATGTAAGTCCCATGTTGAAGAATTATATGTGTATAAATTTGAACACCCATAATAGAAAATTAGTATGGTATTCACTATATAATTGTTTTAACATTGAAAATCATGATGAAATTTTGCCAGCACAACAGCGTCACATAAAAATTCATAAAATTGATTAATGGGAGAAAAAGTGGTGTACACTAATTTTTAAATAAAATGGGAAGGAATAGGTTCATGGAAATACATAACCCAACATTAGGAAATAGAAATATAAGATATAGGATAATAAAGAATCTTAAATAAATAAGAGAAGGTGAGGATCCTTTACATGAGTGTGTAACTCCAAATGATTGGGAGGGGATTCTTAAGATATTTGGGGAATATTGGGAGGACAATAGAGAGGGGAGGGTAGAGTTAGGATGAGGTATAATTATTTTTAGTGAAGATAAATGGAATCTTGGGTGGGTTTATATAGGAAATGACTGGGTATATCTTTAATATTTCTCAAACTTAGGATTTGGAATCTATATAATAAAATAACCAAAACCACAAACATTCCCCTATTTCTTCCGATGGTTTCTTCAAAATAAGAGTGTTTTAATTGTTTTATAAGGTAAAGTGATTAAATTAATAAAATAATACCCTTGCTTATGTGGATGTGTGTCATACTCCTAAAGAAATGATTTTAAAGCATTCAAATATATAAATGGTTTTGGAGGATTCATAATGGATTTATAAAATTAATCAAATAAACATAAAATCATATTATTTTAAAGGTAAAACAAATATTTGGTTTTATATTCCTTTTATAGTATTTATTACATCTCGTTTTGGTCATTATAATGTCATAATACACTGAATATATTTATACAATATTTAATTTTTACCTGAAAATTTGATTGTCTCATAAAATAATGAAAAATTCATAGTTGGATAATTTAGAGATTACAAGATTACCCAGCCAAGATTTAACTATCACTGAGAGGGGGAGGGTTGAATCATTGATAAATTTTTCTTGTATGTTTCTTTCCTTATGTAATAACATTTACCACCTATTAAATAATTCCTTCCATACTAAAAACAATTCAAACACATATCCACAAGAACACAAGAATTTACAAGGTTCACTACTCAACAAGAGTAGTTACGTCCTTGGTATGGTTTGGAAATAATCCAATAACACACAATCCCCTAGAAAAAAAAATATTTTTTTATGGAATACAACAAGTAGGATATTCCCTTACACTCATATAGTACTATGGTAAATACAATAGTGCATGTGATTTAAGTAGAATGAAATAAGGTAATACAATTTTTGTAACAAAACTTTTATGGTTCTTCTTGATCAACTTTCACCAATATGATCTTTCAAAAAAATTATTCACTTTATTACCCAGAAGATGGTAAGAACCTATTTGACTTTGTTATAATACCCATTTTGATACCAAAGTTTAATTACTCAATATAGAAAAAAATACTTTTTCAGAAGACCGCTCAAACAATATTTTACTTCTTCGTCCTTAGTCTAGAAATTTCAATACAATTTTCTTAGTCCTATTATCTAGCCCAATACAATAACCTTCTGAATACAATATTTCTCTTCTTCTTATTCTTATATCTAGTAAACTTATTCAGGAAAACACAATCTGAAAACTTCTTCTTGATAGAATTGTGGAGCTTCTCTATCCTATTTCACAAGAAATTAAAGTCACAAAATACAAAAAAATATTCTCCTCATATTTATAGTCTTTAAATAATGGTTTAAGTGGGATCTTGAAAAGGTTTTCCTACTTTAATAAAACTCCCAAATATCTAGTATTTATTTAATATAATATTTTTTTTACTCATTAAATTCCCCTTGAAATTAAAATCTTTATTTTACTCATTCAGTTTTCCTTAAAATCCATATCTTTCTTTGACATCATCATCCTTACTTGAATCTTGGATCTTCTCTTGACATCATCTCTCTTTATTCTTTCTAAAAAATCTTCAATCCAATTCTGATTTATGATTCCTATTTTTCCACTATGACTCTTCATTATGATTGATATCCAGATTTATTGACCCACTTGTAAATCTAGAACTCAAGACTTCTTTAATTATCATGCTCTGAACCACCTAAAATAATATATTCCTATTCGGTTTTCCTCATTATGATGGAAGCATATGTAAAACAATAGTTTCTTTATTACATTTCCCTACACCAAATGTAAGAAGGAAAACATATTCCTTCTCGTTACAATTCTTAGAACCAAATCTCATTCTAATTTCTTCATTACGATGGAGATAACAAATTACTTCAAACTTCTTTAAATGCTTCTACTTATTATTTTCTTAATACAATACCAAATATATTTTAAAAATCAACTTATTTATATTTTATTATTAAAATACTTACCAACTTTATTCTCTATAGATTAAAATATTTTGGGTGTTGTTCTGATAAAAAACCAAAAACATTGGTTTCTCTCATTGCGATCAAGAAAACATTTTTAAAAAAACTTTTGCTTGTAAGAATGACCTCCTTAATGACTTTGATTATGTTGAACATCAGCTTTAGAATCCTCTTAATTACTACAAAAATTATTGTAACTTCCATATATTCTCAGAACATATTTCTTTCTAATAAACCTAAATATGCTTTTCTTGAATATTATTAGCTGAATTTTTCTCCCCCTTTCTTTCAACATGAAAAAATCAAAAGTTTAAAAATTACATATGATTTTATTTGAATTGTAAAATAGAAAATCATTGTCTAATTTATATCAGATTTAGGTAAACTCTTAAGAAGAACCTCATTATTATTTTCCTTTCATTTCATACCCAAAGTGATTTTGATAAACCTTTTCTTCTAGAAAACATATTCCCATTTTGAAAAAATTTCATAATCTATTTTAGTCTAATTTTATAATAATGATGATCAGGACATTTTTTACCAAAAAAAATATTGAGGTGATTTCTCTTAATTTTATATTTCCTTGAAAAAAAATACATGTATATGATAATATTACTTATCATCTTGGTCCTAAAAATCCCCCCCATTATATTTAGTTTTCAATAAAGATTCATAAATTACTGAACTTTTTAACTTCAAGAAATGTATTACTTATCAATAATTCTAATCCTACGTGAACTAACTCATTGTAGAAAAAAAAAGGAATTATTGATATAAAAAACCATGTTGTTCAAAAGTAGTGACTCTGAAAAAACTTCTGCATCTTGTCTCCACTTCTTAAACTTCCCTAGAATACAAAAAAAAATTCTTATATTCACTCCAAAAAATAGTTATAATAGTTCATACACTTACATATGTTGGATTCACAACTTACCCACAACTCCCCCATTATGTATAACACCCCAAGGTTTTTAAAATAAATTGAAATTCCTGAAACACTGAATCACAACATAATGAAACTTTTTTTAAGGATATATTAATAAACTATCCCTTAAAAATAATTTTTCTACTTCTATTATTTGAAGTTCAAAAAATGGACATCTACGGTTGTGATCAGTAAGTTATTTGGAGTCCGATAAAACCAACATGATTTTTTGGTGAATGGTGACAAATATTTATGAATAGTAATATTAATAGTAATATGAACATTATTAATATAAAATAATATTATTATTTTATTTTCTTATGGTTATTAGATAATGAGACCATGATTAAATTTTCAAGGTGACATTAAATCAGTTATAGTTTTAAAATTGATATTTTTCGAATAAAATATGATTTTATATAAAAAATAAATTTATAAAATTTATAAAATTATTTTTAAAAAATGGAGTTCATTTTATAATTCTACACATTGAGAAATGGTTAGGGTGAATTTTTTGGGATTTTTCTAAAATTCATGAATTTTTTAAGAATAGTAAAATACGGTAATATACCGTATATATACATTATCGATTAAATACATTATTATTATAATAATGGATGATGTAATCACTCTTGGTTATAACTCACATTCTATATTTACTATTTAGGGTCAAATGAATCAAGACTCTTCATAGTCTTGAGCAAAAATATTAAACTAATGACTAAAATCATGGAAAACTCTTCCTCTCCTCCACTACAAATACCACCCTCAACCCCCTCTTCCTCTCACACCTCTCAAGATTTTAGCAGTGTATAAATTCAAAAAAAATACCCAACCCAAGACCCTTCCTATTTCCAAGACCTTCTGGCCTCACCAAAGGCCAAAACCAAATGCCTTAAGAAGGATCTCAAGGCGAACAGATCAAGAGGTAAGAATCCTCTTTTATTTTCTTGTGTTTTCTTTTAAAATCCTTTTCATTTCATATACTCCCTTACCCTAACCTTATCCAAGAGGCATGAAAGATTCATAATATTTTATATTATAGATTTTATCATATTTATGGAAAATAATTTCCATTATTCTTCCTCCCCTCTTCCTCATATTCTAAAAATAAAAACAACATCTATGATGTGCTGATTCACCAAAATCATGGATGATGTGTTTTCAATTTCCATTAATTCATTCAAAACTTGTAATAAAACCATTTTAATGATTGAAAATATTTTAATGTGTATTATATATCATCTTTAATGTTTTTGAGTTAATATATATACATAATATTATGTTATATAATAGAACTAGATCCTGATTATCAAAGAATCGCCAAAATGATCTAAACAGATATCAATAATGATTTTTCTAATGATTTATCCTCATATAATATAACCAAAATAATTTATGAAATAATTTAATATTATGGAAGCATATTAATACCATTTTATTCTAATTATGGACTTTCACTTCCATTCGACAAGGAAATCCTTTACGAACTAACCTTGGAAATCATGTAAAGAACGCACCTAAAACAATGGAAAGAACAAAATATTATTAATTAATGGATGGAATGGTGTTAAAAAATGATCATATAATGTTTTATAAATATAAATTTTTTTCTTTAAAATATTAATAACACTCTTTTAACAATTATAAAATAGTTTTAAACAATTTCAAGTAAGATAATCCCGAGTAAGGGAATTATTAACCCAATTTCTAGTCTTTGGTTTATCCTTACACTTCATTGATTATATAGTACTATGAATATTATATTAATGAGTTTTTTTATATTATGTTGTATTATATGTATTTATAGTGTATACACATAATCATTTTATTATATTAATTATCACTATAATTATATGTTATTTTTAAGGGACTTTCCTTTAAAAATCCTCTTTTAAAATTCTTTTTTATAAAATTCAATATCAATGTTTTTATGAAATTATTTATCTATTAAGATTATGTTATAGATCTTGGGAATTGTTTATGATGAATTTTGGGACCTATATGTCTCTCCAATTCATTGGTTATGAGTAATTTAGAGGACAGTCGTATGGTTACTCCAAGTGTAACTATGATGGTTACACCATAAGGTAACTATGAGGGTTACATTGTAAGTTAACCATGAGGGTTTCAAATCATAAGGTAGCTGTGAGGGTTAAAAAATTAAGTAATTAATTCCCAAATATACCCTTATGATATATTTATGTCTTTTATGATTTATGCAAATCTTATTTTTCACAAAGTATATGATTCTTTATGAGTTAGAAGTATGTCTTTGTGAAAATGATTTCATATGTTTATAAGTATTTGTGGACTAGGTTTCTCTTCTTCTTCATATATCCCTTAATGACATTTTTTTCTCATCCCGTGTTTTTAAATGCACTTCACATGTTATAAGGAAGTGGAATATATATAATTAAGTGAAGTAAAATGTTATGAATGTTTCAAAGAAATCATGTTGTTGTTTGGTGTTTAAAGTTTTATGTTTTGGAAGAAATATATACTATTTTAATGGAAACCAATTTGTATGTTTATGGGTTTATATGTATGAGTTATTTCCTAACATTATAAAACTCTAAACTGAAAATATCTTTGTGAATTTAAAGAAGTGAAATCTGGTTTAAATAACTACAATATGTAATGTTTAAGGCCAAGTCCTTATAGTTTGTATCAGAGCACTGTTTAGATAACTTTAGTGGTTAATATGGTGTTAATAGAATACCATAAATGATTATTACCTTATTTTTATACTAAAATTGAATAGTATTTAAATATTCACATGTTTCTTCATCTAAGATATGTCTGTTCAGAATGGTTTTTCAAAGAAGAAACAGAGAAGCTGAAGATGGATGGAACTGAGAGGCTGATATCTTTCCGAATCCACAACTGGGAATAGTGGGAATTTGAACTAAGAAGTTTTTTATAGTAATGGATCAGTTGGAATAGGAAATAAATGGTAGTTTCATCCATGAAATAGAACAACTAGAGCTTCCACAAAGGAATATGATGATAGTGGAACATTTTATGGGGCAACACCCTCATACTTTTAGTTGATCTTTTAACCCAGTAGCTGTTGAAGGATGAATTAAACCCCATGATAAGATATTAGATGTTATGGGATGTTTATGTAATCAAAAGGTAAGTCTTTACATTTATAATTTTGAAGGTAAAGCTGTTCAGTGGTGGTTAATGGTCAAGAATATTAGGGATAGAAAGGAGATTGATGCCTCAGAGTGGGATGAATTTAAAAGTTTTTTCCTTGAAAAATATTTTCCAAATGTTGTTCAAATTAGTATGGAGAAGAAATTCCTTTAATTGAAGAAGGATGAAGATTATGTAGCCTTTTATAAAGAGAAATTCACATGACCGATGAGGTATTCTCTAAATCTTTTTCGGTATCTTGATAGAAAAATCAACCATTTTTACTCAGTATTAAAGCCAAGATATCGAAGGGTATTGGATTCCCATGAGTTCAAAAGTTATGATAAACCATTTCGATGTGCAGAGATGGTATAAATTGAGTTTTCTAATGACCAAGTTGTAAAGGCCCAGATTTTTTCGATTATTATTTTTTAATTAAATGGAAATATTATGAGTCCGTGAAAATTAACGGTGCATGATTCTGAGGCCTGGTGTGCCCGAAATTAATTTCTAAACTTTTTTTAGGTACGTTCAGTAAATGCATGAACGACATTTTGTGAATTTTGAACAGGTTCTCGGAATTGAAATCTGAGGACACTTTTGAACTCGTAGTGCCGATATTCACTTAAGGAGACCTTCACCTCGACTACAGTAGGTCGAGGGTGAAAGCTAGTTTTCATACTTTTCCTGGGTTTGTTAAATGAATAAAAATAAAATCAAACATCTTTTATTTTATTTTTCTTTGTGAAACCTCCCATTGAATTAGGTGGTGGGGACCACCCAATCTTGAAACCACCCATTTTTGAAATTAATGGTGGGTACCACCCAACACTTGAACTCCCTCTTTAATGTAGGAGGTGACTCTTGGTTTCTCCTCCGAATTATTTACGCCAACTTAAACTTAATTGTTTTTCCAACTCAATTAGTTTAATTTATATGTTGGCTCCTCACCTTTCTCTGGGTTAGAGAAATTGTTGGAAAGGAGAGCACTTGGAGGGAGAGCTTTGGATAACACATTCTTCAAAAAAGGATATTCTCCTATGAATAATGAGGATGACGCTCGAGCCGGATCGAAGATGTGTTGTGGGAGTGATGAATGCCTAGGTCACCATCATTATTGACTTCATCTTCTTCCTTGCCACATCTCCAATGAGAAACAAGGTAGATGTTTTAATTTGATTATGATTAAATTTACTTTGTTGATTCTTCTTGTTATGGATTCACAACGATGATGTGCAAACCAATAAGGTCATCATCCCACACATATACCTTTCACCCTTTATCTTTTGATTCACCGTGCATTCTTCATGCATTCTTCAAATCCAAATATTTAATGACATTGGAAACGCAATATTATGTTAAGCTTGAAATATGGACGTGGAGCCCTTGACCCAAGGATCATGAATATGTGATCGTCTTATTTTTTGGGCACAGAAGGAAGCCGCAATGGCTCGCAGAAGAAGATGGTGACCAACACCCAACCGGCTGCGAGGAAGGAAAGGGTGGAGTGTGTCTGCACCGTCAGATGATGAGGAAGCCACTGCCTATCAGCCGCGGTGGGGTAGGGTGGTGGCCAGCATCCGGGCGGCTGCATAGCAGAGCGGCGACGCGCGTCCACGCTGCTAGTGGAGCAGGAGGCCACATCCTATCGACCATGGAAGATGCCGGAGCAGCAGCTGGCAACCATCCAGGAGTGGTGGAGCAGCGGCGCGTGACTGCGCCGCTGGGAAGAAGTCCGGTCGGCCGCCCCACACAGGGTGGGACCCCTCTGGTAGGTCTCGTGTGCCAACATCTGAATGGTCCATGGACTGTTCGGGAAGACTGATTGGCACCTCCCCCCGGGTTTTGGTTAGGGAATACCCACCAAGGCAGACTATAAGCCGAGTGGGCCGCACCGCAGCGGGCAGCACCGCAGTAGGTCGGGTCGGGCCGCCCACTACGCGGTCCAGACCAAGGCCCTGTGATCCAGGTCCGCCAAGGCCCAGGACATCCGAGTCAAACCTGGGATGATCTGGGTCAACCCAAACTAGGTTGGGTCGGCCCAGTCTAGGTCAGGCTGGGTCGGTCTGGTGGGGTCGGTCCGACTAAGTCGGACCGGACCCGGGCCCATCCGGATACAATTTTCTTTTTTGGTTGTAACTTGAGAATCAGGTGTCCATTTATTGAACCATCTATGGCACAAGAATCCTTGGATCAAGATGGTCCTTTTGATATAATCCACTTGAGTTTTGGATAAATTTGGAGTGCGGTGGGGTTGGATTGAACCCGGAATCCAACCAGGACCTCGGAGTAGAAACGCTAATAACTTACAGACCGGGTGTCCTATTGACGTGTTGTCTATTGCGTTGGGTACCTTATGACATGACATGACTTTGGGATAATTCTTTGTGGGACTTTAGGTAGATTGAGTTATGAGAGATGGTTTGATGAGCGGTTCTCCCAAGTGCCCTACATACAGAACCTTGCGACTGGCTAAGACTTGACGACTGCTGACCATTTTGACTCAGGGTAACTCGACATGCCCAATGGGGAGTGCCTCTGTGTGACGCGGTAAACCCATGGTGGGGAGTGACTATGTCTGATGTGGCAGACCCACAGTACTCGACAGAAGGAGTACCTCAGCAGGCCATGATGGGGAGCACCTCTATGTGACGCAGCAGACCAACAGTGGGGAGTGCCTCTATGTGACACAGCAGACTCACAGTACTCGATAGGAGGAGTACCTCAGCAGTCCACAGTTAGTGGGAAGCACCTCTGTGTGACGCGGAAGGCCCATTGTACTCGATAGAGGAGGAGTTCTTCAGTGTCCGAGGCGTTCGACATTGTGATTGGGGATGTTACATGTTACTATACCTAGAATAAATCTTGTAGTGAGTTGTATTTACCTTGTGCTTGTGATTGAGGTTATGCTATGTGGTAATTTACCTATGTGGTAATCTACCTTTGTGGTTTTACTATGTGGTTTTTATTGTGTAACTCTATGAAACCTTCAGGGTCTCGGGGTACCTACTGAGTATTGTTATACTCACCCCTGCACGGGCTACGCCCACACCTTGTTGTGTTTGGTTCACATGACGGACAGCGCTGACTGAGAAAGAGGATACCTGAACTGAAGACTGCTCAAAGGTGGACCTTATATATGGTGATCCGCAGAGACAACCATTCGAGAGTTGTACCTACACTTCTGGTAAGATCCTTTAAAGGTGTTCACATGAGCTGTTTTTCAGTTTTACTTGTACTTTCCTATTTATCTTGTACTTTCTAGTTGGGCTTTTATTCTGGCCCCTTTACTTTCTGTACACACCCTACTTAATATATAGTTTACTTTGTGCTTTTATCTTGTTGTGTGCTTGGTTTGTGTGAGTTTACAGTTTATAAAGGCAATGCCTTCCCATTTTAGGTAATACGTCTTTTGGTGCTTGTCGCCAGCCCCTGGCCTATGGAAGTTGAGCTTGGGGTAGTCCCGAAATGGGCCTCGGGGGATGGATTGTGACACAAGTGTACCTTGAAAACGAATATAAGAAGATTTATATATGGAAAGTGATGGATAAGAACCAATTAATGAAATCTAATGGTAAGAAATTTCATTTTCTATTTTTTGAAAAGTGTGGTAAAGTGAACCATAAAGATTGCCTTACCAAAACCAAGAAGTTTTTTCTATGAGGTATGTTTAGAGATATGGCCCAAGATTTTAATGAAAATGACCCAAAGACTAATCCTCATAAGAAAACTGTAAAGTATTTTTAATTTGGTGTGATAGGTCATTATGCAAATTTCTGCCCAAAGATAGATCTGAATGATGCAAAGAATACATACTAAAAGAAGAAATGTTAAATGAGATCATTTACGACTATGTTATGATATGTTAGGACATCCAATGAAGTTGTATCAGGAACTGAAAAAGATATTTTTGAATACTCCATTTTTGACCATGCCTTCCAGAAATGGTATGTTTTTCATCTACTACGATGCTACATTGAATGGACTTGGTTGTGTTCTGATGCGTAATTATTATGTAATAGTTTTTTCTTTAAGAAAACTAAAACCTCATTAGTTAAATTATCCGAAACATTATTTGGAATTGAAAGTTGTGGGTTTTTTTTGAAAATTTGGAGGCATCATTTATACGGAACCAAATGTGAAATATAAATAGACCATAAAATTCTAAAGTATATATTCCCTCATAAGGAACTAAACATGTGGTAGAGAATATTTTTTGAATTGATAAAGGATTATGATTATATGATCAATTACCATCCAGGAAAATAAAACAAAGTGGAAGATGCCTTGAGTTGAAAACATGATGCATCATTAACCATGTTAGGATTGGAACATGACCCCTTGATTAATGATTTGATGAATTTCGGTTTGGAAGTTATGGGTGCAGGAAAATCCCCTATTTTGTTTCCAGTTTTTGTGCAGTCACCTTTGTCAGACAGAATTAAGTTAGCATAGATAGTAGACTGGGAGCTATAGAAAAAGGTTGAATTGGTTAAAATGGGAAAGTTTATAGAATTTAACATTGATAAAGATTGTTTTTTGAGATTTAGAAAAATATTGTGTGTGCATTGTGATTCTCATCTGAAGATAGATTTATTGTGCAAAGCTCATAGTTATCCATATTTAGTTCATATTGGTAGTAAGAAGATGTACAAAGACCTTTGGGAGTATTACTGGTGGGATGGAATGAAAAGATATATTTTATATTTTACCGTGAAATGTTTGGCATGTCAACAGGTTAAAGCAGAGTGGATGTTACCAAAGGTCATACTTTTTTCTTTACCAGTTCCAGAGTGGAAATTGGAAAATATATCCATGGAATTCATTGTGGGGATACTAAATACTTCTCGAGGTAACAATGCAATCTAGGTTATTATTTATCGACTGAATAAATCTACTCATTTCATTCTTATTCAAGATACTATGTCTTTGGACCAGCTTTCTCGATTGTACCTAAAATAGATTGCCAGGATACATGGATTTCATCTTTCCATTGTATCTGATAGTGATCCTAGGTTCACTTATAACTTTTGAAAAGTCCTTCAGAAGTCATTATCAATAGAATTAAATTTCAGTATATCTTTTCATCCTCAATTAGATGGGTAGTCAGAATAGACTATTTAGACTTCGAAGGATATGCTTTGAGCTTGTTCAATGGATTTTTAGGATAGTTGGGATCATTATATTCCTTTAGTTGAATTTTCTTGTAATAATTTTTTTCATTATAGTATACATATAGAACCTTTTTAAGCATTATATGGGAAATGGTTTTGAACACCATCATTTTGGGATGAATTTGGGAAAAGGAATTTGATGGGAACAGAATTAGTAGAGGAAGTGATTGAGAAAGTGAAGATAGTCTAGGAACACCTGAGGATAGCTCAGAGTAGGTAGAAAAGTTATGTAGATAATAGGAGGAAAGACTTGTCTTTTGAGGTAAGTGATCATGTTTTTATTAGAATATCACCATGGAAAAGTGTTATGTGTTTTAGTAACAAAGGAAAGCTAAGTCCATAGTTCATTGGACCTTATAAAATCTTAGAGAAATTCGGACCAATTTCCTTCCGAGTAGATTTTAATCCAATTTTATCTCAGGTATACAATGTTTTTCATGGTTTGATGTTGATAAAGTATGTGTCAGATCCATCTCATGTTTTCAGCCCAGAAATAGTTCAGTTGAAAGAGAGTGTTTCTCATGAAGAGAAACCTGTTCAAATTCTTTATTGAAGAGAAAAAGTATTGTGGAATAAGGTAATCCATTAGGTAATGGTTTTATGGAGAGAAAACATGGTTGAAGAAGCAACATGGGAATCTGAAAATACTATGAGGAAAAGTTACCCTCACTTGTTTATTAAGTGAATAAAAAAATTTCAAGGACGCAATTTCTAGAAGATGGGGAGAATTTAACACCCCAATGTTTAAAAAATAAATTAAAATGCATGAAACACTAAATCTCTACATAATAAAACTTCGTTTTAAAAATATAGTTATAAACTAGATATTAAAATTAATTTTTTTTCTTCTAAGATAGTAATTTTGAAAAATAGAAATCTACAGTTGTGATTAGTAAGTTATTTGGATTTTGATAGAACCAACTTGATTTTTTTATGAATAGTAACATACCCTTATGAATAGTAATATGACTCTTATGAATAGTAAATCATATTTTTATTTTATTTTCTTAGGTTTATTAGATAATTACATATTGATTAATTTTTCAAGGTCATATAAAACTAGTTATTGTTGTAAAATTATTATTTTTTTGAATAAAATATGATTTTATTTAAAAAATAAATCATTAATATTTAGAAAAATAATTTAAAAAATGGAATTAATTTTTAAATTATACACATCGAAAAATGGTTAGCGTTAATTTTTTGTATGAATCTGAAATTCTTTAATTTTTAATGATTTGTAAAATATAGTAACATACCGTCTATATACATTATTAGTTAAATACATTATTTCTAGAATCATGGCAGATGTAAGCACCCTTGGTTCAAAATAACATGCTCTATTTACTATTTAGGGTCACATGAATCAAGAATATTCATAGTCTTGAGTAAAAATATTAAACTAATTATTAAAATAATTTAAAACCCCTCCTCTCCTCCACTATAAACACCACCCTCGCCCCATCTTCCTCTCACACCTCTCAAGCATTTAGAATTGTATAAATAATTCAAAATCCATTTCCAAATTACCTTCCCATGTCCAAGAAATTTTGGTATCACCAAAATTCTAAAACAAAAGGCCTTAAGGAGGATCTCAATGAGAAGAGATTAAAAGGTAAGAATCGTCTTTCATTTTCTTGTGTTTTCTTTTAAATCCCTTTTCTTTTCACACACTTTCTTCCCCTACCCTTATCCAAGAGGAATTAAGGATCCATAATCTTATATATTCTGGATTTTATAATGTTTATGGAAAAAATTAATCATCATTATTTATCCCCTTTTCCTCTTATTCTAAAAATAAAAACATTGTCTTTGATGTGCCGATTTACCAAAATCGTGGATGATGCGTTTTCAATTTCCATTAAATCCTTAAAAACTTATTATAAAACCATTTTAATGGATTAAAAATATTTTAAATTTTATTAAATATCCTCTTTCATGTTCTGTAGTTAAAATATATACATAATATTATGTTATACAATGAAACTAGTTCGTTGTTATAAAAGAACCGCCAAAATGATCTAAGCGGATATCACTAATGATTTATCTAATGATTCATCCTCATACCATATAACAACAATTATTTATGTCATAATTTAGTATTATTTAAACATATTAATACCATTTAATTACACTTTTATTGTTTCTCTTCCATTCGATATGGAAATCCTTTTCAAACAGACCTTGGAAATCATGTAAAGAATGCACCTGAAACAATGTAAAGAACAAAATATTATTAATTAATGGGTGGAATGATGTTATAAAATGATCATATAATGTCTTATAAAAATAAATATTTTTCTTTAAAATATTAATAACACTCTTTTAACCCATATAAATGAGTTTTAAAGAAGTTTCAAGTAAGATAAACCCGAGGTATGGGAATTCTTAACCCAAATTCCATTCCTTGGGTTATCCTTATACTTCATTGATTATATGGTACTAAGAATATTTTTGTAAGGAATTTTTATTTATATTCTGTTTTATTATGTTTATTTACAATTTATACACGTAATGATTTCATTTTATTAATTATCACTTTAATTATTCGATATTTGTAAGGGACTTTCCATTAAAAATCCTCTTAAAATTGTTTTTTACAAAATTAAAAAAGAAATGTTTTATGAAATTATTCATGTAACATGATTATTTTCTGGATCATGGGAATTTTTTATAATGAAGGGTGGGACCTATATATCTCTCCTGCTAATCATTTTTTTCCATTTTCAAAAGGCCGGTTTCAGGGTTGTTGGTAACCATTACAGAACAACATTTCCTTAAGTAACCAAAACCCAGCAACCCATACATTCAAATTTTAAAATTCAAAAATCCAAAACAACGAAACAGTCCCTCGAGCCATGCACCTACCACCGTACCACCCGTTGTTCGCTCACCTGTCCACACACCATCCAATGGATCATGCCAGGATTCGAGAATTATGAACACACGCTACCCTATCTCCTTGGGATACGGTATCCTCGATTCGCGCCCCTGACAACATCATCATTGAAGAACCGATGAATAGACACCGCCATCATCGGAATGTTTCTCTGTTGCACACCATCTCCGGTGCCGATAAACGGGACTTCCAGCCCAAAATCCTCCATTGACACCGGCAAAAACATCAACCGGAACAGCAAAATCCACAAACATCGAACAAAAACTGAAAATACCAAAGTAACCAACATCCATAGAGTTGCCTCCTTGAACCACCATCGTCGACATGAATTCCAGCCAGCACCAACTCACGACATCAGATTCACCATTGACAGCAAAAAACAACTAGATCTGAGGAATCTCACCGAGGGAAAAACCCATAGCCACCACCCAGCCTCCGAAGAAGACCACAACGAGCCTCAAAGAACTTACCACCGCAGAATAGGGTACGACCACCGGATGCTGAGAGAACCACCACAGGAAATCAATGCACACTAGTAGTGAACCCTAGAACGCTCCGAAGAGTGTGCCGGAGAAAAATCGGTCTTACGCCTGCGGATCTAGCGAGCAGCGATGAAGAAGCCCAGATTACAACGTCTCAGCAAAAGGGGAAATCCATTAAACGACCTATATGTCTCTCCAATTCATTGTATATGAGTAATTTGGAGGTCATTCATATGGTTACTCCAAGTGTAACTGTAATGGTTAAACCATAAGGTAGATATGAGAGTTACAAATCATAAGATATCCATGAGGTTTACAAAATTATGTAAGTAATTCCCCAAGATACCCTTATGGTATATTTATGTTTTCTATGATTTAAGGAATTTGGTTTACTACTTATTCCAACATGAAATCTCATAATATTAAACATTGCCCAATTTATTAGAGCATTATATAATTCTAGGCCCACCCATCAAATTCATTTCATTCTCATGCTTAAGTGTCCCACATAGATCATCAATCATGGATTCATTCATCATTATGTTTTATTCCACAATAAAGGAGTGGGGAATACATACATGTAAGTCCCATTACAATGAAATATTTGTTTATAAATTCGAACACCCTTAATTGTAAATTAGTATGGTATTCACTAAATAACTAATTTTACATTGAAAATCATGATGAAATTTTAGAAGCACAATGACTTCGTATAAAAATTCATAAAATGGGGTCACGAGATAAAATGGGGTATCTAATAATTTTTACATAAAATGAGAAGGAATAGGTTCATGTAAATACATAACCCAACATTAGGAATTGTAAATAGGAGGTATAATATAATAATGAAAATTGAATAAATAAGAGAAGGTGAGGATCCCTTACTTGAGGGTGTAACTCCAAATGATTGGGAGGGGATTCTTGAGAGCTTTGGGGAACCTTATGAGGACTATAGAGAGGGGAGGTAAGAGTAAGGATGTGTTCTATGTATTTTGAGAGAATATAAATAGAATATTAGGTGGTTTTATATAGTAAATGAGTGGGTATTTCTTTAATATTTCTCAAACATAGGATTTGGACTCTATATAATAAAATAAACAAAACCACAAAACTTCCCATGGTTTCTCAAAAATGGGAGTGTTTTCATTATTTTATAAGGTAAAGGGATGAAATTAATAAAATAATACCCTTACTTATGTGGATGTGTGTCATAATCTTAAAGAAATTATTTTAAAACCTTCAAATATATAAATGGTTTTGGAGGATTCATAATGGATTTATAAAATTAAAAAAAACATAAAATCATATTATTTTAATGGTAAAAAAAATATTTTGTTGTATATTAATTTTATAGTATTTATTACATCACCTTTTAGATATTATGATGTCATAATACACAGAATATATTTATATAGTATTTAATTTTCACCTGAAAATTCGATTATCTCATAAAATTATGAAAAACTAATAGTTGGATAATTTAGATATTAGGAGATTACCCAGCCAGGATTTACGTGTCACTTAGAGGGGGAGGGTTGAATCAGTGATAAATTTTAATTGTATGTTTCCTTGATTATGAAACAACATTTTCCTCCTATTCAATAATTCTTTCCATGCTAAAAACAATTCAAACACACGTGCACAAGAACACAAGAATTTACAAGGTTCACTACTCAACAAGAGTATCTACGTCCTTAGTATGGTTTGTAAACAATACAATGCCATACAATAAACTAGAAAAGACCCATTTTTGTGGAATACAACAAGTAGGATATTCCCTTACACTCGTATAGAACTATGTTAAATACAATAGTGCATGTGCTTTAAGTATAATGAAATAATGTAATACAATTTTTGTAACAAACATGTTACAGTGCTTCTTGATAAACTTTCACAAATATGATCATTCAAAAAAATCATCACTTTCTTACCCAAAAGATGATAAGAACCACATACACTTTATTATAATACCCAGTTTGATTCCCAAGTCAAATTACTCAATATAATAAAAATACTTTGTCTGAAGACCACTGAAACAATCTTATATTTCTTCTGCCTCAGTCTAGAAATTTCAAAACAATTTTCCTTGTCCAATTATCTAGCCCAATAGGGATGATAAATCAGAATTAGATTGTATGTGGGTCAGGAGAATGATAAATCAAAATTGGATTGAATAATCATAATGGGAAAATAAGAAAATTGTATTGAATCCGATTCTAATTGAAGAATCATAATGAGAAAATATGAATGATAAATCAGAATCGTATTGAAGATTTTTTAGAAATAATAAAGGGATATGAAATCAAGAGATGATCCAAAATTCAATAAAGGATGAATAAGTCAATGAAAGATTTGGATTTTAAGGAAAATTGAATGAGTCAAAGAAATATCTGAATTTCAAGGTGAATTTAATGAGTAAAATAAATATCTGAGATTAATGGAAGATAGAATATTTGGGTGTTTTACTAAAGTGAGAAAACATTTTCAAGAATTCTTTCTATTGTATATGATCATGATCGTAGGTTCACTTCTATATTTTTAAAAGGCCTTCATAATTCATTGGGAATATAATTTAAGTTCAGTATAGCATTTCATCCTCAATTATATGGGTAGTTAGAACAAACTATTCAGACTTCAAAGGATATGTTTTGATTTTCTTCAATGTATTACCAGGAAAGTTGGGTTCATCATATTTCTTTAGTTAAATTTTCTTATAACAATATTTTTCATTCTAGTATACATATGGAACCTTTTGAAGCATTATATGGGAAATGGTGTCGAACACTATCATTTTGGGATGAATTTGGGAAAAGGAAGTTGATGGGAACATAATTAGTAGATGAAGTGATTGAGAAAGTGATGATGATCTAGGAACACATTAGGACAACTCAGATTAGGTAGAAAAGTTATGTAGATAATAGAAGGAAAGACTTTTCTTTTGACGTAGGTGATCATTTTTTTCTTAGAATATCACCATGGAAAAGTTTTATGTGTTTTAGTAAGAAATGAAAGCTATGTCCACGGTTCATTGGACCTTAAAAATACTAAAGAAAGTTGGACCAATCGCCTACCGAGTAGATTTTCCTCAGAGTTTATCTCAGGTACACAATGTTTTTCATGGATTGATGTTGATAAATTATGTGTCAAATTAATATCATGTTTTGAGCCCATAAGTAGTTCAGTTGGAAGAGAGCCTTTATTATAAAGAGAAAGCTATTAATATTCTTAATTGAAGAGAAAAAGTATTGTGAAATAAGTTAATCCACTAGGTAGTGGTTTTTTGGAGAAACCACATGGTTGAATAAGCAACATGGGAATCTAAAAATTCTATGAGGGAAAGGTACCCTCACTTTTTTAATAAGTAAATAAATAAAATTGTAAGGACGCAATTTCTAGATTATGGGGAGAATTTTACACCCCAGTGCTTTAAAAATTAATTAAAATGCATGAAACACTGAATCTCTACAAAATGAATCTTTTTTTAAGGATATAGTTATAAACTATCAGTTAAACTTAATTTTTCTGCTTCTATGATTGTAATTTTGAAAAACTGACATCTACAGTGGTGATCAGTAAGTTATTTGGTGTCTGATAAAAACAACTTTATTTTTTGAGGAATATTAACATACTATTATTAATAGTAATTTGAACCTTATGAATATTAAATAATATTATTATTTTATTTTTTTTAGTTTATTAGATAATGAGATCTTGATTAATTTTTCATGTTCATATAAAATCAGGTATTGTTTTAAAATTGTTCTTTTTGGAATAAAATATAATTTTATTTAAAAATTAAATTTTTAATATTTAGAAAATTATTTTAAAAAATGGAGTTAATTTTTTAATTCTACACGTTGAAAAATATTTAGGGTGAAGTTTTGGTATTTTTATGAAATTCTTAATTTTTTTTTGAATAGTAAAATATAGTAATATACTCTATATATACATTATCAGTTAAATATATTATTACTAGAATCATGGATGATATAAGAACTCTGGGTTTGAAATCACATGATCTATTTACTATTTAGGGTCACATGAATCAAGACTATTCATTTTCTTGATAAAAAATATTAAACTAATGATTAAAATAATCTAAAACCCCTCCTCTCCTCTACTATAAATACCACCCTCACCTCCTCTACCTATCACACCTCTCAAGCATTGATAATTGTATAAATTATTCAAAATAACCATCCAAAGTCCCTTCCCATGTCCAAGACATGTTTGTATCACCAAAAGTTCAAAACTAAAATCCTTAAGGAGGATAACAAGGAGAAGATATCAAGAGGTAAGAATCCTCTTTCATTTTCTTGTGTTTTTTTTAATTCCTTTTCGTTTCATATACTCTCTTCCCCTCCCCTTATCCCAGAGGCCTGAAGGCTCCAGAATATTATATATTCTGGATTTTATCATGTTTATGGAAAAAATTCTTCACCATTCTTCCTCCCCTCTTCCTCTTATTCTAAAAATAAAAACATCGTCCATGATGTGCCGATTTATCAAAATCATGGATAATGTGTTTTAAATTTCCATTACATCCTTAAAAACTTATTATAAAAACATTGTAATTGTTGAAACCGAATTTAAATTGTATTATATATCATCTTTAATGTTTGGGATTTAACATATATACATAATAGTATGTTATATAATGAAACTAGTTCATGATTATAAAGGAACCGCCAAAATGATCTAAACGGATATCACTAATGATTTATCTAATGATTCATCCTCATAACATATAACCAAAATTATTTATGGAATCATTTAATATTATGGAAAAATATTAATACCATTTAATTCCACTTCTATAGTTTCACTTCCATTAGATAAGGAAATCCTTTACGAACCGACCTTAGAAATCATGTAAAGAACGCACCCGAAACAATGGAAAGAACAAAATATTATTATTTAGTGGGTGGAATAATGTTATAAAATGATCATATAATGTCTTAGAAAAATCAATATGTTTTTTTAATATTAATAACACTATTTTAACCATTATAAAGGAGGTTTAAACAAGTTTCATGTAAGATAAACCCGAGGTAAGTGGATTCTTAACCCAATTTCCATTATTTGGGTTATCCTTATACTTCATTTATTATAATGTAATAAGAATATTTATGTAATGAATTTTTATTTATATTAAGTTTTAATATGTGTATTTTCAATTTATACACATAATACTTTCATTATTTTAATTATCACTTCAATTATATGATATTTGTAAGGGAATTTCCTTTCAAAATCCTCTTTTAATTTTTTTTTTACAAAATTCAAAAGAAATATTTTATGCAATTATTCATGTTTCATGATTATTTTATAGATATTGTGAAACTTTTATGATGAATTTTGGTACATATATCTCCCTCCAATGAATTTGGTCTGTGTAATTTAGAGGTCATCTGTATGGTTACTCCAAGTATAACTGTGATGGTTACACCATATGGTAGCAATATGGGTAACATTGTAAGGTAACTGTGAGGATTAAAAATCATAAGGTAGAAGTGAGGTTTAAAAAAATAAGTAAGTAATTCCCAATATACCCTCATAATCTATTTATGTTTTCTATGATTTATGGAAATCTCATTTTTCAAAAAGTATGTGATTCTTTATGGGTGATAAGTATATCTTTGTGAAAATGATTTCATATGTTTATAAGTATTCATGGAGTAATGATTTCTTTTCTTCTTTTTATATCCCTTACTAAGATTTTTATGCACATACCATGTTTTTAAATGCTTTCCATAGGTTATAAGGATGTGTTAGAGAAATAAAAATTTTAAGTTAAATGATATTAAGATTTGTCAAAGAAATCATGTTTTTTATTTATGTTTAAAATTTAATGTTATGGAAGAAATGGATTCTATTTTAATGGTACCCACTTTTTATGCTTGTTGGTTGATATATATGAGTTATGTCCTAACATTCCAAAACTCTAAACTGAAAAAGATCTTTGGGAATGTGAATAAGTGAAATCTAGTTGAAATAATTAGAATATATAATGTTTAAGGTTGGAGTGTTATATTATGAATTCTTCCATAAGGATAGATTTATGAAAACAATTATCCCCCTTGACAACACTATCCAAATATAATATGAGATAAGGGAAAAAACACATACCTCAACCCTAAGGATAATGTGGATGGTTTTCCATGTTCAGCCACAATTTAGAAAAAGGTTCCTTTAGTAAGGGTTTTTTGAATATGTCAGCAACTTGTTCTGATGTAGGAACACACTCAAGCTTCAATTCATTCTTCTCTATATGATATTTGATAAATAGCACTTTATGTCAATATGTTATGAATGAAAATTTTGTAACTAATTCATTCTAAGGTTGAATTCACTTTTATTATCACATCCCAAAATAAAGGGTACCATTACTTCAATAAGTAAGTATTCCAACTGAGTTCACATAATTTGGGTAGCATATTGAGTGACAGCAACAAACATGGCTTCATTCATTCTAAGAGTTAAATAAATTTTCATTCTTCGTATGCTAACTAACACAACTTTTTTCCATAAATAGAACTCCCCCATATGTGGATATTCTATCATCAACACTTCCTTCCCAATTATCATATTAATACCCAAAAAGTTACTACTTTTTGATCTATCGTAGCTAATTTCAAAATTTTTTGGGCCTTTCAAATATCTGAGAATTATTTTTCTAGTAAGTAAATGTAATTCTTTAGGAGAACTCTAAAATCTTACACTTAAGGTAACAACATAAAAAATATCAGGTCTTGAGGTAGTCAAACATAAAAATATTCTAATCAGCTTCTAAAACTATTTTTAATCAACTTCATTTCCTTCTCTATCTTTACTCAACTTGATTCCCACTAAAATTGGTGTGGAAACTAGTTTTGAATTTTCCATGATTAACTTCTTTGTAAGTTCCTTAGCATACTTTTCTTGAGAAATAAAAATGTGTTTCTTCTTTTGTAAAATTTTTAACCCAAAAAATTATTTCATTTCTCCTAGTATGGACATCTCAAACAACTTTTTTATTTCGTAAAAAAATATTTAACAAGATATTTCATCATTTCCAATATAGATAATCTCATAAACATAATCATTACAATGAGGGAAAACTCTTGAATTTATTTGATGTAAATATTGTTATCAAATCTTCCTTTATTGAAACTCATATTCCTTAAGAAAGTATCCAATTTGGAATACCATGCTCTCTAAGCTTTTTTAGCCCATAAAAGACTTTATTTAGTATACTCGCATAACTTTCATCTTTCTAAAAATAAATCCACAAGGTTGTTCAATGTAAACTTCCTCATCAAGATCCACATATATAAATGAGGACTTCACATCCATTTGAAAAAATTTGCAACTTCATTATGAATTAATATCAAGAAACATTCTCATTTTACTAACCTTTACACTAGAGAAAAAGTCTCATCAAAGTCAATATTTTCAATTTGTGAGTAACCTTTGAACACTAATCATTATTTTTTCTTTATCACTTCACCTTTTTCATTCATCTTGTTTCAGAAAATCCACTTTTTACGAGTAAAAAAAATTATCCAGCTTGTGTATGAGTTCCCAAGTATCATTATTTTATATCTTATAAAGCTCTTCATTCATATCCTGAACCCATTCTAGATTATCAAAAGCTTCATACACATATTTTGTCTTGACATTTCAATACAAAGAAGTATGTGTAACAATTTTTGATGTAATTATTGTTTGAACCTTCTGATGTTGATCACCAATAATGTTTTGAGCCTCCACTAGCATCCTCAACCTAGGATGAGTTATTTGAGTTTCATCCTCATCACTTGAAATAGTTAAGTACAATTATTCTACTTTAGTAGGATTACCACTATCTAGATCCTTGTCACAATTGTTAACAAAATTTTACTTATCATGCTCAACTTACTTATTATCATAAGTTTGATTTTCTTCCTCAACCTTTTCAAAAACTTTCACTTTATCTGAATAAAAAATTCTTTATCCCTATTTGTTGAAATATTTGTATCCACTTCCTTCTAGATCATATTCAAGAAAAAATCCATCTTCACCTCTCTTCTAATACTTTCCTAAGTTTCCACCATTCTTCTTTATGATGCATGGACTCATAAAAACTCTTAAGTGTTTCAGACATAGAGTTTTATAGTAAAATTTTTTATATGGATTCATATATGAAATTTTTCTATAGAATCATTGATTTTAGATATACAATAGTAGTACTCATGTATTTCATCCAAAAGTAACGAGAGAGACTATGTTCATGTAACATAGTTCTCCCCATTTCCATCGGATTTCTATTATTCTTTTTAGCAACCACATTTTGTTGAGGTGTGTATGGTGAACTAAACTCATATAAAATTCTCTCCTTATCAAGATAACTTTAAAATTATTCATTTTTTCATTCACCAATATTATCGGTTCTCAACCTTTTCAATGAATACTCACATTCTTTCTCATCTTTCCTCCTAAAACGTTTAAACATTTTTAGAGAATCTAACTTATGTTTCTCATACATAACACAAGTAATGCATGTAAATTCATTAATGAAAGTGATTAAGTACTTATATCTATTATTGTTAAACTCATCGGACCATAAATATCATAATGGATAAGTTCCCTGGGTTTTTTGAGCAAATGTCAACTTTCTTATGCACATAATTTGTAATCTTTCCTTTATGAAAAATAGTACAATGCCAATCTCTTCTTATTAACATAACAGAAATACCACAGACACTATCTCACTTTGATAACTTACCCATATTTATTTTACACATATACCCTAGCCTTTTATTCCACTACTTATTATATTTCACTATACCCAAGTAAAAAGAGTTTTGTATTTCAGCAACTTGAAATAAGTTCCCTTTTGTGCATTGGATTCTTGTAACTATCATTTTATATTCCTCAATTTTCAAAAAAACCCATATTTTCTGAAGATAACTTTTTTATCCTCATCACAAAGTTTTTGAATACTTCATAAGTTATGTTTCATCCATTTAGCATACAAATATTTATTAGATTTAAAATTATCTTTACCAATGATTTTTGATCCAACAACTTTGATTCTTAGTGATTCATCATTGCCAAATGTCACTATTCCTTATTTGGAGTCCTTAAAATTCCTCAAAAATTTTAATTCTCCTATCATATGAGAAGAACACAGACTATCAAGAATCCATGTTCATTCTAATTTTATAGCTTTCAATGTGGTTTCAACAACAAGAGCATTTTCTTTTATTTTTTCTTTCTTCACCTCCGGTGTTTGAGAATTGTTAAGAAACCTTTGTTCAGCAAGTAAAAAAACAAGATAAACCTTATCAAGATGTTAAAGTTGTTCTCATCTTTCAAGAATAGTTTCTAGGGGTTGGAACTTATTCGTAACTTTTACACCAACCTTCTCAGGTTTATTTTTTAACTTCCTTCTCAAAATTCTTATTTTGAGAGGATTGAATCCCCTTAAAACCTTTACTTCCATAACCTATGGAATAGTAGTAATGTTGATGGATAAACAAACACATATTTTCCATATGTATGAATCCACCATAATACTAGTAGTATCTATAGAAAGAGTATTTTCCTTATTAAATTTTGTATTGACTAGTGTTGTGAGTATGTTTCTTAAAAACCTTATTAATAGAACTTTTTTTGACACTATCCTTTCTATTTTCAATTGAAATATCATTTTTCTTCTCATTTTTATTTTCATCCTTATCAGAACTAGTAGTAATAGAAACTTTTCTAGACTCTGAATGTTTAGAAATATTTTTAGAATCAGATTTTTTAGAAACTTCTGAATTCTCAACTTTATTGGTCTTATCCACAACATAAAATTAATAGCTATCCTTTCTTTAGAAATAAAAATAGATTTCTTCTAAAACATTGAATATAAATTTTTTTGATCCTTATCAGGTTTACCCTTCTGATAACTTTCACCAACTTCAGAGATAGAGTTTTTGAAATTTTGACCTCTCTATTCAGCACTAGAATGTTTTTATTGGACAAGTTCTAACTATTCTTCCTTTTCATTCAACATAACTTCTAGATGTTCATTACAATTCTTTTATTTCTCAAGATATTTCTTCAAATCATCAATTTGTTCCCTCATATTGACTTTTTCTTCAAGAAAACCTTCTTGATTTTTTGATAAGGAACTTTCATTTATCAACTTCTTATTTTCCTTCTCAAGCTTTCTAATCTTTCTCAAACATTCTTTGTACTCTTCTTTAAAATGAAATTCTAGTTGAGTTTCTTATTATTTATAACTGTTGATTATAACATTTACATTATTCATTATTTCAATAAAAGTATTCTCTATAACTTTCTTTGGAAAATATCTTTCAGATTCAACTTCACTACCTTCTTATTATTCATCTTAAGACAGAAAGCTTCTTCTTTTAAATTTGAAGAACTTTTTATCTTTTACTATGGAAAAAATATTAATCCTTATCACATTGTTTATTCCATGACCTTGTTGACCTTATTTCTTCTTCATCACTATACTCTTCTTTCTTTCTTTGAGGATAATTAGCTGAAAATTTCCCAATGTCTCCACATTCAAAACGCTTATAGGGAATTTTACCTTTATATTTAAATGTTACCCTTCTAAATTTTTTAGAAAATAAGGATAATAATTCATAATGGTTTTTATATACCTCATTTTCAGAGTCAGAGTTAGCAACATCATCTTTATTAAGAACCTTCTTATATTTTTCATTCTTTACAGCTTTGAAATACATTTCTTTATTATATTTTGTTGTTTATTTTAAAACATTTTCCATTATCATTTCATAAGTAATGGTAGTACTACAAATAAAATCCATAGATAGAGTTTCAAGATCTTTATCTTTTAATGATGATACTTTGGAATAAAAATTTTTGGGAAGGATCCTTAAGATCTTTTTCAATAACTGTAGAATATTTCAACTTTTCACCAAGACATATGATAGTGTAGAATATTACATTTACCCTGGTAAGGAATTCATAAATAGATTCATATTCACCCATATTAATATCTTTATACTTCAATCTCTATATTTGAAACTTTTCCTTCTTTTCTTTTTTATTTCCTTCATTAAATTTTTTCAACTTATCCCAAATACCTTCGGTAGTGGCAACACCTTTCACTCATAAAAACTCACTTTCAGAAAGTGGTGAGAGTAAATAATTTTTAGAACTTCCATAATTCTCAATATTATTCTTATTGATATGTGTAAGAGGAACTATCACAAAATATGATGGGATGACATCCAACCCAATATCTGACCTAGTCTGCGGCATGGCCCAAAGGGCGTTTCTAATCCCCACTGGCTAGAAACTAGTGTCAGGAATCAAATATAATACAAGTGGGAATAATGTTATCCCAATAAAATATGATCAAATAAATAAACTAAACAAAATTATCATACAAAAATAACCAAAAAATAATCATAAATAAACCTAAAACTGATCCAAATACAAATACAACCGAATAAGACTGGAACTCAAACAAAACCAAACCAAACCACTACCAATGTGATCTCTCTGTGACCTCAATGTCACCCCTATCTACATGACCAAACCGTACCATAGGTAAGTAGAACTACAAAACCTGAACAATAATATTAACCTTCAAAATAGCTTGGTTCTATTGACATTGAATGGTATAAGTTGGGTGTGAGATTCATAGCTCAGTAGGCAACCACAAAAGAATACATATGTTTCCTTTCCCTAAAATATTCCATTAAAAATAGTTTTAAATACATTTATGAAAATAGGTTTCTCACATTTTAATAAAAAACACCCATGTTTCCCATTTAAAAAATTACACCCCACAACGTTAGTTTGATAATAGTTTACCATTTTATAATTAAAACCCCAAACAAAAACCCATACAAATGAGTCTAAGCTATAATGAAAGATAATCAAGTAGAATAAAAAATAAACCAAACAAAGTAAAATTAAACAAAAAAATACAAGTGATAACCATGAGAATTTCTTAAAACATCTATAGAGCGATCCTTGGATGTACTTATTTTTGGAACCACCTGTCAGCATATGGTGAAACTCCAAAGTCTATAACCAACTATCCATCCTTAACTATCAAATTCAGTGTCACTACCCACCAAGACTTTAAATACATCCAATGTATGTCAACTTGTCTAATAATATTTGATACGAAATTATCCATCAACCCTCTAAAACGACCCAGAAAATCCATAGTAATATTATACTATGAAATTTGGAGGCCCTCGCACACATGACTCGCCTCACCTTCCATCACCGCACTTTCCTACCCCTAACACTGACACCACCTATAATATAACCCAAATAGGTAAAACCATTTATAGGGGTGTATTTCATATAAAAAGTCATTCATAGGTTCTGATTGGGCCATCACATTATGTGATCTATAAAACTATTTCTCAAATCACTAAAAATTTCCTACTAGGAATTTAGATTTCCAAAACCACAATCATTTTACAAAACAATATAAAATGATAGTCAAGACTTACATCATTTCCATTTCAAATACATTCATGAAACATTTTCAAACCATTTTTTAAACAACATTTAATACCACCTTTGTATTCATAAGGCTAAATGGTCCCTTAGGTTCCAAATAAAATTTCACTTCTAACATCGTTTCAAAGCCAAGATGAAAACACAAAAATTAACTAAAGATTCCAAATGAGATTCCCCTCCATTTTGAAACCAACCATGTTCTGAAATACCAAATGGTACAAGTTTAAAGAACATGATTGAAACCATTTTCAAGACTCATAACATCCCAAAATACAATTTAGAAATCAAGAGCCCATTTATGAAACCAAGGTTCATGGAAAAAATTATTTTAAAGTGTCATCTTCATTTGAATTCCAATCCAATTCCACATCTTAAATATCCATGGAAGCACCCAAAACCATTTTCATTACCAAATATCCACTTGTTTTAAAAACAACACAACAAACCAAACTACAAAATCCATGTAATCTAATATATAAAACTCAAATTACAATATAACCAATTTAATAAAATATTTCTACAATAGAACACTAATAAAATCAACCAATTTTACTTGTAAGGATTAATTTACATTTTATCAAACACACTTAGTGCGTTTATGCATAGGTATATATGAAGAGTCACTTCAAAACCCCACATTAATAAATTTTTTCCAATAAGAAAAAACCTTAATAAACTAAAAAAGTTCATCACAAACATGTGAATAATATTTATAAATTTATTTAAATAATTCAAGAATCAATGGAATGCATCGGAAAGGAAAAGTATGGATATGCCTACCTCAACAGTGTATGATTGTGACAAACCCTTTAAACAAGATAGATCTAATCCTTACAGACCATCAATACACCCTATATCCAAATAAAAACAACCTAACACAAAAACCCTAACCATTGGGGTTCAGACAAGAGAAAACCCCTGTAAGGAAACCAAGATAGGAAGGTAGAAATGAGAGAAAATGGGAAAAATCCTAAAAAATTAACTTAGAATCTTGGAGGAGCACCAATGGAGGGAGGAGAATCAAATGGAGATGGGTCTTGGGACCCCTTCATGCACTAAAACCTAAAATTAGAGAGAGGACCAATTTTGGTATAAAAATAGAGGAGATAGGAATAGGTTTTAAACTTTTAATTTTATAGCAACTCACATGGTTAGGCTTCATGGTTTACCAAATTGTGTGATAACTGTGTAGTAGCTTCTATCCAAGAGAAGATCGACCACACGACCAACCTGCATGGTTTGGATTACCATGCTCAAATCATGTGGTAGATTCTACTTAACTCTTGGAAATGTCACATAGTTATCTGGAATGGGCCACATGGTTTCCACTAACCATGTGCTTCCCATGAACCAGTCAAAAATTCCTCCAAAACTAGAAAAATAAAATATTTAAGCTGGGAACTCAACCTGAACCTCAACCCAAGGATCTGAGATCAATATAAGAACAAAATAAAGAAGTATCCAAGGTCACGGTGTGACAATTATCCCCACCACAGACACTTTCTTCCTCCATAAAGTCACCTGGATGAATGTTAACTAAAAATCGAATCCATGCCCAATCAAAGCCGAGATAATTCATAAACCTCGGGGTAACCTTTCACTTCACAAGTCACACCCGAATAATCAAGAAGAAACCATATCACAAGAATGAAGGTAAAACGTGAAGGGGTTCTCCCCACCACAAGAACTCAACTAGAAAGAGAACTTCAAAACCAAACAACACTACCAAAAATTTAAATGGGAAACCCACAATAAGGAAATATAGAAATGTGAACTTCCAACCCAACTTACTTAAACCCCTTTTGTATGAGTGAGTAAATACCACCCCCAAAACTAAAAATTCCCCACACATTCCAGACCCCCAACACATGGGGAAACCCCAAAAAGAAACTTGATCCAAACAGAGAACCAAACCCACAAAACATTAATTCCACAAAGATCAAGCACCTATAAACGAGCACAACTAAAACTGAACCCATCCCACACAAGGGATAAGAACACTAAGAGAAGAAAAAATGATTCAAAGATCCACACTAAAATAATTATAACCACTCTGGTTACAAAAGAATGAGTTTATCACACTTATTACAAAAGAAATATGAACTTATAATAGCAGGAAAACAAGAACAAAAAATCTTCAAATGTTTACATCCCAACATGGGAGACAAGAACTAAGATAAGGGGGTTCTTACAAACCCCTAGAAATTACTGAATATGTGTGAAATTCACTATGAGGCCTATGGTTGGAGACCTGGTGATTGAATAATCTTCTTCATCTCACTTAAACACTGAAATCCTTAAATCAATGATTATTCTTGGGGAAACACTTACTAAAACACTTTTCTAGATGACCCAAATGGCTGCAATAATGGAAAGTATTTTGAGGAGTGTGAGAGGAAATATTCGAATTCCCTAACCAGACACACTGGAAACACACAAGAAAGTTTTCCGATGAACGAGAAGTCAGATCAAGAAAGAAAGACTTCTCGGGAGTAAGTTCCTATGACACATACTTCTCGCTAGATGGAGAACCTTTAAGAGCAAAAAAAGACACCAAATTTCCAACTATCTTTACTCCAGAAACCAACTATACTAGAAATGATTCATCCAACAACATCTCAAAAAATATACTTAAAGGAGAGAACACACTTCTTGATCTCAAGATGAATACCCCTGATGAAAAGAGAAGCCTTCTTCATATCCTGCAACACCACCTCTGAAGAAAAGGGAACCAGCTCCTTGATGTGGTTAGTATAGGCCTTTACCATCCACTGGGATTTCTAAATACTCATTATCTCTTCCTTCTTCTCTATCTTTACCACCTCATGTATAAACCACTGGATGGAAGCAGATTTAAACACTTACCATTTCATACCAACTTGCATCGAAGGCGAGGAAAAAAATCTCATTCAACCAAGGATGAACCTTTAAACAAACCCATAACATCTTGAACTCTAAAAACTTTAGGAGTTCCCAACAATATTAAGATATCCTCGACCTCTTAAAGCCACTCCATTACCTCTAATGAACCTCTAACACCATGAAGGATATACATAACTTGAGAAAAAATAGAAACTGGGCATGACTCATTAGAAACTTTAGGGACTATTATGGGAAGCATATTCTAACCATAAAAAATAAATGAAAATCCAAAACCAACATGAAACCATAGAACAATATAAAATAACACTTCAAGACAAAACAACAGTCTCTTAAAACAAACATATATAAACACAAAAAAATCATTTTTTCAAAAAACACCACTTTCATTTTAATTTCAGAACTTCCTTCTGCTAAGGACACTTTTTAAAAAATAAAATCTATATTATAAAACAAAAACTAGTTCTTAAAATAATTTTCCACCTTCAAAATAACTTTAGAAAAAAAAGTCCAATACTTTGATTTCAAATACACACCCATGGAATCCTATAAACCATCGCATATGTGTTCTTACATTTCCATCCACATGTGCCAACACACACTTTCCAAACATACCTACACATATGAGAATGTCCATATGGAACACCAAGGGTCGCTCACATGCCACTTCCTTATCAATTCTAAACATGTACCAAATTTTAAAACCAAAACAATTCCTATTATAAAACCCATTTTACTAACCCGAAACCACTTGAAGGAAATGATTACCATTTTAAAATCCATTTACATTTTAAAATATCACCCTCACCCACTAAAACCACAATGAAACACAAGACACATAAAACTACCGAAATGAGGAACTAGTGTCTATGCCTAACTCATAAACATGGTAGTGATCCATACCCCATGTAAACATAAACAACTCAGATGATCTTGAAGTATGTACTCAGAATCCAAATGGGTCACTATTCTATGTGATATCATCAAATAACAATAGCTTTCCTCTATTATCATACCTCAATACAAAACAAACTAAAAATGGACAAGGAATCAACCCTTGAACCACCTCTAGAAACTTTGGTCTCTTTATAAGTGGTGGTGATCTTGAACCAACCCATAACCTACCCCCTAAGCCTTAACAATTCGAGTATCTAATCTACCTGCCACCTGAAATAACAAAAGGCCCTCTCTGATACCATTTTTTCATGAACTAGGTTAGGATTCCATCTGACCCAACATCTGACCCTATCTGCAGTATGGCTCAAAGGGCGTTAATGATCCCCACAGCTTGGAAACTAGTGTCAGGAATACAATATAATCCCATTGGGAATGATTTCAACCAAATAAATGAGGATCAAATAAATAAACTAAACAAATTGAGCATGCAATAATAAAAAATAACTGATCATAAATAAATCTGCAAACTGATCCGGTTACAAGTAAAATTGAACATGACTGAAAATCAAACAAAACTAAACCAAAAAACTACCAACATGATCTCTGTGTGACCTCAATGTCACCACCATCTACTTGACTGAATTGCTCCAAGAGACAACTCAAACTACAAAACCTGAACAGGAAGATGAACCTGCAAAATAGCTCGGGTCTACCAACACTGAATGGTACAAGTAGGGTGTGATCTTTACAACTCAATAGGAAACCACCAATGAATCCATATGTTTCCTTTCCCGAAAACAGATCATTAACACTAGTTTTTAATACATTTATGAAAATAGTTTTCTCACATTTTAATAAAAAATACCCCTTTCCCCCCTTTAAAAGATTACACATCATAATTTTAGTTTGGAAACAATTTACCATTTTATAATTAAAACCCCAAGTGAAAACTCATACAAATGATACCAAACTATGTTGAAAGATAAATAAGAAGAATAAATAATAAACCAAATTAAGTAAAGGTAAACAAGAAAATATAATTAGTAACCATGAGAATTTCTTAAACATCCCTAGATCAATCCATGGATGTACTCCGTTCAGAACCACCTATCTGCATATGGTGAAACTTTAAGGTCTATAACCAACTGGCCACCCTCAACTAGCCAATCCAGTGTCACTACCCACCTAGACTTTAAATCCATACAAGGGGTTTCAACCCGTCTAATCAGGGTTGATAAGAAACCATCACTCGACCCTCTAAAGATTCCCAAGAAAACCATGGTAATAGTACACTGTGTATGTGGGAGGCCGTCACATGTAAGATTCACCATGCCTATTGTCACCTCACTTGACTACCCCAAACACTGACACCACCTATATGATAACCTATACATATAAATCCCTCTATAGGGGTTACAATCATTTAACAAGTCATTCATAGGTGCCAGCTAGGCTGTCATGTCATGTAATCTTTTAAAACATTTCTCAAATCACTACATGTTTCCAACCAAGCATTTATATTTCTAAAACCATAATCATTTTAAAAAACATTATAAAATTCCTACCACGCCTTAAATCATTTCCATTTCAAATACATTCACGAAACATTTCCAAAACATTTCCCAAAATAAAATTTAATACCACCTTTGTATTCAAAATTCCAAATAGGCCCTAAGTTTCCAAATACAATTTCACTTCCAACATCATTTCAAATCCAAGATTAAAACACACAAATTAACCAAAGATGAAAAATGGGCTTTCCATCCATTTTGAAACAAACCATGTTCCGAAATACCAAAAAGGAGAAGTTTAAACACTCAAATCTAACTTCAATCCTCATAACGTACTAACATACCATTTTGAAATCAAGAGTCCATTTAAGAAACCAAGGTTCACAGAAAAAATTATTTTAAAGTGACACCTTCATTTGAATTCTCATCCATGTGTGCACCTTATGCACACATGGATGTGCCCAAATCGAATGGAATATCCTAAATATCTATGGAATCACTCAAAACCATTTTCATTACCAAATCACCAGTTTCTTTCAAACCCACAAAATATAACAAACTACAAAAGCCACCTCGACCTACAAATAAAACCCAAATTACAATCTAACCAATTTAATAAAAACTTTCTGAGGGAAAACTCCAATAAAATCATCCAAT
Organism: Viscum album; assembly: GCA_963277665.1. Lineage (NCBI taxonomy): Eukaryota > Viridiplantae > Streptophyta > Magnoliopsida > Santalales > Viscaceae > Viscum > Viscum album. Next base: position 1,046,545,678 of record OY728139.1, read on the forward strand.
TTACTTTTAAGACTCAATTTTTATTTTATCAAACACACTTGGTACATTTATACATCGGAATATATGAAGAGTCACTTCAAAAGCCATTTTTATCCATTTTTACCAATAATAAAAGACCACAATAAACTAACCAAGTGAATCACAAACATGTGAATCATATTTATAAATTTATTTAAAGCATTTAATCATCAATGGAATGAATCAAAAATGAAAAGTATGGAGACATATACCTAAACGATGTATAAATGTGATGAAACCTTTGGAGAAGATATAACTAAGCACCATAGACCATTCACACACCCTATATACAAATAAAAACAACCTAACACACAAACCATAACCATTGGGGTTATTCCAATAGAGAAACTCCACAAGGAGACCCAAGTAAACCAAGAGTGGAAGGTAGAAAGGAGATAACAATGGCCAAAACCCTAAAAACATATCTAAAAATCTTAGAGAAACACCAATGGAGGTAGTATAATCAAATGGAAAAGGGTTTTGGAACCCCTTAATGCACCAAAATTGACCAAGGGGGAGAGGCCCGGTTTTGGGATAAAAAGAGGGAATGGATAAATAAGATTTTTAATTTTTAAAATTTATAGGCAACTCACACAGTTAGGATACAAGGATTACCAAAATATATTCCAACTATGTGGTAGTTTATGCCCAAGAGGAGATAAAATTCATAACCAACCCACATGGTTTGACTTTCTGTTCTCAAACTGTGTGGTATCTTCTATCTGACTCTGGGACCTACCGCACGGTTATCTAGGTCGTGCCGCATGGTTTACACTAATCATACACTACCCATTCACATGTCAAAAATTCACCCAAAACTCCAAAAATAAAAAATTAAGCTGGGTACTCAACCCAAACCTCAACCCAAGGATCCAAGATCAAGATAAAAATAAAATAAAAAAGTATCCAATGTTAGGGTGTGACAGGAACCTTATTATAAATAAGAGAAAATCTATCTATTATAGATTCAATAACATCATACCCAAGAGACATAAGATAAGGAATAATTACATCTTCCCATATATGATAGTTCTTTCCATTGAAGATCAGAATCCCTTTAATATTCACATAATTCAGATTCTCCATCACAACTAATCTTCAAAACTTCAGTAAAGAGTGAAGGAAGGGAACCTTCGCTCTGATACAAATTGATATTACCCATCCATGATTCAAGTATCCCTGAGAGGGGGAGGGTTAAATCAGTGATATATTTTTCTTTTATGTTTCCTTACTTATGAAAAAACCTTCACCTCCTGTAAAATATTTCTTTACCTACTAAAAATAGTTCAAACACACATCCACAATAACACAATAATTTACAAAGTTCAATACTCAAGAAGAGTAGCTACATCCTTGGTATGGTTTTTAAATAATACAATACCACACAATCTAATAGAAAACAATCCTTTTGTGTAGAATAAAATGAGTAGTTTATTCTCTTATACTTTTTCATCACTAAGTTAAATTTAATTTTTCATGTAATTCATGTAGCACAAAATGATGTAATATAATTTTTGTAGTAAACATGTTATGGTGCTTCTTGATAAACTTTCAAAAATATGATCTTTTAAAATAATTCTTCACTTTCTTTCCTAGAAGCTGGTAAGAACCTCCTGGGCTTTGTTATAATACTCATTCTGATTTACTAGTCTGATTCCCAAGTCCAATTTCTGAATACAAAAATAATACTCTATCAGAATACCGTTCAAACAATGCTGAACTTATTCTTACTCAGTCTTTAAATCTCAATATGATTTTCCCAGTCTGGTTATCTATCCCAATATAGTAACTAAATGAATATAATACTCTTTTTTCTTATTCTTTTGTTTGGTAAACTTCTTTAAGAAGATACAATCCAGAAAATTCTTCTTATTATAATTTTGGATCTTCTCACTCATCTTTCATGAGAAATGAAAGTCACTTGATACATAAAGTATTCTACTCATATTTAAAGGCTTGTAAAAATGGTTTAAGAGAGATATAGAAAAGGTTTTACCACTTTAACAAAACTCATGAATCTTCAATATTTCATCATTCATAGAACTTTCTTTAAATCATTCAATTCCCCTTTAAATACAAATCTTTTATTGAATCATTAAATTACCCTTGAAATCTTGAACATTATTTGACTTCTTCAACCTTCCTTGAATTTTAGATATTCTCTTGACTTCATATCCCTTCATAATTTCTAACAAATCATCAATATGATTTTGATTTTTCATTCCAATGTTTAAATTATGATTCTTCATTATGATGTTTATCCTGATTTATTGACCCACTTTTAAATCTGGAAATGAAGAATTTTTTTTACGTTTCTTTACACCACTAGAAAGACTACATTTACATTTTTATTTCATCATTATGATGGAAACATATATTCAACAACAGTTTCTTTATTATGTTTCTCTACAAAAAATGTAAGAAGGAAAACATATGTCCTCTCATTAAAATTCTTGGAATCATCTCTCATTATGATTTATTCATTATGATGAAGATAACATATTCTTTCGAACTTATTTAACCTCTTCTACTTTTTCTTTCTTGAATATGATACCAAATATCTTTCAGCACTCAAACACTTTCTCTTATTTGATTATGATACTTATTAACTTTATTATCCAAAGATTTAAATCTTTCGGTTTTCGGTCAAACTAAAAACATGACCATGGGTTTCTCTCATTATGATCGAGAAAATATTCTCTAACAAACTTTTTCTTGTAAGAATGACTTCCTTCATGTATTTGATTACATTGAAGATTAGCTTTAGCATTATCTTAATTACTCCAAACAAAGTATTTTAACTTACATGTCTTCCAACAACATTTTTCTTTCTAATGAAACATAAATATGATTTTAATGAATATTATTATCATCATATTTTCTCCCCCTTTCTTTCATCATGATATCATAAAAAATTTACAAATTACTTAAGATTTTTTTGAATTAAAAAAAATTATAGAATCGTCATATTTATATCAAATCCAAGTAGAATCTGAAGAAACAGCTCATTATAATTTTACTTTCATTTTAAATACAAAGTGAGTCTGATAAATCTTTTATTTCAAAAAACACCATACCATTCCGATGGACTTTATTAAGCATTATGAGTCTGATTTTTGGAATATGATGGTCACTTCAATTTTTACAAAAAACAAAGTAAGTTGATTTCTCCTTCTTTGATATTTCCTTGACAATAAAAGAAAATAAATTAATATTATAATCTTCCTTATCATCTTGGTCCCAACATGTTCTAATACCAAGAATAGTATTTATTTTATCAAAATAATTTTCTAAATATGTTTATTTCCACTTTAAAAAATAATAAACATTTAATGAGAAATGTTGGGATTTTTTACAATAATAGTTTTTGAACCATCATAAAAATTACATTTTACTTCATAAGAAGTATGTGATCATTTATATTTGATAAAATGTATTTCATAATAGTATTTTACTAAAATTTTATTTATTTCAAAAATCCATTAATTCATCGAAATAAAAGTCTAAAATGAAATTGAATACCAATTAAAAATAAAATTTGTGTTTTATTATATCAAAAAAATAATATAAAAAGTAAAAATAATTGGATGAAAATATATACATTATTCTATAAAAAATAATGTACATACTCATATTTCTAGGGTCTTGATACATACCTCTTTAATACACTCATAAATTCCCTAGGGGTAAGGTGTGCGACTATGATACTTTCATGGGGTGGTTTAGCGAACATGGTTTGGACTGTGATCTCAATGAGCTTAAACTTCTCCTATAAATAGTTTCTCTCATGCATAAGTTATCGGATCTTAGCATGGGATTGGTCGAGGAAAAATCCCAGTGATTCTATATCCCTAAAAATATCTGATAAATGGGATTCAAATCGTACAATCCTACTGATTGAGGCCATCAATTCCTTTGTCTAAGTCAATTGGATTTATTAAAACCCTATATCTATACTAATCATATGATCATTGTTCAATGGATATATTATCAATACTAATAATACTTAATGGAATTTTAAATCTAATATTATATATTAAAAACAAATAATTTTATGTGTTTTCTATAGCCATATTATATAACATGATATTTAATTAAATCACAAGGGATTTTATTTATAAGAGTTCAGGTCAATACATCATCAACTATGTTAACCTTTCCAGGGATGTAATATATTTAATAATAATAATATTAAATCAAATTTAGCTGTATCCTTTAAAAAATATTTAAATTTTCCTATATAAATGTGTACCTCAAGATTCCATGATCAATATATATATATCATAACTTCCTCCATAAATATAATTACTCTATATTTTTAACAAAAAATTATTATTTCCATCTCCAATTCATGATTTGATCAATTTTTCTTATAAACCTTCAATTTTCATAAGGAATATTCTAATACCATGTCATTGTACTTGAGAAAATAACTCATTTAATTCTTTGATTCCTTATTACACATTAAAAACCCTCGACCAGCCTTCTCTTCAGCTCCTTGAAATTTTCTTCACATTTATCTTCCTGAATGAACATAGATCCCCTCTACATCAACTTGGTTAGTGGATTTGATATCTATGATGAATTTTTGATAAGTCATCAATAGTATCCATACAATCCAATATAACTAATGATTATAGTAATGGTGGTTATTCTAGAACATTTCTCAATAAAGTTTTAAGAATCCACTAATATACCCTTTATTTTAATTATGTGACAAATAAATATATTTTCTATAGATAGAATTCACACTTGGTAAATTTTTCAAATATATTCTACCTTCTCAGGGTCTTCAACACAATCCTAAAATAATATACATGCCCTTCCTTTCTATAAAATATATTATAATATCAACTATAAATATTACCACAAACTAATAAAGGTTATCTCAAAACACTATATTCATGAGATCCATGAAGATAGCGGGGAATCTTAAAGTCCAAATGGAACTACTATAAATTTATAATGTTTATACCAGAAAAGTCAAGAACTAGTGGAAGCCAGTCCTAAAACGATTAAATAAAAAAAGGAAATGATTCAAGCATACAAGGGGTTATTACATAAATGAGTGTGTATCACACCACATATATCTGCCTCCACAAGTGGGGCACAGGTATTCAAGAGCCTTGAAAGACCACATCTCTCCAAGATCAAAAAGTGACCACTTTGCTAATGCATCTGCCACCTGATTGGCCTCCCGATAGACATGCGAGATGACCACATCCATCTGAGCAATCTTGCTGAGACAGTCACCCCACTGAGGTAGTACACACTAAGGAACCTAGTGCTTCTTGGTTCTTAAATCATGAACTTCAGTATGAGAATCATATTAAATCCATATATATTTCCAATTAAACTGGACAGTGTACCTGATAGCATAAATCATTTCCAAGATTTCATCTTCAAAGGCGGTGCCAATTCCAATGGTGTGGTAGAAGCATCCATTTACAAACCCACAATAGGTGTGGAACACTCCCCCATAACCCTACAGACTTGGTGCACCTAACGCAAAACCATCAATGTTAACCTTGTGGTAAGACACAGTGGGTGGCATCCATTGAATATATTTTAGCATCCAAGGATTGCGTGGCCGACTCGAAACGCCAATAATTATCAAAATTTGGAGATCAAAAATAGTGTTAAACATGGAACCATCTTTTACAAGAGAATCGTCATACACACCCATATGTATAGCCACTATACCTTGCTCAACATTTGTGTGCACACCACAGAATAACGTTGCATTCTGGGCCTCCCATATGGCTACAATTACTGTAGAAATAGTAGCCAACAAAAGGTTGTGAATTTTCTCACTAATGAAATCATGTAACAGACCGGATAATAGGTCCATGACCGGCCTGCAAGTGTCAAATTCCATTCCAAATAAAGAGCCAGTAAAGGCTCATAGTTTTTTGTCCTGACTACAGTCTATAAAAACATGCTGCATGGAGTCCTCATCAATCTTAATGAGAGAACACATAGAGGTCATCTGGATGCTAGCCCACTTAAGATGATCAGTTGTGGGCATTCGATATTTACAAATTCTCCAGATTATAAGAAATCTGTAAGGTCAAATAAATCAAGATCTGAATTGCATCAGGAAAGCAGGTGGAGAAGTTTGGCCACCACAGAGAATCCTGTAAAAATCCTTACAGTTAAACTGCCCATTTCTGCTATGGGTCCAAATCAATGTGTCATTATCAATAAAAGAATAACTGTTGATTTCAATCTCTACCTATATAGGAATACTAAAAGCAGGAGAGTGAATATATGAGAGTAAACCTGATATGGACAAAGGGGTTGCTTTAGGTGGAATATTTAAATCATAAAGGGGATGTGTGAGACACTTTGTGTTCCAACAATTCATTTTGGAGTCCCTGCAAACCAGCAACTTGGTATCCTGCATGATCCTCTTATATGCATGCTTGAGAGAGGCCCAAACCGATGAGGCAAGATAATAATTTTAACCATTGAGAAGCCTCTTTGTGATTATATTTGAAAGAAATTCCTCATTAGTTTCATGAAAAATCAGGTTCCAAGTGAATTTCCAGATCAAACCATCATTGAAGGTACGAAGATCCTTGAGTCCAAGACCCCCCATCTCCATAGGATTGGTTCATTCCATCCACACAACTGTAATCAACTTTCTATCAGGTGGTGATCTCATCCATATGAAATTATGTACCATTCTCTGAAGCTACTTGAGAAGTCCTCTCAGGAATCGATAGAGGGAGAAGGAATAGACAAACTTAGATGTGATCACTAAGTTCACAAGGCAGACCCTCCTAGCCAAGGACATAGACTTCCCTTTCCATCTATCCATCTGATGCAAAATACTAGCAAAAATACCCTCCAAATACTTCCTTTTCACTTTTCCCTAAAACAGTTGGACCCCAAGGTATTGGAAAGGCAGGGATCCCCTCCTCACCCCAAGGTACCTAACAATCCTGTTCCTTTTTCTAACTGAAATTCCATTCCCAAAAATAATGTAAGACTTGTCCCAACTAATGTTCTAGCCATCCACCTCCTCATAATGACTAAAAATTCCTTTATTAGAGGATATAGGTCTTCTTGAAGCTTGACCAAGTAATAATATGTCATTTGTAAACAATAAATAAGATGGGGCATACTCACTCACACCATCCCTAATATTCATGTAAATTCCCATTTGAGCTAGGTCATTAATAAATCTACTAAGGTAATACTCTGTAATGGAAAAAATAATACCAAAAAGTGGGTCACCTTGTAATACCCCTAGTTCAAGGAAAAAACCCCTCAGGGAACCATTATTAATAATTGACACCCTTGAAGAGCCAAGTATGATACAAATAATATTCACAAACCCATTAGAAAAACCATACCTTCTAAGGACATCTAGAATAAAATTCCATTTAAGAGTGTCAAAAGCCTTGGAAATATCAATTTTTAGGGAAAAATACCTTCCTTTGTCTTTTTTCTCATTATATTGACACTCTCAGAGGCCATGAAGAGGCACTTTTCGATGTTCCTCCCAGGGAAAAATCGAAATTGGTTAGCAATAATCATTTCATCAACCAATCCACCGATCATTCTCATCAAAATTTTACTAATAAGTTTGGGTATTGTGTTCCCAAGTGAAACTGGCCTGAAGTCCTTGATATCAAGAGAATTATCTTTCTTGGGGATGAGGTCAATGAAATAGGAGTTTATTTCATGGGGCATGTATGAGTGGGAAAAATAAATCTTTAATGGCATGTTCAATATCATTCTGAAAAATGTCCCTGTAGAACATGAAAATTTTGTTAGTGAATCCATCAAGGCCTGGGGCACTCTAAAGAATGAGAGATAGGAGGGAAGATCTTATCTCTTCTTTTCATGTGGGGGGGGAATTATTGAGATCCATGTTATGGATTAAAATTTTATGAGGTATAGGATACTTATTATTGATAGTGATCTAGTTAAGTTCTGAACAATTGATGCAAATAAATATTGATCCATATTTCTTATTAAAAAATAGGTGTGACCTAAGGGGACATGTTAGGTTATATGAATCCAATTTATAGATTATCATATAGTTTATTAATTAGTTCTTACAACATAATTAGATTTATTATATAATAAGTCTTTGAAATAGGTGTAGCACTAGGTATGAGTTCTACTGAAAACACAACTTCATGATTCAATGAAAGACTAGGAAACTCTTCATGAAATACATTTTCATACACTCAAACAATTGTAATATCTTAAATTTTGAGTTTATCATCAACCATTTTAAATAAATACCCCTCATGAATAGGTAGTAATACCCATAAAATGGATGAAATTTCTATTAGAATTTTATATTAATTCTTGAATTGATAGATTGACATAGGTTAATTTAGAAAGTAAAATGTGACTTCCATTCCTAAATAATTAATATGGTATATATATATATATATATATCTAATACATTCCAAAAATCACATCAAATTCAACTATATAAAGAATAAAATGATTTTTAAATATTTTCTTCCAATAACATTTTATCTGAGATTTTTTATAGATGTGAGATATAATAATTGTACCATTAGCTATTTTCACTGATAAATAAATATCTAACCATCAAGGTGGGGATGTGATACTCTTATAAAATTATTCATATATAAAAGAGTGGGTATAACCTAAATAAAATAAGACATTTTAGTTTTAGAGTTGATGATAATTATTCCTTTCACCACTTATTTCTTGTGACCCACTTTAGCAATTGTGATTACGTAAGACTTTCCTTTGTGCATTGACTTGGGATGTTGTTGACATCGATTATAATAATTAACCATTGGATTCATTCACTAGTTTGTGTAATTTATATGCACCTTCCAATTATAGAATATGTGTGTGGATGGAATATTTAGTTATCCTTTCTCTCCATTGATTTCATTGACTGACCTCTTCACATCACTTCAGAATTCATGTACTCAATGGTATTCTATTCCAAACATGAATTATTTACCTATACCTAAGAGATAATTTTCCATATGATTATTCTAAACATTTTGGAATGAATTAGAATTAATTTTCATTCCTTTATGGGTTTTAGTATTTGAATCCCTATATAAATCCCTTTTATATTATTATCCCTAAAACCATGAGAACAATGAGAGTTTCCACCCTTGATTTCCACCTTGAGAGCACAATTGATGACTTCTTCATACCAATAAAATTATAATATATACAATTTATTTTAGAGACTTGGTTTTGAGACACTAAATAATAAATTGAGTTTTCTTTCTTCTCCAATTATGAAATAATGAGAATACCTTGAAATCTAGTGAAATTTTCCTTATAGACACCAATAGATTCATCATCCTTTTGTATAAGTTTTTTAAAATTTCTCTCCATTTTAGTGTGAATATTTTTTGGTAAATAATTATTGAAAAATAACTTTTTAAAATTATCCCATATCATGTATCAAATATATTTCTCTTTACATGTATTATTGATAGTATTCCACAATTTATTGGCTTCACCTTCTCAATGATACATATCCAAAATAGTCATCTCATGGTCTGGGCACTATAGAATGGAGAATATTTTTTATATATCATTGATCAATTTCTCCAAAATAAGTATATCATAGGACCCACTAAAGTAATGTGTATTTTTTCAGATAAATGTCTCAATGATGGGTTATTCCTTTCAAAATTTGGAATTTTAGTATGAGTCACATTACCATTCATAGCTTAGGAGATTTAGGTGATCATAGCCACAATATTTTTCATCACATATCTCATCCCATTTTATTACTCGTGAGGATGTTCATTTCATTGGTAATCACATCCATCATTAACACAATTCCTCATAGTTCCAGCCATTACCTAAAACAAAAATCTTAGTATGGGTGTCAAGAGTCAATAATCAAATTGATCAGTAATATGTTCCTAGTATTTCTTAAATTATGACACATTTTTGTCAAACTAGGGAACTTTTGGTTCTTCCTATATCACTTTGGTTTATCATAGGATGTTGTAGGTTTTATCCCACCATTTATAATAACCTAATCTATAAAGATAACTAAACCCTTATTTAATACCAATTTATGTGACATGAGAATCACTTACATAAATATTACATCATTTTATATAGATATTCAATATGTATCATAATAATGAATTCCCAATAACTATAAATGATTACTTCCTTTAGAGACTAGATATATAATAATATTATTTTATAAAGTAAATTCAACATATCCCACAAATTTCTTCTCACATATTACCCTTCTTTGTCATTTCCTACTTAAAACCTTTCTTCCTAACCTAGGTAAATATAAACATAATAAAGGGAAAGATTAGATACTGATTAGGGGTAAATGTGGAACTTATCAATAAATGATCATAATTTTATATAAAATAAGATTAAGGGTATGAGAACAAGATCAAAACTTATGAGATCATACCCAACGATTCACAAACTATAAAACCTGATTCCCGGCATAAGGATTTGTAATATTGAAAAAACGATTCTTAAGAGACTGTAATAATCAATAAACAATCATAATCTATGATATCACATCATAAGAATAAGGAATAAGTTTGTTTCATTCACATAAGTATATAAAACCATTCCCGTGGTCAATTCCCACTACCAAGATTATAATAGTATTCAAATTCCTATAGTGGATTGTATTCACTCCTTATTCTCAAAACATAGTAATCATATTTCAACGCTACTCATCATGACATCCATCACACAGTATTCTTGGTATAAAAACTTATGTACTTTCTTAGGCTAGGTTTAACTTCCAATGTACCCTCTTGGGCATGGGAAAAACTAATGTGTACCTCTTTGATCTCAGGATATATAAAGAATTATCCAATGATTTTATGGTATATAAGAAACCCACCCATCACATAATAAGTCACTCATACATATGTCCTAAGAATATAAGAGCATTTATCATTACTTTATAGTTTAATTAACCTTTGAGAAATAAATGGGTTTCATGAAATATCTTTAAAACACTATAATTATAATCTATCAGGATAAAATAATTGGATGGTATCACAAGATCATGTCCACAGTTAATCGTAACAATCATTAACGGATGTTAGCTAGATGAAAAATACTTTTATAAAAGCATTATAAATATAATCTAAAACCAAGAGAAAACATTCATTTAATTTAGTTACTTTTGAAAACTAAAAATTTCAAGAATAATAGAAATATAATTTAATATGTAAATAAATTTAATGGATTAATAAAGGATGATATGATATGAAAATTCATTCATGTTGTATATATTTAATAAAAACATTCTTTTCACACTTTGTAAAAAGTAAAAAGTGATTCGTATAAAAAACATTTGAAAATGTTACTTTTTAAAAATTTGAAAATAAAGTCAAATATAGTTAAAAATGAATTTAGAAATTAATTGAATTATTTAAAATAAAAATATTGAAACATTTTAAAGAACCTAAAAATTGAATAAAAATATTCCCAACCAAAAAGGATAAATAAGGTCTGTTTTTATTAAAAAATATTTTTGAGTACCAAAGGGAGATAAATTTGAAATAATACTTGAAAAATCAGGAATAACCAGAGTATAAGGAAATATATGGGTTTTAGAATACATATAACCTATAATTTCTTATAATGAAAATTAGAACATAAAAAATATAGATAAAAAGTGATATTGTAACATAAACCCTCACCTCAAGTCCCGAATTGATTCGTAAGCACTCTAACTTACTATATAAATTTAATCTTATTAAAAATATATAACAGAACCATATTCATACTTATCTAAATCTATATCATTACCTTATAATATCCAATTACCCATTTATTAACAATTCATTATTAAAATCAATATTTAGGTGTCAATTGTTTTGTTATTCATGTATGTTGTGGTTTAGTGATTTTGGTCATTGAAAATTAGTCATGGTTTCATCATATAAATAATATTAATAATTTAATAAATATCTTTTTTATTTATTATATTAACTTTTATAACCTTCTATATATATCATTGAAAAAAATGAATGACATCACTTAATGGAGACGGTAGTCTATATCTACGCATAAGTGATGTTTCCATTTTATAATGGATAGAAATAGAGAATGGTAAAAAATAATTTATTTTTACATAATAATACATATATTATATATATAATATATATCATATATATACATTAAATCCATCTATATAACCATTTATGAGAGACGGTATTGTAAAAATGGAAAATATCGCTTCATGGATGCAATTGTTTGCATGTACGCATGAGCGAAGTTTACAAAGAGGTATAAAATGGTTTTACTAATAATATAAAATCATTTAAGTATATTAAAAATATTTTTTTTAACTATATTAATATTTTTATATAATATTTTAATAGGTTTTTTAAGAAACAAATTTGAAAAGGGTCAGTAAGAACATATAACTCTTCCTTGGATAATATCCTTTGGAAAACACCTTAAGGATACTTAAATGGATATTTTAAGAAGAAAATAACCTATATTAAGTGAGGAGGATAGTTTTTAAGGTATTAATATAGATCTAGGTTGAGATATGGTGCTCAATTATCGTGTATAAGTGAGAATAGGAGGTTCCCTTTTTAAAGTGTTGGGAATTGTAACCTTAAAAATATTATGAACATTAAAATATAATAAGTGTATTTCACATGGAAATAAGATCAAATTTAGTTTAGTTTTGAATATATAATAATTTAAAGTCTAAATCCACTCATATAATTATATTTAGACAAGTTTTAGTGATATTTGAAGCCTTATCTCTTAGTTTAGCCCCCTTGCTAACCCTTTTAACATTTACCATGGTGACAGGATTTTTATCATGGTAACTATTCATTATGGCTAAAAAATTAAGTTTAAATTATTACCTAATATTTAATATTTTGATTAAGAATATAGAATCCATTTTAAAAAATTCAAATCATAGAGGTTCCAGAAACAAATTCTTATATTCGTGCACAAAACGTGTAAACCCCATTTTTTAAAAAAGGTTGTCTTTAAGCATAAAAATTATTTCATTCTCATACCATTATTATGAAAATAAAATTTATTTATTTATTTTATTTTATTAAATATAATATCTAAATTCTAATTAAAATCATTCATTAATTGTGATTATCATAATTTATTAATATAAAAATACATTGTGTTCATAAAAAATACAGTTTTCATAAAATATCTAATTTTACCTTAAAATGATTTTAAATTTCATTTAAAACCATTTTATAATAAATGTATGAAAGATTATTAATTTTTATACATTTATAAATAAATTATTTTAAAAAAAATTAGTACTCTAAATATGAGTAACTAAATTTTAAATAAAACATATATAACAAAACAAAATTGTAAAAAATACATTTTTGTTTGACCAAGAATAATTAAAATAGTACTTTTTATAATTACTTAATTAATTTTACTAGTTATCTTTCATTTAATTTTCATATAATATATTTCATTTTATATTTTAATAAATAATCATCCACTTAAGTTTAGTGTTGTGTGCATTTCAAGCTACTGAATGCATCAAATTTACTAAAGAGAAATATATTCAAAATATCAGGGCATTGCATATAGTGCATTTGGATATGTATTGATATAATTATCTTTCATTTTTTTGATAAATAACAAAAATAATTTGTTTTATAAAGCTTTATATGTTAATATTTATGGAAAATATTTTTTTGGTTTATTATATAGGATACAAAATTAAATCATTAAAATTATTCATATATATAGGGATTTCATGGGATTCAATGATATGTGTGAGATTAATATAAAAATTGTGAAACTAATAAATCCAATAAAAATAATAATTTTTATATTAATTATAAATAATGAACATATCAAGATCTCAATCATTCTGTTTGATTAACCCTAAAAGTTATGTTCCCATGAATTATATTGTGTAACTCATAATGGATGTGGCTAACCCTAAAATTTATATAACCTTGTTTAATTGTGAAACTTGTATTGGACTTATTCAGATAATAATAAATTTTGTCTAATCAGGTTAATGGAGTTTTATAAAATTCATATTGGGGATTTATACATTGGGTTTTTCACTTAACTATCCAAGAGTCGGTTTTTATATGATTTCAATGATTGTATAACCCAATAGCTATTCAATTTTAGAAAAATAAAACATAAATAAAGTCATAGGGAAATATGGTTCTTGGAACACTAATAAATAATATATATAGGATCTTTATTTTTTTGGAATTATGTGAATATCACATTATACAAGTGGAAGATTTAATATCCCTCATTTATTGAATTGACAAATGGGTATCTGAGAAGATCTCAGTAGAGACTTGGTCAATATAGTATTGATGTTTACATTTAGGGTTACATAACTCTCAAAAAAAGCATTATCTCTAATGGTTTGTTTTTTAGATAAATATCAGATTGGGGTATTTCTATGAATAATTTCTTGAGAAATTCATTCTTGATTTTTATAGGTTATTTCGTGTTTTATATTTTTTAACATGATCATGGATTGATTGAAGTTCATTTTTAGTTGAGTGAGCTTTGAAGGAATGAATAATTTATTTAGTAAAAACAAACCATATAATGGTTATCTCCAAAACATGTCTTTATTGGTGCATTTTGAGATGAATTATGAAGAGATAAATAAAAATTACCATGGGATTCCTCATGGTAGTCTATAAGTTTTTTGGGTGTCTATGGGGAAGAAAATATAAGCTTATTCTTCACTAATGCATCATGTTTTGAGGTTAAAATTCCTATGTTTGGTCTATTTTTAGTTTATTATATTTGTAAGAGGAGAAACAATATCAACATGAGGATTAAAATTAATATATTTTAAATTAAACACATCATAGTTAATTAAAAATAGGTTTTCATATTATCTTGGTTTGAAATGGATAGTTTTATAAGTATTACATAAAGAATGAATATCATGGTCATATACACCACTTTATAGTGAAAGTCAAAGATACAATAAATGAAATGAAAAAAATATCATTTAAATTCAAAGAATATATAAGATTTATGGTTTTTTATTTTTTAGATTATGTCTTAATTTAATACACCACTCTATGGTGGAAACCCAACACACAATGGTTTTTTTAGTATAATTAAATTATTTTTTTGTTTAAAAAATGGTGATAAGACTTTATGATAGTATACTACACATTCCATAGAGAACTCTATATATAATTTTTCTATTTTAAAGAAGAATAAAAAAAATCCCAATTGATCCAACCTTGGAGGCACTAGAGGAGTATTGTAGAATATTGGTCAAATTATTGAAACTTGTTTTGATCACTATTATACATTCCATTATAGATCAAATTAAAACTTCTTTAATATATTCCATATTGATAATTAGATAAGGATATTAGAATTGTGATAAAAACTTCTTAACACCAACTAATTTCCACTCAATAAAAATATCAAGTAAACTGTGTGAAAAATATCTTATTTAATGTGTATTCATTCTCACTCTCTATCACTCATCATCAACACATGACTCTGTTTATTAATATTATTATTTATATGGAAAATTAATAATTGTTTTAAAAAATCCTTTGTTAACCATTTATTCACCCACACCCCCTCACAATAGTAATAATCTTTTATTTGGTCCTACCCATTCATATCAGAGAAAGTTATTCTTTTTTATACCCATTTAAGTGATTTTAGGTATTTCCAAGTATTTTAGTTTTTTATTTATTATCACTTTTTATTGAGTTTTGTATATATATAGTATGAATTACTACAAAAAATGCATCCCCATGTGTGATAGAAAAGTATTTCAAGTATGAAAAGAGATTATGGGGTTATATCCTAAATCTCTTAGCTTAAAAATTATTGGAATAATTGAGAATATTTTTCATATTCTCAAAATAGATATATTATTTATATATCAAGATAACAATAATATTTAAGTAGATTAGATAGAGAACAATTCCTTACTCTTATCAATTTTTGAAAAAACGTTGACATGGGTCATGAATTCTTCCTTTCAAAGACATTTGATAAAATTAGAATGATATCGATACGATAATCATGGATTTTAAAATAGTTAATGGAATTTAGGTAATATTTTATGATATCCATAAAGGATAAAATAATTTCAATGAGATGTTATTTTAAACATGTCCTAATAAATTTGAGGATATTATGATTCTATAAGATGAATTAGTGGATGAGTTATTTATATGGGTGAACAAAATTGTAATCATGATTTTAAGTTATGGAGAATTTTTTTTAGATTATACCATAGTGAATAAATTGATAAGAATTCTGGTAGAAAAGTATGATGAAAAAAACATTGTCATATACTTGGATGATTTTACTATTAATAAACTAAAAAATATCTTGATAACCTGTGAGATAAGGATTGGTTCATCCTTGAATAATAAATTCAAAACTAAAAAATTTATAGAATTAAAATACTTAATAGTTTTAAAGAACATTTAATCTAAATGGTTTCATAAGGATAAATTAAAAATGAATATAGTTCCACGAATTTAAATGAGTTCATTTCATTTTTCAAAAAATATATATAGTATTATAAAGTTAAGTACAACGAAAAATTATACTTTAATTATTTTAATTATAAAAATAATAAACCTATTTTAGATAGTTTCCCAAATAGGTAATAAGAAGATAAATAAAATGATCAACCTAAAATATCATTTAATATAAACAATGTGGTAACTTCTCAAAGAGTAGGAAAATTATAAAAAATTAAATGAAAGTATAATCCATAAAAGAAAATAAATTTTTATTCAAAACATAATATTATATATTGTGATGGGTAAAGTAAATTTGAGGAATGGGACTAAGAGGTTAAAGGCCCTCGTGATTTTATAGAAATATCTAAATATTCCAAAGCATCCTTTATAAAATAATAAAAAATTAGAAAAGAGGATAGTGATTAAGAGACACTAAAATAGTTTTAATTGATTATTAAACTCATGTTTTACTTGATGTAAAAAAAGAACGCTTTAAAGGGATAATATAGCCTTGAAGAGGGCTAATGATTCACTGAAAAAAAATATTGATTATTCAAATTTTAAAGGGATAATTGATATGGAATTAATGTTTGTAAGAAATATGGGTGATATTAATTAAATTCTTTAAGTGAGAGACAATATTCTTGAAATAATTATTGAAAATTTTCTTTTTAATAATGAATAGGTGAAAGTACTTAAGGGAAAATCTTCTAAAGAAAAATACTCCTTAAAAAATCAGTTTGTGTTTAAACATTTTTTCAAAGAGATATAATAATCATTAAAATTAATGTAGTAGGTTTCTAATGTCACTAAAAAACTTTTAAATTTTAAAATGATACCATAAAAACTTATTATGGATATTAAATCTTGAAATATAATAAATAGAAGCATATATAAGAATTTAAATATAGTGATTTATTCACTAACCAAAGAATATATAACCATTATTAATTTAAGTTACTATAACAAAAATCAAAAAAAAAATAGTGAGGTGTAGATAAATATGTAATTTGAGGCTAATATTAAGTTAAAATTTCAATTTGGGGAGAATTTTACTTTATAAATTTTATGAAAATAAAAGAAGTTCAAATTTGAAGAAAAATATATCATCATATTTTGAAGAAGACTTTTCCAAACCAAGAATGTTTTGATTTAAATGAATATGTTTTTTTAAAGTTTTATGGTCATAAATAATTCATGTGTTCATACAACATTTCACTTACTATATAAAATATATTAAATTAATTGATGGGGGAAATCTAAGGATATAGGAGTCCAACCTGTCTAAGAGATAAAGTAATTTTTCATAATTATTTTTATTATCTTATGTAAATTTGTGTTAGGTGAGATAAATTTATAAATAATATTAAAATTTATCTCACTTTACTAAAAAATAATCTAAATTAAAATGGAAACTATTAACATCTCAATAAGATGAGTTATTATGAGTAACTATTGTTTATTTAGGTTTTATACAAATATTTCTAAGGATGGAAATCATGGCTCTTATACAATGGTTTTTTATCATACTTAATTAGAAATAAACATATATTGAAGGATATCATGGGTATTATAGAGGAGTTATTACTCTCAATAACAATGGTAATTTATATTTTAATGGATTTAGAAGAACCAAAATTTGTGATACTAAGTTTTGGATCCAATGGTATTCTCTTTATTGGTGGGTTGAGGAAAAATCTATTGAGGTTTTCTTAATTTTTGTAATAATGGGAATGAAATGATTTTTTAAAAGAACTATTGTGTCACTAAAAGTATTAAAGATGTAATGATCATCATAAAAGGATAAAAATATGTGTAAATTTATTTTAGATTTCCAATAATCAAAACACTTGTAATTTTTATGAATATAGTTATTTTAAATTAAATTAATTATTTTATGATTTTTAATTAATATAATGTTCTTTGGAATAGAACAATTTTCCATTTTTGTCAAAAAAGTAAAAAAATTAAAATAAGAATATATGTGAAACCTACCAAATCTGAATCCTGTAAGACTCAATTCTTGTGATTTTTCCGCAAAGGAAATATAGTGAACAAGAGTCATAAGATGGTAGAGGTAAAAATGAATAATACACTTAAATTGATTCACTAAAATGTTCTTATTTCAATGAGATTTAAATCAACCAATGATGATAATTATTTTATTACTTTTATTGGTTATTCTACTCATATGATTTATGTTTATTTTATATTGAGTAAATCACAAGATCTTGAAAGATTTTAAAATTTTATTTCATGCACTAAAAATAAAATAGAATGTGATATCAAAGTACTTTGGTTCAAAAATATATATGAATAAATTAATGAACACTTTAAGACATTTCTTGAGAATATTGGGATAACGAATGTATATATATCTCCTTACATGCCCATAAAAAATAAATTAGTAGGAAGGATAAAAAACTAATGTTTTTTTGACATGGGGAGGATCATGTAATCAAATCATGTAACTTCAGATTAAATTGGGATGAAAGAAACAAATATGGCTTCCAACATTCTCATTCAGGTCTTAATTCATCTAAATTTGACCAACATGACTGATGATATATAGTTTGGGAAGAATCCCAACTTGAAGTATTTAAATCTATTTCTTAGATATACACCTAGTGGAAGAAGTTTCCAATGTTAGAATAATAATTTAAAGAAGGTCATTGTTAATTATGATATAATAATCATAGAAAAATATGATACATAAAGAACACTATTTCTGAATGATAATGAGATTTAAGAAGCTTAAGGAGATCATTATAGATAGTAGGGGATAGATGTGGTTTTAGAAGTAGGTTTTCAATGTTATAAAGTTGATTCTAAAACATTCAATGTTGATGATGGACCAAATCAAAGTGGATATAAGTTTTCAAGACATGGAAAAAAAATATGGTCTCTAGAAATATTTTTGGAGATAGTATAAAGTCTGTTTAAACCTATAACATTTTCATAAATTTAAACCATACTAGATTGATTTCCTGGGTTAAAACAAGCATTCTAGTACTTAATAGTGTTATTTGGAGTTAATTATATTCTAAATTATTCATAAGTTTGTTATTTTATTTTTATTCTTTAATTCCTTTATATTTTTTGATAAAGGGAGATAATAGATTTGGGTCACCTTTTGTAAAGTGGGAGACACTTGTTTTACTTTGGGAGATGATGAAAGGGGATAAGAGAAAAGGGTTTTCCTTTTTGTGGTACACATGAGGTATTTGTAACTAAATTTTGGAAATGAGTTCACATTATTTTTATTATGATTATAAAAAATTAAAAGGGAGATTTTGAAGAGACCTTTGGAGATAAGTGAGGTTGAATATCCCTCATAAATTTACTTGAAAAGGGGGATCTAATATGACCATAATTGATACTTGTTCAATATACTATTTATATTTACACCAAGTTTTTTAAAACACTTAAAAATTATTTTATTAAATAGTATAGATAACTCTAAAATTAAAAACCTACTTTGAATAGTTTTATAAAAATATTATTCAAACGTTTTTAAAGTTTATTTCATGTTTTTTTATTTGCAGCATGCTTATGGATTAATGGAACTTCAATTACATATGTGTGATTTGGAAAGGAATGAATAATTTATGAGGAGACACAAACCACAATGTTGTTCTTTCCAAAACACATTGTGGTTAGTGTATTTTGAAATAGCCTATAAATAGTTGGCTAAAAATGACAATGGGACTTTCTATAGTCTTATGTGGTCATGAAATATGGCTATATAGAATAATAAAATTGTTAAGTAATTTACCAATAAATCTTGGTTTGGTTTGAAAATTCACATGGTTGATTTGGTCATGCTTTTAGAGAATTGGAAGATGGGTATTATAAACATGAGAACTCAAAATAGTATAGTTCAAATGAAACATGTTATGTTAAATCAAACATATCCATCATCATCATCATAGTTTAATGTTATTTGTTTTGGAAGTTTTATATGAGGAAAATATATCATGGTCACATACACCAAATCTTATTCAAAGTTAAAGACACAATAAAGGAAAGTATAAATAGTCACCAAGATCCACGGAAGATGGGATATTTATAGTTGTCGTCAACTTATCTATATTTGACAAGACACATTACATTGTGATAGAAACCCAACTCATCATTATTTTTCTATGTGTATTAAAATTATGTGTTTTTTTATAATGTGATCCTAATTTATTTTAGACATCCATATATTCCGAAGAATATTCTAGAGAGAACTCAATCATATTTGAAGAGAAAAATAAACATTTCTAATTGATCTAAATTTAGTGGAACTTGAAATGGATTTAAAAATATTGATCAACCTATTAACACTAATTTTGATCATTCTTATAATTATATTTTAGAACCATATTTTCTTTTATGTACTATGTTCCTTATTAATAATAAAATAAGGATGTGATCAGTGGGATCACAACCACCAAACACCAAGAATTATCCACTTGATAAAAATAATGAGTGAACCTTCTAAAAAATATATTATTTCATAAAAATTCTTTCTAATTAGATATATATCATCATCATAACTTGGTTTTGATGATTGATCATATGATTTAAATTATAAGTTAATGATTATTTAAAATGTTTTGTTTTTAGTGACCATTGATTCACAAGCCCCATTGGTCATATATATTTAACCTAATCCTAATAATACATTCAATAAAATTTCTTATTTAATTGTTAATGAATATAATACTAACCTAATAAATATGGATTATTAGGGATTCTCTAATGCCCCATTAACATCATTTTGATATCTATTTTAGGTTTTTCCTTTAGTTTAATAGATTGATATCTATGTTTGAGATGTGTTCTCATGGAGAAACATTATTTTAATAAGAATGTGAATGTCATAGAAATAAATATCTCTAATTTTGATTCATGAGTGTAATATAATGGGTTTAAATCACAATTTGTTTAATATGTATGGCTAAGAAATATAGGATAAATAATTATATATTTTAGAAATGGGAAAAGAATCATTTCATTGGAGGTAATAACATATTATATCAATATACATGGTGGATTAATTCTAAAATTGGAAAATTATTATTATACAATTTCTATAAATTGAAATTTAATTTCTATATATTATTTGTAAAAAAAACTTTTTTGTTCATATTTAAGAACAATATATGTTCCATATATATAAAATAAATGTTTTATGGCATTGGGAATATGGTGAATGGTTTATACATTATATATATGGATAATTTAATCTAAGACATTCAAGATAAAAAATTCAAGGTAGTTTATTCTAACACCACTTATTTATGTTATTATCTCCCTAGGGATACAAATCAGAAAAAAAATGTCATCATATTCATGGTTTTTTATAATCATTCAATTATAAATCATTTAATAAATTTGATATTTTTATTAATAAAATGAAAAAAATCACTTTTTATAGGAAAATATGAGAGGGATAATGGATTATTGGACCAAATCCATAGTGATGTATATAGACCAATGAGTACATACATAAGTGGTGTTCATAGGTATTTTATAGCCTTTATTGATGAATTCAATAGGTGTGGTTATGTGTTACTTATGAGGCATAATTTGAAACCATTGAAAATTTTAAAGAGTTCAAAATTAAAGTATAGAATCAACTAAAAAAGGGTATTAAGACGATTTTATAAATACTTGTTCCATGAATTTACTAACCACTATAGTGATTTTTAAATAGTTTTATAGCACACTTATCTTAGAATACTACAATGGAATGGTGTGTTTGTAAGGTGTAATTGTACCATGTTAGACATGGTTTGATAAATGATGATTTGGTGTGATCTTCCGATGTCATTAAAAAATATCCTCTAGAAAAAAATTCATTCATTCTAAATCAAATTACATCTAAAACAATTATAAATACATAATATGATATATATATACTAAAAGGCATATCTATTTTTTCTTTTATGATAATTTTTTTATAAATAATACTTACAATCAACCCAAATCAAAAAAGTTATTAGTTGTTTATTAACCCATGTAAACTTATGTTTATTTTATAAAAATCCAATTGAATGAAAACTATTATATCCCATACTGGTATTTCCCTTGAGATTTAATATATCACTTAAAGATTTAGGTGGAGGAAAATTGAACTTTGTAAAGTTCAAGATAAGTAAACAAGAATAGTTCCTAAGATGGAAAATTATTTAATTCCATAATAGGTTGTGGAATCTAAACAAACATAAGCTCTACAATATCCTAAAAGGTTGGGTAGGATTTGGAAAGGGCCTAAGAGATATAAATATTTAATAGCTAACTATGATAAAGTAAATTTTTTAGAATATGAACCTATTACCTGCTAATAGTTTTTTGATATTACTGTCTCTATAAAATGGTTAGATACTATGAAATTTGAGATGGAATCCATATACATGAACCAAGTTTGGAAGTTGGTGGATTCAATTGAAGTGGTGAGTCCCATAGGGTACATGTTAGTTTTATATTATAAAACTCACATAGATGGTAGATTTTCTGTTTATAAATATCTATTAGTGGTAAATGGGTATAAACAAATACATTTTATTAACTATGAAGAATATTTTTTACCTATAAATATGATAAAGTCCATTCAGTTATTATTTTTCATAGAAACTCATTATAAGTATGAGATACATGAAATGGATGTCAAAACAGTCTATATAATTTAAATTTTGTTTATAAAGTGTATATAGTACATCTCATAGGTTTTTAGGATCTAAATTATATTACTAAGGTTACAATAATACATTTAAGGATTAAAGTAATATTCTTAGAGTTGGAATATTTAGTTTGATGATATAGTCAAAGAGTTTGGTTTTATTATGAACATGGATGATTATAGTTTATTCAAATGGGTTAGTGGGGAGGTTATTTTATTATAGTGTTATGGTTGGAAGAAATGCTCTCACTACATGACATGGGTAAACCAACTTATATATTTTTATAAATATATATAGAGATTTATCTAATAGTCTTATTTAATTTGAGTTAAAAAACATAAATTAGTATAGTGTTGAGGTAGTTTCACATGGAAAACATAGATAATGGGTCTTTACCAGTCTTAAGGTAGTTTAAAACATTGTGTGCTTGCCTAGAAAAATCATATCATTTGAGAATAACTAAAATTTTTAAATCCAATATTCATGAGAGTATCAAGATTATATCAATGGGAATCATTTAAGTTACTGAGAAAAACTATGGATTTTTCTATTAGTATTTAGATGTGGGGAAGTGGTCATTCTAAAGGTTTGTCTTGATGATACCATTTAAATAGAAAATTATGATTCAAGATCTTAACTAACTTTCATTTTTTGATTCAACTATGTAAATATCAGTTAAATAATTCCAAATAACTAATCATGGAATACTTTAAAATAGAGTTGGAATACACAACAACATCAGATACTATTAAGGAAGTTTTTTTGATTAAAAATATCATCCCTAATCTTTGGGCGGTTTCTTTTATTCTGGTATAAATAAAGTTTTAATATAAAAAGTAAAGTATTTTCTCAGGTCAAGGAACCTTTGTATCACTAAAGGAAAAAACATCATTCATGAATACTATCTTATTCTAGGAATAATTGAAGGGTTGATGTAAAGATCTGTCAGGTGGCTAAAAAGGAGAATGTATAAAATCCATTGAATATTATCACAGTAAAATTATGAAGTTCATGTTAAGTATTTGAGTATTATATATGAGGGAGAATTATGTAATGGTTTTTTTCAATATTAATGTTTCATCATTTTATAATAAAGGATATATCTATTTATCATTTATTCATGGGTGGTGCATTTTTTAAATGAGAGTGGAATGATAAAACCCCCCATCAAATTATGACTTTGAGTTGTTCCAAATATATGGCCATTGTAGAGTATTGTGGGTAATGATGATATATTAAAATTAGTGTGAGTATAGTCTCATATGTGATACAAAGTAAACTTGGGAGATTATTAGTGTGACTTATTATCTATAATTAACTAAAAAAGTATATACCATGGAATTATATATATATGTGTGTGTGTGTGTGTGTGTGTGTGTGTATGTATGTATATATGTATGTATGTATGTATGTATGTATGTATGTATGTATGTATGTATGTATGTATGTATGTATATTATTATTGATATATATAAGAGGGTATAATTATAATAATCCCTATTACCTAAATTTATCAAGTTACCACACATGTGAACCTTTATACTTTTATAAATTTCTTACTCTATCATTGATATTGAGCTGGTCAGGGTTTATTAAGTATATAAATGATCATGTAGTGGGTCTTTGTTAATCAATATGGTATTTTCACACTTTTATGATAAGAAAAGCATTGGATTTTCAATTAAATTAGACTAAATAAATTCATATCCATTCTTAATTTAGTGTAATGAGATTTTTTTATCGATTTGAATGAATTAAATGTGATATATTCATTCAACTTGATCAGTATACTTTGGATAATCAAGATTGTATGAGTTAAACTATGCTAGATTGATATATTCCAAGTATAGTGGTTGCACTAAATTTCATGGATTAAAGTATTATATGAGTATTCATATAATTTATAGATATACATGAATTGGTAAACATAATCATATAGAAATATGATTAAGTTTAGTAGAGATCAAGCTAGAACATTTCTTATCTTTATTATCAATGACATATTTCTAAATGTCACTCTTTCTTTATAATTATGGATTAAGAAATTCATATTTTTTTCCAATGATACAAAGGCATATAATACCATATAATAGTTCATTAAATAAGGATTAATTGGGCTTATAATTATGGATTAGTAAGTTCATCATTGTTTCCAATACTACAAAGGCCCATAGCATTACACAATTGGTCATGGAATTGGGATTAATTTAGGTATAAGGTGGTTGTATAAAATTTGAGAGATTTTTTATGATAATCATATCCAAATTAATTTAGATGGATTCCAAAATATTTCTAAAGTTTTTCATAAATTTTGGGAATCTTTATTCTAAGTGAGTGATTTCTATATATATAAACTAAAGAATAAACCATGATATAGTGAAAGTCACCACTTCATGGTTTTTATTATATGTCATCTTGTTAATCATGAATAATATGTGATATCATTCATCCAATTATCATATAATGATTATCAAGTAATTTGAAAATATATTTCATCTTGTGATGACGTGTTGATGAATTTAATATCAAAGGATAACAATCACTTAATAAATGTTGTTCTCATTGTAAATTTTATAATAGAGAAAATCTAAACATTGGATTACTTAGTAGTGTAAAATATGTATAGATTATAAATTAACTCCATTATTTAATGAATAATTTCTATTTAAAGTTTGTTAAAGGGAATTATTTTGATATATAAGATTATTCTCAAACAAAATAATGCAATTTATCATTTTTCATCTCTCGTTAACTTATGGGTGTTACTACCATGTAATTATAATTGAAGATAGTCATACAATTTTTTTTTGTGATTCTATTTAGCTGGTGGATACCTATAAAGGTGACTACATCATTATAGTCACTAAGTGGTCAACATAAACCTCGTTGTTCAATCAAGAATGAAGATCAATAGTTAGGTATGAAAGAATTATTTTTTATTTCATTTTTTAACTTCCTATCTAGATCAATTTTATGGTTGGGTTTTGTGTTTTCTTATGTTTCATTTTATGTAAAGAGATTTTATACAAAACCTTTCACATAAGGGAGATTATTTTTTAAAAAACTCTTAAGACATTATGATTTTTTCTAAACAATTCATGGTATGTTTTATGAGAAATTAGTATTCTATAAATTGGTTTTAATTTTAGTTAATGGTTAGGTGGAACTAGTGTATATAGATTTTTAAATAACAATAAACCATTTAATTTAGAATATGGCGTTTTTATTAAGGCCGGAAAGAACCATGTTAGATTTATTTATCGAGGGTAACTTGAAATTGTAAGAACCCGGATCTTATTTTCAGGTATGTTTTTCCTTTTCTATAATTTTTGAGGAAAAAGGGAAATTTTGGAAATTTTCTATGTGAATGTCTTGTACTTTATGAGTACAGGTCGTGTACTACCTTGCCATAGGAGGTTGTGTTCTGGTCGTGTAGTAGCCACACACACAGCCGTGTGGGAGTGACTTGGAGGCCACCTAAAGCAGTGTATGGAAAGAGAGAGTACATGCCATGTACTTCAAAAGTACACGTCGTGTACTTTATTTTTTTCATTAAACTCATCGGGGTCAAGTATAATTGCTAGAACGCTCTTCTTTTAGGTCTCGTTCGACTGAGAGCTCCGTACGACTGCAGATCTTTGAAGAACCCCTGAGTGTGCATCCGTCCTCTGAATAAAACATCATCGGTTGCGTTGGAATCACATCGTTGAGTTCTCTCTTCTCCTAGAGTACCATCTTATGATTTCTCATCTCTCGTGAGATATCGTGGGTTGAAAGTTTTAGACTTTTTTGTAGATCTTCAATGTTATAAGGAGATTCAATCTTCTAGGTTCACTTATAGAGATCTCCTAACCCCAAGGTAGGTGGTTTGTGCCTTTCCTTTCAAATTCTTTGAGTATTATGTGCAAATTCCACCAATACCCTTAAACGGGGTATTGTGTGTTTACCATTTTACCCCTATTGATTGCCTACCATGTTATCATGTTTGCGTAGAGGTTATTTGGATATGAATAGGGTTGATTTCTATGATTTGGATATATTGCCCTTGCATGTTCTGTTTATAACCGTTTGGTCCTTTTAAGCCAGTTTGGCTGCCTTGCCTATTTTCCATGCTTGTTGATGTAGGATGGAGATTTTGTATTCTGACATGCTTGATATGATGTAGACTAGTTATCTAAGTAGTTATGTAGGTTTACTTTGTCTATATTTAACTACTATGCTTGTTGACCTACACAAGGTCGTGAGAACCTGGTGTGGTAGACTATAAAGGGAATTGATGGATTGAGCTTCCTTAGAGAGTGTTTGATAACTTTAGGCTATAAGGGGGATTGACTGAGTGAGCTTCCTCAGAGAGCCTAGGACCACTTGGAGATATAAGGGGAATTGATCGTGTGAGCTTCCTCAGAGAGTCCTAGACCTTGGGGTTATAAGGGGAATTGATCTTGTGAGCTTCCTCAGAGAGTCCTTGACTACCTCAGACTATAAGGGGAATTGACTGTATGAGCTTCCTTAGAGAGTCTTGTTTTACCTTTGACTATAAGGGGAATTGACTATGTGAGCTTTCTTAAAGAGTCTTTATAAATTATTATGACTGAACCATAGGGGTTAGGCTGAGTGAACTGCCCAGAGGGTTGCTTGTACTTCTTAGGTAAGAACAGAGGGGATGGTTATGAGTACTTCTCAGAGGGTTACATGTTTTGGGTTTAGCTTTTTGTTCATTGTTGCTTGATATTTGAAATTGTGGATTGTTTACTATTGAGCACTTTCCTGTTTATTTTTTCTGTACTTTTACCTACCATATATTCACTGACTATTAGGAACAGATCTTCGGGTGGTTGTCTACTAGGATTTAGTCTCACACCCTGTTTGGGTCATGATTTTGGGCCCAAATATATTATATTACTGCAGGTATATATAAGGTCAAGTGCCCTTCTACTTCAGGTACTTGACTTTTTGTGGAGATGAGGAGCATGGGACCAAGCTTAGGCTTGCGATGCTGAGGATCTGTTTAGATTTTTATTTTGTACTTTGGTTTAGCACTATTTGTATTTCCAGCATTGTGACTTGTTTGGCTACTTTCCTAGACATATGTATTATGCATCATTTTTTATATATATGTGCTTTAGTTTTTTATTATTCCAATCTTCTGTTGTTTAATGTCGTTGGATATTTACTTCTTCTGCTATTATTGGTTGTTTACTTCTGTTGTGTACTCTTCTAATGAGGGCACAGTTTCCCCACTATCACACCCAAGCCCTTGCTGCTAGTCGGCAGCCTCTGGCATGCGGGGAAATGTGCTTGAGGCCATGTGACCAACTGGGTATAGGGCACCTCTGGGTGGCTTCCGAAACCAAGACATTACAGAAATGATAACTATTAGGTGAACCATCATGTTAGGGAGAACCATAAGAAAGGATTATTTAACATAGATAAGAGTGAGGGAATAGTTCATGGAGGAATTATATGAATGTGATTAGGGATAAATGATTAAAAATAAACTCACTCTAGAGAGTGTATACTTGGTTATAATTTAGTGGATAAGGAATGGAATGTAATTTTTGGAAAACATGGTAAGGAGATCTTGATTTTTGGAATTGATAACAATTGGGGATAGTCAGGATGGTCAATTGATTTAATTTTGGTTTGAATTTTTTAGGGAAAAAATCATTATTGTTGAGAAATTATAACACCTCATGTTTTTTATATTTAAATTAAATTAAATTGAGAATTATGAATATAAAGATAAAATTTTCATATTTAGGTAGGTATGAGTTTATAGTTTACAAATGCTTAAAATTAACCCTTTTAAGGTTTTATTTGAATGCGTAGAAGTGTTTGGTGAAGTATAGTATGAATTAGAGTAAAATTTAAGGTTTGTGAAGTATTTTTGGGTGGTTCACACTTATAATCATGGGTATTATAATGTGTGGGAAATTTCACAAAACTCTATATAGTATTTGGTGAATTAAGCATTATTAGGTTCATGGTTTCCTTCTCAATCATTCTAACCATTCACTTGTTAAAATATCCCCTAAAACCTATATTTCAATAATAAACACATAATGTCATCCTATACCTTCATAAAATCATGGGAGACCTCCATTTTGGTTGATTTATTAGGGATTTTTGGATCTATATATTCCCCTATAATCTTTTGGATCAAGTGTAAATCCCTCTTCTTTCATTCCTTCTATTTTATATCCTTGTTTTTTCATTATTGAGTTCTTTTCTCTACTTCTATGGATTGTATTTGATATTTTCATCAAGGTAAGGTGAAAACCCTCCTAACCAAGGTCTTTGAATCAATGAATATTGATAATCCTTCTAATATGATTTTTCATCTAATTTCTTAATAAATTGGTTTGATTATACCGTTGATTAGAATTTTATCAACTTTTTCTATCTTGGTTTGATTCCTCAAATTAGGTGTTCCCAAAATTTGGGTATTTTTGTGGTAATTGATCTTGTGTGACTTTCATAATTGCTAAAATGTTAGTTATTGGATTATGGTAATGTATGGAGGTACATTACCTCACCTTTCTTTATTTTTTTATTATAAATGTTGATGAATGAGCTATGTCTACTAAATTTACTTATGGTTTTGTATATTATTATTGATTTTATTATGAATAGTTTTATTCATTGAGAGTATCATTGATTTTTATTGAGTGATAAATGTTTTTAAGATACAATAAAATGGGAAAATATTTTATTAATTTAAAATTTACCAAATCAGGATATAGATTGGGTTGAATGGTTTGTTTAGTAGTCACCTAATTGTACAAGCATTGATGGTCCACTTTACATGTTAGTGTGATGGTTAATTTTTGAGGAATGATAATTTGTGATTATAAAATATTTATTCTGAAATCATAAAATGGTAAAGTGATTTATATTTCTTTGAAATATGGTTTTTACTAAGACTTAGTAATTCAAAATAATTTTTTATGTTTGAATTAGATTTTAATTAAAATGTGTATTTTGATTTTAATTTTTTAATTAGTTTTTTTATTTTAATTAAAATATATTTTATCATGAATTATGATAAACATTTAATTTTTTTAAATAAGGTGTGAATAGGTGATGATTTTTAAGGAAGTTATTTAGTATAATTTATCTTTTTGATTTATAAAAATAGGGTATTGTTTTAAAGGTGATAACCATTTAATCTTTGTTTTTTTAAAGGAAATGAATGGGATTTTTCAAGTGGATTCGCTTTGATTATTATTATTTTTGCTTTAGATAACTTTTGGGTTATATTTGGGTTTTGTTGAATTCAAACCTTTTGGATTGTATCATTATGGGTTTTGGTATGAGGGTGACTTGCCCTATTCTTAGAATTTGATTCTTAATCTTGTGTCATCTAATTGATTAACACTCATTTTATTTTAAATAAATTTATTTAGTATCATTATTTCCTTGGGAGGTTTTCTGTATGAATATTATTTTTTTCATTAAAAAGTTAAACATAGTGAATTATTTCTTAATAGAATGTTATATTGACAAACAAACTATATCATTGATCCCTGAATGGGATTTTTACCCTAGGATTTTATTTTCAAAATTTTTAAGTGACGTTAAACCATTACATGATAGTAGTGAAACATTTTTATAGAATTTTAAAAATCAAGGATATAATTTTTCTATTATTATTATAACCTAGATCACTCTATATTTATTTATCATTTAAAGGGAGAAAGGGTTTATAGGATAAGTATATTACCATGGAGTCTCACTAGAGAATGAAGGATCTAAATCAGAGATCCAAGAATCACCAAAAAAATGTATGAACCTTTTTTATTCAATTTCATGCATTTTTTTATGCCTTTGGACCTATATATTCTCATTTAATGTCTTAAACTATGAATTTATTTTTCAAAATCTATTATGTTATTTAATAAGTTAAAAACAATTAATGGAACTTTTTTGGTCAAAATATAACAAATATATTTTGAGAAAATCTATAGAAAAGTTTGAGTTTTCAAAACATCTATATATATTTTTAAGGCATAATCCCTATAATAACAAAACAATATTCACATTTGTTATTATCTATATATTAATTAATATAACAATTTATATTTTGTTAAATTTGTATGTGAATTTTTAGTGATATAATAGAAAGGATTTTTTATATCATTTTTTATAATTTCAAGATCTATTGAGATTTATTAATAATTAGTATACAACACACACACCCATATATGGATATTAACAATAATAATACAATGGTACTTGTTTTAATTTAATCTAATAAAAGGTTTGGGGTTTATTTTAGAAGGAATTTTTTAAAATTTTCTGATTCTCTCTATATTTTAATCCCCTTGATAATTTTTTCATAAGATAATTTTTTTTGTGATCTTATAGATGAGATAAAGATAATCTAAAATATTGGAGGAAAATGGACACTCTCTCTAAATCTATTTAGAAAACCACTACAGGCACTGATAGGTGATGGTGGTAGCAATTGGTATAGTGACAAGAGGCAATAAGGATATGGTTCATTCAATTTTTCCGTGGACATCTAGGATTGGGCCACATGTTACCCAATTGTGGTGGATGTGTGCTTCCAATATACACAGTAGTGGGACCATATGTAGTCATTCGATCATTTGATATGATGATGTAGGCATCACAACCTCACCCATATCCACCCAATATGTGGTAATATTGTGGAGTGTATAAAACCATCTGATCTAAATGATTGGATAGATTACCATGTGGCCAAATTGGCCACACAAGTGTGGAACCTCTACTAATGGGATATATATGATTGTATTGATCAAACGACATCCTGCATGGCTACATCATCCACTACGTTCATCCAATTCATGATTAGATTGCCATACCTTGTCCACATTTCTAGAAAAGTACAACACAGAGAGGAGCCATCGAGATGGAATGTATGGATTCCATGTGGAAACCCCTTACTATAAAGAACTCCATATTCCATGTGGGGGTGAATGCCTGAGATATTTTTTGCCCTAAAAATTCTATTGGGCTCCTCTTGATGCCCTGGACCAAATAACACCAAATTTGGGTGGATTTGGTGATTTTTTATGGGTTAATTAATAAAAATATGATTGACTTGATGTGAAAATTGTAATAATTAAATATAATAATTAAAATTTTTAAAATAATTTGGTTGGTCAATTTTTATTTTTAGTCAAAAAGTATTAATTTAATGAGTTATAAGAACTCAAAATAATTTGAATTATGGAATCAAAATGTCTAATTTCTTAGTTGGTTGGGATGAATATTATTAAAATTAAATAATTGTAATATTTTATGAGATATTATGGGAACTAAGTGAGTAGATTGAGTTAAAATTTTAAGTGAATTACTTATACATGGTAGGTGGTGATTGATCTACTTTTTAGACCCAGTGATTGTGATAATTGGTTCATAGAAAGAAGAGGAAATCATTTAAATATATATGGATACTATTAAATTCATTATAAAATAATTAATTTAAAATTTGGTTTAAAGTTTATGGTTTTGAGTTGAATGATAAACTAGGGGGAAAGGGTTATTATTATTATTAAATATAATAAATATGACTATCACAAGATCCATGATAATAGCAAGTGAATTATGACTAATTTAAGTCATCTTCTTCAATGTAAGTAATACTTAAGATAACTGATGATAAAATTAAAATTTTTGTCAAGGTTAGAACTATAAATAGTTAATTGGATGTTATAAATGTGATATTTTATATTAATACATGGAATTAAATTTCTTGTGACTAAAAATTTTGGATAGAGAAGTTGAATAATAAAGGTTGTTGGTGATGGAAAGTGTTAAATGATATTAAATTAGATGAAGTTATTACATCAAAGGTAATAAGTTATTTCATATGATGATAAGACACTATAATGAAAGGATGATAAGTCCTTGATTAATTCCATAATTAATTTATAGAGATCAAAGAATAGTTATATGTTTTTTAAAGTGTAATGTGGTGGAAAAATCATATAACTTGGTATTGACTGGGGAACATGTAAGAAGCTCCATGAGTTAATTCTAATATCATGAACCTGACTAAAAATGAAGGAGGGGTATAAATTTTTTATATGATGTGTCTAGGTGAATAATTAAATAACTAGCATTTTATATTATTTAAATATCATTCACTTTCTATAATCTTTGAAATTAGGAATATATTGACTTTGGTGTAGTAGTTAGATTGCAACATAGAAATTATTTTGTGATTAATAGTAAGATACTTGATTGTGATTGATTATATATACTAATTCTCATTGATATATGATTCATCTTGAGTAAAATGTACTTTGATGGAGATGGTATACAAATATAGAGATAGGTAATCCCTCCAACATCTTTAATGTGTGATAGGTGGAGATGTGTAGTTCCTATAGCTTCCTGGATACAAGAACATTAAATATGGTAATTCACTTGAGTGGTTTCACTCCTTTATGACACCCCCATGTCATTTTTATGGATGAAATTTTCTATTGATTGTTTTTTATACTTATATTTATACACTACTTGTTTTCATTTGTTATTTTTGTATATTTTGGAGTTTGGGTGGGAAATATGCATTTTTTTCAAGACCTTGAGGAAGTGTTGTGTCATGGACATAGGTGATGCACCATAGATTCTTTAGGGGTCCAAAAATCCCAGCTCTACCATATTTATACCCTCCACATCGCATCCCATAGGGACATGACATAACGATACAGGGAAGGGGGCACCATTTTGCAACCCTAAAGGTTTCATTATAGAGGGAAATTGTAGAGATATTGTCTCTATATCTATTTGGGACCTCTTAAATCATATCCTAGGGTGATATTATATATAAGGCTTAATGTAGGTGGCTCCACATAAAGTTCATCAAGAACACACCATTGAATCTACTATAAAGATTTTTTAAATAACTATACATTACCACATTACTCTTGTTAAATTATAAAATTATCCTTACATCTTTTCATCTCGTTCACGTGACATTAAAATAAAAGTCAATCCTAATTACTTTATTCTTGCTCATATGGTTTTTATTCTTTCATTTACTTGAAATTTTTTAAGTTTAGACATGGTTTTGCTTAGATCCTCTCTTTTCTTATCTTGCATACATTTTCTCTTCTTTGGTTCCATTATTTTTATGATTTAGATGCCTAAGGGGGTGAAACTAGGGTTAAGAGTGTGGTATTTAATGTAATTCATTGGTGTATTAGGATCATGAGGATCCCTTCTTCTTATATCTTATGGTTTTAAGTAAATATTACTCTAATTTGGATAAAAGTGTCTCTATACAACCCATTGTTACTTTGGAATAACCATAGTTTGTGGGTTACCTTTGGATTAAATTGGTTGATTATGTTTAATTTTAGTTGTTTAGGGTTTTTTATTTTTATTTTATATATGATTATTAGTGTGTGTTGGAACAAATGGTTGTTTCACTTTTTTTTCTTGTAAAACCTATTTTTATGCACTACAAATTTTTAATAAATTTTTACAAAGTGGTTTTAACTTAAAAAATATTTAAAAAATATGATTTAGAAAATAAATTGATTTGGGTTTATATTTTTTTGAATGGGTAATATTGATTATGTGATTAAAGGAATTAATGTTCTTATTGTCTTGAGATATTTATACAGTGTGACACATAGGAGACCTTGGGTTTATATAGGTGACATGGATGGGTGATTCCCTATCATAGACTGTGTGTTGGCTAAGAAATGTAGACTAAGTAGATTGAGAGTTAAAGGGATGGATAATTTAGACCTAGTAAGATTGTGTGATATCCTAGAATTTTTAGTTTCATGTATGTTGTCTAGTGTTCCTTGAGTGATTCCTAGTTACCTTTTGGAATAATCTAGATCCCATTTACCCATTATCCTAGATCCATAATTGAAAACAAATTACTTAAAAATGTATTTGATATATATATATGATTGAAAAATCTTCCACACATTTACAATCCAAGGAGGTTTTAATTTAGAGTTTTAGAGAATTAGGACAAATCACTAACTAATAAATATCAATTCTTATCACTAAATGTACACTTTTTCTATACTATATAGACATATAATTAATCATTATTGAGTCTTAAATATCAATCATAAATTCTCCATATAATATGATCTATTATGCTTAGAATAATTAATACTTTTTTCATAATCTAGGGGAAAGGAAACATAATAAGATGGGTGAGATCAATTTATCAATATGGGTAAACATAATAATAAATCATAACATGATAAAAATGAGGTATAACATGATATCATAATGATAATAATCATAATCTTGAGAGAATGGGAAAAATATGATATCACAAAGTCAAGGATTAAACAATGATCATAACATAAGAGCATGGAATTATAGGAATGTGGAAACAACATAAACATGACATAATAAGAATAAATCAAGTCTCCCTTCCATTTTAACATAAAAACGTTTTCTAGGATTACTACCCACTACCATATTTTCTAGGCTCACTACCCACGCACCATGATATCTCAGGTGATGGAAACATTACTCAATGCATTAGAGGGATATATAATTTTGATCCCACCCATCACAAAATTAAAATCATACATTTGAGTTCCACATGATTTAAATCAACATATCATAAAAACCCAAGGAATTAAAATGGGTTTTATATCCTTTTTAATTTATTCCCTACAGAAGTAATCATGATTTTATTAATAAACATGGCGTGAAAAACCCATGGAAAATAAATCGTTATCCAATGACTTTAAGCATAATTCTAGGTAAATAACACACAAAATATATGAATATTCATATGTTATTTACACCATATAGTAAATTGATAAACTATTTAGATAAAAAAAAATCTCAAATAAATTGATGTATTGGGAATCTAAGTGAACGCCCTTCAATCTAGTAATAGAATATAGGGAATTCATAGAGTAAAATCATTGGAAGTCAATCATTCCAATAAAATTGTATGATTAGGAAAGAAAAAATAATTTATGTATTATAACATAGATGTAAAATTATATTTCATTATCCATATAGATAAATAATGTGGAAGGTATCATTTAAAGAATCATCTAGATCAAGCATATGACATAGATGAAGAACACTATTACAAACATTAGGAAAATTTCTTTGAAAGTAATAATTTCCCTTGTCCTTTGAAAAAATTTAAAAAATAAATATTTTATGAAACCGTGAGAATAGTAATTTTCTTATTTGAAAACTTTTAATCATATATAGTGAGTCTATTAGAAAATTACAAAATTGATAGTAATATACATTCACGGAGAAACATGTGAAACATATTCCTTCAATAGAAAATGAACCATGTGAAGAGTGATAAAAATATTTTATTTAAAAATATTTTTAGATCGATTAAAATTAGTTTAAAATAACCTTAAATAATTTAAGAATGAATTTTAGAACATTTTAAAACATTACTTTAGAAGAAAACATTTTTTGAAAACTAATCATGCAGAAAATATTTAAAGTCCATTAAAACCTTTTAGTAAAACCCACATCTTAAAATTGATGATAAAACATTAAATTTATAATAGGTTAAAATAATTATAAATTTCACTTGAAATATTATATAAAATAATTTCGATATTTAAAACATAGATATGGAAGAAAATGTGGCATGTACTTAGGTTGGGGACCATTCCTTTCAGTGATGCATTTTGAAAGAGAAAATATCCCCACAAAGAGAAATTTTTTAATTAAAGGTATTAATTAACTTATAGATAAATTAAATTAGACATATTTAAAATTAAATAGTATGAGAAAGGTGACTTTTAAGATCAATTTCAATAACAAAATTCAATAATAATGGAAAAAGAACTTGATTCGATACCTGAGTAATATTTTTAACCAAAACCATTGAAGGAGAAATATCATTAAAATATACCAAAATACCATAAATAAAATATATTTCATGATAACTTAATAATTTATAATCATATAAAAGATAAAATTTTAAATTGGTTCATAAATTAAAACATGCCTCGATAAATGGAGTTTGAGAAGAAAATATTTTACCTTTTTTCCCCGTTTAGTTGATCACTCTATGAATTCCTATAAAAAAATATAACTATATTAATAATATACTTAAAAAATTATTAATATATATATATATCCCTTATATATACTTAATTTATAATTATTTAATATGAATATAGTGGTTCATTATATCTTATTTTAAACATTGGGTGTTAACACTTTTAACTATCTTTCACATACTTTGTAATGTTAATGATGATCCTTGATCTTAAATATCAAGTTAATAATTCCTAGATTACCCATGGTTATTTAATATATATCCCATTATTATTTATAATGTCCCGGTTTTATCTCATGAGAGTTTTAATTAAGACTCTTGAAGATGATATTCGAGATAAAATTGTTTTGGTATTTTTTAATGAAAATAGATGATATATTATTAACATATTTACATATTAATATTACACCTACATAAACATTAAAAAATATTTAATATGTTATTATTACATTTAATTAATAGTATATAACATTCATTAATGTAATGAACCAACCCAAGATACCATCTAAACCGATACTCGAAACAATTCGCCACTAACCAAAAGAACATCCCTGATCTCAATGGGCTAAAGACAAGCACCTGGGAATAAACCAATAACCATTGGGAATGATTTCACCATCAAAAGATTTATAATATGAAATTAAAATGTGGAAACATCATCAGATATATAAATCAATACATACATATCAATTTAAAAAGAGACACTAAGAAAACTAAATGTGAAACATAACAAAAAAAATTTGCCTCGCGGTGGTCCACGACCACCCACCATGTCTCAATTCACCCACAATTGTAACCCTGACTCAAAAAAATAGAGGAAGGAGAGAGCATGAAAAAATTATATAAGATAAAAAGAGCTGAAAACACAAAAAGGTACAAGTAGGGTGTGAGCTAAAAATCTGGTAAGATTTTGCCAAATATTTTATGTAGTTACTTCATAAGGTAATTCAAATTTTCTAAAAGAATAGTACAAATAAGAGAGAAAGATTATTAGTTTAAAAAAAGAGTTTTAAACATTTGAAAATAATTTATCAAACTAAACTTGTAAAACATTCCATTTCACCATTTAAAAAACTAATCATTTTCTTAAAAATATTTGAAAATCATTTCACAAGATAAAGTTAGATAATCAAGAAATGATGAGAATATGCACTTGCTATGTAAATACAAACAAGATTTAATAAAATAGAGTCATGGTGAATAAAAATAATAAATGAAGTAGGCAAAGCAACTTTGGTTACAAATAGTGACAACAAATGCTATCATGTATCGAGATCATGTATATGGATTTCATGGGTACAACCTAGGTAAAATAGTGGGTACAAATAAGAATAGACAATCAAATGACTAATTTTTGGGCTTACATATAGTCTCATGGGTCTAAAGAAAACCAATTCCACACACACATACTTTCCTAGTGGCACATCCATATCTTGAACCATTCATGTTCTCCAAGGATCCACTAGAAGGGTGTGAGGCCACTAGAAAATTGTATATCTATTTCATACCATTTAACTATCTAGTTCCCATGCCTAATAAAATAAGGGGTGATATAAACAAGTTATTAGGATCACACGGGGATCCTTAATGAAACATATTACTCTCACACCTAAAAATATCTCAAATTAAATAATTTTTTTTTCAACCCCCACAACAAAGGGAAGTGTAAGAATTAAAAAAGTTATAATTAATAGATTATAATATGGGAGAATTATCATAAAGTTCCAACCAAGCCATCAAGATTCATCAATTTCAATTTAAAACCTTCTATACAATTCAATATTCAAAAGGGTAATAATTCTCACTTCCTTTCACAATTAATCATAAAACTTTCAAACAGGAATTTAAAATGATCATTTATTTCAAAGCATACATACTTAATTTAAAAGAAGTATTTTAATTATTAAAGGACTGAATACATTTAAAAATGTGGTTTTATACCCTCTATTAATGAAGATAAATCATTTATTTCAAATAAACGAAGAACACCAATTAAAAACAAAGGGTAAAATCATTGAAATGGGGATCTTTTCCATTTAATAAATTAAATCATTTTAAACTATTTAGAAAACATAAAATAGTTCAATTAATTTAATTAAAATCAAGGAAGTTCATTTAATAAATTAAAACTTGGGCTAAATCCATTAATTTCACCAAATCTTCCTTTAAAAGTTTTTCGAAAATAAATCCAAACAAACATGGAATTTTAACAATTCATAAGAAAGTTATAAATATCAAGATTATAGACATTAAATTAATTCCAAAATCAATTTAAAGAGAATAGGGTCAAAGAAACTTTTATGAGGAATTAAATGAATAAATTTCATAGAACATGGGTTAGAAATTAGGAAACATGTATCAATAAATTATCAAGAAATAATTAATCAAAAAATCAAGGAAAATTATATAAAAACCTAATTGGAATATTTGGAATCAAACCACAATATATCTAATATGTGTTTCCTCTAATAGATATCAACAAATCTTTGAAGATTCATCTCGAAAGAAGAGGGAAGAGATCCCAAATCTACAATTCCACATAAATCAACCAAGATCCCAAAAAAACACATGGATATGATAACCTTTAGAAGGAAGGGATCAATAGAAGAAGGTGTATCAAAGATTAATAAGAAAATAACTCACTAAAA
The DNA here is from genome assembly GCA_963277665.1 of Viscum album. NCBI lineage: Eukaryota > Viridiplantae > Streptophyta > Magnoliopsida > Santalales > Viscaceae > Viscum > Viscum album. Next base: position 1,046,585,513 of record OY728139.1, read on the forward strand.
GAGAATATCACTACCTTTATTGGTCCTTCGATCCACCAAAAAATGGGGTTAGGAAAGAGAAAATGCCTCAGTAGGGCTCCCAAAACCCTAAGAATTCTATTAATGTTGAGTTGGATGAGTTTAGGGTTAATTATGGGGGTTTAGGAATTTAATTAGAATTTTTGTAACTTTAATTACTATTTTAATGGTTTCTTAGGCCAAGTTTCATGCTTAGTACTAACCATGTGAAAACTGTTCAACCCCTTTTACCCAGGTGTAAGAACCCAGTTCTTCCTTTAAGGTACAGATATTTCCTTTTTGGTTTATACTTAAGAAAAGGGAGAAAAGAGGTTCAGGGGCTAGCTTTAGGCCTATTTCATGATGTGGCTGGGAACTACACGTATTTTAATTACATGTACATGTTGTGTATAGAAGGCTACACACCATGTAATCTTGGTACATGACCATGTAATGGTCTGGTCAGAATTTGTACAAACACAGCATATAGTATCAAGTACATTCTGTGTACTTTTTTTAATTGTTAAGTCGGTAGGTAGTGGCCTTTTTCCAAATGGAAAAAATGACTCACTTTTGACATACGCTGCACCCATAAAATCCAAATGAGTTTTTTGCTCTCGATTCGTCATTCGATCTATGATTCAAACGCCATCAGATCCATTAGATTCCCCTCAAGGAGATCTTGATTCCTATTGGGTATTTATTCCTGATTTATTTTCTTGATATAGTTATTTGTGGTCTATTTTTTATACCCATTTTTTAGATCTACTATATTCTAGGTTGAATCAAAGATCGACGCTGGATGAGTAGAGTCATACGAGTATGTTGTAGGTGGTCTTGTTCCTTTCATGAATTTTCATGTTTCTTATAAGTACTAGAGTGTTGCTCACCAATGTATAGGGTGTAACCTTGAATGGAATTGACTCATGTTATTGCCTAATTTTTATTAGGTAATTGATTAATTGATCTAAATCACGATTGAGATCATTTGACTTGATTAAGGGCCACCTCGTTGGTGCGTTCTCCCTTGAATGACTGACATTTATCCATTTGGACTAGGATCAATATGGACATTACGTTAATTTCCTTTTTAGGTTAATTAAAATGGAAGTGTAAATTTAATTATTTTCCCACATGAGTTATTATGTTGTTAACTATGTTATAGTGTAAGTTATATGTGTTGTCTTTATGCTAAAATTATTATACACGGATACTGGCCCTGATACATGATGAAATTATTATATACTAGGTTTTGACCCTGGAACATGATGGAATATATATGGACCATGTTTTGACTTGACTACTGAAATGCTTATATAGTTGGTTTTGATCCAGTTTGGTGTTATGTTATACCATAGTTATATAGTTTGGGTTAAACACGCCAGGAGTGATACTTGATTTCCACATTAGGATTTCAAGACCGGACTTAGTTAAAAATTGAATAATGAAATAAAATTACAAATTGAAATGTCTTCCAAGACAAAGCATAAGCTTGGATTCAATTTTTAATCATACTCGATTAATTTGGCTTCTGAGACATCTGATGTGACTAATTTTTAGTACTTACCATTTAGTTTCTTTTAATATTATATAATTCATGTTATATATATATATATATATATTCTATAACATATCAGTATATATATTTGGTAGTTTCCTACTAGGATTTAGTCTCACACCCTGTTTGGGTTATGCTTTTGGGGCCAAACAAATTATATGATTGCAGGTGTTGATTATGGAAAGTGCCCTGCAACTAGTACTTGTTGTTCTGCTTAGGATTCGGAGAGCATGGGACTGATCTGAGGCTTGTGATGCTTCCTAGTATCTTTTGGTTCTTTTTTAATTTTGATACATATATTTTTTATTATTGTAGTGTACTTTTTTGGCTGCTTTCCTAGAACATGTAACATGTTGCATCATCTTTTGTATTGAATGATGCTTGGTTATTTATCTTATCAGTCTTCCACTATTTATTTTAGTTGTATGATGTTTATTAGTTCTGATATTATATATTATTATTCCATTGTGTTACAATCTGCCAATGAGGGCATAGTTTCCCCACTATGACATCCTAGGCCCTCGCTGCTAGTCGGAAACCTTTGAAATTTTGGTAAATACGCTTGAGTCCATGTGGACAACTGAGTACGGGGAACCAGTTGAGTGTCACTCTGATCTAGGACATTAAAAAGTGGTATTATAGGGTTTTTTCTGGTTTTCATTATTTTTTGGTGATAATAGAAAGAGTTGAAAATACAAGGCATTTGGTACTAAACTATTCCTAGGAGTAGCTACCCCATGTATAGGGTAAAGTCATATTACCTCGAATGAAATTATAAATTTTGGATTTTGAGATATTACAGTTGATTTGATTTCACCATTGGGTGAAACACTTGTTTTTTGATGTTATTATTGACATCATTATGGTTCTATTTTGTTGAAACCTAATAAGATGAGGGTATTACACCTCATGCATCATATATGAACTTGTTAGAAATCATAGGTCGTGAATTCTTTCCAAGTCATTTAGAGATAATTGTTGATTGTATGTTTTTTAGGTACGGTGATAAATATTCATGTTGTTATGATAGGTGTATTCGTACATGTTATGGTTGAATTGGATAGATGCTAAAATTTGGTCCTTAAAGAGTATATGCCCTCTTAGATCAGAATTTGGTGGATCATGTTTCAGCCATGGGATATATTTTTTTGTTATTATGTGCTATATTTGATGACAAAATTTTATTAGCGGGGATTATGGTCCCCCATGGGTTGTAATTTGGAACACTGTTTCTTTACTTTTCAAAAATAGGGATTTCAGGGATGTTGGAGAGGCTTATTGTCTGGAAAACTAAACAACATGGCATATGGGTTCATGAACACACATCATGAGTTCTTCTATTCATGAAGAAAAGAAATTTTTAAGTATATGTCGTGTACTCTGAGTACATGTCGTGTGGTTTTTGACCATGTGTTCGGCCATGTGAAAGAAAAAACATGTTGTTAAGTCTTGATTATAACATTCCTTGTACCTTATGTACACCTCATTTAGTTTTACATAGGAAGACTTGTGTGGATCTGGCCATGTACAAGTACATGGTCAGGAGGAAAGACTTGAGTACACACCATGTGTCAACCTAACACGTCGTGTACATAGGATGTTTTCACAACCAATGCCGGTGGACTTACACACCCATGTGAGAGTTTAAGGGGAAACACTATGTTTAAATTCTACATGTTGTGTACCTAAATTCTATAAACTTTTAAGACTTTTCTTCTTCTATTTATTTCTTGCACCCTTGAACTGTGTACCTTGATGAATACGCTTGTACTGAGGTGTATATGTTAAACCTTGAAGAGTAATTACACCATGAAAACCTTCAGTAGTATTCCAGGATGGTGGCAATGAGCATACCCCATAGGTGGTAGGCCACATGCTACCATTGGATCCTCCAGTCATGTCAGCTGAGGCACCAGCGGTTTCTCTGAATGCTGATGTTGATACACAGTTTCGCGGCAGCTTCGTACGCTTTATGAAAAATCTCTAGGGAGCACCTCAGACTGCCACTTCTATGGCTAAGATTACTAGAGTATTCCCACATCAACATCCTCCCACATTTTCTAGGGGTGGGAGACCACAGGATATAGAGTTATGGATAGAGGCCATGTTATCTATCTTTGATCATCTAGAGATGCCTCCTGAATGAAGGGTCAACCTTGTGACTTATATGTTGCGTGATTCCAATAAGAGGTGGTGGGATGTGGTTACTCAGATGAGGAATCATCAAGATATACCTTGGTAATACTTCCAAAGAGTCTTATATGATTATTTCTATCCTGAGACATTGAGGGATGACAAATATTGGAAGTTCATACATCTGGAGTAGGGTGATCTATCATTTATGGATTACTCAGCTAGTTTTACTAAACTCTATCACTTCAAACCTATTTTGATGGGTGACAATCTTTCATAGGCTAGGAAATTTGAGGATGGTCTCAGGTATGACATCTAATTGTAGGTGGATAAATTTTATTTGACTACTATATCTAAAATAGTGAACTAGGCTCTAATTATTGAGAAGGATCATAGGGAATCTATAGGTGCGATCCAGGGAAGTTCAGTACCAAGATCTAGTACTGTCTAAATTGGTAGAAGAAAGTGTTTTCTAGAGCTTACTTACAGTGAACCTAGTAGTCAGAACGTTTCTTCATGTATTCAGGCGAGGTGCTACAAATGCGAAAAAGTTGGGCCCATGAAACCTTATTTCCCGATGTGCCTAGTGTAATGACGAGCTTGCAGAAAGATGGGTCATCCACAATGTTTCTATAATATGTTTCCACCGAAGGCTTATGAGAGAGGATCGGCACAGACTCCATGTTCCGGTGTAGGGCCAGCAGCATCTCACCAGTCGGTGAACTGGAATATGTCAGGCCATTCAGGCTGATGTAGTGGTTGTGTTCATGGTAACCAGAACCCAAGTTTTTATAGACAGTAGATTGGATCAGCTCAAGGAATCCAGGTTGTGTCATAGGGCCGCAATACAAGCCAGGCTTTCTCAGTATGAAATACCCAGTAGGAGCAGGATCCCATACCTTCTACTGTCAGAGGTAATATTCTAGTCACCTTTGTTTTAGCTTCTTCACTTTTTGATACAGGGGATTCACATAGTTTCATATTTGTGTCTTTTGTGAAGATCCTTGGGCTCTGTGCTTTCACTTCTAATGACGTTATGAAAATAGACACTCTGTTATATATTAGAAAAGTATGTGTGTGACTGTGCAAGGAGTGCCCCCTTGAGATATGTGGACATCACTTCATTTGGGATCTCTATTTACTAGATATGACATGCTTTGATGTCATCATTAGAATGGATTGGCTAGTGTACTTTCAGGCCTTTTTGAATTTTTATCACCGTAAAGTGAGTTTTACGTCACCAAATGGAATATTGTTTCTACACAAGGGTGAATGGGATGTCCAGGTGATCCGAGATGGACTCGGGCATCATGGGTTGAGTGGGATAATAGCACAGATTTCCAGTTTATATTTGGATGACTAGGGGACACATAAGATGGACTTTTCAACAGTGCTTGATCATTTCAAGGACGTCTTCTCAAACAACTTTTTAGGTTTACCTCTAGTAAGAGAGGTAGATTTATCTATCAAGATAGTACCAGAAGCTGCATTGGTATCCATTCCTCCTTATAGAATGCCAACGACGGAGTTGCAAGAGCTCAAGAGGCAACAATAGGATTTGGAGGTAAACAATTTTATCCAACCCAGTACTTATCCATGGGGTTGGCTGGTCCTTTTTCAAAAAAGGTGGATGGTACTCTTAGGATATGCATGGATTATCAAAAATTGAACTAGTTAATTATAAATACCCTTTATCTTCTTCTGTGAATATATGATCTCTTAGATCAACACCAAGGATCTTGGGTATTCTCAAATATTTATCTGAGATTTGGTTATCATCATGTGTGTGTGTTAGATCATTAGACAAACCTTGCATAGCTTTTTGAAGCAGATATAGTTTTTACGAGTATTTGGTTTTGTTGTTTGGTCTCATGAACACTCTATCATTCTTCATGGTACTGATGAACCAAGTGTTCCATTCCTATCTTTATTCTTTTGTTGTGGTTTTAATGGATGATATCTTAGTATATTCTCATAATCGACATGACCATCCCACACATCTTGATATTGTTTTGAGTACACTGAGAGATCATCAGTTATATGTTAACCTCTCAAAGTGCTGCTTCTATATGGATTAGATTCAATTCCTGGGTCATATCATCTCAGATACAGGAGTATCAGTGGACCTAGAGAATGTGATAGTAGTAGTTACTTGGGAACATCCCAAGAACTTATTTGAGGTGCGGTGTTTTCTAGGGTTGGTTGGTTACAACAGGAATTTCATACAGGGCTTATCACACTTAACAGTGCTGATGAAGGGCTTGACAAAGAAATGTGGGAATTACATATGGTCATATTCTTGCGAGACAGCCTCTTAGGATCTAAAAGGGGGATTAATGTTAGCACTGATACTGATTTTTCTAGAGCCGGGAAGGATTTATAATGTTTACTGTGATGCATCAGCTATCAGTCTAGGAGTAGTGTGTATGCATGGGGATCAAGTCATTGTATAAGGGTCTTAGCAATTGAGGCCACATGAGAGGAACTACTTGACGCACGATCTCAAGTTATTTGTGGTTGTTCATACCTTATGTTGTTGTAGACATTACTTATTGGGGGAGAATTTTTTAGTATACACATACCAAAAAAGTCTCAAGTACATATTTACTTAGCGTGATTTAAATATGAGGCAGCGAAGGTGGGTGGATTATCTTCAGTATTTTGACTTTGAGCTTGCCCGCGTGCTTGGAAAAGGTAATGCAGTGGTTAATGCACTGAGCAGGAAGACTTAGATATATGAAGTGCAGAAGAACAATAGCGAGTGGAAGTTAATGGTGTTGTTCTCTGAGATGCATTTGGAGGTGCACGACTGGCAGGGGGACTTTTCTTACATCCTTAGAAGTTACCTCTAACTTACCAGACAGAGTGAATATGAGGCAGCTATCATATTCTTAAGACCTAGTTATATGGGAGAGTATGTAATGAGAGGACCCTCCTCTTGGTTGGTCTATAGGTGTGGATGAGGTTCTATGGTTATAGAGTCGCATATGGGTTTCAGCACACATGTGTGAGGAGCTAATGTGGATTTTTCATCCTTCAGTTTGGGAATTTCGTACTATTGTCACCAAGATGTATCAGGATTTACATTGTCAGTACTAGTGGCTAAGCATGAAGGGAGATGTATCTGGTTTTGTCATGAGATATTCCACCTATCAGCAGGTGAAGGCATTACACCAAAGACCAACAAGACTTTTACAGCAGCTACCCATTCCTGAGTGGAAATGGAACGGTGTCACGATATATTTATTGAAGGTTTTACCAAGGTCACCCTAAGGTAATGATGAAGTATGGATTGTCGTTTTTAGGCTTACAAAGGTTGAACATTTCCTACCGATTAAGGAAACCTTCGGTGTTGATAAGATTGGGAGGTTGTACATCCATGATATTGTAAAACTACATAGGGTTTCTCATTCTATCATTTCAGATAGGGATTCTCCTTTTACTTCTCATTTATAGTAAGGTCTATAGAGGGATTTGGGTACACAGGTGATCTTGAGTACACTTTACCACCCCAGATAGATGGCCGGTCAGAGTGCATGATTTAGGTACTGGAGGACATGATTTAGGCATGCATCCTTGATTTCAGGGGTTCTTGGGAGACACACATACCCCTTGTTGAGTTCTCCTACAACAATAGATTCCAAGATGCTATTTATATGGAACCATATGAAGCTTTTTACGGAAGGCAATGCCGATCACCCCTGTGTTGGCTGGTGGTATGAGAGATATTGATGTTGGGTCCTCGTCTTGTCTAGGAGACCACTGAGCATGTTCAATTGATTCAGAAGAAAATGGATACTGTACAGTATCATCAAAAATCATACATTGATCACTACATAAACCCTATAGAGTTCCAGGTCAAGGATCAAGTTTTTCTACATGTTTCATCGAGGTTGTGACACAAGAGGATCAGGAGATAGGGTAAGCTTTCTCCAAGATATGTCGGTCCATTTGAGATTTTGGAGAGGGTTGGGTTGGTTTCCTATCGATTATAATAACCTCATAGGCACAGGGATATGCACGACATCTTCTACATTTCTCAATTGTAATGTTACATTTCAGACTTGTCTCACACCTTTCAGCCTAAGGAAGTGGAGTTTCAGAAAGCTGTGTCCTTTGAGAAGCATCCCATTTGTATTGTGGATTGTAGCATGAAGGTTATCCATGTCCGGTATGTTCATTTGGTACGGGTGATATGGAAGCACGGCTGATTGTAGGAAGAGACTTGGGAGAAGGATCCCGATGTGCGATTGCAATGGCTAAAATTATTCTCTGATGTTTCTTCACCACCATTGGAAGGGAAATTTGGGGACAATTTGCTTTAAGGGGGGAAATTTGTTAGAACATAGTTCTTCCTTTGAGGTAAAGATCTTTCCTTTTCATCTTATACTTAATAAATAGAAGAAAATAGGTCGAGGGGCTGGCTACAGGACTATTACATGACATGACTGGGAACTACACATTGTTTACTTATTGGTAAATGTCATGTATAAAAGGTTACACACCATGTAATCTTAGTACACAGCCATGTAATGGTCTGGACAGAATTTGTACAGACATGAAATGTAGTATCAAGTACACACCATGTACCTTTTTTAATTATTAAGTTGGGTAGTAGAATCATTTTTTCAGATAGACAGAAACAACTCACTTTCGACATTAGGTGCGCCCAAAAAATCCAAATAAGGGTTTGGCTCCCGATTCGTCATCCGTTCTCTGATTCGAACATCGTCAGATCCGTTGGATTCCCCTCAGTGATCTCTCAATTAAACTTATGCCTTTATTCCTGATTTCTTCTCTCGATCTAGTTATTTAACATCAAATATTTATACCTTTTTTTGTATATCTACCCCATTCTTGGTCGAATCAAATCCTGACGCTGGACATAGAGAGTTGTACGAGTATGAGGTATGAGGTCTTGTGCCTTTTGTGAATTTTCATGCTACTTATAAGTACTGGAGTGTTGTGTTCCCATGTATAGGGTGTCACCTTGAATGGGATTGACTCATGTTATTTCCTAATGTTGATTAAGTAATTAATTAATAGAACTGAATCATGTTTGAGATATTTTTACTTGATTAAGGTCCACCACTTGGGTGCGTTCTCCCTTGGATGAATGACATTTAACTATTTTTCCTAGGATGCATATGGAAATTCCTTTGATTTCCTTTTTGGGTGATTTAAAAATTAATTGGTTAATTTAATGTTTTTTACACGTGAGTTATTATGTTGTTAACCACGTAATAGTGTAAGTTACATGTTTCGTCTTTTATGTTGAAATTTTTATACATTAGGCTTGGCTCGGATACATGCTAAAATGATTATATACTGGGTTTTGACCCTGGGACATGCTGAAATTATAATACATTGGGTTTTGACCATAATTTGAAAGCTAAAATTCTTATATTGTTGGTTTTGATATAGTTTATTGTTATGTTATACCATGGTTATATAGTTTGGGTTGAACACACTAGTAGTGATAATTTATTTCCACAATAGGTTGTCAAGACCAAACTTGGTTACAATTGAATTGTGAAATTAAATGACTAGTGACATATATTCCAAGACAAAGCACAATCTTGTATTTGGTCTTTACCCATACTCAATTACTTTTCCTTCTGAGAAATTTGATGGGCTTAATTTTTAATACATACTATTTATTTATTTTCCTATTGTACTCTACCTGTTATATATATATATATATATATATATTCACTGATAGACAGGTATAGATATTTGGTGGTTTCCTATTTGGATTTAGTCTCACACCCTATTTGGGTCATGTTTTGGTCCCAAACGGATTATATGGTTGCAGGTGTTGATTGGGGAAAGTTCCCTGCTATAGGTACTTGATGTGCTTCTTGGGAGTGGGAGAACATAGGACTGAGTTGAGACTTGCGATTTTTCATAATATCTTTTTGTTTCTTTTGTAATTTTGAGACATATATTATGAATTATTGTTGTGTACTTGTTTGGAAACTTTCCTAGAACATGGGGCATATTGTATCATCTTTCTTATTGAATGATGCTTTGTTATTTATCTTATCAGTATTCCACTGTTAATTTCAGTTGTATTTTTTTATAGCTTCTTCTATTGTATATTATTATTCTGTTGTGTTACACTCTTCCAATGAGGTAATAGGTTCCCCACTATCACACCATATGCCCTTACTGCTAGTCAACAGCCTCTTCAATTTAGGGAAATGCGCTTAAGACCATGTGACCAACCTAGTACAAGGCGCCAGTTGAGTGGCACCCAGATCAGGGATGTTACACCAGGTTGCACACTTTGTTTAAACTATGTAAAAACCATGTACAAACAGTGCAACAGGTTTCACAATTTTTTTTTCCATGCACAAACCATGAAACCTAGGTTTCACACTTTTTTTAACCATGAACAAACCATGAAATAGCCCAGAAACCTTTGAAAAAGGTCCAGTAAAATACTAAAAACAACCTTTAAAGAGATCCTAACCTTGGGTACTCAAATCAATGGGTCAAAACACATAAAAAAAGTAATGTGATGTTACAACCTCCCCACCATAGGAATTTATATCCCTATAAATCTTATAGTATAAAAGATAGAACAAGATGATACAAGAAGAACTCCATCACTCATTTGGTGAGGTGAATGGTCCATGTTCTAGAAGTGATACTCTATCAAAGGATAAAAATTCACACAACTCCACGTTAAACACACTAAGATCATCACACTTCACAGAACAATAGAAACACTACAGACCTGGAACAGGTCTCCCCACCATTTAAAGATTCACAAAAATAGTGTAACATAAGAAAAAAAAACATCCCTTAAACCCCAAAAAGATACTTCAATTGTTCGCTAAGGAGAAACATTTGAGATCAATCATCTATAAACAAGGTAAATAACTAACAAGTATTTCTACCCTGGGTAAGAACTCAATAGTAACATAGGATTTTTTTCAAAAATGTGCCTTAAACCTCGATAATCTCATTAAAAAAAATTCCAACACTAATGGGTTCTTGGTCAATAAAAATCCACATCATCCTAGTAACCTATGTATATTATTGTGGTATATCAAATTCCAACTAGAAAAGGATCACACATCCAGGCTAATGCACAACAGGGAACTACACTCTTATAAGGGAGATCATCCAACACATCATAATTGAGATCTAACCATCAATTCAAAACAAGAGGACACACCAAGGAATAGAAAACAAGATCTCAAGAAAATGAAACCATTATTACATCACCAATACACAAATGACCCAATCCAAGGTCGAAAAGATATCATCTACAAAGATCTTAAAATAAAAGGTTTCAAAAAATAGACAGGTCACGTGAAGTAAGAACTCAAATAGTTTACACTTCCACATCACATCCAAAAAAAGATGGATCAACATTAACCACATCAAAAAACTAATAGTTGGTAACCAGAATCTCCTCCACTATGTGAAAACATTCATTCCAAGGCCTCTGACTAGAGCCCCATTATCATGAACCATCTACTTGCCCTTAATCAGGATCTGATATTCCTAACCAAAACATCCATTTTTGGCCTAAATACTTACAGAACCTCTTAAGGTGACCCAAATGGAAACACCATTTACAAACTCTCAGAGCTTTTTAACACAAATTCTTTTAATGTATGGGTTCTCTATACTAGAAACATGTGGTAGTCTTATTCCTTTCCTAAGGAGATTATCATTCCTCAACCCCAAAAGGGGTATTTTACTGTTCATGTTGTTTTTCTAGCTCCATCTCATCTAAGAAAGACTTATTGAACCTCCCTGAATACGAGATCAACCATTTCATAGGCATGATGGTTAAGATTTATGGGTTAATACCTTTTCTAAAAGATGTGTCCTTATTGAATTAATTGCCAAAAATTCTAGGTATAAAACATACCAAATTTCTGAAATTCTTGGAATAATTCTCAATCGATAGATCATCTTGACTAAAATTCAAGAACTCAAAAACTTTCTCCTTATTTACTTCCTTAGGATACTGCCATTGGATGAATATTGACTTGATGAATTAATAGGGAATTATTTCATACATACCATAGGTAACCACAAATTCCCACCACTCTTGACCAAGTCCCTAAAATAAGGATTGGATATACTTGACCTTCAAAGATTCAGGATTCTTGAGAGTATCAAAGATCACATCATCTTTTTCAAGCCACTATACTACCTCAAGAGAACCTCGTTCACATTTATAAGAAATTGGATGATAATACAAGGATTTAAGGATGGCGTTAAAAGGTTGGAAAGACTCCATATCCACCACTCAATATGGAGTCTAGGTAGAGTTGTTGATAAGGGATTCTACTTCTAGAAAACATGAATAACTACCCCAAGGACCAGATCATTGGACCAACATTCTATATTTATTGAAGGGATCTTTGGGAGACATTTTGGAACATCTCAAAACATAGGCATATCAACTAAAGCATCAAGGAACACTCAAACATAGCACAATTTTTTTTTAATGAAATTCACAAGACACTTTAATCAAAACATCATTGATTTCATAACACAAAATATTTCACCATTTATAAAACATTTTCCTTTCTTTTCAAAATGATAAATCTTGATATAAATCAATTAAAATTTCAAAAAACATTTAAAATCACATGTAAATTATTCTATGGTTTCAAAATAATTAATTGTATATCCCTATTATAAAAAACATTCTTATTTTAAATATATTATAAACCAAAATTCCTCATTAAAACATTTTTTTATCATATCATATAAGAGTATTTCATAATTAGTTTTTCAAACCAAAAATTTCACAAAAATCACTTTTTTTCATTGAAAACATTTATCAAATAACTTAAAAAAACATGATTTAATACACAATTTATTTTTCACAATGGATTTAAAATTTTTAACAAGGGGTCAAATCTGAAACAACCAAACAAGAGCATGAAATAACCCACATACATATCCCACATAACCAACCTCACATAAGTGAAGTCGCTTATAAGAAAATGGATAAGGATTCATGTTTAGAACCAAGTTAGAGTAATAAAAGTCTTGGTAGTATGGTTAGGTAAACCACACACCCACCTCACAACTTTTCATGGTTGGATTTCCAAATCATCTACAATAATTATTCACAGTTTACCAAAACAAGAAAACACGGTGCCACTGTGGTCATCCTTCCATTCTGGTTCAAAAAATCTTAATAGATTCTGCAAATCAAAGATAGTATTATTGGAAATATAAATATAATTTATCATTATAAAACCAATAATTCCAAATAAATACCCAGGTTCAAATATCCTTGGTAACTCAAGTCTCATCATAAAGAAGTGGTGATCAAGCACCCACTCATAGACTACCTCTTGGGTCCTGGCACATTCCTAATCTCATTTCTACCATGAATCTCCCCAAATAATATAAGTATTTCAAATTAAAGTAATTCCTTTTATATAATGACTTCCTTAGATACCATTTGTAATAAACCAACCTAAGATACCATCTAAATTGATACTCGATCCGATTAATCACTAACCCAAATAGAATTATTGTTCTCTAATGGTCGGATACAAGAACCTGGGCATCAATAAATAACCATTGGGAATGATTTCACCCTCAAAATATTTACAATAACATATTACAATGTGGAAACATCATCAGATATATAAATAAATACATATATATCAATGTACAAAGAGACACTAAGAAAACTAAAATAGGAGCATAACAAAAAAACCCACCTCCTTTGGTCAACGACCACCCGCCATGTCCCAAGTCACCCTCCCTTGGTCACCCTAACTCAAAAACATGGAGTAAGGAAAGAGTAAGAATACTAGATATAAGATAAAAATGGAAAAAACACCAAAAGGTATAAGCAAGGTGTGATCTAAAGATCTAGGTGGGATTCTACCAGAGTTTCTATTCAGTTATTCATAAGGTAATTAAAATATTCTAAAATAGGAGTACAAATAAGAGAGTAAGAGGATTATTTTAAAAATAGAGTTTTAAACATTTAAAAATCATTTATTAAACTAAACATGTAAAACATTATATTTCACCATTTAAAACTAAAAACTTTCTTGAAAATAATTAAAAACCATTTCACAATCTAAAGTTAGATAATCAAGATAAGATGACAATATGCACTTGATTTAGAAATATGAATAAGAGTCAATACAATAGAGTCATGGTGAATAATAAAAAATGAATCAAGCAAGGAAACTCTAGATCTAAATAGTGAAAAAGAGCGTTGTCATGTATCGTGATCAAGTGTATGGATGCCATGGGTACAACCTAGGTATGATAGTGATTCCACCTCAGAATAAATAATCAAATGACTAATTTTTAGGCTTACATCTAGTCTCACGGGTCTAAAGCAAACCAGTTCCATACACACATGATTTTCTGGATGCACATCGATAGCCTGAACATTTAATGTTATATATGAATCCACTAGAAGGGTGTGAGTCTACTACTGAATAATATATCTAGTTCATCCCATCTAGCTATCCAGTTTTCCATGACTAGTCAAAGAATGAGTGATATAAACAAGTTATGAGGATCACATGGGGAGCCTTAATGATAACATCTCACTCTCACTCCCAAAAATCTCTCAAAGTAATTAAACCCTTTTTCAACCACCACAATAATGGGAAATATAATAACAAAAAAAGTTACAATTAAAGGATTATCACATGGGAGAATTATTATAAAGTACCAATTGGGCCATTAAGCATAATCAATTTCAATTCAAAACCTTTTATAGAATTCAATATTCAAAATTATAATAACACCTACTTCATTTAAAAATTCATCATAAAAATTAGAAATGGTCCTTTAAACAATAATTTATTTCAAATCATCCCTAATGAATTTAAAATAAGTATTATAATTTTTAAAGGATTGAATATATTTCCAAACATCAGTTTACACCCTCTTTCAAGTAAAATAAACAATTTATTTCAAATAACCAAAGAACACCAATTCTAAAACAAGTGTGGAATAATTCAAAGGGGTTTCTTGGTCATTTAATAAATTCAAGCATTTTAATCTATTTAAAAAACATCAAATTGTTCAATTCATTTAATTAAAATCAAGGAAGTTCTTTTAATAAACAAAAACAAATGCCAAGGCCCTCAAATTCACCAAAACATCATTTAAAGGTTCTTTGAAAATAAATATAAACAAAAATGGAATTTAAATAATTCATAAAATGGTTTTGGATATCAATATTATAGTCATTCAATTAATTCCATATTCAATTCAAATAGAATAGGGTCAAAGAATATTTTATGAGGAATTAAAATAACAAATTTCATAGAATATTTGTTAGAAATTTGGAAACATCTATAAATGAATTATTAAGCAACAATGAATCAAAAAATGAAGAAAAGTCATAGAAACACCTACTTGGAATATTTTTAATCCAACCATAATGTATTTGAGGTGTGTCACCTCTGATGTCAATCAGTGGATCTAGGAAGATAGATCTTGAAAGAAGATAGAAGAGATAATATATCTAAAATTCCATATAAATCAATCAAGATCCAAAAAAACTAAATAATATCATAACCTTTATGAATAAAGGAACAAGTGAAGAATGGAGATCTAATATTAAAAAAGAAAATATTTCACTGAAAGAGAAGATCTTTACATTGATTGGCGTTTCAATCCACTATGAAATGGGGTTGGGAGAGAAAAAATTCCTCCAAAGGCTATCAAAACCCTAAGGATTGGATTATGATTTATTGGGAGGACTTTAGGGTTAATTAGGGGGTTTAAAGGAGTTTAATTTCAATTTATGTAACTTTAATTACCATTCGCATAGTTTCCGAGGCCACGTCACACAGTTTGTACTAACCATGCACAAACCATGCAACCCCTTCTTCCCAGGTTGCACACTTTGTTTAACCCATGTTAAAACCTTGCGTAAACCATAAAACAGGCTGTACGGTTTTTTTAACCATGCACAAAACATGCAACAGGTTTCACACTTTGTTTAACCATATGAAAACCATGAACAAATCATGCAATCCAGGTTGCACACTTTGTTAAACCATGTGTAAACAATGAAATGTCCTAAAACATTTAAAAAGGTATAGTAAAATATCAAAAACAACTAGAAAATAGATTGAAAAATTTCTTTCTCAAATCAGTGGGTCAAAAAACATAAAAACAAGTAGTGGGATGTTATAATTAGTCATTCATTTCATGAATATTACAACATCACTTAAGTTAGTGTTAAACTGAACAAAACAAAATCATGTCATAATAATCAAATGAGTAAAAAAGTTTTATTACATAATATTAATATAATATTCATAGAATCTTGTAAATGTAATATATATCATATATATTCATCAAATCTATTCTTAGAACCATTAATTGTGGGTGATGTTGATAAATGAAATTCATCATTCGTGGAGGTGATAGTCCAAAAGTATGCATGATTAATGAACCTATTTATCAATTAATGGATATAGTTAAGATACATGAAAATTAATCATTTATTAACAATAATAATCTTATAAAAATAATATGAGTTCATTAATTTCATTTTTTGGTCCATCCATGTTCTGTGGTTAAGAGAAATGGTATGTGTCATTCATGGATGGGGTAGTCTTAACTTATGCATGATTGACAATACTACCACTTAAAAATGGATAAAATGAAGGTAAATGTAAAATCTTATCAATTTATAATTTTATAATTTACATAAATAAATAAAATATTTATAAGTACCCAGCCTTAAACAATCCATAAAATTGATAATTTAGACAAGAATTCATTTTCTTGTATTCCCAGAAGTATTTTAGGTTTAGAGTTTTATGTAATCACATCATCACTATTATATAAATAAATATTACATCAAAATGAGGACACGTTCACTTAGTATCTATTTTTACCATAGTATAAAACTTTTACTATGTGAACTATTTTCTTTTCATAACATATCTTCACAATTTTCATCTTGACCTCATCTTTGTCCTTAATCATCCTTAAAACTCTAGGAAAAACATTTTAAAACATGGGATGAGAATAAAAATCTAAATAAGGGACATATATAAATAAATAAAGAAACATTCTAGTCTATGTATACTCATAAAAAAATCCTTTTTCAAATTAAACATTGAATTCAAAATAAATATTTTATTATATAAGAAATCAACTTCACTACACATAAATTTTAAAAAACATTACATAATAAATCTTAAAGAAAAAAATGAAACTCATAAAGTTTTATTTTCAATCATGAAAAACTCATGAAAAAGTTTTCCAAAAAATTATACCTTTCACCCTTAAGAAGTACCATAAACTTTCCTTTAAAACTTACCCTTTGTAGTTTACCTTGTGAAATCATAATATTTTAATAAAAACCCATAGAAAGAATAGATAAATCATATAAATAACTTGGGTCATAATATCCATATTACTCTTATAATAACTATTAAAAATGGAATAGTATACCTAGTAAATTCCAATAAGCTCTTAGGAGAAACCTATTGACTGCACAAAAAATTTTCTTTATTTGAGGTTTTCTTAGGAGAAACCTACCTGGATAACTATATCCCTTTACCCAAATCATTATATAGATACATCAATCACAATAATTATCATAAAAATTTCCCAAGAACTATAACATAATCATAACACATGAAATCATTAATTTCCATCATCATACTCAAAAAACAATTCCTTGCACCTATAATAAAAACATTTTTAGACAATGAAATATCCATTCCATTTAAAAACCTTTTTAGAAATACCCAAAACAAAGGGAATTAGGGTTTTTATTTTAATAAAACATGAAATCGTGTAAATTAATCCAAACATAAAATAACAGTTATGGAATTGGGAAAACCCATTGATGTCGTATATATAAAAATAGAACATTCCTTTTTCCTTTTTATCAAAATATTCCATATAAAATATGTAAAAACATTCCTCTTGAAAAAAAATTTAAAGAAAGTAAGGTGATATAAAATTTAATTTATAATTTATTTATATCCATATAAATAAATACATAAAATAATTTTTAGAATATGGATATGGAATAAAATATTTAAAAAATAAATCATGAAAACATTTAAAATAAGGTTTTAAGGTAAAGTGTCCCTTACCTCGAGTCTAAATAATCATGTATGTTCATTATATTCCTAAATAATAAACTTATGTTAATTATTTACTTACTTAATAACATTTTTAAAGTTTATTATTCCTTTTATTTTAATTATTGCCATGTTATATACAATTTATTATTTAATTAAGTTCACATCAGATGTTTTGACGATATTTGGATAATAATTCCAAAATGACTTTGGTAAGTTCAATATAGTTAAATAGGTAATTATTCCATCATATACATGATAATAAAAATGAAATAATTAAAAATTTTAAACATAAATTATACTTTTAAAACCAACTATGCAATATTATTATTAAAAATGAATTATATAACAATCATGGAGATGGTAGGTCGTACGTACGCATGAATAATGTTTCCATTTTTCAATGAACATGATGGAAATAATTTAAGTATTATTTTATATTTAAATAATTATTATTATATCATAAATATTATTTTATTTTTTAAATAAACTTGTAAATATCATCTATGTGATGTGGTCATGGAAAATGAATCACATATCTTTGTGGAGATGGTATTCTACACCTACGCACGAATAACATTATCATTTTTTAATGGAAAAAAGGTAAGAAAGTGGATGATGTTGGACTCACCTATTTTGATAATCCAAATCTTATATTGATAATCCCAAATCATGTTTTATTTATGTGATAATTATGTTTCTATTATAATATAATCATTTATCTGAAACTCATGTTTATATCAAAGTGATAACTATGCACTTTTAATCTCACTGCTCTCTTGTTTAAAGCTCATAGTGCAAAATTTCTCCAAAGTGAAAAGGTCACTGATGCAAAGGTCACCGATGAAAAGGTCACTAATGCAAAGGTCACCGATGCAAAGTTCACCGATGCAAAGGTCACTGATGCAAAGTTCACTGATGCAAAGGTCACCGATGCAAAGGTCGCCTATGCAAATGTCACCGATGCAAAGTTCACTGATGCAAAGGTCAGCAATGAAAAGTTCACTGATGCAAGGCTACTGTTGAGAAGGTTACCAATGGAGAATTATCAATTAAAGGTTACCGATGGAGATTTATTGATAGAAGGTTACCATTGGAGAGGTTACTGATGAATGCTGTTGATGTGCACACTTACCGTTGAAGCCTACCATTGTGAAGGCCACCGTTACCAGTATACCATACTCTTCTACTCCATACTTTGTCAAATTCTTAATATTATTCTAACAGTCATATTTTCTAACTTTAATGCTTCTGACATTAATTAATGTTTATTGTAGACATATCGAGAGACCGTATCTGGGGACAGTATGAGGTACGAGAAAGATCGCACGTGATGTATGTATACTTATTTTCAAACCTCAAATATAAAAGAATAAAAAGATGCAGGTGTGAAAAGTACATAGGAATAGAAGCACATCTGAACATATGAAGAAACTTACTCACTAGATCAAATACTAACCATTCAGTACTTACACTAAGAACCCATAATCCCCATTAAGATCAATTGAGGGAAAACTCGCTTTTACCTTTTGTACTTTATCAACTCTCAATCAACACAAGAAGCTAAACACTCTATTTCTGAAATCCAGAACCTGGAGTTGCGACACTATGTTTTGGAGACAACTTCCATAGAATGACTCAAACATCAAATTCTTTACTTGAAAGAGTCAAGAGTTGAACTTCAAACACATATAGCCTTATAAACTCAATATTATCATATTTTCTCTACTGTGTTCTTTTTTTTACATTTTTGAGAAGTGTTTATTTATGTCATACACACTGTATCCTATGCTTGAAATAGAGGATACAAAAATCCTCACATCAAACTTCTCTTACTCCTTGTTTTCCCATGTATAACTGTGGAAGAGACCGTGTGTGGTATGTGTTTTTTTTCATTCCCACAAAGAACTGTGGTAGAGGGTGTAAACCCTGGACAGTTTGTGAAAACTATTGTAAATACCAATATAGGTTGTGTATCAAGTTTATTAATTTAAACTCCTTAGTGGCAAGTGATCACCAAGTGGAGAGGATTACGTCTCACCTTTAGACTAAACCTCTTGTTTAATATTTATGTGCACTATATTTTGTTATACTCTATTTCATCTATTTTCTGCTGCTTATTTCTAAAACATTATATTGTTTTTCATTCACTTTGATAGTTAGTTTTGGTAAGTGTGTGTATGTGTTTAATTAAGTAAACTTGTTTCAAAAGTTGAAGAAGTGTTTTACACTGATTCAACTGAGGACTAATCACCCTTTGAGAAACCTGATGACAAATTAGACATCTATATCTTTACTTCCTTAATTAATTGGGCTGTTTTCAAAATTTGGGGGATCTATAATATAAAGTCTTTAATAGAAATTTTAACTAGGAACTCAATTCACCCCCTCTTGAGATTACACTCTGACCAATAGATGATATGTTATTTTTAAATAATGAAAAATATAAAATAAATATCATATATATGCATTCAGTCCATCATTTTAACAAATCATGTGAGGCAGTTATGGAAGAAAATTTACATCAGTTTGCTAGGTTGTAGTCCACCGTACACACAAATGATAGTTTCATTTTCCATTTAATGGAATAATGAGATGGATATAGGTAATTATATTAACATAAAAATATATCCATATATTTAATATAAATTTTTTATTATTTTATCATGCTTGAAGAATGTTTAAATGAGGTATAATGGGAAATATAATGAAAATTATTATTTAAAACTATACCTCTTCTTCAGAAAACCACTTTAGGTTTATGAAAAAATCATTCCTATGTGAATTTTATATTAAAAACAAGGCTTTAAGGAATTTATTAAGATGTGAGTAAAGTATTTGGGTGGGTATTTTCAAAACAAGAAGTCTTTTTAAGTGTGTAAAAAATAATATAGGGGTATGATTTTATAAGTGGGGGAGAGAACACACCAGGAATTTTAAAAAAGATTAAAATATATTAATATCTTTATCAAAAAAAAATGGATTAAAATATATTATTTATGAATTTGAGATGATATATGATCTAAATAAGGCCATTAAATATTATTTATCCAAGTTTCAGGTCATTTTAACCATTATCACTTTAGTTTAACCCCTGATAAACTTGTTTTAACCTTAATCGTGGCATCGTATTTTTACTTTTATTACTATTAATTATGAAAAAAAATAATTTAAAATTACTAACTAATATTAATTATGCTTATTCAAAATATTTAATGTATTTTATCTATTTAAATTCACTAAATTTTAATAATTTAATTTAAAATTAAACCCATAAAATGCGATGATAAATGGTTTTTCAAAAAAAATCTTATAAGTTTAAAAATGCTTTTATAACATATTCAAGTATAATGTTGATTATAAGGAAATTGATTGTATTATTATTAATAAAAATAAACTAATTAAATTTTAAAAATAATCCAAAAAATAATGTTACTTTTCAAATACTTTATAAGAAAATACAGTTTTCAATAAAAATAAGTATTTTTCACTAATCATTGAAAAATCAAAAATTTCCAAAATTTCCAAAAAATTAATCCCAAGATAATTTTGAAAATATGAATTCAAAAATTAAGTTCATTTTTTCAGAATAAATTCTTATAATTTGGGAATAAATATTTTAAACATAAGAATATAATGCATGAAACCCCAATTTGGTTAGAAATAAATATCCTCCTTTTGACTAAAAAATTACCTAATATTATTATAATTAATATAAATCAATAAAATCAAATTATAAAATATTAATAATAAATGAAAATTATTTATCTTAACACTACCTAGGTTTTTAGTTTATTCCCACCTTTGGTAAATTACATCCTCATAATTTTATTCATTACTTAAACAAGTGAGGATATTTTTCCTTCATATCGTTTTCTGATTCCCATGTTGCTTCTTCAACCATATGGTTTTTCCACAAATACTTAACTTGATGATTTACCTTATTTCATCAGAATTTTTATCTATATTCAAGAATATATATTGGTTATTCCTCATAAGAAATGTTTTATTCTAACTGAACTACTTTAGGGCTCAAAAAATGAGATGCATCTGAAACATATTTTCTTAATAATGAAACATGAAATACATCATATACCTATGATAAACTCATAGGAAAGACTACTTAATAGTAAAATCATCCAAATTTCTCAAGGACTTCATATGTTCTAATTAAAAATAGACTTAAATTTCCCTTTTTTCCAAAATACATAACACATTTCTATGAAGATAATTTAATAAAAACATGATCACCTACCTCTAAAGAAAGATATTTATTTTTGTTATATATATAAATTTCCTATCTACTTTGAATCATCCTCAAGTGATGTTTAATCATATTTACCTTATTAATCATTTATTTTACTAATTATGGTCCCAATAACTTCCTTTCACCTAGTTCATCCCAATAAGATTGAGTCTGGAACCTCTTTTCATATAATTCCTCAAAAGGTGTCATCTGTATATTAGAATGAAAACTTTTATTATAAGAAAACTCAACCAAAGTTATATGTTGATCCAAAATTCCTTGATAATTCATTAAAAAAGATCTAATCATATCCTATAATGTCTTAATCATTCTCTCTGACTACCCATCATATTGAGGATAAAAATGTATATTGAAATGTCATTTAATACCCAACGAATTCTGAAGAATTTTCCAAAAATTAGAGGTAAACCTGAGATCATGTTCAGATACAATAGATAGAGGGACTCCATGTAATATAATTATATATTTAACATAATGTTGAGAAATTTTATCCAATTATATTTTATCTTCAATAGCGAGAAAATGTACAGATTTAGTTAAATGATCAATAATAACCCATATCATATTATTATCTTGAGATGTATTGGGTAATCAAACCATGAAATCAATAAATATATTTTTCCCATTTCCACTATGGAACTAGAAAATGATGAATAATACCTTTCATTAATTTTTTTATGGTTTAAATTGTTGAAAAGTAAAACATTTCATGGTAAATTTAGTAATATATTTATTTATTATTTCCCTCCAAAAATGTTCCCAAAAGTCTCTTTACATTTTTGTACTTCTAATATTAATAGAAACTTGGTAACTATGACCCTCAATCAATAGTTATTTCTTCAATTTGGGGTCACTTGAAACATATTAACATTTTATAAATATCAAATCACCTTATTTTTCAAAATTAAACTTTTGAAACTTATACTTCATGACTAATTCTACCTTTTCCTATAAAACATTATCATCCTTATGAGCCTATTTAATCCTGTTTTGTTAGCCTCAGAGCGGCATCTTCTCTCAAACTCGTGGAACCTAGGGTTTCCTCCTGTTCTGTTTCCCCTTCCCCCTTCGGCCTGGCCTGTTCGTGGCGGCTGTCTCGGCTCTCAGCTCGGTGTGGGCGTTGTCACGCATTCGGTTCCCTTGTTGGAGTCATCGTCTTGGTGGGGATCAATTTCTTCTCTGGGTTTGGATCAGTGCGGCTCAGAAGGTTTCGTGCTCAGAATCATCGGCGGAGAAAGTGGAGTTCGACATCATCCGACGATGAGGCTTGTCTCCTGCACAGTTTCCCGAATTGTCCGGCAAGGCCACTCTTCAGTGGTTTCCAGTGTGGCTTGCCCCAGATCTCACGTCTCGGAGGAGGGAGGTTTTATGACTCAGTTTATTTCTTGGGTTCGATGCTTTTCGGGGGTTCATGCGGCGGTGATAGCATCAGAGTGCCATGTCCCTCCTCCTCAGTCTCCTTCGGCTTCATACGGTTTGTTCGGTTAGGAATCCGACAAGGGTTCTTCTAAGGTTTCGCTCTATCTCGCTCCAGCCCAGAGAGGCATTGGTGATCCAGATCTCCTCGGTTCCTCTCAATAGCGACGCTCCCTCGAGTTGTGGTTGGTCCTTCCAGTCCTGAGGTGACAAAGACTTGGATTCATTCTCAGGGTTTGTCTTTCACTCTGGTTTGCCGCGTTTTGGGTTGAAGGGTGTTCTGTGGAGGCGGAAGGGTCCCTGTTTTTGGTTCTTGCGGCAGGCAGTGAAAGGTCTTCAGTTGAGGGATGATGCACGGCTGGCAATTGGACTCTCTGTTGTCGTGTTTTTCGTTATGGTTATTCTCCGATCTGAATTTTTTGAAGACTATTCTGGATTTGGTTCGGTGGCCTTGTCCAGCAGTAGTGTTCTAGATTATGTTATGCTTTTTCAATGTTGTGGATTCATATCTCATGATGGTTTTTGGAGTGGTTACTTTGATTGTGGTCTACAAAGTGTCGACTGGTTCGGGGTTGTGTTGTGGTGTCTGCGGAGTAGGGTGTGGCGTCCAAACGGATTGACCTTCCTCATTTTGGTTTCTTTGTCGCCCTTTGTGGATGTCCTTTTGGTTATCTCACGTTGCTGGAGGGTTTGGGCGAACTCTATCTGGAGTCTGCCGGCGGGCTTGTGGTTTTGGGCTGGTGTTGATGGTCGCACTAGTGGGAACATGAGGAGACTGGTTCTATGGTTTTTCTAGCTTTTCTAATGTTTGTGTTTCCTGGTTCGTGGTACCTGCCTTCTGCTGACAATTTCGGCTCCATCTTTGAAGGTTTTTCAGTTTTAATGCTTGAATGGATTGCCCATCCATTGTGCTTGAATGTTGTTTGTTGTGAAGGCTTGTCCTTTTAATTGGGGGATGTGGTGAAGTGGTGAAATGGTGAAGTCATGTGTGGTTTCTCACTTTTTCCTCAAAAGTTCTTGCATAATACTAAAAAACAATTTTCAGTAAATTTAATCCTTTCTAACAAAGAAAATTATATTGACACATGAAACAAAATAAAGGTAGTTCCAACATTCTTAGTTTCTAAGGAAAAATTCATCAAATCATTAACCAAAGGATCATGTTCTATAAATAGCATAGTTAATATTGAATTATCTTTTCGACACAAAGTATCAAATACTCTATTTTATTTACCTAGATAGTAATGAATTTTTCATTCATAATACTTTATCAATTTAAATCATCTCCTTTGTATTATGTTCAATTTTTTTTAATTGAATATATAATTTCAAATTTTATGATCAGTATATATTTTACACTTTACTCCATATAAATGATATCTATGAATTTTTAAAGCATACACTATATCTTCTAGTCCAAGGTTATATGTAGGATAATTATTCCCATGTGGATTTAATTGGTATGAATTATAATAAATTACATGATCATTATGCATTAAAACAAAACTCATTACCTTTAACAAATCACCGTTGTTGATAACAAAGTCCCCATTTTTGGATGGCATGGCCAAAACAAGAGAATTCACTAATCTTATTTTCAATTCTTGGAAATATTCATCGCATTCCTTTATTATGATGAACCTAACTCCTTTTTATGTAAACTTGGTTAACAGGATAGTAACCGTAAACATTTTTTAATAAAATACTTGTAATATACTACTAATCTATGAAAACTATGAATCTTAGTAACTTTATTCAGACTTGTCCATCCATAAACCACTTTAGTTTTATCAAGATCAATAGTTGTTCCATATCTATTTATTATAGGTCCAAGGAATGAAATATGATGTAACCAAAAATGAAATTTAATATATTTTCAATACAACTTATTTTCTTTCATTTTTTTTAGAAAAATCCTTCGATTTTTTTCATAATCCTCATAACATTTTTTATTAAACAAAAATATCAAAAAAAACACAACCAAAAATTTATCCAAATGTTCATGGAAAGCTCTTTTCATAAGATCCATTAATATGGATGGATTATTCTTTAACCCAAATTTTATAACAAAAAATTGATAATGTCCATACCTAGTATGAAATTATTTCTTAGATATTTCATCCTCCTTCGCCTTCATCTGATGGCACCTAGACCATAGATCAACCTTTGAAAAATATTGGGCTCCCTAGAGCTGATCAAAAAAGTATTTGATATGAGTAAACATATACTTATTCTTAAAAGTGATGTTCTTCAATGATCTATAATCAATGCAAAGCCTCATAAAACCAACTTTATTTTTAAAAAATAAAATAAGATCACCTTATAGTGAAGTGCTAGGATGAACGAAACCTTTTTCATGAAATCCTTATAACTACTTATTCAATTCAAAAAGTTCTACTTGATCTAATTGATAAGGGGGTTTTAAAATTGTATATGCATTAGGAACTAAGTAAATAGTAAACTTAACTTCCTCGTCAGGCAATGTACTAGGAAAATCATCAGGAAAAAACATTTATATATTGTTTTATTACCAGAATATCATTAATCTAAACAGTTCCCTTATTTTCATCAATACGAGCAAGATAACATTCATTTAAATCTTTTATAAGTTTCACAGCTTATTGATATGCAATCGAAGGTATGAATTCATTATTATATAAAAATGGAAACTCATTTCAAAAAATAAATTCTTTGTCACTATAATTTAACTTATCATGAAAAAATGAAATCCAATCCATACACAGAATAACATAAAATTCTAAAATGGAAAAGATAAAAAAAATTGAATATAAAACCCTTACACATATGATAATAGGAAGATCTATGTAAATTACTTTTACCTTAATACTACCCCATCTATTTTTTTAATTCATAACTTCATTTATTAAGGGAAAATTTTCATTTTACAAGTAGATTTCTTATAAATGAAAGAATATGTAGTCCTTGAATCAAAAAATATATTAGTATAATATGAATAAAAGAGCAGTGTACCTATTTAAACTTCATTCTATGTCCTAAAATTCACTAAAGTAGTTTAAAAAAATTTCACAGCACCCTTATGCTTATAGTCTTGTTGTTTTCCATCATTCATCCTCTTCTTCAGACACACATCCACATAATGACCCGTCTCATTCCATTTAAAATACCTTACTGCCTACTTATCAAAATTGGTATTTCTACAACCAAGATCTTTGAAATCAAAAACCATATTTCCAAACATACCATAATGGAATCACTTCCTGGATTTCATAAGACATTCTACATGGTGATTTTTATCACACCTATCCCAAACTAAAAACATTATTTTTTTACCTTTAGATTTATTTGATGGATTCTTCTCATTTAAATTTCACCTCGATATCTTTTTTTCTTATTTTAATATGACACAAGATCATAAAAAACATTATTTCTTCCTTATTATCATAATGAGTAGTTTTATTATAACTTTTAAATCCCTGAGATACCTAATGTATTCTATGTATTGGATTTAATACTAATTAAAACTAAATTAATTTTAATATCATGATCTCAAATACAATTTGGTGTGTTCATTTATAATTAGGTGATGTTGGATTTATATGTTTCCACTAAATATTCCTTCTTATACCTCAATTATAATAATTTATTTTCCAACCTAAGTTATACAACCATAGGGAAATTAGTATCAATGAAATTATTCTTAAAAGTATCTCATTCCATATCATCAATCTCTTATATTTATCAAGTATTATTAATCATTCAATACCATTGATCAGCTTCACATTCAAAGTAGTAAATATAAAGAGTTGCCTTTTGATTATATGAACTACCATGACTTTGGATATCTTTTCTAGAGATTTTACATATCCCTTAACTACCACTAATTCAGAATATCCACTGAATGATGGAGGGTGTTATCTCATAAAATGCTTCACTATTGGCATATTCCTCTATGATTGATATGGTTTCTATATAGCATAGATAATGCCCCCATTTATATCATGTGTCAAATATCCATCATAGAAACAAACTATTTGGTTCAAATTCAAAGAAGCCTAAGTTGTTGATTTGGAAGGATATTGTCCTTTGGGTGTCTTCCTACTTCACAGTCACTATTTCTTATATGGAAAACCATTCTAAACAGGCATAGTATAGATAAATAAACATGGTAATATTCAAATTATATAACATGATAATTATAAATTATAATCTATAATGTTTATTTACTACTATTATCCTAACCTATAAAATTATTTAAAACTTTCATCTCATACTAACTATAAGTACCTTTCCTTAAACAGTCTATAAAATTAATTCTTTAGTTGAGAATTTATTTTCATTCATTCCAAGAGATATTTTAGGTTTATAGTTTTTGATAATTAGTTCATCACCATTACATAAATTAATATTACATCACAAAGTGGATAGTTCCACTCAGTATCCACTTTTCCTACAATATAAACCTTTTAAGGTAGGAAAATTTTATTTTCAAGGGATATATTTACAATTTTCATTTTGAACTCATCCTTGTCCCTGATTATCCTTAAAATAATATAAAAAAAATTAAAATGTGGTATGATCACAAAAATCCCAATAATGTATATATAAAAATGAATAAATAAACCTATTATTCCATGTATACTCATAATAACTTTACATTTTCAAAATAAACTTTCAACTAAAAATAAACATTTTCTAACCCAAGAAATCAACTTAACTACCAAAATATTTTTATAAAACATTTAATAAGAAATATTAAAGGAAAATAAAACTCATAAATGTTTCTATACAACGATCAAAAAATCATAAAAACTTTTTCAAAATAATTTATACATTTCACCCTTAAGAAGTATCATAAAATTCCTTTTAAAACTTAAGATCATTATCTAACCTTATGAAATAATAATATTTCAATAAAAGCCCATAGAAAGAAAATATAAATAATATAGGTAACTTCGGATATCATATTTATATATCTCTTATAATTAATCTTATAAATAGAATAGAATACCTAATAAATTCTAATAATCTCTTAGGATAAACATAACTGATTAATTATACCCCTTTACCTAATATAATTGAGAGATATATTAGTCTCACCCATAATTATAATCTATATTGGTCCCACTCATCATTAGGAGTTATGTTAGACTCACCCTTAATCATAAATAATTCCCAAGAACCATAAAATAATAATAAAACATGAAAGCATTAATTTTAATCATCATACTCATAAAAATATTCCTTTCACCCATAAGAAAAAACATTTATAGATATCAAAATATCTATTACATTTAAAACACTTTTTAAAAATACACAAAACAAAGGGAAGGAGAGTTTTTATTTAAAAACCATAAAATATTTTAAAGGAACCCAAACATAACATAGAATTTATGGTTTAGGGAAAAATTATTAATGTCGTATACATTAAAAAAAATTCTCTTTGACTTGTTTTCAAAATATCCCATAAAAATACATAAAACTATTCCTCTTAAAATCCATTTAGAAAGGTAAAAAGTGACATGAAATTCCCTTTATAATTTATTTAGGTCCATATAAATACATCCATAAAATAATTTTAAGAATATATACAGGGAAGAAAAATATTAAGAAAATAAATCTTGAAAACATTTAAAACATGATTTTTAAGGTAAAGTGTCATTTACCACGAGCACAACTCATCACGTATGTAATTTATCTTACTAAATAATAAAATTATGTTAATTTTTTAATTTATTAAGAAAATTTTTAAATTTTATTATTCCATTTATTTTATTTATTACTATGTTATCTAAAATTACTTAACCAATTAAGTTCATGTCAAATGTTTTGATGATATCCAGTTCATATATCCAAAATGAATTTGGTAAGTTGACTATGGTCAAAGTGGTAATTATTCTATAATATAAAAATTAATAATAATGAAATAATTTAAATTTTTATACATAAATTATACTTTTAAAACCAACCATAAAATATTATTATGAAAAATGAAATATGTTGCAATCATGGAGACGGCAGGTCGTACGTACGCTTGAGTAACATTTCCATTTTTCAATGAATATGATGGAAATAAGGTTATTATTATTTTAAATTTTCATAATTATTATTATATCATAAATATTTTATTATTTCTTTAAATACACTTATATATAGAACACATGAGATGTTGTCATGAAAAATGAATAACATCACTTCATGTTGGTGGTAATCCACATGTACGCCTGAATGACATTATCAATTTTCAATGGATGGAAAGGTAAGAAAGTATATGATATATTATCTTTAAAAAATTATAATTATGTAATTAATATCATATATATACATATAATTAATCATTTTAACCAACTATGAGAGGCGGTTAAGGGAAATGAATTACATCGGTTTGTAAGGTGGTAGTCTGCCATACACACGAACGATGGTTTAATTTTCCATTTGATGGATGAAATAGATGGATATAGCTTATTAAATTAACTTGAAAACATAGAAATATATCAAATTTTCTTTTTATATTATTTAATCATTTTTTAAGAAGATTTTTAGTAGGTATGAGAAGAAATAAATTAAAATGCTCGATTAAGAATTATACCTCTTCTTCGGACAACCTCTTTAGTTTTATACCTAAACCCTTCCTAGGATGGTTTTATAATAAAAAAGGACTCCATAACATGTGGAGGGATATAATTAAGGTATTTTGTGGGTATTTTCTAAACCCAAAGTATTTTTAAATGTGGGAAAAAGAGTATAGGGGGTGTCCTTTTATATGTTGGGGAGAGTATACACTTGGATTTTTTTAAAAGATTAAAATATAATAATGTTTTACTCAAAACAAATGCCACAAAAACCAACCATTTCCTATTTTATATGAAATAGGATATAAATATGTCTATAAAATAGTATTTATATAAGTTTTGAGGTCATTTTAACCCTTGTCACTTTAGTTTCATCTCTCGGTAAACTAGTTTTCCCCTTAAATGTGGTAATAGGTTTTTTACCATTTTTACTGTTAATTATGAGAAAAATTAATTTGAAGTTATTAAATAATATTAATTATTATAATTATAAATACTTAATTAATTTGGTTCAATTTAATTCAAATCATCATCATAATTTAATATAAAATTAAACCCACAAAACATGATGAAAAACAGTTTTTCAAAAAAAATTAAGTATAAACAATTTTTTATAAAAATTTAAAATATAATGTTGATAAAAATAAAATTTATTTTATTGTTTTTAATAAAAATTAACTAATTAAAATTTAATAATAATCCAAAATAGAATTTGACTTTGTAAATACTTGAAAAAAATACGGTTTTCAATAAAAATCACTACTTTTCACTATTCATTAAAAAATAAAACTTTTCAGAAAATTGTCAAACATTAAACCTAAGATCACTTTTAAATCATGAATTAAAACATTAAGTTCATTTTTTAAAACTAAAATTATATAATTTTTAAATCAATATTTTATATAAAACCATATAATTCATTAAAAACTAATTTTGTTAGAAATAAAGATTTTTCCTTTTGACTGAAAAATTACCTAATATTTGTATAGTGAATATAACTATATAAAGTCAGACTAATGAATATTAATGTGACAAGAAAATTATTTATAATAAAATTACTTATGTTTTTAAATTATTCTCAAACCCACCCTTAATACCATCCCAAAGATTCGGTGATGAAAAATGAACTGCATCGTGTCTTGAAGCCGGAGTATGCACATACATACGATCGATGAATTTTTTTCTTAGTGGATTTTATGGAATGAAAGAATATTTAATGTTACATTAATATAATGACATTTTATTATATATATATATAATACTAAATTTATTTTATTAACAAACTTAGGTAATATTAGGAAGAGGAAAAATTAAAAAAATACTAAGAGAAGAGTAATACTCACATCAGGAACTTTGATTTTCTATGGAATTATCCTTGTAAATGAAGTGATTAGGATAATTAAGGGTGGAAAAAGGTTATGTTTCATAGAATATAGTTATATTATGAAAATATGGTTATAGTTTTACCAAGTAATTTGAATTTATGTGTGTGTAAATAATAGGTGTAAGTGGTCCCTTTTATAAGTGAAGGGAATGGTAGTTTTGGAATTACATTATCCTATTAAATTATTTCTTTTCAAAATTCAAGTTAAAATACCCCCATAATTAGAAATTTTGGATTATGGGCTATTATATGGCCAAAAAAACTCGAATAAACCAAATTTGTAGACAAATATGAGTCATTTAGGTGTTTGTATATTGACTTTTCACTTTACCCATGTGTACTTTTTCTTAAGGTAACTTTTACTTTCACCCATGTTAATTTATTAATCTTTTATTTATTAATATTGATATTAAAAATTAATTTTAGTATTATAATAATATATATGACATTAATTTTAAAAATTAAAATTTCTATGATTAATAAATTTTAATTTTAAAATAAACACACTTAACGCTAAAAATAGTTTTTAAGATAATTAAGTTTTATGCTTAAAATTTATGTGTGAGTTGAAATTATTAATGTAAATAATTTTTGGGACTTAAATTAATCTATTATAAATAAAATTAAGTTTATGTGAAATTAAAATCAATACATTACCTAATTTTATAAAATAATTAATTAATTCAAATAAAATACATAAAACGATTTTCTTTATTATAGTAACTTTCTTACTTTAGTTCCAAAAATGTTGGATATGGGTTTTCTAATTTCAAAAAAAAATTATAGTTTAATTCATTAATTTTTTATTTATCACTTAAATGGTTTTATTACCTTTATGTTTATTCTTATAAATTGATAAATTCATGAAAATTATATTTTTTTTAAACCAAATTTTCGACCAAAAATGATATTTTTAGAAAATGCTCAAAAATTAATACGAAGTAAATTTCGATATCATAAATTAAAAAATAAATTTAATTTTTTTATATTTATATTTATGAAAAAAATTATATATATATATATATATATTAATATAAAATATAAATATAAATGGATTTTATTTAAAAATGGCCTTCTAAAACATTAATTGTTTCTAATATTATTTCATCCCAATTTTATAATTTGATTTTTTTTTAATATTTTATATCATATATAGATGTATTATATGTTATCATAATTATATTTTAAATGTTATTATTTTTATTTAATAATGTATCATGACCTTTATTTTAGTGTGTGTAAAAAAAGACATTAAACTCAGAATTATTTAAGGGAAATTATATATACTGAAATCTCATGATGTTCCACGTAAGTTATGATCCCATTGTGTGGATGTTGTATGTTTTTACCCACAATATGATTGATTCCCCTATTTTCCTTGTTTTATATTATGATATTTGTACTTCCATGTTTCCCTCAATTATATCTTAATTATTCTTTATTTATATTGACTTATGGAACTAGGCTTGTTTATTGAAAACTAAAGGATTTATAAAAATATTTCAAAATATTTATTCTTATAAAATAAAGTGGTTATTTTAAGTAAAATAATTTAAAACTATCACTAATGGTTTAAAATTTTAAACATGTTATATATATTCATGGTGGTTCCCTCTTGGGCATTGCCTCACACCCTACAATTTTTTTGGGGTGTATGAAAACATGGTTTTTTAGGATATAGTTAATAGAAAGGGTGAAACTACATATATTGGTGCTACATAATATTAATTATCCTTCTTAGTTTGGTATCTAGTGGTAACCATGAGTCATAGGGAGAGTTTATCATGGAGTATTTTAAAAAAATTCTATGTTGGTCATTTATTTTGAGATAGTGGGTGTATCATACCTTTCATACTTGAGTTATATTAGAATTATCCTATATTTATGTTGTATTTATCTCTTTAATTTTTATTATAAAGTGATGGTTAGTTATTTTTTTCTATTTATACCATGTTTGTATGTTTCTCTTATTTTTAAAATTTTTATTTTTTATCATGAACATGCAATATACATATGGGTCATACTGAATTTTTGAGTGGATACTACATTGTGGTTAATTGGTTTCCATTGTGAAATCATTCCCACTGATTTTTTTATTTCATGGAACTATTTTCTCGCCTGGTGTGATCATGAATGCACCTTGGTCATTATGATAGGTTGGGTTAGGTGGTAGGTTAGGTTGACCTAGTTTGGTTTGTTACATCCTCACCCCCATCTCTACAATTGAAGTAGAATATGATCCACCATATATTATATCTTCCCCTACCCACCACTTACATATTTAGAAAGGATTTTGTATATAGATAAATCCTTAGAGATTTTCATTTCCTTCAATTCCTTAGTATATAACTATAGTTATGGATATTTCTATTTCCACTGATGTCCAAACATTTATACAACTACTATCTTTGGAGAAGGTTGTTTCCTCAAGAAGTTCTAAGATAGGTAGAGATGTGTATCTCCTTTAACATCCCATGATTAGTGTACATAGGGTAAATTATCTAGTATAAAATATATGAGTGGATGTAATATCATATTGTTAATCTTTTTGTTTTTTAAACCATGATATTTAGTGAGAATAAAGAAAGTGGGATATTGGTATCTTAGTTTTCTTATGAAAAATCTAAGTGATATCAGGTTGTATCAACCTCTCTTATTATTGATTCACCTTGAAATTAGGTGTTCTTATAAATTAGTCCACTAATTGGGATGATCATACTGAGTATTGTTTACCCACTCCTACATTTTTAATTTTTTTTTGTTTACCTTATGTTCATATAGATAGGGTGATTTGAAGGATAGATGATCATGGATACTTGAGATGGGTTTTTGATACGGTATCCAATTTTGGATTATTCTTCATAATTACCACTCTAATATCATTGGTGATAAATATTACACCTATTTAGAATTTATGGTTTATATACGAATTTTTTTATTTTATTGTTATACATTTTATCATGGTATTTTTTATATATAAGTATTTTTTACATTTTTGAAATTATATTTCATATATTTCATGGTGGATGTTAATGTATGGTAATATTTTATAATTTTTTCATTGAAGTAATTCCTCTCATGATCATCTTCATACCATAGCACTGGTCACTAGCCCCTGGCCTAGTGGAGGCAGGCTTGGGGAGTTCATCTATCAATATTCTAGGATATGACATATTAGTATTAGAGAGATAAGATTTAATTTAGAGGATTGGATGGAATATTTTAGAGATAATCTTACTAAGGATTGTTCATACATGTAATCAAAATATAAATTTTTTTAAATATTATGAAAACATGTGTATTCGTGATCATGTCTCTTACTGATGACACGTGACTGAGACCTTAGTGTGTAAACTAGTATATTACATCCTAGAATATTGGTGTGAAATTATACTTAGTTTACAAATGAGGGGACTCCACATAGGAATTTTCTATGATTATTCTCATTTATGTGGAGAGTGTATATTAATTTGGTCTCTATTTATACATTGGGAATGAAGTATAAGGATTAGTGTGAGGCTAATAACATGATTTATGATGAGATTTTTTATAGAATCATTATATTCACTCTTCTTTGGTCAGGTTATGGGTTAAATCCTAGACTAGCCCATTTGGGGTCATTTTTACATGGGAATAACCTTCCTCATCACATATAGAAATATGAGTTTAAATAAACTATCAACCATTATATTAAATTGTTTTAGAAATTAGGGTATAGATGTGATACCCCTAGACAATACATCATGATAGATTGACTATGATCTAACCAAACCATTCCCAATGTATTGAAGAAATACTAATTATATAGAGTTAGTGGTGAATAAATTATCTAGAATGTCAGTATGGATAATGTGGTGGTAAGGTCATTGTCTTCAAGTGTTGGTTGAAAATACATGAGAAGAAATGTAGATGTTATTCCCTTTTTATGTATATTCGAAGATGTGGTATGAATCTATTTTTGGGGTAATACATGAACTCTATAACCTTTACTGGTTATTATTATGTGGTATTAATCTCCAAGAAGATAGAAATCCTAGTGTGATGAGATTAATTATTGTAGTTGGGAGGTGTCCCATGGATATGAGCTAGAGACTGGTAAATGTTTATTTGGATTGAGATATTATCCATACTATAATAATTTTTTTCATGAAGTAAAGATTCCATCATAAAATAGAAAAAGTGACATTATTTAGGTCTATAATGGGCCTCAAAAATAAATAAACATTTATAAAACTCATAGTGAAACACAGTGGATCACTAAGGTCCTCCCCCAAATAGATTTTTCTAATCACACATGATTTTATTCAATTATTTAAATTTTGCTTTTTTATATTTTAAATTAATAAAAATTGAGAGGTTATTGATTTGTATGGATATTTCATGGAAATAAAATTAAATCAAGTATATTATATAAGTGTTAGTCAGAAGAAAGTGAATTGTTCAAGGGACTATATGGATTCCTTCATTATTTTCTTTTATTTTCTTAAATTCATTTCAAAAAATATCTCAATATCATTCATTGATTATTCTCCTTCAACATATATTGTTGTGTCTGACACACACAAGAGACATCCCATGTTACACACAATTTTAATATTAATTTTAAAAAATATTTAATTAAATTTTTTAATAAAATTGACTATAATTTTATATTTTAAATTTATAAATTCCCTAAGGTGTGAATTTTTTTTATTACTCTTGGAATTAAAATGGATTTTCTTAAATTTAAATTTAAATTACTCTAAAATATGAGTTAATGTCCCAAGTGAGTTGGTTTTTAAACTTATTTATATAGATGTTATATATATATATAATTGAATTTCCAAAAAAAAATGTATATGTGTTAATGTATAAACTAAAGTTTTAAATTTTTTTATATGATTAATAATTAGTTACGGGATTAAAATTATTACCCTTAGTGTTTTTAAAGTATTTTATATCTAATACATTTATATTATTATTGTTGTTGTTGTTTTTATTATTATTATTTTTATTTATGGTGTGGAGGACCCCCCCCCATCTTCTTCTTTGTAACTCACATTGGAAAAACCTATTC
This sequence comes from Viscum album, assembly GCA_963277665.1. Lineage (NCBI taxonomy): Eukaryota > Viridiplantae > Streptophyta > Magnoliopsida > Santalales > Viscaceae > Viscum > Viscum album. The sequence goes on from OY728139.1 coordinate 1,046,621,956, forward strand.
CCTCCTTTTATCCCTCCTTCTCTAAATTTTCTTCCCCTTTCTTCTTTAATAAAATTCATGCATGGGGGTATGTTAGTCTCTCTCCCTTCTCACTCCCTTCTATTCTTCTCCTCCTCCTCTATGTTCCCGAATAAATAATTTTTACACATATAGGGATGTTATTAATGGTATTCATCATGGGATAGTAAAACCCACATTTTTAAAAGGGTATTTTACCCTAGAATGTAATAGGGGGATGAGGCTAACCATGTACACTAGATTTGAAATCGAGTCATTGTCAATCAATTTACTGGTGAGTATTTCAACATTTAGGCCCCACAAGAATCTTGTTTTCCTTTGAATAAATTATGAACTTGTTTTTATAAAGTATATTAGGCGTAATACTTGGTTTTATGGTGTCAAAGGTAAATGATTTTATTGTTTTCACTAATTTAAAAATTTATAGAGTTATATACCTAATTTATAATTTTTATAACCATGTGTGCTCACTTATTTAAAATAAAGGAGTATTTTAATTAAAATTAAGATTAAAATTGTATGTTAATTATTTGGCGGCTTTTGTGATTTATCTATTTGATTTATGTTTTACATGTTAATGGAAAGGTTTTGAAAAACATTATTAAATATTATAATTAAAAGTTATATATAATGATTTTGATGAAATATTAATGTGGTTTAATAAATAAATAACTGGGATTGGTTTTATAACATTCCAAAAATAATCATTATATAATTTCATGATTCAAAACAAATATTTTATTATTTACATTCACATGAAATTTTAGGTTTATATTTTTAGGGATTTACTAAAAACTCTTATATTAGAGGACCCATTATCTATCAATCCAATGGATTTTTCTTTCCACAAAACAAAACTCTTTGAGTATTATACTTCAATTAATGCTAAAAACACATATTTGGAACTTTTTCTTCATAATTTTTCATAATCATTCTTAATACCTATAAATATTATTTGAAAATAAAGGATAGGAAAATAAATCTTGGTAAATGGTATAAAATAATGCGAAAATATTTTAGTTCATTAAAACACTTTAAACCTTTTAGAAAGTTTTTCTTTTCACAAAGAATCTTGAGATCATATAGAACATAATTTGAAACATTAAATCAACTTATTTGATCTATAATTTTCCATAAAAAAATTATAAAACATAAAGGCAATATAAAAAATCATGAAGGTTTATTGGGAAACATAAGAACTCGAGATGAAACTATTATTTGAAAATAAAAAACTTTTACCATTTAAATGATCATAAGTTTTCCTTCAGTAATAAAATCATATTTTTATCTCATTAAATCCAAATATTTCTATTAAAACTTATAAAACATCATATATAAACCATGAAAGAATCCTAGTACATTATATTCATCAACCTTTTAATGGAATAACTTAACCAATTATTTCCAATAACCCATAATATAATAGCTTTACTAGCTACTTCATGGATTATTAAATCTTGAGAAAAAAATAATTATATGATGAATTAGAGGGATATATCTCATCTCTACCCATCATCCTATATAAATCCCAAGTACCATAACATGAATAAAACACATGTAAGGTAGCATTTCTCATCAAAAAAACACAAAAAACTTCATTTTCAACCCATAGAATAAACTTTTGTTCCAATCTATAAAATAAATATAATTTTAAAAATGATACTTGGAATTTTGGTAATGATATTAAGAATGAAAATTCATTTAAAATAATATAAATATAGTTAATAAATATACTTTAAAAGAGATACCTTAAAAGTTAAAATATATTTTTTAAAAGGAAAACAATACCCATACATTATTTCATGTCATGGAATTGAATTTCCCCTTAAGGATCACCTTGATAATAATGATGGTTCTGAACATAGAAGGATCACTTATTGGTCTTATGTCCAACTCAATTTTTACTAGATTTAAAAGTTCATCAATAATGTCTATTCAATAAATACCATGGCCAATAAAATTTTTTCAAAGAATATTGAAAAATATTTTCAATAAAATCAAGAGTGGATATTTTTTATGCTAATTTATAATTAATTTAATAAATTCAATAAATACCTCAGTCTTGAGTTCTTACTTCAATGTAGGTTTTGATCATCTGAAGTCTATTCAATTTTATTTTTATTTCATTGATGAGGACCCAAATTAGATCCCATTTAGTGGTGATCCACACATTATCCTTTGATATCGAAACATCAATGATAACACTGTAGGTGATAAAGCAATGGTACAGTCATATTACATTGTTCCTTTGATAACAACTGTGAACCCTTTGTCCTAGATGGATTTTATCTTGATATCTCCATCTTGATAGGAAAGGAAGGAGGAAGAGTGAATCTCTTGAGCTTTAGATAAAAAATTAGAGACATTATTCATTATGAGATAATTATATAGGGAGTAGAATGTTGTGCACAATGACTAACCTCTCATAATTTTCATAATTTTATATTTATAAACACATGTTTTGGATTTTATTAATTGAAAAAAAGGACCTTAATAATATGTTAAACCCAAAAGGAACCCTATTAAATGAAATAAAATAATATTATTATTTTATTTCATAGAATTTGCTAACATAAAAAAAATAGTTATTTTATAATCTAGAAAATAAATATTTATCATTGTTAATAATTTGGTCTACTCATACACAATGAAATTTATTGAATTCTTGAATAAATATTTAAATATTATTCATTAAATAAATAAATAAATATTTTATTCTCTATCTGGTTAAAAAAATATTTACTATAATATTCTCATAACTAAATAAATTATTTAATTAATAATTATTTATTTATTACCTGAAAAATAACAAGATATAAATAAAATATTATATAGTCGCATAATTAAAAATTAACATGTGAATAAATTTTTATTTAATATTTACAATAAATAAATAAATTCATAACAAATATTATTTATTGTTTTGGAGAATACTATTTATTCCAACTATTAAATATAAATAATATTTAACCAAGATAAATAGAAAAACTTTATGTGTGACCCTCTAGGCCTCTTCCTCAGTGGAATTAGGAGGGATCACATAAAGTACAAGAAACTCTCTAGAAAAGGGTCAAGGAACCCATAGAGGAAAATGATATGTCGCACTGACAAAAACCACATACCAATTCTCACTATACAATATAATCCCATTATTGTGATATATCATCAAGAAGGTTGCACACTTGTCTCATCAACCTATATGTTTGGTAAATATTTCTTTGAATATCTGAAATAAACTCATTATTACAACATAGACACAAAATTTAATATTATGATTCTATTTAAATAAAAGCGACAAGATATCAACTTCTATAATTATAGAAGGGAAATCCTTCCTCAGCTTATTCATTAATAACATACCATTTGTGATACACTCAATGTACCCAAATTTATCATTATCACATGTTGTCATGGTTTACAGCAATGCATCAAAGTGTGTGATTCATGATATGTATTAATAGTAATATGAAATTCAATGGATCGTTACAAACCCTCACATATAAGAATATAAAATGACAAATAAACATGTTGGTTTTCTATAGGTGGGTCAATTCTTATAATATACCATCTTAGAGATTATCAAGTTCAGACTTCATAATATTAAGTCACATCTAATTACGATTACTCTCACTTAATGACCAACATACTATATATACCATCGTAGAATGTTATCTAACCATAGAATAATGTTTAATAATATCTCCATAGAATTTACAAGCTCACATCATAGTGGGGAACTCTTATGACCTTTTAAATGGAATAGATATTGTAGGACATTATCAAATTAATTATATAAAGAATAATAATCAATATGTGATAATTTATTTGTTAATATTAAAATCCATGAATATATAGGAAATCTAAAGTATAAAGTAGTGATTTATAGGTCACCAACTTCAATAGACTACTACTTTCACTAAGGAAAACTGCTAATGACTGGTTAGTTCTCACATGTTAAACATGATTCTACTGAGTATGACTATAGTTATTGTTCCTACCATATTTTCATCTCTAGGGTGGGTATATCCATATTATTGTGTGGTGAGTATGATCACTCTGATATCACTACCTTGGGAAATTCTTCAAGTAGTGATATTACTAAGTATTTGCCACTTATTTCCTTATAAGAATCATGTAATCTTTATTAATTCCATATTCAATTCTTATCATAACAATGATAAAACTCATGCTTTTGTATAAACCAAAATAGAAACATGATATTGTTAAACTTTTTAAAGATACATCAAAATCCACAACAAACTCAGATATTCTGGATATAAAAACCACTAGTTATATTAATTTTATCTTGAAAATTACCTTATTTTTACTATGATAATAGATCAAATTGAATTAAATTAATATAAGTGTTCAATTACCTTGAACGTTGGTAATACCACTTCTCTATACACTAAAAACTCATTCAATTATACTTTTTCAATTATTTTTGGATAGTTATAACTACAAATCAATGCATTTATGTTATTTCTATTTGATATTCACATATTATGAATCATGTATTAGTAATATAAAATTCCATTATATATCATTTCATATTAGATAAATTTCTATAACTTAATCTTTTGAAATTATTTTAATCTTAATAATCTCTTCCTATGCCCATGCATGTTCTACAGGAAAGTTTATATGTGAACAACAATTAGGTCTTGAATTATTTAAACTTTTATTTTTCAATAATGTTTCAATATTTATACTATAACTATATTTAGAAAACCCATGTATCTATTTTTTTTATATCATTTTCCCTAGAACATGGTTTCAACTTTAGGTTATTCTTGTTGAAATTCATTCCTTGGTGTTAAAACATTGGTAAGACGTCACATTTTTTTTCCATATGTTATCAACATATCTATCTTTAAATCTTATATCACTCCTAATAACTTATTAGATACATATTTCACTCCTTCATTTCCAAAGAATATTCTATTTTAATTATGTATAATTTATCTATAAATGGATTTATGCAATTGACTTGTCATATTAGCATTTATCAATGTCGTTGATCCATTCTAGTTATTTAATATAGACATAAACCATAGTGTATCCTTTTGTTCATTTCATATAGATATATTCTATAAATATTCCTTCAAATGAGGTGGCCTTGACAATGAATAACCCAATATGATGATCATAAAATTATGCTTTGAAAAGTAGAATTAAAAATGAAGTGATGATTATTGTTGTATAGGTTTTTTATAGACTAACCTTTCAATAAACAATAATTATTTATTACATCCATATTATTCCATCCATTTCTAGTTTATCTTGAATACTCAACAGTGGTATCAAGTCTTAGAAACATTTAAATTATGGAGACCCTGAATCTTCACACATAGAAACAATTACTTGAATTCATACATACTTTTCAACCTTAGAATGTTTCCATTTATTTCTTCATTATAGTAATATTTATTCATAAAGAATAATAAATTTATCACCCACCACGGTGAAAATAAACCACCTCTTTGGTTATAAATTCCTATATAGTTTGTGTCTCTGGAACTAATCCTCATACTGAACTTAGTGGAGCCTAGTTTTCTTATGCTAACTCATATGAATTCAGAGCCTTAACCCCTAAAAGTTTATTATTCTCCCACTATCCTTAAATAAATAGAAATCCTGTATGGAAATATAGTTCGTATTAAAAATAAATTAATAATATCAGTGTCTTTGGGATTATTAATCGAGATTCACTAAGTGTTTTGATGTTCATCTATAGCTAAAACTAGCTTTTAACAAACACTTGAGGTTATAACCTAATAGATTATTATCATATCATAATTGATATGATATTATTTTATCAATACATTTGGAATATAGTTATTTTTTCACAACTATTTTCAAAACTTTTCTTGGAAGAAATTATAAAATATTTGAAATATATAAGATTAATCATTGTTCTTACTTTTACCACCATCATTATATTTATGTTTAGAAGTAAATGTGAGTTTAAGAATTCATTCACTCCACATGTATGATCAATTATTATTGGATAAGATTTTATTTGATAAGAAACATTGAAGGTTCCTTTATCTTTACAAAGTGCACCCATTTACTTCACTGATCATTTCAAAAAAAAATATCATGAAGTATATAAATTTAACTCTATCTTTAGAAAATTTTTTGTGGCCTTGTTAAACTAACTCTAAAATATTTTTTGGTTTACTTTCATTTATAAAGGTTTATTTATTTAAACATGATAATTGTTTTGTTAGTATATCTAGTATCTTAGTTCAATAAAGAGTAAAACAATTTTTGGATATAAACAAGTAAATTACTATCAATTTTTTTTGACAAATAATTATCTTACCACCATTAGGTAAGTGACTCTTATATATTATACATAATTGATTATTGGGTGGTATTTATGATTATTCAATTAATGAACTATTAGTATAGTGTTAAATAACATAAAAACATATATTTAAAATTTGAAATAATGTATCATTATGTCAAAATATACACTAAGATAAATATTTTGGTTATGCTAAATAAAAACAATATTTTAACTTGAACCATTCCATCATGGAATCCAAAAGTTATGATCTTTTCATTACTAATCTAGGAATCACTATTATTCAAATATTTTGAGGATTCACCTTACATCTTGTAATATTTCTATACTTATTATTTTCCTGTGTTTTTAATAAATATATATGTGAAAACATATACCCAAGAAGTATCTCAGAAAAAAAATACATGTACTGATGAATTTAATTGAAGTGTAATATTCTGATTACTTTTTTTTAATCACAGTTATTATTCAAACTACCTAAATTTTTGAAGGTTCTGGGTGCAGTAGAAGCGCGTGGGTGGATGTGCACGCTTGGATTTTTTTTCATTAACAATGATCAATCTGGGATCAATATGATGATAAATGCCAGTCTCCATGGATCGAATCACAGAAATATAAAAATAAAATGAAAGTCCCTGAATCACAAAGTAGGATCGTTACAGGTTGATTATAATTAATTTAATCAATTGAAAAGAAGTACCTTTTGGTGTTCTTTCTTCATTGATATTTCTGATCACGTTCTGATGTGATACGTCATTGCGTTGTAGAAGCCAAGGGTAGACTTCCTCTAGCAATGATCCACACGTGCACCATGTATCTCTGGACGTCGCCAAAGGATTCTCTAGGTGCTAGCGTGGAGAAACCTTTGCTTGAGTTTTCCGCCTTAAATCATCTTGATCCGATGGAAGAGGATCTCTCTCAGTATTGAGAGAGTTCTTAGAGGAAGGAGTTCTCTCGGCCTTGAGGGAATTCTTCAGAATTGTCATGCACAACAATTCTCTTGTGCAGGAAAAGAAATGGGGTTGTGAGGATATTTATAATCGGGTTTGAGGTTGTAAAGTTATGTCAATAAATAAACATGTTACGCGTTTTATTTATTTCATTAACTATTTTAAAACCCCATATAGAGTCATTAATTCCTTGACATGCGCCCACACTGATTATTATAAATACCATCTAACAAAATGATATTATTTCCTCAAAATCCTGACTGGAAAAACTATACAGCGTGTAATCATAAATACACGGCGTGTACTTGTTTTTCATTGAAAACTACACGGCGTATACATTCAATGTACACGGCATGTATATCTTGTTTTCATTTATTCATTTCCTTTCCAAAATGAAAACTACATGGCGTATAATCATTAATACACATCATGTACTTGTTTTCCATAAAAAACTACACGACGTGTAATCTTTAATACACGGCATGTATATCTTGTTTTTTTCATTTCCTTCTTCCTCCATCATTAAAATGATTTAGGATTCCTTGAATAATTATTAAACCATGTATAGGAATAGTATTTACTCTACTTGAGATACTTGGATACACTTAGTTTGTGACCCTCTAGGCCTCTTTCTCATTGGCATTAGGCGGGCTTGCCTAAAGTCCAAGATTACTTTCTAGCAATGGGTTAAGGCACCCAAGAGAAAGAAGTTGATGCCGCAATGACATGTCACCTCATACGAACGCTTACTGTGTAATTGAATACCTTTGTCTCAATATCTCATCAATCAGGTTTCATGGTAGTGTCATAAACCTATATGCTTGATCCGTCGTTCTTTGACTACCTGAAATAAACTCGTCGTTTCACCATGGCCATGGAATTTTGTGTGCCGGTTCCATTTCAATCAAAGGGCTGAGATATCAACTTCCATAAATGGAAGGGAAAAATTCTTCCTCAACTTATCCATTAACATCATGTCATTTGTGATGCACCCAATGTACCCTACTTCCCACCAACTGTCTACGTGACGATTTTCGTCAGCAAATCTAAGTGCACGAGTCATGACATGAGTTAATGATAATATTCTAGTCTAAGGACCATTACACATGCTCGCAGATAGAAATGTATGATGACACCAAGACATGCGGAATTACTACTGGCGGTTTTGTTCTCATAATCTCCCATATTGGATATAACCAAGTGCGAACTCCATGAGAGAGAGTCTAATCTTCTTACGAGTACTCTCACATGACGGTCTGTATACTATGTGTCTTATCATAGTATGTCATCCAACCGTAGAACTTTATTTAAGAATATTGTTATAGCATTTCAAGGTTCTCATCATAGTGGGGATCTTCCATGACCTTATCAATGCAATAAATATTCAAGGAAATTATTATATTATAGTCATGTAGAACAATGAACAATATATAATAAGTGTACATTCATGTAATCAAAGTAAAAAACAATTGGTTCTTAGGACACCAACCTAACAAACTCCCACTTGGACTAGATCTAAATTCCTACGACTTTTAGTCTTCTAGATCTCACATGATGATCATGTTTCTATTGATTCAAGGCTTTAGTCAAGGGGTTCTCCATGTTGTCTTCCATGGAAATACTGCTCACTGTAACTTCACCTCTCTGAGAAAAATCCCTCAAGAGATGATACTTCCGAAGTATGTGCTTTGTCTGCTGATGTGACCTTGGCTCTTTTGCAAGTTCCACCGCTGTAGTATTATCACAATAGAGTGTGATAGGATCTTTGCTACTGGGTACTAAATCCATATCTTAGATGAAGCTTCGCATCCATACTGATTCTTTAGCTTCCTCAGAAGATGCGATATACTCGGACTCTGCTGTAGAATCTGTGACCACACCTTTCTTTGAGCTCTTCCAACTCACTGCACCTCTATTCAAACTAAAGATGTATCCAGTCTATGACTTCATGTCATCTTGATCAGTATGGAAACTAGCATCTACATGTCCTCTGATGACAAGTTCCTCATCTCCTCCATAAACCAGGAACATATCCTTAGTACACCTCAGATACTTAAGGATAGTCTTGACTTCCATCCAATGGCGGTCTCCTGGATCATATTGATATCTACCTACCACACTTAATGTGTAAGAAACATCTAGCATTTTACATAGCATGGCATACATGACTGACCCAATCGCGGATGCATAAGGTATCCTTGCTATTTTCATTCTTTCCTTATGTGTTTGATGACACATTTTCTTGGAAAGATGAATGCCATGTGACACTGGAAACAATCCCCTCTTGGACTATTCCATACTGAATCTCTTCAGTATCTTGTCAATATATGTACTTTGACTTAGGCCCAGCATCCTATTGGATCTATCACGATGGATCTTGATCCCAAGAATATATGTTTCCTCACCCAAGTCTTTCATAGAGAAGCATTTATCCAACCACGCCTTAACTGACTGTAAGATAGGTACTTGGTTTCCAATTAGTAATATGTCATAAACATATACTACTAGGAAAACAACTTCACTTCCACTAAACCTTTTGTAGACACAAGGATCACTTTCATTCTTGATAAATCCAGATTCCATTATGGATTTATCAAAACGAATGTTCCATGACCTTGATGCTTGCTTTAATCCATAAATGGATTTATGCAACTTGCATACCTTTTTGGAATCCTTTGGAGTCACAAACCCTTCAGGTTGTGTCATGTAGACATCTTCTTGGAGGTTCTCATTAAGAAATGTTGTTTTGACATCCATTTGACAAATTTCATAGTCATGGTAAGTGGAAATGGGCAATAGGATTCTGATGGATTTCAGCATCGCAACCGGTGAAAAGGTTTCATCATATTCAATTCCTTGATGTTGTCTAAAACCTTTTGCAACCAGTCATGACTTATAGGTGCTGACTTGCCCCTCTATGTCAAGTTTCTTATTGAATACCCATTTATTACCAACAGGCTTTACATCAACTGTAGGATCTACCAAAATCTAGACTTGCTTTTGGTACAAGGAATCCATTTCAGAATTCATGGCTTCTTTCCACTTGGTAGCATCTGTGCCTTCAACTGATTCCTTGTAGGTAAGAGGATCATCATTGTCAACCAATAATGAGTCACCATCCTCGGTGATAAGAAAACCATATCATTCTGGTTATCTCACCTTTCTCATGATCCTATGCAGTTCTTGTGTCTTTGGAATAGATTGTTCTTTCATGGGGCTTTGTGGAATATTTTTGTGTACCAACTCCTGTGTATCTTGAGCCTCGACTTCATAGAAGTCTATATTGCTCCCACTATCTCTTTTGGAGATGTTCTCCCTCTCAATGAATATGGCGTGTCTTTCCACTATAACCTTTTTGTCTAAGGGTTTGTATAGGTAATATCTTCTTGTTTCCTTAGGATATCCTATAAAGATACACTTTGTGCTTTGGGGTGAAAGTTTGTTACCTAAATAGGCCTTAACAAATTCTTCGCTACCCCACACATGTAAATTCGATAACATGGATTTGTGTCCACTCCATAACTCGTATGTAATACCATTTATCGATTTAGTTGGTACTTGGTTTAGTATTTGTGCTGCTGTTTGTAATGCATATCCCCGAAAGGATAATGGAAGACTCGCATGACTCATCATTAATCTCACCATGTCCAACAGGGTGTGGTTCCTCCTTTCACTTACACTATTCCACTGAGGTGTGTAAGGAGGAGTGAGTTGAGATAGAATCCCAAACTCCCATAAGAAATAAATGAATTACTAATTAAGATATTCTCATCCTCTGTCTGAAAGGAGTTTCTTAATCTTCTTACCAAGATGGTTCTCAACTTCATTCTTGTATTCTTTGAACCGATCAAAAGAATCTGACTTATACCTCATTAAGTAAATATATCCATATCTACTAAAATCATTAGTAAAATTTATGAAGTACCAGAACCCGCCCCTTTCTTTAACTGGAAATGGTCTACACACATCTGTGTGAACTAATACTAGAATCTCTTTATCCCTTTAACCTTTCCCACTAAATGGGGCTTTGGTCATTTTTCCTTGTAGTCACGCATGACATACACCAAGTGGTTTTAGTTCGAAAGAATCTAAATACCCATCTTGATGTAATTTTTTCAAACGTTTCTCATTGACATGACATAGCCGTTGATTCCAAAGTTGGGTGTGGTATGAGTCATGTGAATTAACTTTGTCATCGATTTTCATTACTTGGTTTGTGTAGTCTAACACATAAAGTCCGTTATATAAATGTGACCTACCAAAACAAATTCTATATTTATAAAAGTAGCAACATCCACTTCCAAAATTGAATATGAATCCATCAGTATCTAATACGGATACTGAAATAATTTTTTTGGTCACAGAGGGTACATAATAACATCCTTTCAAAACCAAGACCATCCCAGTAAGCAATGTGAGGTGGTAGTCTCTGACAGCTACAGCAGTGAGTCTGGCTCCGTTGGCTGCTCATAGATCCACCTCACCTCGGTCAATATTTCTGAATCTACTTGGTTCCTTTATTTGGATATAGATGTGATCACCACAAGCAGTATATAATACCCAATTGGTAGAAATAGATAGATTGCATTTGATAACAAATGCACCTGAAGCTTCCCCTTTCTTCCTTGGTTGGGTGCATTTTTTCTTCCAGTGGCCCTTCTTGCCACATGCGAAACAAACAGCCTTCAGTTCTCTTGACTCCCCTTTGATCTTATCTTTCTTGGAAGGCCTTGAAGAAGCTTTGGGATTAAAGCTCTTCACCTTATCTTTCCTTTTATTCACCATGAGGATAGAAGTCTTTTCACGCTTCATGTCATTGTCTAGTTGGTGAATGAGGATAAGAATATCAGACATATACTTCTCAATGTTGTTCATGTTGAAGTTCACAAAAAATTTAGAGAATCTCTGGGGGAGTGATGCAAGAATGAGATCGGTACCCAGTTCTTTGAGGAGATTAAATCCTAGAACCTCTAAGTGCTCAATGTAGCCAATGATCTTGACTACTTGAGGTCCAGCCGGGGAACCCTCTCCAAGATTGCTCTAGAATAGAGCCTTGGATATCTCAAACCTTTCCTGTCTTGCTCACTCCTGGTATAGACCACGGAGGTTCTCGAGAATTATATAGGAATCCATGCCTTCATGAGACTTCATGAGCTCACTATACATTGATGATAGCATCAAACATTGAACGAAAAGTGCGTTGTTCAAATGTTGATCATAGACCAGGAAATCTTCATCACTCACCCCTTGGGTAGGTGAATTAGGAAGTGAGGACTCCAGCACATAAAACTTTCATTCATGGCGTAGGATAACCTGAAGGTGCCTAAAATATTCCTGAAAGTTACTTCTGGTGAGGATATTGTCTTTGTCTAGAATTGATTGCAGAGAAAATGTGGTTGACGAGTTTTTCATTTTGATTCTACAAATTAAAAGAGCAGATTTATCAGAACTTTCTTGATTACATTTTATGAGAAATAATAAATTTTTATTAAGTCTCCCACTATTTTATAAAGTCCCAATGGCCCTCACCATTGAACTCAGAATTTCTAGTTTCTTTAAAATTCTAGTGGCAAGGATCCATATTCCCCTTCGCATAACCCCAAAAAGGGTTGGTCAAGCTATTTGAAGGTATTTAGGTAGGCAGGTCTTTGCCAACTGTGAGCTTATAGTTCCTTGATCTTTTGAGTGGACTCCCCAATCCTGAAATCCTGACTTGGATTTCCTCAACACTTTCCTCCATTTTACAAAAAGTCTAGCAAGGGATACTCCTCTTGATGTAAAATGTTTAAGTAAACCCGAAACTTTCATAATAGATTCTTTTATAAAATTAAGTTTCCCAACAAGGGTTGGTCAAACACATAGTTTTATTGAGTCTTGACCTTAATCAAGTAATAGAAGGCTTGGTCTGACTTAATATGGTAATTGAGCGATTTTATTCTTTATGCGTATTTTATCAATATCACATGCTTGTTAATATTAAGTGATGTTTTATTAAGTGATTAACTATGTTCTGATAATGTTTACGTACAGTCTGGTTTTTATTTTATTCTATCTTTGCATGCTTGTTTATTTCATTAATTATGTGATCACGACAACACATACATAATAAATAAACCATGCAATCAGACAGAAATAAAATAAGATGGCATGATCATGATCTTCTATTGGTTATCTTATCTAGTGGTTTTATAAGCTAACCCTGACATAGGGAAAAACACCTTGAACCGATGGTTTGTGTTTTGCATCTCCCACTTATCCACCTTTGTATCTTCTAGAGTTGGTTTCGATTTAGATTCGGGTTTTGAACCGTCTCCTCTGACTTGGGAGATCCTCCATTACATGAGATTTACATTAAAGAAATCATGCGCACGCATGCCCTACATTTTATTGGAAGAAGGCTCGCGGGACAATGAATTTAAATTAAACAAATTTAAATGAAACCAAATACACATAATAAGGTTCTTTGGTCTACATCATGATCATCTATAGCATACAATGACATTTATGCATATTTAGAATTCAAATTCTTTTAATCGTTCTATTATTTAAGATAAGTCACGCTTGAAATTAATTAATTATGATCTTATAATTAATAAATTATTTATCGTAAATTATTTTCTAAATTTCCTTTAAATTCTTCTCATCCATATCCCTTGTACAGGACTTTGTAATTTTGGAGGAAAACTGGTAAAATTCCATTTCTGGAAAGTACATGGCATGTAATTTATATTTACATGGATGTATTTCTTTTCACCCTTTATCCAAAGTACACGCTGTGGGCTTTGGCGTGTTTTCTCTACTTTGGAAATTTTGGATTACACGGCATCTAGATTAATCTAACACGGCGTGTACTTCCTTGTTACATGGTTACCATCTTGGCAATCCCATGTACACGAAACACAGATTCTCCTTGTACACAGTTTCACCTAGTCCGGATCGGACTACACGGCGTGTTGATTTAACATACATGCCGTGTATTCCGGTTCCATGTTCCATTCATTTCTGGTCAACACGGTGTAATAAATACTTAGGCATACTCAATTCACACGGCGTGGTTTGGTGGACCAGTACTGGTTCATTGATCCAAAGTACACGGCTGTAGTTTTAATTACACTCTGTGTATTCCTATATTGTACAGACAGAAAGAGTGGCTCCTCTGGATGATTTCCTCATTTTTATTTTAATAAAAATTAAAATGAAAAGTTTTTTTTGTGATTTCAATCAAGAAACGAAAGTGGAAGAATAGATCTCATTCATTCAATTTAATTGAATGATTTATCACGAATTGAATCAAATATAAATGCGTAAATTATCAATGAAAATTAAATAACTATAATCAACTTTCTAACATCCCTTTGATACCATTTTAAGGTTTCGGGCACAGTGGAAGCGCGTGGGTGGATGTGCCCACTTGGCTTTTTGTCATTAAAAATGATCAATCCGAGATCAATACGACGATAAACGCCAGTCTCCACGGATCGAATCACATAAATAGACAAAGAAAAGGAAATTCCTAGAACCAAAAAGTAGGATCATTACAGGTTGATTATAATTAATTTAATCAATTGAAAAGAAGTACCTTTTGGTGTTCTTTCTTCTTTGATATTTCTGATCACGTTCCGATGTGATACATCGTTGTGTTGTAGAAGCCAAGGGTAGAATTCCTTTAGTGGTGATCCACACATGCACCATGTATCTCTGGAAATCACCAAAGGATTCTTTGGGTGCTAGCGTGGAGAAAACATTGCTTGCGTTGTCCGCCTTAAATCATCTTGATCTGATGGAAGAGGATCTTTCTCTATCTTGAGAGCATTCTTGAATGAAGGATTTCTCTCAGCCTTGAGGTAATTCTTTAGAATTGTTGTGCACAACGATTATCTTGTGTCGGAAAATAGTTGGGGTTGTGAGGATATTTATAATCGAGTTTGAGGTTGTAAATTTATGACAATAAATAAACGCGTTACGCGTTTTATTTATTTCATTAACTCTTTTAAAACCCCATGTCGAGTCATTAAATACTTGACATGCGCCCACACTAATTATAATAAATATCATTTAATAAAATGATATTATTTCCTAAAAATCCTGACTAGAAAAACTATAGGCGTGTAATCATAAATACATGGCGTGTACTTGTTTTTCATTGAAATCTACATGGCGTATACATTCAATGTACACAGCGTGTATATCTTATTTTCATTTATTCATTTCTTTTCCAAAATAAAAACTACACGACATGTAATCATTAATACACAGTGTGTACTTGTTTTCCATGAAAAACTACACGGTGTGTAATCTTTAATACACAGCGTGTATATCTTGTTTTTTTTCATTTCCTTTTTCCTCCATCATTAAAACAATTTAGGCTTCCTTGAATAATTATTAAACCACATATGGGAATAATCTTTATTCTACTTGAGATACTTAAATACACTTAGTGAGTCACCCTCTAGGCCTCTTTCTCGTTGGCATTAAGCGGGCTTGCCTAAAGTCCAAGATTACTATCTAGCAATGGGTCAAGGCACCCAAGAGAAAGAATTTGACGCCACATTGACGTGTCACCTCATATGAACACCTACTGTGTAATTTAATCCCTTTGTCTCAAAATCTAATCAAGTAGGTTTCATGGTAGTTTCATAAACCTATATGCTTGATCTGTCGTTCTTTGACTACCTAAAATAAACTCGTCGTTTCACCATGGCCATGGAATTTTGTGTGATGGTTTCATTTCAATCAAAGGGATGAGATATCAACTTCTATAAATGGAAGGGACAAATCCTTCCTCGACTTATCCATTAACAACATGTCATTCGTGACGTACCCAACGCACCATACTTCCCACCAACTGTCCACGTGATGGTTTTCGTCAGCAAATCTAAGTGCACGAGTCATGACATGAGTTAATGATAATATTTCAGTCTAAGGAGAATTACACACGCTCACAGATAGAAATATCTGATGACACCAAGACATGCAGAATTACTACTAGCGGGTCTATTCTCATAATCTTACATCTCAGAGATTACCAAGTGCGAACTCCATGAGAGAGAGTCTCGTCTTCTTACGAGTACTCACACATGACGGTCTATATAATATGTGTCCTATCATAGTATGCCATCCAACCGTAGAACTTTATTTAAGAATATTGTTATAGCATTTCAAGGTTCTCATCATAGCGGGGATCTGACATGACCTTATCAATGCAACAAATATTACAAGACATTATTATATTATAGTCATGCAGAATAATGAACAATATATAATAAGTGTACATTCATGTAATCAAAGTAAAAAACATTTGGTTCTCAGGACACTAACCTAACAATTTTCTCTTGAGAAACAAATAGCCTCCTATTCATTACTTTCCCTTTTAATCACTTCCTCTTTAAATAAGTTCATAAAGGCATCATTGAATCTAAAATTATCATGGGTTTCTCAACCTCTTCCATTGATTTATTAATGATGGATAAGAAAACAGGTTCCATCAAAAACTTATCTTTCCAAAAAAGCTGAATCAAAATATTCTTGAGAGATTTATCCATATAGTTCTTCTGGTATTAGATGAATAAGGATATCCTTGGTAGTGAAGATGATAATATGAAATTAATGGATAATTTTTTATCCAAATGGAAGCATATTCTTACTAAATTATTAATTTACTCTAACATTTTTAAGACATGATCAGTAGCTAGTTGTTCTTCTTCTAGTTTACAGTGATTAAGTGTAGTAACAATCTCATTTATCTAAAGTATTTCCTTTTATACTTTAGATCAAGGATATGAGACTTCATGGTATAAGGATTCATATCCTTATGTTTAATTATCTAATATTCAAACATAATTAATAGAATGATTAAATGAATATAAGAAGCATGCTCCATGAATCTCATATAGACATCCTTCTCACTATACCATTCTTAATAAGTTAAAAAATCTAGAATAGGGATTCTAATACATTGTATAATTTCATTGACATTAAAATAGTTTAAAACATCTATGGCACTATATAAAATGTAATATTTTGAAGATATTACCTAAGTTAAGGAATACCACTTTATTTTTTGGTCTCACCTATCATTTTTACAATAATTAAAATAGATATATTAGTATTATAATTTATTTCAAAAATGTGTGAGATTAAATAATTTATCTCATTAAGTCTCTCACTATTTTATCATGTCTTAATTTACTCCACAATTGAACATAGAATTACCTATTTTGTGGGCATTCTATGGGAAATTATTGATATTTTCATCCTTATGATCTAGACTACAGCCATGAAAATCATAATAAGGTGTTTAGGTATGTTGTGTTTCTAGTTGTGGGTGTACAGTTCCTTAATCCATTGAGTGGACTCCCTAATCCTAACATCCTCAATCATATTTCTTCAACACCTACATCAAAATATGTAATGAGAAGACTACGGTCGTTAAATTTAATATATGCTCAATTAAGTCAACCCATCATCTCATTTAGGACTCCCTCATAATTAAAATTTCCCCTAACTCTGGGTTGAACTAGTTTTTAACTATGGTTTATATTAACTTAGATAATGGATGGCGTAATGACTTAATATTAACTTGAGGGGTTATTTTATTATGTGTAAATTTTCCTATTTTATATTTTACATGCCTTGTTAATATTTAGTGGATTTTACTTAACTTATTAACTATGTATTGATAAAATATTTATCCATAATCCTTTTATGTTAATTTTATCTTTTTATATTAATCCATTTATTTATGTGATCATGGTCATGTATCCATGAAATAAATCACGTATCTAATAGAAATAAAATAAATAAATTATTTCTTGATAATGAACTTGTAGTAGTGTATTTATTCTTGTAAAGACAATAAACAAACCATTGACCCTAGTGGGGAAAAACTCTTTGAGTAGGACTGGGCTCAATATTTTAGTATTCCACTTATGTCTTATGTATCTCATTGGTTTGGTTTCACCTTAGCTCCATATTGAACCAAATACATGCACCTAAGAGCTCTATACTTATAATTGAACTTACCTCTCTTATAGTTTGAGGGAAACAAAAAGGGATTATACATAAAAGAAACTATAGACATGTATGATCGTGAATAATATGGAGGGATAGATTAATCATAGGCCATAAATTTAATTTAATAAAAAACAATTACAAAGAATCATGAAATAATTAAATTAAAAGTAACCATAAACATACATAATTTAGTCTAAGGTCATTATCATTCATATATAAAATGAATACATATTTAAAATAACTATCTATAATTCATTTTGATTCATTATTTTATTAATATAAAACATGTATGAATTAATATGATTAATTATCTGATTAAGCAATTAGCTCGTTTTATCTTATTATATTATCAATATATCCTAGATATATCCATATAATGTGATTTTAAATAAATTAAATGAGTTAATTTTATTTAAAATTTAGTAAAATAAGTAAATAAATCTTACTTAGAAGAAACTCGGTGAGTTCATATTGGAGCTAAATAAGATGTATTGAGATAAAATAAAATCTACTCATGTGGAATATAGAATACACATTTTTTCATGAAATTATATTGTTTGTATGAGTCAATAAATGGAACATAGAACATATGTTAATTAATTTGGTATGTATTACCTTTAATTCACATTGAGTAGTCAATGTATTATGAATATACATGGTATGTAGTCTAGAATATTACACAGAAATTAATTAATCATTTAATATATATATATATATATAACCTATCACATTATGTTTACAAGTCAATAAATGACACAAGGAACATGTGTTGATGAGATTTAAAGGAGTAATAAATTAAATTTTAATTTTTTGTATAAATAGGTTGTGTACACTGGGTGTATATCTCACTACAGATAATATATCTTTCTCATAATATGTTTTTTATACACGTTTAGGGACTAAGTGTTTATTTATGCATGAACATTTTTGTGGTAAATGGAGTGTACATATGTTATATACCTTATAACCTCCTTGTTACCCAACTATCAGTACATGTATTGTGTGATAAATGTATTACACAATGTGGACCTCATATTTTCCTTTGTGAAAACATGTGGAATCATAGTGTGTAATCAAGTTATATAGTGTGTAGTTCAGAAAACCATGTACCATTATAACTAGGTCAACACACAGTGTGCATTTAAAGTATACCACATATAATTAATTCATGCTAATGTGAATTAATTTGAGAGTCATCCTACATCATTGAATAAGGGTGCATGATGTATACATTTAGGTTACATGTCGTGCACTCTTCTTTTATTTGGCCAAAACCCATGGAACCTTCAGATAGATTCTTCAAATGTTATTCATTAATTATTATCCATGTCTGGGATATATGAGTGAGAAATGTAGAGAAGGAGAAAATGCCTTTAAAATCAAATTAAAATAATGAATTTATTGAAATGGGAACTGAGTTTTAAATATGTAAAGGATAAAAAATCAATAAATAATTATAAATTGAATATGATCATTCTGATAATACTTAGTAGTTCTTGATTAAAAGGAAGTTATTATTGGGATTATGGAGAACTTTGTTTTTTTCATAATCAATGGATCATCCACATTTTATATCACATTAACACCATGACCAATGAAATTTTTTCAAATAATATTGACAAATAATTTCTCTAGAAACAAGAGAGGATATTTTTCATATTAATTTTTAATTAATTTAATAACATGAATAAATACTTCAATCTTGAGTTATTTCTTTGATGTTAGTATTGATCATTTGAATTCTATTTAGTTTTATTTTCATTGGTTTGATGAGGACCCAAAGTACAACCCCTCCGGTAGTGATCCACATGTACTCCTTTAATCTTGAAATATCACTAATAGTACTTTTGGTGCTAGCACAGTGGTGCCAATAATCTTTCATCAATCCCTTAATTTCAACCATGATTCCTTCGATATGAAAGAATAATATCTTGTTCTCTTTAGCTTGATAGGAAAGAAAGGCAAAAGAGAGAATCTCTCAAGCTTGAGATAAAACCCTAGAGATGTTCTTTATTGAGAGAAAATTATTTATGGTGGATAATTTTTTAAAACCAACCTCTCACAATTCTCATTATTTTCTACTTATAGACCCAATGTTATGGTTTAATTAATTTAACAAAGGCCCTTAATAATATGTTAAACCCAAAAGGAACCTCATGGAATATAATGAGATAATATTATTATTTTATTTCATGATGTGGGCTAACATGCACAAAGATAAATATTTATTTTACAATCTGGTAAATAAATATTTATCACTAGATAAAATGCAATCTACTCTCCCCCTTGAAATTTATTAAATTCTTGAATAATATTTAAATATTATTAGTTTAATAAATAGATAAATATTTTATTCATTTTATAGAAAATGAATATTTATTTTAATATTTTCATAAATAAATAAATTATTTATGTAATAAAAAATTATTTAATACATTTCAAACAAAAAGATATAAATAAATATTATATATTATCATAATTAAATAATTACCTTATAAATAAATATTTATTTAATATTTATTATCAATAAATAAATCCTTAATAAATATTATTTCTTGTCCTAAGGAATAATATTTATTCTATATATTAAATATAAATAATATTTAACTGATATTAATGGAAATACTTTGTGCGTAGACCTATAGACCAATTCCTTCATGAAATTAGGTGTTTTTTCTTAAATTCCAAGATTACTATATAGCAATGGGTCAAGGAACTCATAGAGGAATAGGATATGTCGCAATAATAACAACCACATATGAACTATCACTCTAAAATATAATCTCTTTGTCTTGATATCACATCATCAAGGTTGCACACTTGTGTCATCAAACTATATGCTTGATATGTATTTCCTAAACTATATGAAATAAAATCATCATTAAACCATGTCTATGGAATTTAATTTGATGGTTAAATTTCAATCAAAGGGTTAAGATAACAACTTCCACAAATATGGAAGGGGAAATTTATTCCTCAACTTATTCATTAAAACATGTCATTTGTGACGCACCTAATATACTCAACTTAACCACAGTCATATATATCTATGGTTTATGGAAATACATCAAAGTACATAAGTAATTATATATATTAATAATATTATTAATTTTAAAGGATCATTAAACATGCTCACATACATAAATATCCAATAAAACATAAACATGTGTGTTTCTTATAGGTAGGTTATTTCTCATAATCTCCCATCTGGAGATTACCAAGTGTGAACTTTATGAGATAAATTCTCATCTACTTATGAGTAATCACACTTGATAGAAAACATACCATGTGTCCCATCATATAATGTTATCTGACCATAGAATAATGTTTTAGAATATTAATCTATCATTTCAAGGTTCTCACTATAGTGGGAAACTTTTATTAACTTTTAATTATGATAAATATTTTACGATATTATCACATTAATGTTATAAAAAATAATAATCCATATGTGATAAGGTACTCATTAATATTCAAATCAATGAATATATAACCAATCTAAAGTAAAAATTAGTTGGTTCTAGGGAACCAACTCTAAGAGATGAAAAAACCCAATGCACTATTTCTAGAAGCCAAAAAATGAAAGGAAAATTATATAGATTATGGGGGAATGGAATATACACCGATCATAGTTGGAAAAAAATACTTTAAATGTTTTAAAAAAGGATGAAGAATGTGGCCTTATATAGATATACTTTAATGGAAATTTTTTAATTAAATACCACATGAGATTTAAAAATTTTCAAGTTGCATACAAGGATAGTTTACATATCCTTATCTACTCTCATCACTTAATTTTATCTTGATCCTAAAATAGACTATCATTAATTAAAAAATAACTTTTTATTCATTAACCAAAAACTCATAGTGGTTAGTAATGATGAATTCCAAGTGAATCACCACATATTATATACATGAAATCATAGGGGATAGATCTAGTATGAGGATAAATAATAAATCTCACTTGGACTTCCCTTACTATAAATAATATCATTTTCAAAATTACCTTCCCTCTAAATATTTCTTACCTCCATACCTTGACTAATGAGCAGTTTTCACTTCCTAATGTAGTAGATCAGATCCTAAGGAATGCTTCCATTTCCTATAAGGGAACCCACAAAAATCCTAGAATCAAATTCCACAACTGAATGTTAGATATTATAAGACCTATACAAAATAAGACCATTATGTGGAGCTCTGATCTCATCCCCAAGAGATTTTCCTAGACCATAAAATATATTGAATTCTAAGAGTATAGATACATTTCCATATCAAACCAAACCACCTCTTCTCATCTTCCCCTAAACATAGGATCCATCAATGTTTAGTTTAAACTCTAAGCTAGGAAGATCCCACTTAATTAACTATCCCAGCAAGATCATACTCTGATATTCATCAACTTCATCACTGTTAGGAAAAATGCCATATTAGTGAACTCTAACCATTCCTCATATTACCAGAGTATTGAGCTCATCTTCCAGAACTTGAAATCACACTATGATAGCGAGATAAGAGTAACAATGACTCTACCAAACTTTTTTCCTTTCCTCCCATAAAACCAAACACACAACCACAAAAACCGTGTTGTAGGATTTTGTGACACCGCCTTTCTGATCAGTCCCATGAAACCAAGAACTGAGAAAATACACCATAGTCTCTCCTTGAACAGTAAACCCTATATGATGCACCATTTGATCCCATATAATACTCAGACATTCACTCTTGGAAAAAATATTCCATCTTGATTCCTCATTTAGGTTCTCAAAGTACCATCATCTCAAAACCAAAATGACTCATCTTCCCTAAACGTTATTGTCAGTATGAATGGTATGATGCCTCACTCTCCAATCCAAAAAAAAAACATTTTAATTGGAATCTTATTACAATATAACTTACTATACCATGAATCACTTTCATTGTCATTACGTATCAAAGAAAAAAGGCTTTTTCACTAAACAAACCTGATGATGCCTTAGTTAACACACATTTATCAAGATTATCTACCATGATGATGTTGTCAAAACCCATATGTTAATTCATAGTGATATTATTTTAATAATTATTAATAAGTTTTTAAAGGACTTAATCCATTCCAATTAGTCAATTTGATCTTATTTTTATCATTTTAATATTTTTTAGTGAATTTTAGGCTTAAATGTGAAAATTGGTTACTTCAAGAAATTAAGCAGTTTTCTATTTCTTAAATTTTTAGACCATAACTTCTTCAATTGTCATTAAATTTAGGAGATTAATTTTTTAGTCTTCCTTGGTTATTGATATTCTAATTTTTTCTTTTAGACCTACATCCAATTCGACACACAATGGCCCAGAAAAATCAATCAAGTGAAAAAAGTTTGGTGGCCGAAAGAATGAACTCCACCTCAGTTAATGAAGAATATCTTGGACTAAAGACCTAAAAATTAGGTTGTTCCAAGAGGATATGAAATATTAATCCCATATTCATTATCCAAATAAATTTCATAGATAAATTGTCTCATTAAGGTATACTTTGAATGCTTCCAAGCGAAAGAAGTTCAAGTGTCTCCTCATCTAGAAAAAGTGAACTTTAGTAATTTAGTCATAAATACCTCTAGACGTGTCCAAATGCATTGAAATTTCTAGGGTAGATATTAAAATTAATCTAAACCATATTTTAAGAAGATACCTAGGTGATGTTTTAAAGTATATTGGGTATAACCAAATAAAAATTTTGATAGAAGGATTCTGGATGATAAATTTTATATTATTTTGTTCTCCTTTTTTCTTTCTTTTTAGTTTTGTAATGTATTCCTCTTCCCCCTTCTTCATGGATGACCTTAACATGGAGGGTTAATCCTATGAGTGATTGTTGGAGGAGAGGTTTTCCTTTTTTTAATTCTTGATTTCATACACTTAATTTCATTAAATCCTTTATCTCTTTTGCAAAGTTGGTTTCATTTTATAATAGTACTTTTTATTATCAAGTAATATTGTATTTGGTTTTGAATTATATTGTTGTTATTTCTTTGTTAAATGATAATTTTCTCCCTATATTACATTCTGGTCTATATAAAATGGAATATATATGGTCTTATT
The DNA here is from genome assembly GCA_963277665.1 of Viscum album. Lineage (NCBI taxonomy): Eukaryota > Viridiplantae > Streptophyta > Magnoliopsida > Santalales > Viscaceae > Viscum > Viscum album. The sequence goes on from OY728139.1 coordinate 1,046,646,325, forward strand.
GGTTAAGTACTTCATGATTGTTAGTATGTGTGGGAGGGGTAATGGATATTTTTGATTTCTTAGGATTAACAAGACCCGATTAGGAATTTCCTAAGCCAATTGAGGGTATTTGTTACAACTCTTTAACACATAGTAAAGAGATTATATCAATATAATATCTTGTTAAGGTTTAATCTCACCATCACCATTTGACTAAGGGGGTGAGCGGAAGAGATTGTGTAATCTCACTTTAACCATCTTAATAGAAGAGGGTTGGATAAATTTAAACTATGATAGATTGCAAGTGGAAAACCGAACCTGAACTGATCACGCAATTCATATAATTATTTTTAATCACTTTATTTTTATATTTATTTTTAATATTTTTCTTAATTTCAATATTTTGTTTTTTTACTTTAGTTTGTTTTCAAAATCAAAAAAATTAAAAAAAAACTTCCACTTATTTCTCAAATTTAAGGTGAAAACTTGATTATTGTGCACTCATATCTAGAGACAACTTAGGCTGGCCACTATACTTCATTTTAACTTAGAAAATAATTGTTTTAATCACACCCCATGATAATAATGTGTCAAAATTTTGAATCTTTTCCAAGGAGGCTATGACAACAATCTAATTCTAACATTTTATAAATATTTTTTCCTTTATTTAAAAACAACTAAAAATTACATGATGTGTTCTGAATGAAATTATTCTTCTTAGATTGATAACTCATAGGTGCAAGGAGAAATGGTAGATAATGGTGATATATCCCTATTATAAAAGGTTGATCAACTCACTGTTTTGGCAAGAAAATTTTTAATGGCCATGTCACATGTCTCTCACTTCAAGAAATTATGGATATGGTGGATCAAGTCAAAACCCATTATCTAATATTGAAATCCAAGGAGGAAGCATCAGTGGATAAGGTACCTCACCCAAAACTATAATCCAATCTAGTGGTGGAAGTGATTTTCCCACTCATCATTCAATTAGAGGAGTCAGACTACCTATCTCTATCTATTACCACTCTTCTCCAAGAGGCACTTACCACAAAAGAAGCAATTGAAGCTAAACAAATTTAGGGATATGATCTTTTCTTGAAATCATTATCTTCTAATTTTATTAAAACTAAATTGATTATTACCTCCCCTTTCTTGAAAAATTTTATATTCTAACTTCTCTTGATTTTCCTTGGAAGAATATGATGAATAGGAAGATGCACCTAAAAAGGAATAGATGGAGCTCCCCAAACATGTTGATATTTTATTGGGGGAGTTAAAGAGGAGACAAAAATATATTTTCTTAAGGAAATCAAGACACAATATGCTTAATTTTAATGGGAAAATATTTATATTGGTTCTTTATGCTTTAATTTTGTTCAAATAAAATTACACATTGACATTCCCTTTGATTATTCTATTGATGGAACATACCTTGATAAATCACAGAAGAATAAAGAAGAAGTTGTGCAAGTGGAAACCAAGGAAGAGGAGGACTCATTCTTTGTCAAACCGCAAAAAAATAGTTTTAGGGGTGGATTTAGAGTATTAACCCATATATTCCTCAACAAAAAGTAATAAGTGAAATATGTAAAGAATAATTTCTATTGGTTTATCACAAAAAAACTCCACCCACCATCAGATTGGGGATAACCAACTGGAACTACCAATCTAAAGGCATTCAAAACCCAGGGCCCACATTGGTGGTTAAACTAAGATCTATCCATATATTATCATCATATTTATATTTTATTTTATTTTAATAAATTTCTTAGGTTATCCTCTCTACTTTTTCTTTTCAGTTTTTAGTTTGCATCACTTAGGAGCTTAACTTAGTGTTGCACTTCCAATAATTCATGTTGTACCTCTCATTTACACTTACTTTCTTGCTTTGATTTATTTTCAAATTTTATTACATGTTAAATAAATTTTAATGAATTGCGTACATTATATCATTTTAATTTTGGGGAAAACATTGATGTTTAGGATTTTCAAATTCCTTTCTTCCTATTTTCCAAAAACAATTGTGTTTTTTCAAATTTTAGTGTGTTTATTTTTGAGTTTTGGTATGTTTTTTAAACTATTTAGCTGAAATTATTATCATTGAAATGTTTAAAACCCATGTAAATGAGTGAAATATTTTATTCCAAGAAACTGAACCTAAATGTATGCTGAAAATAACATGGTTTCAAGTTTAAATATTTTGAAATTTCATGAAAAGTACTATTATTTTTTAATATCATTCCACATCTCACTATATTTATCATTGAAATCACATTACCATGAGGCTTTTAAACCATTTTTTCAACTTATTTTCATTCACATCACTTCTTGAAAGAACCAAAAAATTCTTTATTTAACCATAATTTGATTTATTCCAATCAAAACTTGAGGGTTTGAGAGACTTTTATTTTAAATGATTGAGAAATTTCTTTGGTTTTAAATCTCCCTTTTTAAGAAAATGATTTTCAATATGGTATAATTTTTACATTTAATCATTTTATACCTTATAATCCATGGAATTTCTATTAGTTTAGCCATATTACAAGCCAATTTTCTTTATCTAACCTACTCTTAAAGTGAAATTTCATGATCTAGTTGAACTTAAGTGTGGTGGGAAGTTGTCTTGTACTGTGATACCTCATTTGGAAATACATTGGGTGTAAAATAAAATTCTTAGTAGATATTTTTTCTGCTAAAAAATCTTATTCTGTTAAAATTTTTGCCTTTTCTGGAGCTTTCATGATAAGATAAGTTGTGCCTTTCTAGATCTTCTAATGGAGAAATAAAGTTATGCCGTTTTTGAAGATTTTAAGAAAAACTATGTTCGAGATGATTCAAATTTTTTCTAATTAAATGATGAATGGTTTGAACTTTCCTTGATTTTTTATGGTTATTTAGATTATTTTCTATTAAGGGAGTGAGGAGGAGACCATAATTGAATGGAAATTAGAATCTTTCAATTTTGCTTCAAAATGAGCCAAACACTCTGTATTCGGCCTCAGAATTTTTAACATCTAAATCCTACCTATAGAAAGTCACAGAATATCCCTATAAATTCATCATGATAAACACAAGTACATGACTCACATCAGGTGGATATGTTGGAATTTATCAAGCCTATGGTGACTATTTCACTCGTTTGGATGAGAAAATGCCTTGTTGAAAATTGACATTTGTGAGATGAGTGAAAATTCATTTGAGGTAGATGTCATGTGTGTATGGGAGGATAAATTAAGAGGAAATATATTAAATTTCCTTGTCTTATAACTTTAAATAATGGTTTTTTATGACTCATGATATATTCTTCTTCTTGGTATGGAATTGGTGGATCTCATGAGCATGTGTTTTAAATTTTCATTGATTAGATTTTGATGCTAAATTTTCCCATAGTCCAAGTGATAAGTATAGGTAAATTGATAGAGATAATATTTTCATAATTATTCATATGTTTTTCAATGATTTAATGCCTTAAAATTAGTCAATTTGAGCTAATTTTCATCATTTTAATATTTTTTGGAGAATTTTGGGCTTAAATGTGGAAATTAGTTAATTCTGAAAATGTAGAAGTTTTTTATTTCTTCTATTTTTTTAGAATAAATTCAAAAATAATTATCTAATTTAAGTTATTCTTTTTTATAAGCTTTCTTTTTTTATTTTGACTTTTTATTTTGGACCTAGATCTAATTTGATACACAATGACCCAGAAAAATCAATCAAGTGAAAAATTTTTGTTGGTTTATAGAATGGACCCCATATTATTTTGTGAAGCATATCTTATCCTACATACCTTGAAATGAGTTTATTCTAAGTGTATATGAAATAATAATCAAATAAACATGTTCCCAATAAATTTCATGGATAAATTAGCTCATTAAGGATACCTTTTAATGCACCAAAGTAGAGGAAGTTCAAGAGTCTCCTCACCGAGAAAAAGTTTAATTCATTAATTCAGTCATAAATCCTTATACACATTTTCAAATGAATTTAAATTTCATGTTTAGATATCCAAATTTATTTTAAACATCTTCTATTGATATACCTTGGTGATTTTTTGTAGTCTATTAGTCATAATTGAATTAAACTTTTGGTGGAAGTATTCTGGAGGAGAAATTTTGTTGTTATTACTTTCCCCTATTTTATTCCTTTTTAGTTTTGTAATATCTAATTATTCCCCATTATTCATGTATGAACTTAACATGTAGGGGTAATCCTATGATTTAATCGGTAAGGGGAGGTTTTCATTTTTTTTAATTATTTATTTCATGCACTTTATGGTATAAAATTCTTTATCACTTTTGAAAAGTTGGTTTCAATTTATAATAGAGTTTTTTTATCATGTATGATCATATTTGGTTTTAAATTATGTTATTATTGTTTCTTTGGTCAATTATTATTTTCACCCTCCATTAGGTTATGTTCAATATATAATGTAATAGATCTAGTCTTAGTGGTGAATTACTCAGTGAACGTTAGTATGTGTGGGAGGGGTAGTTGATATTCTTGATTATTTGGGATAAAAAATACTCAATCGAGAATTTCCTAAGTCAAATGATGGTATTCACTACAACTATTTCACACATAGGAAGGAGAGTATATAAAGCTGAGATCTTGGAAAGGTTTACTCTCACCATCACCATTTGACCAAGGGAGTGAGAGGAAGTGATCGTGGAATCTCACATTAAACAAATTAGTAGAATAGGATTGGATAAATTGAAACTATAATAGCATTGCAAGTGGAAAAATGAACCTGAACTAATCACACAATTCATATCATTATTTTGAATCTCTTTATTTTTCAATTTTTTTAATATTTTTCTTCCTTTATTTTATTTTGTTACCTTAGTTTTTTTCTAAATAAACAAATTTCAAAAAAAACTTCCACTCCTTTCTAAAATTTAAGGTGACATCTTGATTATTGTGAACTCCTCTCAGAAGAAAACCTAGGTTAACCATAATAATTTATTTTAAAATAATAAATAATTTTTTTATCACACCCCATGATAGTAATATGTCATTAATCCTTAGAGAGAATCATGCGAATGAAACATGAATTCATGTTTACCTATTTAAAGGGAATTTTAAGTGTTTTGAGTCCATGAAAGAAGATAAAATTATCCACCCAGTTATCTTTCTATTACTTGATGTTGCCACACCCCACCACCCAATGTACCCTATCCTTTATAATACCCAAATTATAAAAAATTCTTTTCATGATTCTATAAGGACTCTGGGAGTGCTCATACCATCTTCTCCAATCCTAACCATACTAGATGTTCATGAACCTCACCTAGATGGATGATCCCCCTATAATATCCCATACAATTCTCACTTGAAAGATTTTCATGGTGTCTTTGAGGATATGTAAATTGATACCTACCACTTCAACCAGTTTATCCATCCCACTTCAAGTTTCCCAATGACATTAGGTTTCTTAGTTAGCATCCCAAATGAATGATTTCATCATTTTTTTTAGAGTAATGATAGTTACTTTGGGTGAACTGATCACAGAAAAGATATACAAAGGAATGTATGAAAGAATGTTGTTCACATGAGTTATTTTCCCCCCAAAAGATAGTAATGTATTTTTATATTTATAAATATTACTTGATGTTCAATTAATAACAACATAAAAAATACTTTTCTGAACATTCCATTCGATATAGGAGCACCAAGATTATCCATTGAAAATCTTCTACTTTGAATTACTAATTTATCTTGGATATGAATGCTTCAAATGTAGGCACAAAATTTCAAAATATAAAAACTAATCTTCATCTATTTGATCCAATACACACTCCAGCTACCATAAATCTCCATCAGTCTAATAAGTCCACTAATTGTTTTTTTTTACCTTTTATAAATAAAAATATGGCATCGGGAAGCATGAGATGGGAGATAATACATGACTTATATCTATTATTGTATAGAAAAATAATTCCTTCAACAAAATCATGTTTGGTGAGTATATTAATAACCTACTAATAAATTCTAAAAATAATGGGTGAAACTTAATCACCCTACCTTAATCCATGCACCATTTTGAAGAAACCGAAATACATGCCGATGATTGAGATGGAAATCGACATAGAAGCATATAACCTGAAAAATAAGTCTCATTCCTAATATTTGATTCCAAGATACCCCATGAACCTATATATAAATTTATATTTCATCCAATCATTATCTTTATCTATTTACACCTTAATCATAATGTTGGATCCAATAGTCTTGTTGTTGATATCATCTTCTTTTTTCCTTATCGATGTCATTGTCCCCATAAATGATCCTCCCTATTATAAAACATTTTTGTTCATATAATATAAGTCTAGGAAATGCCATTTAGATCCTTCTATTCAAAATAAATTTAATAATTTTACAAGATAAATTAAAAAGTCATATAGGCCTGTACTGGTTAATAGAGGTGGGTTCTTTCACCTTTAAAATCAAAACTACTGTAGAAGCACAAGTAGATATTGGAAATGATCCACCTATGAAGTAGTCCTGAATATCCTCAATAACCTAATATTTGAAAATAAACCGCATAGCCTTATAAAAAGAACTAGGGAATACATCAAGGGAAGGAAATATTTCTGAATTCATACTCATCATAGCCTCTTTAATCTTGATTTCACGTGAAATATTCTCTAGTTTTTCATTATAACTATTCATAACCAGGCCTGGAATATTACATAGAAACTTCTAATCTCCACCCACCCTCAGGGACCTTTCATCTTCCATAACTACCATTCCTGCTAAGATCTAATCATAGTTCTCTCTCTAAATTTCCCCAGAAACCTCCACATCCTCAGTATATATACCATCTTCAAGCCAGAGGTTGAATCTCTTAACCATACACTATTCATTCACACATTCCTAGAAGAAGGCACTATTTCTATATCCCTCTCAAATCTAAAGAACCCACAATCTTTCCCTTGACACCCTTTAAATTTCTAACAAAATCTTGGACAAGATACTTTTTTTCTATCTGTGAGATCAAATAGATCACCATCCCTTCCCATCTACAAACTATCTTCCATCCTATCAATGTCCTTATTGAGTTTTTCCAGATTTTAATTAGTCATATTTTTCATTCATACCCACTCCATAATTTTCTTCCTAAGCCTCTTGAGGTGATAATTTAATCCCATTCATGGACCTCCTTACACTCGTTCTTCCCAAGATTTTTTTCAACACTTGAAAAAAAAATCTCATCCCTCACACAGTTTGAAGAGAAGAAAAAATGAGTATCCTCCCTTATTTTTTCACTCTTCAGTTGGACCAGGAGCATAGAGTGATCAGAAAAGGTCCTAGTGAGATACTAAAAATTTTCTTGATGAAATTAGTTAATTATATAAAGGTTTTACAGGTAGTAGTTTAACCTACACTAAATTCTATTCCTACCCCTCTTATTATTTCACCAAGTAAAAGGATCTCATGAAAATACCATGTCCATAAGAAAACTGTGCATAAAGAAGTATCTAAATCTCTAAATAGAATTTTTGGAATATATTACCCATCCTTTCATATTTTATCTATCCATAATAGTGTTGAATTAACCTCTAATAAACCAATGTATGTCACCAATTCACAAAACCATAAGATGATCCCAAAGGATATCCCTCTCTGTAGGATCACACTTGGCATACACAAATGAAAAGATGAATCTTGATCTGCTTGTATTTACCTTGAGAAAAATGAATTATTGCATAATATCATAGCATTCCATTGAAATTTTATTCCTCCATTATATCTAAATATGACTATTGAGATGCCCTCTATGAATGGCCTCTGATAATCCCAGATTCCTAACATAGTTATCGATATTCTTCCCATCCATATTAGGTTACAATACTAGAAAATGATAAGTTTTACAAAAGGAATTTATATACCCCTAATATATATATATCATCATCAACCTTAATTATTTTTTAAATATAATAATTTTTAACTTTCATTCTGATTTAAAATTTCATGCAATGCTAATATCACCTTATTTAAACATCCAGTTTATTTGAATTTACCATCTTAAAATTTTAAACCATTGTTGTATCTATATATTTTTTATGTTATTTGGATTATTTTCTATGCATATATACCATAAAATAAATATTATTTATAATGATTTAAATTTAAAAATTAAAATATTAATTTTGGAATCTCTATTTATGGAAGTGGTTCACATTGAATATGACTAAAAAGTTGTCTAGAATTCACTATCTGAAAGCTATGAGATGAATCCTGGATATAATATATTTATATATATATATATATATAGAAGTTGAGTTAAAGATAATTAGAAGTTAAGAAAACAAATTATTGGGTTCTAGGATGAATATTAGTGATGGATGCTTCATGTAACAAACTTTTAAGAAGTTTGGAAGTTAAATCAAGTAAGAAAAACATATTGAAGAAATAATAAAATTCATGTAATGCACAAGAAACTTAAATCCTATTGGTTACATGAGAAATTTTGGAAAAATTAAAAAACATTAAATTCATGCATAGTAAAAACAAGAGTTCTCCAATCAAAAATATTTGGCAAAGTCACAGACTCATTCTGATACATAAAATTAATCTATATGAGAAAAAATAGAAAAGTGTGCATAAGGAAGAATACATAAAAGTAATTATATGAATAAAATGATTCCTAAAGGTTAAACTAGAAATAATTTGGATTATGATATGTAGAATATCATAGAATATGAATGATAAATCAACCATTTCATTAGAGAAATGTTTATGACCATGAGTTAGGATTATTGGAATATGGAAAAAATATAAATCACACTGTGATATGTAAAGGTACCAAAAGGATGTATAAAATATTTACAAAACCTCTTTAATAGTTCAATAATGTTTCAAATAATTTCAATTAATCCTTACTAATTGAAATATATGGTTTCAAAATTAATACAAAAATAAACCACATTATGATTACAAGGGTCACTCCATGAGTGAATATCATAAGAAAATCGAAAAGAAAAAATATTCCTTATATATGTAGTAAATTTTTTATATGGAAGGTGTTTTCTAAGACTAATGATTAAATATAGAAATTTAAAGAACATTCCCATATTAATATAATATATTTTAAATAGCATTCTTATAATATGTAATATATTTTAAAGAAAATCTTTACAATACATAATATATTTTATATAACCAAAAATCCATACATAATATATTTTTATATCCCAGTGATATGAAAAGTTTTTTACTTGGAAAAAATATTTCAATTTTCATGCATAATATCATAAAAATATTATATGTGAGGTTTTTGACTATTTCAGATTTTCAATATTTCAATACATAAATATTTTTACTTTGATATATTTTCACCACTCTTGTACTTAAAAATATTTCTCTTAACATTAAAAAAATATATGAGAATCTATAATTATGTTAATGATAAATAATTAATTTGAGAAAATAATATAAACCATAGATTTCAAAATGAAAATTTAATTTATAGATTAAAATTGTAGTACTTTAAAATAAAACTTATTTTATTAATCTATAATAAAAACCCATAATATACTATTTCAAAAAAAATCATATAGAAACCTATATTCTTATTTAAATGTTATAAAATTATTTCCAAAACATCCATAATATAAAATATATTATAATTAAATAAATAAAAAATATAAATCATATTTCACTTAAAATAAAAAAATTATTTCAAATGAATATGTTTTATCTAATTGATTAAATGAAATCCTTTTAGTCTTGAAATAAACATATATGTATTTTAAAATAAACATTAATAAAACATTAAATTGATTTATTCAACATACATAATCGTATCTTATATCTTGTTTTTAGAGACATCAAAACCACTACCTAGAATGGTTACCTTATCAGATATATATTGACTACCCTTAATAGCCATATTTTCCTTTTCAAATAACCATGCATCATATCCTCCCACTCATACCTCAAAATTCCTTCCACATTTTCACTTATTCTCCTTCTTTTTATAATTATCTTCAATGCTTGGGAGATTTAAATGATGCATATTAAAACCTTACATTTCTTTTTTACACTTGTCACTATTTCCCTATTGTATTTATTTTATTCTCATGGAATATATTTTTTCCTTAGTAAGTAATGTTTCTTTATATTATTAATTCCTTTTATATTATACCATATTTACTATTATATTTTAAATAGTTTATATTTATTAACAAAAAAAATCCTAAAATGATAATATATGTTAAAAATTTTATTGACAAATTCCCCCCTCCCTAAAGAAATTATGTCCTTGAAATTTTAATTATTTAAATAAAACAAGTACAAATATCACTACCTAATACGCTTCAAGATTTAATATTCTTCTAAAATTGTTTACCAAGGTTTGGTGTCTTATAATTATTCATTTCTACAATCAAGAATAATATTCTATAAACCTTAACCTAATAAAGACTTTAATATATACAACTTTTATGGATCAAATCTTTCCTTCCATAGAATCCCTAATTTCCATAGTTGTGTTGTTTTCAAAGAGTGAGGGTCAATTCATTACAAAAATATTTTAAAGTGGTTTTAAAATATTAAACTTATCTTTTTCTAAGTTCATAAATTTAGGTCTAAATGGGGGTATATTGTGACATGATTTTGTAAAATTATCATGTAGGACATATAATTTTAAAACATCTAAGTGAACTTGATTTTTTTAATATAATCTAAAAAACCATAATTGAAATTTTCCAATTGGTCATTTTGATAAATATAAAATGTATAAACAAAAATATAATAATTTAAAACTATATACTATATGTTTCTTAATGGTCCCCCACATTTATAGCTATACTTAAATCATTTTTGTCTCTCATAGTACCACGATAGTGTGAAATATTTGTAAATACCTTGATGATATTTTACATTTATAGAAATATTAGGGAGTTGAGATTCAAGAATTTGATAATAAATAGTCTATGATCAAAGTAAATTTCAAGGTATCAGGTAGGTGTTTGATATTTCATATAGTTGGTAGCATGTGGCTTGAATGTTGTAGAAGGTTTTAAAATCACTTGATAATAACTTCACAATAGTAATCATAAGTAAATCATCTGTAATGGAAAAGAAGGTATTAATAGATCAATAGAATCCCAAGTCTTGTGCACATATTATTACATGATTTTTATCATAAAATTATATTAAAAACTACCCATAAATCTAGAATTATAATGTCTTTGGGATATTAGATATATAATTCATCAAAAAATTAATAAACTACTTAAAATTTATTTTTATTTCCACAAGGTTCCCCTAAGTCCCTTTGATATTTTATTACTTTAAATGATACCCTAGGGACATATATTAAAAAGTGTGAGTTATAAATCCTTGTAATATAACAAACATGATAAGGAAATATATCGTAAGATTCAACAAGCATAATATTATATCATAAAAGATGATAATCACATAGATTCATGGAATAAATAAGTAGATATCATGGGATCATGGAATTATAAAAATATGGAAATAATATAAAACACGTCATCATAATAATAAGTCATGGCTCCCCACCAAAACAATATAACATAGTGTGTTAGTATTACCACTCATACATTGTACATGGTATCTAATCATATGAAAGCATTACCCAATGCATTGGGGGCTGTATAATTTTGTGACCACATGTAAAATCATAATATATACATGCATATGTGTGAAACATAAATAATTCACACATAATAAATAATCAAATTAAAAAACTATGGAAAGGTAATGGATGATAAAATATTATCTCAAAACATAACCAAAGGATATATCATAATCATTCCCAACAAAATAAGGAAAGAAATATTTTTGGATGTTAAAATGTGAATAAAGAGGCATAGGTCTTAAATAAAAAATTTAAATTAATAAAATTTAAAATAAAGGATTAAATAATTAGGTATATAATTAAACCTCTAAGATGATGTTTTAAGGGATGAGTAAAGAACCTCAGAATATATTAATCATCTAACAACCCAAAATTATAGACATTGTAAAATCAATGTTACGCTTGATGACTTGTCTTATACAAAAAACTTAACGACAAAAAACACAAAATATTAAGATAAAATTATTAATAAATCTATAATAGATACTAATATGGTAAACCATTAAATATTTAGATAGTAAATAATTAATATAAGTTAATATTGAAAAGGTTAATTTCAATAACATCCATTTTCTTTCTATTAATTATTTTATTTTAAAAGATAAATTTACAAATATTAGAATTTAAATTTTATAAAATAAAATTTATTTTTAAATTTCTCATATCAAAATTTACTTATTATGAATTTTTTATTTTCTCCAGAAAATGTTTATTTTCAGTCAAAAAATAAAGTTTTTGAGAAAATGATAATTTTTATGATTTTATCATTATGTAAGATTTTAATAGAATAAAAAATGAGTAATAAAATAGGTATTTAAGGAATAAAATTGTGTATTTTTAAAAATCCTCTAAACTTATAATCCTATTTCTAATATTTTTAAAAATAAATTAAAATTTTACTTTCATAACAAATTTTTTTAGTATTTTTTTCTAATTAAGTATATAGATGGTTAAATTAAGTTTTGGTTTTCCTTTAAATCCTAATAAATTTTATTTTCTTATAATAAATCAAATTATTTTATTAAAATAAATATCCAAGACAAATTTATCTTATATATGAATTTATATCTTAAAATGTTATATTCATAAAAATTGTTTTTATGAAATTAAGTGTGTTTATTTTAAAATTAACCTTTCAAACCTTTAGAAATTTTATGTGTTAAAATTATTTTAAAATTTGAACTCATAAGGATCAAATTATTTAAAAGGACTCAATCCTAATTACTTTTATTAATGTTAATTATTAAGGATAAAAATTAATTACCATAGTAAAAGTTAATTTGGGTAAATTGTTAAATGTAAACAAAAAACAAAAGCCTTAAATCACTATTAACTTGTATAAAAATTAATGGTTTATATTATTTTATACCTTATATTTTACTAAACACACTCTTTGTATTATTTTGATCCATTTACCCTTAAATAGTGCAATGGAATTATTATAAAATGATGTGTGTTTCAAAAGGTTCTTTTTTCTTCTATTATAAAAGGATAGCACTTAGACCATTTAAAGTTAAACTTAACCTAAAAATTATTCATTTAAAATCTATCATTTATCTCATCCTATAACCTTATCCAATATTCATAAGCTTTTTGTCACCTTAAGTTTTCTTAAGGCCTTCACTTCTAATGAGTTTTCCAAGAGAAAACTCAAGCTTCCAACATGAGTATCGCATTCCCTTACTATGTTATTTTATTATAAGAATTACTAAAATAATTTATAACATTATTAATAAAATAAAATAATTATAATTATTTTAATTAAATTTAATTATATTAATTATTCAATAAATAATCAATCCTTTCCACCTACTAAAAAAAACAAAATAACAAAGATCTTGTGTACGTGTAGACTATCACCTCCACGACGCAATGCGGTTTTTTTCATAAAAACCTATAAATTATGGTATAAAGGATAGAATTTATGAATAAATAGGTTTTATATATCACAAATACAATTCTTAAATTATAATTTTTCATATACAATCATTTCTTTAATTCTTTGGGAAATAGGATCATTAATTATGCGTACATGTGAACTACCGCCTCCATGAACAACAAAATTGATTTATTATAACCACTCATATTTTATGGTTATAATATTGATTCTAATAAATATATATATTATACTTATTTAATTTTAAATATTAATTTAAATTTATATTAACATTATATAATAATGTTCTCTTACTTTTTCAATCATTATAATAAGCTCTTATTTAGGTTGTTTTTACCAACTACATAAGTGATTTTGTAATGTTTATGTTATGTATGATTAAGGAATATTATATTATACAAAAAATATTTAATAATAAAATAATATAGATGTAAAAATAATTTTGGATTCATAATATCAAAATCTAATGATGTTATTAATATATCAACTTTTATTTTTTAAACTCGCCAAAATGATCTCGTCTTCATTTTCATCATCAGAAAACATTACCAAAACACTTAAAAATTGAAATTATAAATTATTATATTATTTTAAAACAAATATTATAGTACCTATTATGATCTATGAATTATGATCTTTGGGAGAAGAATTAATAAAAACACCTCCATAACAAAACTAATTCAAAATAATCAAGATTTCTGACACCTGATATTGAAAATGGATAATAAACAACTAATATAAATTTATAGAATATTTATAAATAATTTTTCTAAATGGTTATATTAATTAATATTTTTCTGAAATAGGTGGTTAATATAGTTATTGTTTTTGATAATGGAGGTTATATCACATTCGACTAAGTGGGAGTAAAGGTAAGGCGTTTTCATGACGTAAATCCTTTCCTTAGGTTATAATCACTTATATTTGTCTAAAACCCTTTCAAGTATGATCATATATATCCTATGATAATTTTATGTTCTATTTACACCTTATTTTATAGGTAAATCATGTTTCACACTAAATTATTCTTCCTTAATGAAACTATTGTTTTATAGAAATGACATTTTGTTAAGAATAATTCTCATATCCTTTAATATATTTTTCCTCCATATCCATGTTATTACTTCCTACCAATGTATTCTTTTAACTAGTGGAAACTAAAAAAATATCACCAATGATCTTTATATTCTCCATTATTTGAAAACCAAGTTTTACATGTCCTTTTAAGAATGTTGGTTTTTTAAAAAATGAATTTTGAAATATTTTAAAGTCTTTTCCTTTCAATGATAATATATTATCTCCATATAAATAACATTTTAACATATGATTTATTTATTTTCTCATTATATTTACAGAAATAAAATTCAAATAAATATTTTAATATGTTTCTGCTTTATTTTTATAAAAAAATATTTTGGAATATGTCTCGAAATTCACATATTTTTAAGGTAATATTAAGAAACATTTTTTAGAAAAGTCCTTTTTGTGATTTCTCTTTTATTTTTAAAGGATTATCCTCTAATAAAATAATGGTAAATAAATAACTTGATATATTATATTTTGGGGTGATCATGTTTTTGGTATTAAATCATCATGTTTTTTATGTGATGCTATATTGAAATGTTACGAAACCGATTTGTTTCCCATGTTTCATTTATAATAAGATGAATGGTTTGATTTTATGTGGAACTCATATGTATGTAAAATGATGGGTGGGGTCATATATCTCCCAATAATTAATTGGTTGTGGTTTTATATCTCATGATATAATGATTTGTAGATATACTTGGATTTGTTTACAAAACTAAACAGTGGACATATATAGATTTTTTTGAAAAAAATAAACTGTAGACATACATGTATTTGTTCAAAATGTTTTCCCATGATTATTTTTGTGCCACTACTTCTCTATAATGTGACTTATTTTCAAACTATTCCAAATTTTTATGATATTTCATATTCCAAAGATATTATTCTTTCTTATGTATTTATTTCATGTTTTTTATATATTTCTAAGAAAAGTTTTCTATAACCTTTCTTTAGAATTTTGTTAATGTGTTATGATCCCTAATAATCAATCATGTTTTTTTCAATTATTATCTCATGATATTTTTATTTTATATTACTCCCTTGATCATTTTTTCTAAAATATTTAAGATCTAACCATTATAAATAGTTTATATTTTTTCCTTACAGAGAATTTTAGATTACCCCATATTATGTTTCAATTCCCCAGTTTATGAATATTATTATATCATATGAGATGTCTAGAAGAGGGTATAAAGGATAATGGTTATGGATAAATTTTCATAAGTGTTGTAAAATAATATTTTCATGTATCTAGTCTCCAAAAAACTAAACTGTTGTATCCTTGGTTTGTGTGAATGCTTGTGTAATGTAGTAATTAAACTATGAAATCAATGTATTATTTTTGTATGTTTATCTTGGGTCACCATAGTTGGTATCAGAGGGAAGGATTATTTATTTTTGGGATTAGTTTAGAGAACTTTAGTGAAACCTATAAGAATGAGTCTTAGTATTGGATAACATCTTTATGTTTTGGTAAAGTGGATATTATTTGGTTTACCAAGCAATGTATACCTATTTGGGTACTAGAAAGTGGATGTAGCTATAGAACATATTCACCTAGGGGTAATCACTATGAAAAGGGTTGGTTGAGCATTGACTTGATCATCACCCTGATGCATGTTGAGTGGGCCTAATAACACACACATATCTATAAATTCATTGGGAATATTCTTAGGTTAATTACAATTTAATTTATAAACCATTACGAAGGATTTAGTTATCATGATAACTAGTGTGGTTAAAGAAATGCTCGTAGGTAAATAATCATGGATAACCTAGAATAAAACTTATGGAGTTGTTAAGAATTAATATACTCATTATTTTTGAGTAATTTATTTTATGATCAATGTCTTCTATCGGAATGTGAGGTTGAATTCTAAAACTATCTCATCCTTGGATCATTTCCTATCATAAAGACTCTCTAAATAATAAATTTTTTTGAATTAGAGGAATTTAAGAAGCAATTATAAGAGAATCTAGAAAAGGGTTTTATACACCTTAGTGCTTTAACATGGGGTTCTATAGTCCTATTTGTAAAAAAGAAATATTGATTAATGAATATTTTTATCAATTACCATGAGCTCAAAATAATCATGATAAAAACAAGTTTCATCTACCCTATATTGATGAATTGTTTGATTATCTCTATAGAGTTCAATTTTTCTCAAATATTTACCTTCGATCTAGATATCATCAATTGAGGGTTAGAAGAGAATATATACCCAAGACATCTTTCTACACAAGGTATAAACACTATGAATTTATAGTGATTCCCTTTGGGATTACAAATTCTCCTAATATCTTTATGTATTTAATGAATAGATTCGTTAAAGGTTACCCTGAAAAAAATTTAGTTGTCTTTATTGAAAAAATTCTCATATATTCTAAGAGAAATAAATAACAAGATAAGAATTTGGGAATTCTGATAAGGACCTTATGAAATTATAAATTATATTATAAGTTTAGAAAGATTTAATTTTGGTTACAAAGAGTATCCTTATTAGGTCATGTTTTCACTAGAAAGTCTATATATATGGACACATCAAAGATAGATGTAATTAAAAATGGCTGAGACAAATCTCTGAGATTGAGATCTGAAGTTTTATTGTATTATCTAGAAACTACTTTTTTTTAGGAACTTCTCATGATTATCCAATACACTAACCAATTTGACCCAGTAGGGAGTACAGTTCCTCTAGAAAGGGAATTGTGAGGAATGAGTCAGGGAGATTAAGAAGATATTGGTCAATATACATGTGGTTTCATTACCCTATAGTGGTTAAGAGTTTTTAATTTATAGTGATGAATAATTAAAATTATTAGGATGTGTCCTCATTCAAAATGAAAATGTAATTTCTTATTCCTCCCACCTAAAAAACTTAGGAGAAAAATTACCTAATGTGTAATTTGGAATTAGATATGGTGATATTTTTATTGAAAATTTGGTGACATTATGTTTATTGTGAGAAGTTTGATATATACACTAATCACAAGAGATTGAGATATATCTTTATTTGGAAGAAGTTAAACATGTTCCAAAGGATATGGTTATATTTAATAAAATATTATGACTTCTTAATGAATTATTACCCTAGAAAGGAAAACAAGGTGGTTGATTCTCTGATTAAATAATACTATGCTACTCTATCCATGATTATGGTTGAAAAATACCCAATACTAATGGATTTGTAGAGGATGAATCCTGATGTAAAAATAAGAGGAGATAAATTCTATCTTACCTCTCAACTATTCATTCATGTTAATATCAAATAATCCCATAATGATGATCTATAGATATATAAAAAGGTATCAAATATTATAGATTTTAACTTTGATAATTATGGAGTTATTAGGTTTGGAACCTAGATATGTGTCCCCTATATAATATAACTAAATAATGAGATTTTGTATGATGCGTATATATCATCTCTATCTATTTATCCTAGAGGAATATATATATATGTATGTATGTATGTATTTGAAGAAAAACTTTTGGTATGATAACATGAATAGTTAAATAATAAGTATATATCTTTATGCTTGGTATGTCAAAAAGTTAAGGTAGAGTGATATAAGCCTAATAGGGTGATGAAAATATTATCCAAACCTATATAGAAATAGTAAAACATCACTATATAATTCATAATAGGAATCAACAAAAAATTTAAAGGTAAAAATTACAATTGGTTTCTATTTGATTACCTTAAAAAGTTAAGGAATTTTATCTACGTCGAATAAGATTTATCTTCTGACTAACTCTCTAAGATATATATAAGAGAAGTAGTAAGACTTTATAGGGTTCCACATTCCATTGTATTTTATCGAGATATGAGGTTTAACAAAAGATTTTGGAAAAATCTTTAGAAATCGTGGGAGATATAGTTTACTTTTATCACATCTTATCACCCTTAGACAGATGGTCAATCTGAGAGGACCATCTAAACTCTAGAGGATATTCTGAGATCTTACTCGATGTAATTATAGGGATGTTGGGAATAACACCTTCCCTTTATAGAGTTCTCATATAATAATAGTTTCCATTATAGATTCATATGGCATCATATGAGGCTCTACATGGGAAGAGATTTAGGATTCCAACACATTGGGATGAAGTTAGAGAGTGTATGCTGATAGGTGTTACCCTTATCCAAGTAATGATAGAGAAGGTTCAAACCATTCAGTAGTATATGAAATCATCACAAAATAAAATATATATATATATATATACATATATATATATATAGATAATAATCAATGAGATCTATATTTTGATTTTATAAACAAGGTATTCCCTTGGATATATCCATATAAGTGGGTTATGAGATTTAAGAATAAAATAAAGTTGATCCCTAGGTACATCGGTCCCTTCGAGATCTTTAATCATGTTGAGGTAGTAGTTTATCTCTTAGAAATGCCTCCTGGCATCTCTCAAGTACATTATGTATTTCATGTATCACTTTTGAGGAAGTACACACTAGACCCATCAGATGTACTAAATTTAGAATCTGTGGAACTAGAACGTGATCTCTCATATGAGGAATAACTAGTGAAAATTCAAGATCAAAGAGATGAGGAGATGTAGAATGACACCACTCATATAGTTAATTTTTTATGGAGTAATCATAATTTTGAGAACTCTATGAGGGAACATGAGGATGTGATGAGAGAAAATTACACTATCTTTTTTCCTTAATGTAATAAAATTTCAAGGATGAAATTTTTTTAAGTGTAGTAGAATGTAATGGCCTGAAATTCTAGATTTTATAAAACTTATGTTATGTTTGATAAATTATCTTTCACACTAAATAAAACTAAAAAAACCAAAACATATTAATATAAAATTATTAATAAATATACAATTAATACTAATATGGTAAACCATTAAATATTAAAATTGTAAATAATTAATATGAGTTAATATTGAAAAAAATTATTTTTCAATAAAAGTAATTTTATTTATATTATTAATTTTATTTTAAAAGATAAATTTACCAATTTTATAATATAAATTAAAGTAAAATTATTTTTTTTTAATTCCACGCATAAAAAATTACTTAGTATTTATTTTTTAGTTTTTCTGAAAAGTATGATTTTCAGTCGAAAAATATGGTTTTTAAGAAACATATATTTTGTATGATTTTATAATTAAGTAAAATTATAATATAATATTATAAAAACTTTATGTAATAAAATATGTATTTAATTAATAACATTATGCATTTTTAAATATCCTTCTAACTTATAATCCTATGTCTAATATTTTTTAAAACTAAATTAAAATGTTACTATAATAAAAAAGCATCTTTGGGATTTTCTTCTAATTAAGTGTTTGGATTGTGAAATGAGATTTTTAATTAAATTTAAAGTATAAAACAATTTATTTTTTTATAATAAATCAATTTATGTTATTGAAATTATTATAAAACATAATTTTATCTTATAAATTAATCTAAATCTTTAAAACGTTGTTTTTATGAAAAATTGTTTTTATGCGATTAGGTGTGTATTTTAAAATTATATTTTCACATATTTTGAAATGTTATGTGTTAAATTGATTTTAAAATTTTAAATCATAATGATAAAATTATAAAAAATTGTTCAATCTTAATTTCTAATATTAACACTAATTACAAAGGTTAAAAATTAATTACCAATGTAAAAGTTAATCTGGGTAAAAGGATAAAAGTAAAAAAAGCATTAAATCACTCTTAAATTGTCTCAAAATTAGTGTATTGAATTATGTTTGACCTTATATTTTGACACACCCCTTATTTTTTAAATATTTCTCCATTAACCCTTGAATAGTGTCATCACATTATTAAAAATGGTGTGTGTTTCCAAAAGTGCCATTTTCTTATCTTATAAAAGGATACCACTTTCAACTTTAAAGTTATACTTAACCTTAGAATTACACCTTCAAAATCTACTGTTTTATCCTAGTAGAACTATCCCCCACCTATATAATATTCTCTTCAGCTTAATACTTCTTAAGGACTTCACTTATAAGGATATTTCTGAGAGAAAACCCAATCTTCCAACGTGAGTATTATCTTCTCTTAGTCTTTTAATTAATTTTACTCTTTCCTAAAATAATTTATAACCATGTTAATATAATAAAATAAATATAATTATTATATTTAAATTTCATTATATTAATTATAAAACAAATATTCAATACTTTCATCCACTAAGAAAACAAAATAACATTGATCATGCATACGTGCGAACTACCGCCTCCATAACATGATGATATTTTTTTCCATAACTACCCCTTAAGGCTAGTATAAAAGGATGGATTTAATGAATAAATAGGTTTTATATGTCCCAAATAAAATTATTAAATGATCACTTTTCATATTCCATCATTTCATTCATTCATTGGTAAATAGGATCATTAATCATGTGTATGTTCCGACTACCACCTCCACAGACATTGAATTATATTTTTCATAACTACACATCTTTGATAGATCTAAGAATTATTTTAATTAATATATATTATACTTATGAAATGTTAAATATTTTTTAAAATTTATGTTTACATTATATAATAACATTATCTTACTTGTTCAATCATTATAACACACTCTTGTTTAGGTTATTTTTACCACCTATATGAGTGATGTTATGATGTTTATGTAGTGTATGATTAAGGAAAGTTCTATTCTGGTAAAAAATGTAATATTAATATACTGAATATTTAAAAATTATTCTGTAATCATAATATCAATATCTTATTATGTTATTAAAATATTACCTTTTATTTATTAAACTCACCAAAATGATCTCATCTTTATTTGTTGTCATCACAAAAAATTACCAAAAAAATTAATAAATGAAATTATAAATTTATAAATTATTTTAAAACATCTATTATAGTGCCTATTATTATATAGTAATGATTAAATTTTGGATAATAATGAATAAGAACACTTCCATTATAAAACTAGTTCCAAACGATCAAGGTTTCTGACACTCAGATTTGAAAATATTTGATAACAAACTAAAATATGTGTATTGAATATTTACAAAGGAACATTATAAAAGGTTATATAAATAGATAAGGTTATAAAATAGGTATTTAAGATATTTATTTTTTAAAAACATGAGGTTATATAACATTTGACTAAGTGGTGGTAAAGTTAAGGGGTTTTCGTGACTCAAGTCATTTCCTTAGGTTGCAACCACTTCTCTTTAACTAAAAACATTCTGAGTATAATTGTATCTAAACTATGATAATTTTATGTTGTATTTCCACGTTATTTTTTGGGTAAATCATGATTTACACCAAATTATTCTTTTTTTATGAATCTATTATTTTGTGGAAATGAATTTTGTTAAGAATAATTATCATCTCTTTTAATGGATTTTTCCTTCATATCCATGTTTTTACTTCCCAATAATGTTCGCCTTTACCCAATAAAAACTGAATTATTTTTACCTCTAAGGATACTTATATTCCCATTTATTTTAAAAAAATGTTTTTATATCCTTTTAATGATGTGTGTTTTTCAAAAAAGGAATTTCCAAATATTTTAAAGGCTTTTCCTTTCAAAGATATTATATTTTTTTCTTCTAAATCTCATTTTTACATTTGATTCATTTATTTTCAAGGTATATATATTATAGTTTTTTTTAAAGAAATGTTTTAATATTTTTAAAATTTATTATAAATAATGGTTATTAAAATGTGACTCTAATTTCACATATTTTTAAGATGGTATTAGGAAACACTTTTTTTAGAAAAATCCTTTTTGTGATTTCTCTTTCATTTTAAAAGGAATATTATCTAATAATGTAGTGGTTTATAAATCACCTGATATATTATATTTTTTGTGATGATGTTTTTGGTATCAAATTATCATGTTTTTTTATTTGATTCCATTTGAAAATTTTTGAAACCTATTTTCCTTTTCAAGGATTATTTATGATAAGATGAATGATTTGATTTTAAGTGAAACTAATATATATGGTTGATGATGGGTGAGTTCCTATATCACCCTCCAATAATTTTTTTTTATGATTTTATATATCATGAGATATTGATTTATGGTCATTCTTGGATTTTTTTCAAAAAACTAAAGGGTATACATACTGATTTTTTTCACAAAATTAAAGTGTATACATACTTGTATTTTTTCATAATTTTTTCCTATGAGTATGTTAATGCCACTTTTTCTCTAGAATGTGCATTAATTTAAAACTATTCTAATTTTTTATGAAATTACATGTTCTAAAGATATTATTCTTTCTTATGTATTGATTTCTTTTTTTTTATATGTTTCTAAGCCATGTTTTTTATGGCCTTTATTTAGTCTTATGTTATTATTCCCTAGTCCTTAATGATCAATCAAGTTTTTTCCACATATAATCCTATGAACTCTTTATCTTATATTAATCACTTACTCTATTTTCCCTCATATTTAATATCAAACTATTTTGACTTGTTGATATGTTTCCCTTACTAAACATTTGATCTCACCTCTTCTTATGTTTCCATTACCTATATTATAAAAATGATTATGCCATGCGAGATATCAATAATATGGTATATAGGAGAATGGTTATGGATAAATGTTCATAAGTGTTGTAAAATAAGATGTTTATATATATTTTATCCAAGAAACTAAAACTATGTGTCCATTGTTTGTGTGGTTGTTTTTGGAATGTAACAATTAAACCGTGAAATCAATGTATTATTTATATATATTTATCTTAGGTAACTATAGAATATATGGTGTTTTCATTAAAACAAGTAATAAACTAGAATAATTTTTTATAATGTATTTAATATTTTTTGAAATAATGTAATGGAACAAAATTTAAAATATTGACACCTAAAAAAGGAATAATTAATAAGATAGTTACCTTTGGATGGGTTTGTTTTAAAGAATAATTGAGATAGGAACTTTAAAAAAATGAATAACCCTAAAAAATATAGGTAAAATAAAATAAGTATATATATAAGACATGTATATAAAAAATATAATAATTATATGAGAACATTATAGATATAAATTTAGGTATATAATGAGAATGCATAACCTAATTAAAAAGAGTGTGGTTCAAAAGTTCCCTTACCTATGGCCCTAGATCGCTTGGTATGTGTGTCTAATAACTTCAATAGTAAAACTAAGTTTATTTTTTAATTAATTAAGAACCTTTTTCATGTATATTTAATTTGTTAAGGTTTGTTTATTATCATATATTATTCATTTATTTTATAGTTTTTTCTCTCATTGGCCACTTAAGGTTGTTGGGACAATTTCTCTAAAACTACTTTGGTATTTTGAATATTGTAAAAGGAGTTATCAAATATTTCCATAATCTCTAGAATTTAATAGTTATAGATTATTTATCATTTTAGTACTGAAAAAGTTATACATCTAAATACATTATCCAAAAGGTATTCGAATTATGAAAGATGTGTCAGTATTCTTGTTTTGGATGGTTAAAATCACTATGATGATTTTTTGTCAATATCACTAATAAAATAAACAATTTATCTTTCTAAAATACTAATAATTTCATAAACTCTATATTTATTCAATAAATAAGTTTTTAAAAAAATCTATGTAATGTGGTAGTGAAAAATTAAATACATTGTCCACAGATGAGGTGAATCGAAATAAAGTTTTCATTTTTGAGTGGATGGGAGGGAGGTACATAATGATTATTCCATTAATATAATAAAACTTTAGTATACTGGATATAATAGACTTATAGGAGGTAAAATAATAAAATTTTAAAAAATATAAATGATAAAATTATTAAGAGTTCTTATCTTGCTTCTTGGGATGACTCTTTTTCTAATTAGATCATACCTTTGAAGGGTGGTATTTTGATGAGTCTAAAACCTCTAGGATGTGTCTAAGATTATTAGGAAGGTATTTCATCAATGTTTGTTTTATATGAGAAGATTAATTTATGAGGATAGGTTAGGTACTAAATGGTGGTATTTATAAGAGGTGGAGAGGGGTGTTTTTGAATAAAATATTGATTACTTCATCATTTAGGCCAATGACTATAAATAGCATGAAATTTATTGGTTTATGATTAAAAATTAGATTATTTTACTTTTAAAATAATTTTTAACTAAATGGAAACTTTTTAATGCTTAATTAAAATAAAAGGACCAAGAATACTTTTTTATTAGAATAAAATATAACTTAGGATCAAAAATTTCAAACATAGGATTTTAAAATAAAATTATTATTTTTAAATTCATTATTTAATTTATGGTATCGAAAAAAATTGTATTTTTAATATTCACTAAAAAATCACTTTTAAAAAAATAATAAAAAATAACCGTAATCTAAATACAATATAATTGTTCCAAAAATAATATTTATTTTATCAAAATAATTTTTTAAATATGATAAATTTTATTTTTAAATAAGATATTTATTTACTGAAAATTAAAATTTTTTATGATAATCAAATTTCTGACCTTTATAAAATTACTTATGATAAAAAAATTCTCATTTATATAATAATAACTAATTTTTTATAAAACCATTTTATGGAAATAATTTTTATTTAAAATTCTTATCATAAAAATATATTTTAACAAAAATAAAACATTTATGTTTTACCCAAAAATAATTCTTTATGTTAAATATTTAATTTTACATATTTAACACTTTTATTTAATTATATTGTGATTTAAAATTATTATATTTCTATTATATAAATGCAATGTTTAAAAATTTTATATTTAAGCGTTGTTGGTTATTATCTTAATGTGAATTTTTTATATAATACTATATTACTAAATATTTCACATGTTTAATCATGTACTTCAGAAAGGTTTTGTGGAAGTGTTAGTCAATGGGTTATATCTCTTATGTAATCCAAAATCTCAAAAAGAAAAATATATATAGGGATTTTAATTCCCTTCTTCCAAAGCCTTGTGAATATATTCTATGGGTATATATAAAGAACACATTATCTCTAACTTCATAATATTAGTATCATCGATGATTTTTAGTGTATCTCTTTTGTCGACTCTGTTATACTCTAATGTGTTTTTGAATGACTCTGATCTTCTCTACCATTTTTTGACTAGTTAAAGTCCTGATATCTTATTTTCTAAAAATTTATCCCATCATCATAAATCTCTACATTTCTTTTCATATAGTTATTCATAAGGATCCATATAGAATCTTGAGTGGAATCTATTATTATATGGGAACTAAAACAAAGGAAGATTTTGATCCCAGACTCCTTTGAAGTCTATAGAGTAAACTCTCGGTATATCTTTAAGTTTCTATATAATATATTTATATTTACTATAATTATGGGGTGATAGGTTTTTTCTTGAATAACATTTGTGATAAAAAAAATTAACAAATGTTTTTTATTTT
Source organism: Viscum album (assembly GCA_963277665.1). NCBI lineage: Eukaryota > Viridiplantae > Streptophyta > Magnoliopsida > Santalales > Viscaceae > Viscum > Viscum album. The sequence goes on from OY728139.1 coordinate 1,046,672,270, forward strand.
TTAAAAACTAACCTCTTTGTAAAAGAATTTTTTCTTATTCAAGAATCAGACCTATATCCATCGTAATAAAGATTCATCAAAGTCTGAGTTTTTTAGGAAGTCATATTGTTACTGAAGTGTTCTTAAAGAATATTGTAAACTAAAGAGTTAGAAATTTTTCATAATTTATAAACATAGTCATATTATGATTTGTTGATCATGAAGTTATCAAAAATAATGAAAACATTCATGATAAAATCTTTTGAAGAAATAGTGGAGAGGTTTGAAGAAATTCAAAATTGTAGAGTGAGGAATTCCATCATAATAGGAAACTGAATTTGTAATGAGTTGAGAAAGAAATAGAAATCTTAATGAACTAATGAAGAAACAAAATTCATAATCACTGAGAAGGAAAAAAAATCATAATGATCTGAGAAGGAAACAAAATTCGTAATCATTGAGAAGAATATAGAATTAGTAATCACTGAGAAGGAAACAAATTTCATAATTAGCTGAGAAGAAAACAGAATTCATAATCACTAAGAAGGAAACAAAATTCATAATCACTAAAAAGGAAACAAAATTCATAATCACTCTGAATGAAATAAAATTCATAATGAGTTGATAAGGAAATAGAATTCATAATTACTGAGACGGAAAAAAGAATTCGTAATCATAGAGAAGAAATTTTTTTTTTGATCAAATGAGAAGGAAATAGAATCCGTAATCACTGAGAAGGAAACAAAATTTATAATCACTGAGAATGAAATAGAATTCATAATGAGATAAGAAGGATATAGAATTCATAATCACTAAAAATGAAATATAATTCATAATGATATGAGAAGGAAACATAATTTGAAATCACTAATAAGGATACAGAATTTGTAATCACTAAGAAGGAAACATATTTATAATGAACTAAGAAAAAATGGCAGATTATAATGATTTAATTATGTTAAAGACTCAAAAATAATATTCTATAAGTTTTATGAAAATTTTAAAAGTTCAAAACTTTAAATTCAATTTTTCATAAATATTAGAGAAATATAAGGAGGATTGAATAATTCAAAGTTGAAGTTTAAATGTGAGTGGTATTTTGATATTTTTAAATTTAAGGAATAGAGGAAGGTTTTCAAGTTTCCCGTTTTTGTATTCTGAGTTGCCTATAAATATTTTCAAATATTATTTGTTCATAGGTGACTTTCATGAAAGAAAAAATGGAAGAGCACTGAAGAAATAAAGTGAAATTAATTTATAGTCAGAGATCTTGTAAGGAGGATCAGAAAACTAAATGTTTGTTTACCAGTTTGATCATTTGAGCAGAGTTTAAATTTTGTAGATTGAGAATGGTTTCATCATATTGATTCCATCGTATTAAGAGAATTGGATCTATAATCATCATATTTAGAGAATTAGATATAGACTCATCATATTTATAGAATTATATCTAGACTCATCATATTGAGAGAATTAGATCATGACTCATTATATCGAGAGAATCAGATCCTGACCAATCAGATTGAGAAAATCAAATCTATCCAAATCATACTTAGGATTCGGACTGAGAAATTTTGGGGTAGTTTCAACAAAGTATTTATTATTTTGTTTGGATAAATTATTTTATAAGAAAAAAAATTAACTAAATGGATTTATTATAATCTTTATTATCAAGAGATAGAATGTGTCTAATAGGAGTTGGAACAAGTTGTATTCACTTATTCATAATAGTGGATTTTCATATACCCATGGGAGGGGATTTGGCAAGGATGTAGGTTCTCACACTAAGGATGAACCTTGTAAATATTATATGCTTTAATTTCTTTCCTAATTTTTCATGAATGAGTATTTACAAAAATTTGATAAGGAAATAAATATTAATAGGTTGTAGGGGTTAAGTTTCTAAAAATTTAAAAACTTATAAAAAGTGAACAATAGATTCAACCCCCCCCCCCATGTAGTTGTTATTTGATCCTTTGGAACTTTAAATGGTATCAATGGAAGGTCACCTTATTGAATCCTTATAATGGATAAAATAAATTCTATTAATATTATAGGAATTCATACTTTTGATGGAAAACATTATTATGGAGGGAAAAATAGGACGATTTCTTATCTATTATCTCTTGACTTGGAATTTGTTGATGCTGCTATTATTGGTTTCCAACCTATTTAGAAATATTCTCCTATGAAAATTTCTGATAATATAAATATAGAAATTGATGGAAAGTATAGAAATGAAATCCTTATGTCCTTATAAGAGAAGTTTTAGCAGAAGGTGATGGGTCTCAATACTTCAAAAAGTATGTGGGAAAAGTTAGAAAGTATTTTTGAAGGGAATACCAAAGTGAAGGAAGTAAATATAAAATCTGTAATAGTAATTATAAAGACATCATAATGAGATATGAATAAAATATTGATGAATACTTCACCAGAGTAAATGAAATTGTTTACAATATCAGAGGATTCAGATATGTCCTAGAAGATTCTACAATTGTGAAGAAACTTATACAAAATTTTACGAACATATTTTATTTTAAAATATTCTATTTAGAATATTAGGATGCTTTATCTCTTGATTAATTGTATAAATTTATTTTTACTTATAAAATGAAAAAATATTTAATGATTAAAAATAATATGAAAGATGAAATGTATTTTGAAGCTATGAGAAATATGAAAATACAATATGTTGAAGAAGATGGGCCTTGTGGGTCTAAAGATAATGAATATGATGAATTAAATGATAAGACTATATATCTTATCTCTAAAAACTATCGAAGTAGAAGAGTAAAATATAGAGTTAAACTTATTCTCAAATGTTTTGAGTGTGTTGGAGTCAGACACTTTTCTATGAATTTCCCTAAGAAAGTTGTAGAATATCGAGATGATTTTGTTGAAAACCCTTGATGGAAAAAGTGGAATAAAAATAATAAAAAAGAAAATTCGTACAACAAATACAAAAGATATTTAATATAAAAAAAATAAGTATGTTGAGTAATAAATTTGAATTGGACTCAATTGAAAACAAATAATCTAAATATGAATTCTCAAAAAAATTCAAAACCTTCATTTCAAAAGTTGAGAAAACAAAAGATTCGTCAAAGAGTGAAGTAGGTGGTAAAGAAGCTTATAGAGTGTATCAGCTCAAAACAGAACTCGTTTTTTGTCTTAAGAAACAAAAAACTCTCAAGAAATAAATTATAGTAATGAATAAATATTGTGAAGAAGTTTTTTATGGAAGAAAATATTTCATCAATAAGGAGGAAGAATACATTCAGGAGATCTTAAGCTACAAACTTAGAATTGATAAACAAAGAAAAATGATTGAATATCTCAATATGAATTTAGAATCCAAGGAAGAATAAGTTAACAAGTTTCAATCAAAATTTATTAATTTAGAAATTACCTTGAGGAAGATGAATGAAAATTTCAAAAAAGCTTCAAAATTAAAAGTTGAGACTTCTAAAGTTGCTGAGAAGGCTTAATATGAGAATCAAGTGAAATCTTTACCCCCTAAAATTAATGTTTCATCTGATTATTTTAACATTTCATGTTCCTAAAAAGGTTTTGGGAAATATTTGGTGGGGAGAAGATGTGATAAACCTATCAAATCTACAAAAGTAAAAAACTCATTCAAAATAAAATATGGTCCATGCTCGAAGTATGTTAGAACTAAAAGAAGTTACCAACCTCAACAAAGTTTCTATAGAGAAAGATCTTTCTTGAATATAAAATCAAGATTTTATGGATATTTATAGTGTTGAGAAATCTATGGTAAGAGAGATTATAATTTATTATCTTTATCTAGAAGAATGTTTGAGTAAAGTGGAATAAATAGTAAAAGTTTAATGTCTAACTTTCCTAACTTACAGAAAGTTGAAAAGGTGAATTCTCAATATGTTAGAAATTGTCCAAAAAAATGTCAATTTGAATGTTTGGAAGAAGTTTTTGAAATATGTTATTAGTCTAGTCAACATTCCAAAATATGTATGACACTCCTTCTGGAACAAGTTTGTTATGATAGAAAATAAAAGGAAGCTGAAAAGAAGAAATTTGAGAAAGGAGCTTTTGTTGTTGAGATAGCTTTGAAAGAAAGTAAAATGAACAAACCATGGATACTTGATAGTGGTTGTTCTTCACATATTATAGGGGATATAAAAAACTTGAAATTTTTTTAAAGTCATTATGGTTGATTAGTTACCTTTGGTAATGATAGTTCCTTAAAAATCAGAGGAATCAGAATGGTAGATATTGAAGCGAAAAAGTTAAAATCTAAGGAAGTTTTATTTTTGGATAAGATAAAACCTAACTTACTTAGTATAAGTAAAAAAGATTATTATGAAAGAGAATTTTTTTAGAAAATATTTTTATATCATAAAAAGTTTTAAATATGGAAAAGTTATTACAAAAGGAGAAAGAACTAGTGGGAATCTCTTCCAAATATAAGAATTCAACAACTCCTATTACTTGAGTTCAAAAGATGAAAAAAAATTATGGCACTAAAGACTTGGTCACTTTGTACAGAAAAGTATAAAAAAACTTTCTAAATTTTATGTCATTCAAAACATTTCATAATTTAAAAGAAGATAATAATATGTTTTTGTAACTTTTCAAAAAGTGAGGATGATTAACAAAAGTCACAAAAGAGTTAACATTCAATCTACTAGACCACTTGATCTTATTCATTACTATTTATGTGGGTTGATGAGGCATTAATAAACAAAATGATATTTATACATTATCACTTTTATTGATTATTTCACTCAGATGAAAAAACATCATGTTTATGAAGCACAAGTTAGAGGATATTGAAATGTTCAAATTATTCAGAAATGATGTTGAGAAATAAATGGGGGTTTCTATAAAGAAGTTGAGAACATATAATGGTACCGAATTCCAAAAAAAATACTTTTGAAACTTATTTTAGGAAGCATGGTATCAAAAATTAGTATATTACTCTCTATATTTCACAATAAAATGGATTAGTAAAAATAAATAATAGAATTTATGTGGAAATTAGAAAAAGTATGTTAGCAAAATAAAAACTTTCAAAATTATATTAGAGAGAAGCTATTAGTAATATTTTACATGTTCAAATTAGATAATATTTGAGATCAAAAACTATCATGACTCTTTATGAAATGTGGTATAAAAAACCTTCATTAAAATACTTCAAAATATTTGGAATTCTATGTTTTCTCAAAATCAAAAATCCATATTTGTGAAAGTTTGAAGAGAAAGTTGAGGAAAGAACTTTTATGGGTTTTTCAAAAAATGGAAGAAGTTACAAATGTTGGAAAAAAATCTACAAAAGTTAGTGTACTCATTTGATGTGAAGGTGATTGAAAATAAATGTTTCTTAACAAATTTTTTTGAGAATGATAAGGTGGATAAAATGGATATTTCCAACAATAGTGAAAGTAATTTAAAACATCCTTGTCAAGATTTTGAAGAATTGTGTGATGAGGAAATTTCAGCTGGGAAAGAAAATTTTAAATTTACTACATTACAAAAACATATTGAATTTGAAAACATTATTGGGAATCAGAAGGATCTAGTTTAGACCAGAAGGAAGTTGAGATTAGAAAATCAGACATCACTTATATCAAAAGTTTAACTGAAATTAGTTTTAGAGATATTCAACACAAATAATGAGTGGATGCTATGAATAAAGAGTTGGATCATATTGAGAAGAATGAAACATGGGAACTTGTTTCATGGCCATAAATAACTAATGTTTTATTAAAATATTTTATGAAAATAAATTTTATTTAAAAATTCTAAATTTATCAAAAAAATGTATTTTAACAAAACTAAAATATTTATGTTTTACTAAAAATACAAGTATGCTTTCTTTGTGTCAAATATTTATTTTATCATATTTAACAATTTTATTCAATTATATTGTTATTTAAATTTAATTTATTTTTATTTTATAAATATATTGTTCTAAAATAATATATTTAAGTTTAGTTTCTTTTTATTTTATGGGTCATATGTTTTATACTATACTGTACTACTAAATATAACACATGTTTATTCAGAAGTAAAATTCCTTGTATAAAAAGTTAGGTCATTACATGATCATCTTCCCTCCATATTAATAACCGGTTTATAATATTTGGATACAAAAATATTATTTTAATTTATCAATTATATAATCAATTAATTATTAACTTTACCATAGAATAAATAAACTCTTCCTTAGTTTTTCTTACTTGGTTTTCCCTTTTTCCAACCATTAATTAAAAATAATAGTTTTAGTAATGATAATTACCTCATAAATTCATAAGAAACCATTATGTTGAATATTAAAATAATAATACTACTAGTTTAACCTAGTTTAATTTACTATTTTCCTTCATTTAAACCTCAAAAATAACCAAACCCTAAAAAATCATTGAAACCCACATATAATGAAAACCTATCTCACATATTCATGTTAAATATTAACCTAACCTTAATCTTGAAATTATTTAACCTAAATATTCATAAAATAATACTTACTATTTCCTAAACCCAAAAAATTTTTGAACCATAATTACATAAACTCCCAAAACCATTTACCCAAAATATCTATATTTATCTTAATATAAAATTACATATCAATTAATAATTTATTTAATCATAAATATTCCAAAAAATATAGTAAACTTCCTCCAAAATAGATTTAACCACTTTTCAATCTCCATGGTTATTTATACTTCCCACTTATATTCCCAAAATAAAATAATATTTTTTCCAAATAACCATAATTACCTCTACATCATATAACATATCTACCTTCAGTGTAATATATACCTCAATCATGAATTCTTAATAAAAAACCAATAAGAATATCTAAAAATATCATTAATATCCTTAAAATATAATCACATAAGACCTCAAATGGTATTTATTACTTTGAATTTATAACCAACCTTAAACTTATTAACCCATAATGGAATTTAAGAATTTTAAATTATCCTTAATCAATAGTGTATCATCCTCTAAAATTATCTAAACCTTACTTTAATAAAAATTATAATAAATAGTACATAATCACTCAATAATTACATGTTTATAGAAAATATTACATTACTTATATTCCCATGACCTTTTCATCTTGGTATTTTAAAGAATTAAGAAAAACCATTATATAACAGAACCCATGCTTTATAAACCCAATGGATTTTTTTCTGCTAAATCTAACTCTTTTATTGTTACACTTGATTTAATCAATTATAAAACCTTATATCTATAACTTAGACTTCATAATCATTCATATTCATCCTTAAGCCCTATAAAAATCATTTAAAAATGATTTATGAGCATGTAAATCATATAAAGGGGTATGAAAGCAATAAAAAACCCGTTAGATCATTGAAATAATTAAAAACCTTTTAAAAATCATTTTATATAAATAGACTTAATATCATATAAAGCTTACATTCAAACATGAAATCAACTAATTTTCTCAAGAATTTCCATAAAAAACCCCATGATAAAGTATAATGTAAATAGGAAAAATCATGAAGGTTTCTTGGGAAACATGAGATCTCATTAAAAACTATTCTTTGAAAACTGACTATTAATCTTTAAAAATCGTAAATTTTCATTCAATCGTGAAATAATAATATTATCTCATGAAATAAAAATATTACCACTAAATATCAGATTCAAGCATAGATAAACTATAAAGTAATCTTGGGATATTATATTTATCACCCTTTAAATAGAAGGACTTAACTAGTTATTTTCAATATCTAAAAAGGGAATAACTTCACCAACTAATTCCAACATCATTTTCCCTAGAGAATAAATCATTACCCAATGCATTATAGGGTTATATCTTAGTCTCACCAATAATTATATATAATTATCAAGTACCATAAAATAAATAAAATAAATGGAAGCTTTAATTTTTTATCATAAACCTCGTAAAAATTTCCTTTTCAACCCATAACCATAAAATTTTAACCCAACCCATAAAATAAATACAATTTTAATAAAAAATACTTGGAAAATTAATAAATATTTTAATAAATAAAATTAAAATAAAATAATTAAAATATATTTAAGAGAAATACTCTAAAACTTAAAAGTATAAATTTTTTAGGAAAATGATCTCTTTACTATGTCCCATAGTAGAATTTAATTTTCTCTTAAGGATTATATTGATAAAAAACCTTAAGGACTCTTTTTAGAAAACAAAAATAGAAGAATTAAAATATAGATTATGGGGGAAGGTAATATAGACTGATCATAGTTGGAAAACCATAGTTTATATTTCTATAAAAAGGATAAAGCAAATAACCTTTTACAGACAAGATTCAAGGGAACTTTTGAAATTAAATACTGCATAATATTTAAAATCTATCAAATTTCATGAATAGACGGTTCATGTATACTTATCTACTCTCATCACTCAGTTTCCTTCCAATACAAAAATAGATACTCATTTATTTTGATTGACATAATTTTCCCATAAAATATTCCATCATTATCCCAAATTTTACTCTAGTTCATTTGACCCCAAACTACTTTCAAATCACAAAGGATTTGAGATCTAACTAAGATCTTCACTTAATATGACCTCCAAGATTTTATTATAAAATATTTTCAAAATTATGGAATAAAGGAATTGTTATACCCCTTATTTGTATATATAATCGATATCCTTAAGTAATGTGATTTCAAATATGATAATTTTTAACTTCCATTCTATTTTAAAAACCATGAAACCCTAATGTCTCCTTATATTAACATCATTTTAATTTTAAATTACTATACTTACTTTAAAACTTTATCTATATCTATATATATTTTATAATTTTTGAATTTTTTCAATATATATCTAACCATACATAAAATTTATTTAAAATGATTTAAAATTTTATAAAGTAAAAAAAATGAATTTCAGAGTTACAATTTCTTGAATTTATTTTTATTAAAGGTGACCCAAAAGTTTTATATATGTTTCTTTATATAATTTATAAGATTAATCATTTATATTAGATATAATATATATTTATAAATAAAGTTAAATATAATCAAAATTTAAGAAGATAAAGCATTGATTTCTATAAATAGAGGTAGTGGTGGATACTGCATGTGGAAAACTATAAAGAAGTTAGGAATTTAAATTCAAAAACATAAATATATTGATGAAATAGGAAAATAAATATAATGAATAATAAATTTTAACATTTTTAGTACATGTGGAATTGAAATAAAAGGGTAAAATGTAAAGGTAATGATCACTAGAAACATAAAAGTTCTTAGAGTGTAAAAAATTGGAAATGGAATGAACTCACTATGATATGTAATGGTAATTCAATCCAAGAAAATGGAAAAGTGTGCATGGGGAAGAATATTTAAAGAAAACTAGATGAATAAACTGATTCATAAAGGTTTATCAATATTAATCATAAAATATAACAAATAACATGGTAAGCTACATGATACACAGCATATCATAGAATACAATTGACAAATCGACCATTCTTTGAGAGAGATGGTCATGAACATGGGTGATGATTACTGTAATATAACAAATTAATGAATCACATTTTGATATGTAAAGGTATCTCAAGTATATGTAAAATATTAAAATATCTCCATAATGGTTCAATAATTTTCTAATGAATGTTAATTCACCCTAAAGAAGACTTCTATAAGTTTTTGAAAGTTAGAAAAATAATACATAGTGTGAATAAAAAGATTTCACCATGATTTAAAATCTTAAGAAATAATATTTCTATATAAATGTATTTGTTTATCCCTATGTGAAAATATGGAAATGGTAAGAACATTCCCAATATGCATAATATATTTTAAATAACATTATTAAGATACATAATATATTTTAAACAATATTCTTAGGATAAGTAATATATTTTACTTTTATAAAAATCTATAAGTGATTTTTTTTATTCTGATGATATGTAAATTTTTTAGGAAAATTATCTCAATTTTCATATATAATCTCCTATAACCATCATACATAAGGTTTTTGACTTAGGTAGGTTTTTAAACTTTTAATACATAAATATTTTTAATTTACTATATTTTTAGCACTTTTGGACTTAAAAATATTTACCTAAAATTTAAAAAATATATATAAGAAGCTATAATAATATAATTGATATATAATGAATAGAAAACATTTATATTAATAATATATTTCAAAATTGAAATCTCTTTTATATATCAAAAATCATTTATTTTTAAATAAAACTTCTTTGATTAATCTATAATAAAAACCCATAATGTTCCATTTCAAAAATAATCCTATAATACCCATATTATTGTATAATATCTTATAAAATTATATCCAAATTTACTATAATATAAAATATATTATAACTAAAAAAATTGAAATTTTAAATCATATTTCCCTGAAAATAATATAATAATTTCAAATGAATAATTGGTATCTAATTGATTGTATAATATCCTTTATGTCATGAAATATATATATATATATATATTAAAAATCACATTAATAAAATATTAAATTGATTTATTCAATATATATAATCATATATTATTTCTTATTTTTATGGATATCATAATAACTACCCACAATGACTTCTCTATCTAATATATAGATACTACTTAGAGCATTCAAATTTTCCTCTTTAAATAACCACACATCCAATCCTCTCACTCCAAAATCAAAATTCATTCCATATTTCCACGTATTCACCTTCTTTCTATAATCATATTTAGTGAATTCATATTCATGGGAGCTCACAATGATACATATTACAACCTTGTAGTTCTTTTGAATACTTATTATTATTGTTTGATTATACTTTTTCTATTCTTATGGAATATATTTTTTCTTTGGTGGGAAATTTTTTTTAATGATATTCATTATTTTTCTATTATTCCAGAGTTATTATTCTATTTTATATAATTTATAATGAAAAACAAATAATTTTAATAAAATATAAAACATGTTAAAACCTATATTATTATAGGTTTCATATAATGTTTACATATAAATTATAATGAATCATTGATAAGATTTTAAAAGAGATATTTATCATTTAAAGGGGTGTTTGGATAATGTAATTTTTTTTCTAATTTGAACTATATTTATCATTTAAAATTATTATATAACATGGATTTGATGAAATATTATGTTTAAATATATAAATTGTTTTATAAATTATATTTTTTAGATATGAAAACTTTGGAAAGGATTAAAAACTCATGGGAAGACTTAAGTACTTAGAGGGTACACGCATTCTAGGTCAAGGGATTGTCCTTCCTAATGGATATCATGTAAGTCCTACCCAATCTAATTGTATGTTAGTTCATGGTAATCCATTCCTAGTATATGTTTCAATATGTGTAAGACCTTCTTAACACAAGTGCATGCTAGGTTATTATGGGACTCCACTTAGTGGATATTATGTGAAAATTATTAATTCATGTGTGGAGCCCCTAGTTTTTTTCTGAGTTTAATTATCGATGGAATACTACCATAATGTTCTATTGTTTACCTAGATAGTTATATACTTTCTCACTTAATAATCCTTAATTATTTTAAATAAATTCCATTCTTATTATTTGTTTTAACTAAAAATATTAATATTATTTTCATATGTTTTAGTTTGAGTTAGAATGATGGGTTTATTCTAATATAGAATAATTACATAACCCTTTAAGGAAATTATGGTAGGATTTTTGTATACTCACCCCATACATATTCACTCTAGTGTATATACATATTTTTTATTTTTGTTTTTTTAAGTAATTCATTGCCATAGTTCCCAGTCTTTGTCATTGAAGGCAAGTGTTCCCACCTGGAACTTGAAGATGGGTTGATAGTGGTCCGCAAAGGATCCAGGGCACTTATGTAGCACCTCTATACCTGTGATCTTAGACCCAATGCTAAAAACACATAACTTAAAACACTGTATTTGATATACATATAATATTATAATATTTTTCTCTCATTTAAAATCTAATTAAATTTTATTTTAGAGTTTTATAGATTTAAGAAAAATCACCAACTAATAAATCTCATGTTGTCTTAACAAATGGACACTTTTTCACTATTGAAAAATATAATAAATCCATAATGACTCTTTAATGACATACATAAATTCTCCACACAAGTTACACCTCAATGATTAGTATACTTATTATTTTCTTTCATAACCCATGGAAAGGGAAGCATAAGAAGGGGAGATCTCAGATGCTCAGTAAAGGTAAACGTAATAAATAATCACAAAACACTACTAAAAACCCACCGATAATAGTGCTAGAATCAGCCTTCATCGGTGCTAGAAAACCACTGATAACCTTAGAATGATTAAAATTTCATCACTTTTATCAGTGCTAAAAAAGAGCTGATAAAAGGTATATTAATCAGTGCAAATAAAAGAACTGATAAATCATACTTTTATCATCACTAATAAAAGACCCCATTTATCAGTGCATTTATTTAGAACTGATAAATGGCATCTTTTATCATCATTTTTATTTTCACTAATAAAAGTATGATTTCTCAGAGCTTTTTAATGCGCTAATATAGATGGACTTTATCATCACCTATATAAGCTTCAATAAAGGAGTCCCTTATTAGCACATTTAGTAAAGCTGGTAAAGGTGAAAACTATAGTGTGATGTTTCAGCACACTGCATCACCAGAAACAGGTGCAACGTGTTGCAACAACACACTGTATCAGCAGAAACAACAAGAAAAATACCAAAATAAAATAAAAATACTAAATTTAAATGAAATAAAATTTCTAACACAAATACAAGAAAAATAAAACACTGTTATATAGTATGTCAGTTGTTTTTTTTTATTAAAATTAATGTTAGTTTTGAATAAAAAAGATGTACTTGGATTCATATCGGTCACACTGTGCATCGGATTGAGGCGTGGATGAATGATACATAGCCCAAATAATTCATGGGTCATTTTCCTAAAGTATCAAAATAATAAGAATGTGTTTTCTCAGTTTTGAGTATGCTAGTTGTTTTTTTATTAAAATTAATGTCAACTATGAATAAAAAGATGCATTTAGAGTCATACTGGTCACATCATGCATCGGATTGAGGTGTGGCTGATCTCTACACGTCACAAATGATGTATGGATCATTTTTCTAAAGTACCAAAACAATCAAAATGTATTTTCTTGGTTTTGAGTACATCACTTGTTTTTAATAAACTTAATATCAATTTTGAATAAAAAAAGATGCACTTAGAGTCATACTAGTCACACCGTGTGTCAAATTGAGGAGAGAATCAATGATACACATCCCAACTGACTCATAGATCATTTTCCTAAAGTATCAAAATAATACAAATATGTTTTCTTGGTTTTGAGTATGTAAGCTATTTTTTATTAACATTAATGTCACTTTTGAATAAAAAATATGTCGTTGGAGTCATATCAGTCACATTATGCGTCAGAGAGAGTTGAGGATGTTCCCTATATGTCACAAATGACGTATGGATTGTTTTTCTAAAATACCAAAACAATATGAATGCATTTTCTTAGTTTTGAGTATGTCTATTGTTTTTTTACTAAAATTAATGCCAATTTTTAATAAAAAAATATGACCTTATAGTCACATTGTGCACCGGATTAAGGTGAGGCTAAATGATACACATCACAAATGACTCATGGATTGTTTTCCTAAAGTATCAAGACAATTGTAATGTGTTTTCTTAGTTTTTTGTATGTCAGTTGTTTTTTTATTAAATATAATGTCAGTTTTGAATATAAATACACACTTGGAGTCATACCGGTCACACCGTGCATCGGATTGAGGCGTGGATGATCACTACACATCAAAAATGATGTATGGATTATTCTCATAAAGTACCAAAATAATATGAATTCATTTTATTGGTTTTGAGTATGTCAGTTGTTTTTTTACTAAAATTGTTGCCACTTTTGAATAAAAAAGACACACTTAGAGTCATATTGATCACACCAGGTGTCGGATTGAGGTGAGGATGATCCCTACACTGCAAAAATTATGTATGGATCATTGTCCTAAATTACTAAAACAATATAAATGTGTTTCATCAGTTTTGAGTATGCCACATGTATTTTTTACAAAAATGTCATTTTAAACTGGAAATATGTAAAATGGATCTTATCTTAAGTGAAAAGTGGTGTGTTCATTTTTAAATAATAGTTCTCAAAAACAATGATGGTGTGATCCTTATTCTACTTCATTTACTAAAAAAATTATTGTTTTCAAGTCATCACTTTTTATCCTTTTATGCCTCAGTCTCTACCTTAATCTTCGCCTCTTCCTCCTCTTTTGCATCAGTCTCTGAATCTAACTCTACCTCTGCCTTCACCTCCACTTACACCTCTACCTTCACCTCTGAATCCACCTCTTCCTCCACATTTTGCCAATAATTTTATTGTTTTTAGGTCATCGGTTATAAACATATTTTTTTCCTCCATTAATATTCTCCCTGAGAAAGAGATCAAAAATAATATATAAGCATTCTAGCACTAACTCTTCACACCACAAATATCTTTTAAAGGTCATAACTTGTACTAGATCACAAATATATCATGTAATCACCTAAATTTTTTTTCATCATACATTCTGACAAAAAATTTATGCCAACTCATCTCTAAACAAATTGATTTCTTCTTTTGAGTAACTCTTTTTTTGGTAATCTTGATAGTACTAAGAAAATAAAAAAAACAAATGATTATGAAATATATTTAATGAAATTGTAATTACCTTTGGAAATTAAATATTGGGGGATGGTATTATTTTCATTCTATATGATTTATCTCATAAATTTTCAAACATAATATCCATAATCAATTGCATTATATTATTTCAAACATTGCAAAAACATTGAACAAAATAAGTAAATTGTTTTGAAATGTTTTGATAGTTAAATATTTCTATATATACCTTAATTTGTTTCCATTTTTAGTAATCCACGGGCTTTATCTTGTCAGACACTAACCTTATTCCATGATTTAGCATGTATTTAGCGACCATCCTATCATAACAAAATTCTCATTAAAACACATACTGAAGATATAATTTTAATATTATCTATAAAATGTTGATTCTAGTGTATTACTAATTAATAATAAACATCATGTGTAGTTAGTTGGTTTGAAATCCATGCATTGAATCCAAAAAATAAATATTTGGGGTGTCTATGTTGACTGCTATCAGCATCCGATGCTTTCTAAACAAACAAAAACAATTAAGTAATGCAAAAATTAAAAAAATATTTTATGTGATCAGATTGTAGAGTTTTACCCTTTCATTGTAGGCATCAAAAGACTCTATCTTCTGATGTTTTTTTATTAAATGTTTCGAGTAACTCATATTTTTATTCTCTATTTATTTGTTTTCCAAAGTAATTTCTATCAGAGAAATGATACTGGGATTAATGAATCTAAATCGTGCTTCAAATGATCTTCCCTTTATATAGTTGTAATATAAACACATGTACAAAATATGAATAGTTATAAACTTTAATAAAAATATTTAGCTAACAATTTGGATATATGTATTATGAAAATGTACCTTATGTATGTATTCGCAATTGAGATGCCCAGCCATTCATGATTGAGAATCTCATTTAGAGACTTGAGACCAATTCCTTCATTAATGGAAGCTCCAAATATTTATTCTTCATAGTGAATATAAGACATAGATTTATCTTTAAATGTGGTATCTTCATGAATTTTTAATTTTAATAAATGTTGCACTGGAACTGGAGGAAAGAAGGTACTCTTGGAAGATCATTTTTTTTCTTGGTTGATTCACTAGATTTTCTTGATTCGACCTTTTATTTCTCCACCGCTTTATCCATATATAATACCATACCTCACTTCAGACCTTTTATCATTAACTATTACATGTTTTTCATATGAAAAAAAAACTATTATAGAATTACCTTGTGTATCTTTATAAGATTATACGACCATGCTATGAAATCTCCAATAGTAGCTTCGACTGTTGTAATATCTAGATTATCAAGTGGAATAAGAAACTCAGCAATCAGCTTATAAGCTACCTCAATCCCCACTCTCATGTGATCTTTTGGCATGGAATGATTGTTCATCTATTCTCTAGAGATATTATACACTATAACCCTTGTAACACGGTGGTACATGGGTGTTAATAGGAAAAAACATACAATTACACCCTACATAATTTTAGTAATATAAATTTATCAGAAGTTGTTTGATTCACATTTAGGATAAAGAGTAATGAAAAAAGTGATTACCCTGGGTAAGGTTTGGGGGGAATGACTAACCTCAAATCTAGTGGTATCATTTCGATTATGTGTGGATCTTTGATCCACCATTAGTTTGATTTGATATTTTCTTATACATTGGTCTACCAAAATAAAATGGAAAATGATATCTTGCAGTGAGTCTATCTATGTTTTCATTCGTATCATCATATTATATGTATATTCATGTGGTTTTATATTCTCAAAATATGTTCAAGAAGATAATCCAAAACCTAATCCTCTAATGAGGCCATTTTATTTAGGCTGATTCAAAGCTACTGAAAGTCACTTTTCTTCTGGTACATCCATTTCCAATTCTTATGTCAAAACCATATAAAAAATATGAACATATTTATTTTATGTAATATTGTTATAAATCATAAAAATTTACAATTATTTCGTACTTACACATGCTTCCCATATTGATTTTGTGTTTTCATCGACTAATATACCATCCTTATTTACATGAGCCTCCTTTCATAGCACATGACGTGAAATGAAAGTGGCTTTAGATTTTGATTCATCAATCTGTATATAAACAAAGAAACATATGTTGTTTCATACCACATAATTAAACTTATATTATTAATTTAAAATACATACCAATTTCTTCTCTAATGAAGAATACCACATCCTTCCTTTGTTATAGGGGTACGCTGGTTTTGATGCATATTCTTTATTTTAAGTAATCTTTTTTTGTTTCATAAATTAAAAATTTTGAATCAAGTTGGATAAAATAAATAATGTAAAATAATATATTACTGATTGCAATACACCTAAAAATTTTTCTCATTGTGACGATTGATGAAAGCAGACCATGTTTCCTTATTTATAATGTGTGCATAACAAAGTGGTGGTGGGGATTCATTTTCCCATCAGCAACTCTTAGATATAACTTTATCAGAAGAGTTCAGAAGCCTCTATGGTATTTTCCAGCAGCAATTAGGAAAATTTTCTTACTAAAATTTTCTAAAATAAATGAAGTTTGTAAGGAATAATTAAAACTAAATATATATTTCATTATATAATTTTTCAGTAAAATATAGATATTATATTATAACATTGTTGTTATATCTTTCCAAATAATTTCCTTCATTATAGGTTGGATGATGTTCCAGGAGTCAATATTAATCAGCATATTCATCCCCATTATGAACCCATGATAAATAATGAACGTTGACTTTTTGGGTTTAATAGGTTGGTCGTGTTGATTCTAACCAACATCAAATTTTATACCCTAACTTCTTTCCATGATAATTTTATTCAAAACTATGATATTGTCTAATTGTTGTTTTTTTTCATTTTTTTCATCAACATGTGTTGATCCCCTAATAAGTATGCAATTTCATCATCAAAATTATATTCTTTCTAGGGATTGGAAATATCATCATGTTCAGAATATATTGTCTGCATGAGTAGTCAAAAATTTAATTTTTCTTGAAAAAAAAATAATGCAATACACTCTATGCATAAAATTACATAATTACATACATATTACATGAAATATTGAATAGAGATAAAATACTTAAATACTACAGCATAACTAACCTTCACTAACTTTATTTAATCTGTCCTCAGATGTTTGATTGCCTTCCGTATGTTGATGATGAGAGAAAATATAGTTTGAAAGAGGGAGTACAATTCATCATCAAGAGATGGAATAAAATCAAGCGTATAAGGATTAAAGTGTCCTAAGAACCCACACTAATGGAATCACTCAAAAATTCTACTCAATTGATATATAATAGCCATATACTATGGCTGAACAAAGAAATCCTTCATATCATAACATATGATATTGAAATAATAGAATATGACATTTATTTATTCAAAAAACTAATAGATTAATACATTGTTTCCTTAAAGAAAAAGTCTCTGATACCACTTATGAGTTTTAGGGTGTCATCCTATGATCATTAAAGGGATAAAAATATTAAAAAAGGGACGATTTATCTCAAGGATAAATGTGAATGGAAACAAAGAAAAAACCCTTATGGAATACTATTAATATAGTATCAGTGGAATCCATCTTTAATATTCACTAGAATATATTTGATTTATAACACTGAAGAAGCAAACAAATTATTCTAGCCTTTGAGGAGATTACAGTAGCCTTTAATCACAGAAATATTCTTAAGGACCCTCGATCATCGAAGGAGTGATAGCACCTTAACCTAGTGATAAATAGTGATCAAATAAGAAGAGAGGTTTGGCTATGTAATGAAAAAAAGGGTTAATTACAATAGGGGGATATTTTATATATTTTGTTCATTTTGTACATGGATAACAAATTATCATGACTTATAGGACATAAATATCCAAAATATCAAAAGTATATTTAAATCAATTTTTGTTCTCTCTACGGTTATTCACCTTGTTAGATGAATTTTTAAATTATTTTTTTATCCTATAAATTAATTATCTCTCTATTTTGATTAGTAAATCTATTATAAATCACATCTCATGGTTTTCTTGATCAAATATCCAACCATGTATAACTCACTTAATTTTGGTAAATACACTCTTTATATGTTGTTGTGTATTTATATGTCCATTTACCTAAGGATTTCTCAAATCTATCCAATCTAGGAAAGTTTTAAAAACATTATTAAGAATAAATTTATTACCGAATAAATTCCCCATCACTCTTTGTAACCCATGGTTAAAGTTTAATAATAATATTGAATTAATTAGAAAAAACTCTCACAACATGCACCACTAAAATAATTTTTGGAACGGGACTAATTAATTCAATATATTTTTGAATTCAATAAAAAAAATCATTCATCAAAATCATAAATCTAAATAATACATTTCATAGTTTAACAATTTACATGAATAAAAAATCCACAAAACATTTTTTAATGATCTTTACACTTACCTTGGTCCCTACATGTTCATCACCCATAAATGAGGGCCACAACTTAGTATCCCCTAATCCTTAAAACCATCATAAATAAGACTTTAAAATTTATAATCTAGTATATAAGATGAATTAAATTTAAGAAACTACCTAGATTTTGGAACCCTATATTATTTAAATGAAGAGAAAACTAAGGGGGTGAGAGTTCTCCTTGTTAATGGTAAGATTAAAGTAAACCATCCATGTGTGTGTCTAGGGACAAATGGGTTTGAGAGTCAAATACATATTAAAGGAGAAAAATAATGAAATAGAACCACACTCATTTTATTTCAGTAGCGATGAGAAGAGATGTAGGGTTCATCATGTTTAAAAAAAGGAAAAAAACCCAGAAAAACATAACCCAAAACATCAAATAATTATATAAGAAGAGTAGAAAATAAAAAACATTAGATTCTATCCAGGATTAATCTAAGGGAACATAAAGGAGTTGCATCGGCAGTAGAGGAGTTCCACAAGAGCTTGAGAATCCTAAGTGATTGAGTCATGGTTAGAGTTTTTTTAAATATATTGAGGTCAATTTTAATTTTTCTTTCAAAATAACTGAAAAATATCCCTCTTATCAATTCTAAATTTATAAGCACTGGTAAATATGTCTTTTATCAGCATTTTTTTAGCGCTGATAAATCTTAAGTTTTATCAGTGCTAAAAAAGCATTGAGAAAATATATATTTATTAACACTACAAAAGTACTTTTAAAAGTTTAATAATTATAATTATTTAAATAACGTTATTATAATTTTATACTTATTTAAATATATATAAAAATTTATTTATAATTATATAAATACTTATTTAAAAAATTATTATTATTTATTTATAATAACTATTAATATAGTAAATATACATTTATTATTTATTTCTAAATATTTATTTACAAATATCTTTTTAACATTATTAATGGAAATATAATATTAAATACATTCATTTTAAAAATGAGTGAAATTGAATAATTCAAAATTAGTACACTTTAAAAATCTTGAAAAAATGGATAAGTTTTATTAATTAAATATGAGTTACCAAAAAATATGTATATATATATATTGAAGTGGACGAATACATATTGAAAATACTAAAACATAATAAATATATATATATAAATAAATAATAAAAAATGATTGAAATTCAAAGATAAAATAAAAAATGAATACCCTAATTGTGGTATTAAAAACAAATAAATAAAATTAATTGATTAGAAGAATAATATATATTAAATATATCATGTTATAATTAAATTCTAAAATATACTAAAATTTGAATAAATTACATAAATATTAGGTGTATGTGTTTTAATATATTGCGTAGATATATTTTTGTATATGTTTGTGCATAGAAAAGCATTAACATATGTGTGTATGTGTATGTGTGTGAAATAAATGCAACACACAACATTTAATATAGGTTAAATTGAAAAATAAAACATTAAAAATGAATAAGACATTAATATGTTTTTAATTAAAATTTTATATATATTATATTTATTCATTTTGTATATATATATTTAATATATAAAATTTATTAATATTTATAATATATATATATATATATATTAAATTTATTCATTTTTACCAATAATTATTTAATTAATAAATTTTTTGATATTTTTCTTAATTTAATCATTTTATTTTTATTTGTTTAATTTTTCATTTTATTCAGAACCTTTATTAGCGCTAAAAAAGAATTAATGAAGGGAAACTTTTATCAGTGCTAAAAACACACTGATAAAGGACACCTTTTATCAGTTCTATAAATGAAGCACTAATACAGGTTTCCTTTATCAAAGCTAAAATAAAGCGTTGATAAAGGTTAACTTTTATCCATACTAAAAAAGAAGAACTGATAAAGGGTGCATTTTATCAGTTCATTTTTTTAACACTGATAAAAGGATTCCTTTATCAATGCTTATTTTAGCACTTATAATGATGAACTTTATCAAAAAAAAATTGAGTGTTGATAAATGTCAGTGCTTTTATAGGCGGGTATTGTAGTAGTGACATGAGAGACGTGAGACATAATTTGACACTATAAAAAATAACTAGATTAGAGGGGGTTATCTTTCAGACTCTTCTAAACACATTAGTGGTGGTTCCTCAAGAGGCACCCACTTACTCTTGTTATAGGCAGTTTATAACCACCTCTAATTGAGTCTTAAGAACAATTTTCGGGGTGGTTTTAACTGCCCCAAACTTTAATTAAATTAGGAGAACCTCCACCCCTCCTTGTCCATTAGCCCTTAGTTTCCCCACCCCACCCCTCAAGTGCCCATGACCCTCACCCCCTCCCCCATCCATGTTGTGTCTTGTACCTAAACAACCACCCCTCTAAATATTCTTGAACCACTACGATAGATTAATTTTTTTTTATAATATGTATATTAGTGTATTTATATATATTTATATGTTTATGAAAATAAATATTATTGTCATGATATATTTAAATACATTATATGCATTTATATAAATTATATGTCTACATTTTTATTAATACATAATGTATATTAATATAAATATAAATATATATGTATATATATATTTTATACATGGCTTTATAAATTATATATTTTTATATATTTAAATAAAATTATGTATTTATGTGTTTATAAATACATTTATATCAAACACACACACAAACATTAATGTGTATTTATATATTTATTCTTTTAATATTTATACTTATTTTCATACACATATATATATTTATATATTACCCAAATATATTATGAAAATATATATATATATATATATATATTATTTATACATACACAATTAAAAAAATGTTAATATATATATATATATTTATATATTATATATTTATATGAATAAAATATATTGTATATTTTATAAATACATTTATATGTATACAAATATTATATATATATAATATAATATTTATATATAATATTCATATATAATATTTATTTATAATATTTATTTGTTTGTTTGTTTTTTTATGAGGAATGGGGTGGTCCCATTACCTCACGATTATTATTAAAAATAAATAAATAAAAGTATCCAAAAAGAGTATGGGAAACAAGGCAGATCCCAAGGCAAAAAACTATCTACCTATCTTTTTCATCAATATGATAGTTAGATTTCTCTCTTCTTCTTGAATTTCATGTCATTCAGCCCTTCTGTGACCACACCCCTGACCTCTTGATCTTCCTAGATTTGAAGGAAGATCTTGAAGCCTTTCTAAAAGTGTCTGAGCATCAGTGTTGTTAGAATCAGAGCTTTCTTAATGCTCTTTGCCTTTGACAAGACAAGTGACTCCCTTGATTACAGTAGTCTGGGAAAGGATCTCTTGAGTCTCATCAGGAGATCCCAGAGTGGTATCCTGCATTTTAGTGGTATCATCAATATGTTGAACAAAGTAAGTACTAACTGTAATCAACCCAACTGAAGATTTTTCCTTCTTGTAAGAAACAAGATGAAAGCCTTCATTGTACACAATGGGTTTTGAAGAAGCATGACAAGGTTTAGAAATTACTGGAGGGTTAGTTTCTAAAACTTACTTAATTAATTATATTTAAAAGGTTATGGAACATTAGAAAGAAGAAAATTAAAAATAAAGAATAATTGTATAGTAATAATCAAGTTCGGAACTTTGATTTTCCTTAAAATTATCCTTGTAAATAAAGGGATTAAAATTAAGGGTGGAAAGTAGTTATGGTTAAAGGGATAGAGTTATAGGATAAAAATGGTTAGTTTTTAATCAAATAATTTGAATGGATAGGTGTGTAAATAAGGGGTGTAATTTTCCCCTTTTATAAGTGAAGGGAAGGGCCTTTTCCATGGAAAATAATATTAAGGGGTAAGAATGGAATTGACTGAAATTTAGGTGATTTAGGTGAAGTAAGGTTAGTAATAAATTTAATTAAGAGTTTAAAACCTAACAAATTATTTTTATAAGGTCTAAATTTCAATTTAATTTATGAAAATTTGAGCCACCTCATATTAGTCATTTAAACACTTATTACTCTTAATTAAATATTAATCATGTAAATTATTTTATTACTAAAAATATTAGTAGACTTGTCACACCCTGACCTCAAAAAAATTAATTATTTTAATTATTTGTATCTTTGATTTTGTTTTTCATCTATTCTAGGTAAATTTTAAAATTTTCAAGTAAAGTAGAGGCATCCACACGAGTTGTTCATAGTTAAGAATAAATGTTAGAAAACTGTGTGTGAGGTTCTTTCATTGTTTAGTTCCATTTAGCACAGTTGAAGCATGGTTTTCTCAACCATGCATCTACTTACTGGTAAACTATGCGTGTTACCTATGTTCAAAAATAAAATAAAATAAAATAAAAATAAAATATAGAAATAAAATAAAAATTAAGAGTTTTAATAATAATAATAATTAATATTATTATTATTATTATTATTATTGATATTATTATTATTAT
Organism: Viscum album; assembly: GCA_963277665.1. Classification (NCBI taxonomy): domain Eukaryota; kingdom Viridiplantae; phylum Streptophyta; class Magnoliopsida; order Santalales; family Viscaceae; genus Viscum; species Viscum album. Next base: position 1,046,695,828 of record OY728139.1, read on the forward strand.
TATTAAGTTAGGTTTTATTTTCTTTTTTATTTTTTCCTTATTTCTTTTTCTTCTTCCTTTTTTCTCTTTTCCTCTTTTCTTTCTCTCTTTTTTTCTCTCCTCTATCTCTCTACTCCTCCCTATGTTTCACGGGGTACGCCTCCCTCCACTCCCATGGTCGCATGTCACCCCCTCCTTTGATCCCTCTTCATCTGGTGATTTTCACCATTTCTTTCATGGATCTTACTCATTCCATCGAGGTAAGGCCTTTTCCCTCCATTCTATCCTTTGGTTCATCCATTTTTAGTCTCCCTATCACCTAGTGAAGTTTATCCAAACACTAGGTATTTTGGGTAATGATATTTTCCAGATTTCTTTTATTATAGGGTTGTGAAAATGGTCTCTTGGGACCTTTGGGTTTATGTTTCGGCAACCACCACTAAAGTCAAAGTGGCTTGCTTTGATTTGGGCCACTACCACTATTTGAAGTAAGAGTTTTCTTCCATTGTTTAACTTTTAAACTTAATTTTGGACCCCTTTGGTGACTTAGGGTACATATGAATTGTTTTTAGGATGTGTAGTGTCTTCTTGGTGGTGTTCACGTGCATACATAGGTATGTATCTATGTATATATATATCTTCCTCGGGCATATTCCCTCATGATGTGGGGAATACACACCTTGGACTAATATATATATATATATATATAAGGGTGTATGTGTGTGCTAGCATGGGGTAGTTTCAAGTGTTCATTGCCAAATTTTTCAAGTTTCAAAGTGTTCGGCATGGCCTGATTCCTTTTTGGGGCAGGTTCCCTATGCACGTGCCTTTAATTCAAATTTCATGATTGCTTAGAATTTTAAAAGTGTGTTTTCATACTCATTTGGTATTTATATATATAGTTATGTAAATGTGTTTGGTAAAATTAATTGCACCTCTTGGATTTGGTTTTCTATTTTTTATATATTTTATAAGCCTGGTTGCAGGTTTCTTTTAATTATGAAGTATCTTTTTTTAGAATAATTTACTAAATGATTCATATCTTGTGAAGTGTGATTTTGTGGTACTTAAAGATATTTTTTAAAATGTGTTATGTAATATTTTTCTTGTTTGGAACCTTGAAGGGTGGTGGGTGTTTCTTGTAGGTTTAGAATGTTCCATTAGATGTTGGCACATCCATGAGTGCACATTGTGCACACATGGGCACACCTTAAAATGAATATGGAACATTGAAATAATGATTATTTGAACTTTAAATGGTGTTTTGACATATTAGGTAACTTGAAAATGGTTCTAAGAATGTTTCTTAAAACTAATCCTATTTGGTACATTAGAAAGGATGGTTGATTTCAAAATATTGTGAAGGTCAGTTTGGAATCTTGGGTTGGTTGGTGAATTTTCATTTTTGTTTTTGAGAAAAATATTGAAAATGGAATTGGATTTGTAGGTGTAAAGGCCTATTTGGAAAGAGGTTTTGAAAATGTCATTTCACATTGTTTTGGAAAGTATTTTTGAAATGTTTTGATATATGCATTTGGGTGTGTAAATTTAAAGGAATTTAGGAAAACTGTTGTATTTTAAAGAAAGGTTTGAATGTTCATATGATGTGATGGACTGATTATAATCTTCAATGAAGTAAAATATGTATATGTATATTGGGGTGTCTGTGTTTGGGGTAGGCAAGTGCGGTGACGGCAGGTAAGGTGAGCCACACGTGCAAAGGCCTCCTACTTACATAGTTTATTATTATCATGGGTTTTCTGTGTATCTATTATAGGGTCGAGTGACAATTTTTTATCATCCCTAATTAGATGGGTTGGTCCCCCCCTTAATTTTTTGTTAGGCCAAGAAAGCTATGTCACTGTATTGGTCAGTTGAGGGTAGCCAGTTGGTTATAAACTTAGGAGCTTCACCATACGTCGACAGGTGGTTCTGAACTAAGTGCATCCAGGGATCTCTCTAGGGATGTTTAGGAAATTACCATGATTACATAATTATATGTTCCTATTTTCTTTTGTGGTACAATTGGTTGTTTCATTTCATAAAACCTCTACTTTGCTTTTTATTTTAAAGTACATTTACTAGCACGAGTTTATTTTTATAAGAATTTGTTGAAATGACTTGTGTTTTAGAAATTGTTTTGGAAAGTGAAATAAAATGGATTTTTTCTTAAAAATAGCATCCCATCACTTATTTTGATAAAATAGTGAAGAACCTTATTTTTACATGTCTTATTTTCAAACTAGCAAGAAAGTATTTCACTTTAGAGGTCGGGTATCGAGCATGGTTCATTTTTGGCTTCCCTACTGAGCATCTCAGTGCTTACACCTACTCTATCTTTTCAGTTTTAGGTTATATCAATTTTGGATCCCTCCAGGAGAGAGTGTGGTTTCATGGTTAGTGGTGACCCATGAGGTCATCTGGAGGTATGTTTATTCATTCAGTTTTATTCACTTTCTACTACTAGAGTTTAGTTTTATTTTTCTATTTATTCTTGTCTATTTATTTGTCTTTTATGGTCCAAATCATTCCCAATAGCTCTATTTTGATGCATGGTACTAGTTACCATCCCATGGGGATCGATAACTCCCTTTGGGCCTTGTCGCGGGCTGACTCGGGTGACCAGTTCAGGGTTGACCCATGTTGGATCATAAAAAAATGGTATTAGATGGAGGTTCTTTGTTATTTTGGATGTCTGGTAGTTGGATATTAGGACTCTCGGGACTCGATAGGTAGGTACGAGAAGAGCATCGCAAACTCTTATTCATTCTAATCCTTGAGTTTCTAGGGGTATTTTAGAATTTGATTCTTTGGTTTTGGTTTGTGTTTATATGGTATGACCAAGGGAGTGATCCAATGTTTCACTATATGTTTACATGGAGTAGTGACCCATGTGAAGCCCTAGAGTGCGGGTTGAGACACTCGTAGTGGTTGGTTCTTGTTTTGTTTGGGGTCTACTAAACCTTGTTGTCGGGTTAGACATGAAAAAAACTTCCCCATCTAAGTACGAGTGTAGTTTTTTGTTTGGTTTTGGTTGGTGTGGATCTAAATTAGCATTGGGGTGCTTTATTAAGTTATAAAATGAGGCTTTATTTGAAAATTTTGGATTCCAAAAAAACCTTGGGTTGCTTTGAGAATTGAAGGAAAACTGTTTTTAATTTTGAAAAGTTTCATAAAATTTGAAGTGAAGGTTAAGTTGGAAATTCTTGGTTTTGATGGAGAAAAGGAATGTGTGACCCTTAGTGATACTTAAGGAAGTTTACATATGTGTTTGTGTATAGAGAAAGTAAATTTTGGAATGTATGTGTGAATGACATAAGTGGAAGTGTGGAAAACACATATGTGATGGTTCATAGGATAACATGGGTGATTATTTGAAAATCAATGATTAAACCAGTTTTCCAAAGTTTTTTTTGAAAAGGAAAGTGGTTTTTGATAAAAAGAGGATTCCTTTCTAAAGATATATGTGGCTTTAAAGAGAAAAGTGTGATGGTATTTTTAATTTTCAATTAAATGTGCTGGAATGATCTTTGAAATGGAAAATGGTTTTTGATTTCAAAAGGGGGTTAAATTTTAAAGTGCATGAATTTGGAAAATAGATATTTCCAAAAGAGGATTCTTGGATGGTTTTTTGATGTTGTTATGGTTTTATTTTGGTTGAGATTTTATCTAACTTCTATTTGGTTTGTGATGTGTTTGGTTGGTGTTGTACCTTTTTGATGAACTTTAGTTGGGTTTTGATTCAGTTTTGTATTCATTTTTTATTTGAATTATGCCACCCAGAAAGGTCACATATGTTTCTTGTGTCTTTTGGTCTTTGTTCTTTCCCAGACTCTTAGTAAAGTGGTGGGATTGAGTTTATTTTGGTTTTTTCCCATTTTCTGTGGTGATTAAGGTTTTTTAGAAGTAATGGAGTATCTCGAGGAAGTCGAAAGTTTTTTTAGGATCTCCCGAAGCAATGAGGGTTTAAGATGTTTTGAGTTTTTTTGTAGGTCTGACTTTGGACCAGTGTAGGGTGGTCGTCCTAGTGTCATCACAATTTGGGATGTAATGGGGAGTGTTTAATACCACTTTCATCTAGTGATTTGTGTCTGAGGAGGTACAGGAAAGGAAAGTGGTGGGGCTCAAGAGCATTTAGAAAGGTCAATAGACAGTGAAGTCTCGTGTTGACTAGATTAAGGAGTTGGTTTCCCTTTATTCAGAGGTAGATTTGGAAGATTAGTTTGGAAAGTTAGTTAGTTATGTGTTTTTAGATGTTTTGGTTCCTGAAATGTAGGAAATTGGAAGATTAATTTTTTCTTGGTGCCTGTGAGGGTTCCCAGTCTGGTGGAGGGTATATACCAAAGGAACCTTTCCCTAATAAGTCTCTTTTCTTGGCCCCAATTTTGCATTCACCTGGTTGACTACTTGTGTAATTATAGTGTGTATATTTCGGGTATTTAATTGAAGTCTTGTGAAAATATCCCCAAGTGCTTTCCAATGATGTGGTCATTTGGGTTAGTTGGTAATGTTCTGCAAGTAGCATCATTTAAAAGAGAGAGTCTTAGTAGGAGGACGTCAGCTCCTAACTACAGGGAAATATATGATTCAAGAAATCAAATCTTCTATCACAGGTCTCGAAGTGAAGATTTTTATGTAGTTTGGAATCATAGGGAGTGTGGAGGACCTTGGTCTGACTTTTGTCTCTGATTCTGGAATGGGATATTTTAAGTCTCCATTATAGCGTATTCAATCTTTGAAGGTTTTGTTTCATCATACAAGGCTAAGAGGCCTTGTTTCCTCATTGTGGAATTTTTTTAGAGTTCTCTTTTGGTTGTGAAGGGTTTGGTGGACTTCGGTTCTCATGAACCTTTGTAGTTTTAATCTTGACTTATGGTTGTGAACCCTTTAAGAGTGGTATCTTCATGGATCAAGTTTTAGCTTTTAGTTGTACTAGATTTGGAGATGCTTGCATCCTGTGGAGGTGAAAATTGTAGTTTATCTCAATTCTCACTTTGGGGTTTTCTTTTTTTTGAGGACCATTATGGAGGTGTTTGGTCTATATGAGAGTTCCACGGTTGGTTCATGTTGGGGGTTCCCATTCCAGTTCACATTGGTAGTTCTAGAGTCAGCTAGTGCTATAATTTCCCAAAGTTTGTCTAAGCTAGTTGATTCTTAAATAGTGGGGAGACCCAAAATGGTTCTCGTTGTGGTTTCTTTTTGTGTTGATCAGTAATAGATAATTTATGGTAGTGGGTAGAACCCCCCTCATGCTCTCCCCTCATTCTTGTGTTATGGATTCTTCTTGATTAGTTGGGTGTGACTGGTATAATGAAAGGTTAGACCGAGTTCATGGTTTTGTTTCCCTTAATAAATTTTGAGCTTGAGTTTGATTCCTCATTTGAATGGGTGAATTTCTAGGGGAATAGAGTTTTTATGGTGGGGATAATTGTCACACCCTGACTTCAAAAAAAATAATTATTTTAATTATTTTAATTATCTTAATTATTTCTATCTTCACTTTTTTTTAGTCTAGTCTGGGTGAATTTTAAAATTTTCAAGAAAATTGGGGTCTTGTAAATGGGTTACAAACATTTAATAATAACTATGTGACAACCTTGCATGAGGCTCTGTCATCAGTTAGTGCCATTTGGTGTAGTTGGATCATGGTTTTCTTAATCATGTGTTCGCCTGCTGGTAAATCGTGCATGCTTCCTATGTTCAAAAAAAATGAAAATAAAATATGGAAATAAAATAATATTTAAGATTTTTAATAATAAAAATAATAAATATTATTGTTATTAATGATATTATTATTATTATTATTAAGTTAGGTTTTATTTTATTTTAATTTTTTATTTATTTCTTTTTATTCTTTATTTTTTTCCTTTTTTCTTTCTCTATTGTTTTCTATCCTCTTTCCCTCTTCTCCTCCCTCTATCGTGTGGGGTGTTACTCCCTCCCCTCCCATGGTCATGCATCACCCCCTCCTTCGAGCCCTCTCTATCCAGTGATTTCCACTAGTTTCTTCACAGATCTTGCTCAGTCCTTTGTGGTAAGGCCTTATCCCTCCATTCTCTCCTTTGGTTCGGCCATTTTTGGCCTCCCCGTCACCTAGTAATGTTCGATCGAACCCTAGGTCTTTTGGGTAATCTAATTTTTTTCCAATTTTCTTTTGTTCTAGGTTTGTGAAAATGGTCTCTTGGTACCTTCAGGTTTATGTTTCAGAGACCACTGCTGAAGGCGAAGTGGTTTACTTTGATTTGGGTCATTATTGCTATCCAAGGTAAGAGTTTTCTTCCACACTTTAACTTTTCACCTTAATTTTGGGTCCCTTTGGTGATTTAGGGTACATAGGAATTGTTTTTAGGATGTTCAGTGTCTCCTTGGTGGTGCACACGTGCATACATAGGTATGTATCTATGTGTGTGTGTGTGTCTATATATATATATATATATATCTACCTCGAGTGTATTCCCTCGTGGTTCGTGCAATACGCACCTTGTACTAATATATATATATAAGGGTGTATGTGCGTGTGAGTGTGGGGTAGTTTCAAGTGGTCGTCGCCAAATTATTTAAGTGCCAAAGTGTTCATCATGACCCAATTCCTTTTTGAGGTAGGTTCCTTATTCCCACACATTTAATTTGAATTCCATGATTTCTTAGAATTTTAAAATTATGTTTTCATACTCATTTGGTATTTATATATATATATAGTTATGTATATGTGTTTGGTAAAATTAATTTCACCTCTTGGATTTGGTTTCCCATTTGTTTATATATTTTATAATCCTGGTTTTATGTTTTTTTAATTATGAAGTATCTTAAATGTTTTAGAATAATTTACTAAATGATTCATAACTTGTGAAGTGTAATTGTTTGGAACTTAAATAATTTTTTTTAAATGTGTTATGTAATATTTGTCTTGTTTGGAACCTTTAAGGGTTTTGGGTGTTTATTGGAGGTTTAGAATGTGCCATTAGATGTTGGCACATCCATGGGTTCACAAAGTGCACACATGGGTGCACATAGTGCACACATGGGTGCACCTTCAAATGAATATGGATCTTTGAAATGATAGTTCTTTGATCTTTAAATGGAGTGTTGGTATATTGGGTAACTTGAAAATGGTTCTGAGTATGTTCTTTAAAACTCAGCTCATTTAGTATATTAGAAAGGATGGTTGACTTCTAAATGTTGTGAAAGCCAGTTTGGAATCTTAGGTTGGTTGGTGAATTTTCATTTTTGGTTTTGAGAAAAATATTTAAAATGGAATTGGATTTGAAGGTGTAAAGGCCCGTTTGGAAAGAGGTTGTGAAAATTTCATTTCACATTGTTTTGTAAAGGTTTTTTAAATGTTTTGATAAATGCATTTTTGTGTGTAAAGTTAAAAGACTTTGGGAAAACTAGTGTTTTTTAAAGAAATGGTTGAATGTTCATATGATGTGATGGCCTGATTGTAACCTTCAATGATGTGAAATATGTATATGTATATTATGGTAACCCCTATCTAGGAGTTCTATTTATGGGTAATCATATAGGGGTTTCTATGTTTGTGGTAGGAAAGTGTGGTGATGAAGGGTAAGGTGGGTCATACATGTGAGGGTCACCTACTTACACAGTATATTATTATCATGGTTTCCATGGGCATCTTTTAAAGGGTCAAGTAAAGGTTACTGATCAGCCCCGATTAGATGGGTTGGCACCCCCTAGATTTGTTGTTAGGCTAGGTGGTATGTGCCACTGGATTGGTCAGTTGACGGCGGCCAGTTGGTTATAAACTTAGGAGCTTCACTATACGCTGATAGGTGGTTCTAAACTGAGTGTGTCCAGGGATCTCTCTAGGGATATTTATGAAATTCCCATGATTACATACTTATATGTTCATATTTTATTTTGTGTCACTTTTTGTTGTTTCATCTCATGATACCTTTATTTTTATTTTTATTTTAAAGTACCTGTACTAAAACCAATTGGTTTTTAAAATAATTTGTTGAAATGAATTGTATTTTGGAAATTTTTTTAGAAATTGAAATAAAAAGGAGTTTTTCTTAAAAATAGTAGCTCGTCACTTATTTTGACAAAATAGTGAAGAACCTTACATTTAAATATCTTATTTTCAAACTAGAAATAAAGGATTTCACTTTAGAGGTGGGGTATCGGGTGTAGTTTATTTTTGGATTCCCTACTAATCATATTGATGCCCATGCCTACTCTATTTTTTCAGTTTGAAGTTCTCTAAGTTTTGGATCGCTCTAGGAGCGAGTGTAGTTCTGTGGTTGATGGTAACCCATGAGGTCATCTGGAGGTATGTTTAGTTTTTTAGTTTTATTCTCTTTCTAATTCTAGAGTTTAGTTTTATTATTATGTTTATTCTAGTTTATTTATTTTATGGGCAAAATCATTCCCAATAGCTCTATTTTGAGGCCCAGCACTAGTTGTCGGCCCATGAGGATTGGGAACTCCCTTTGGGCCTTATCGTGAGCTTACTCAGGTAACTGATTCAGGGTTGACCTGGTTTTTTTTTTATAATACCCTTATTACCAAATTTAAACATGTTGATTATGAATTTGGTCTCTATTTAGCCTAATTAATTTACAAAAATATGAGTAAATGTTATTTTAAATTAAACACACATGACACATAATTGATTTTAAATAAAAGAGTGTTTTTAAAACTTTAAACATATGTATAAGATAAATTTTTGATGGTTACTAATTTTCATGATATTAATTCATTTATTATAAAACAAATAAAATTTATGTGACTTTAAAATCAATGTAAAACCAAATTTCACCAAGAAAATGGTTATTTAAAGAAGAAAACTAAAATAGTTTTTCAATCTTATAAACTATTTATTAAGTCCTAAAATATTAAAAATGGAATTTATAAGTTCAAAATAAAACTTTAGATTTTATAATTATACTCTTAAAATATATATATTTTTTTAAAATTAAAATATTTTATAAAATAGTAGTCCCTTCACATATACTGATAATGTGATAAAGGTCACTATTTTGGAAAAAATTTATATTTTTCATTATTCACCTAAAAATGATTATTTTTGTGAAATATAAAAAATATATAATAAGATAATTTTATTATGAGTAAATAAAAAAAGAATTTTAATTTATCAAATTTAAAGTAAAAAAATAAACTTATATTATTAAAATAAAATATATAATATAAGGAAAATGTATTTTATTTAAAATAACCTTCTCAATTTTAACTCATGGTAATTATTTACCTTATAAAGGCAACAACTATAAATGGTTTTCCATATTAGTGTTTATTATAGATTTATTAATGATGTCTTCTTGATATGTTTTGGTTTTTTTATATTGTTTGTATCATGTGGAATGAGTTATCAAACATATTATGTATTTTAAAGGATCCAAAATCTCAGGTCATTACATTCTATACCCTTAAATAAATTGTGTCCTTGCAATTTTTACAAAAACATTAATTAAGTGTGTAAGAAAATATAAACATGAATTGAGATAAAATTTCAAATGAAATGTTTATATTAATATCTTAAGTACAAGTAGAAGGCAAATATTTTTCCTCTATCTAGTTAAATGAATGCATCATTTTTCCTCAATGTCTAGTTGTTGTATGTCATCATTTTCCACAAATAAAGAATTTTATAGTTCCTTTGAGTAATTACCTAATGTGTTTCATCCCATATTTATTACATTAAGTAAATTTTATTTTATTTTCCCTTCATTATCTTCATCATCTATATTTTCAAAATAATTTATAGTTCTCTTCTTTGATGTGTTTTTGACTTTGACTAGTTCACATTCTTAATCATATTTCATGATATTTTATTTGGAATAATAATAGTATTTCGAACCCCAATTCTTGTCCAAATATATTATATCTCAAGACAATCACCGCATTTTTCATTGTATCCTTTGTTATATTAGTTCCTTCTTCCTCCATCTATTACTTTAAAATAAATTTTAGGGATGAAATAATTGAATTAGTAAATATACAAAGAAAAAACTATGATATTACAACAAATAATTCATAAATGACGTACATTACTTGACTTATTAGTCTTTAGATTCAATATAGGTTATCCATGGCCATTTTACTATTAGTTTCTCTATTATAATTAACCTCTATAAATGAATATGTTCAAATCCTTCATAATGGTCTGTAAAGAGAATTTGAATTGACCCAATCATATCCCCTAGGAGTGTATGTATAGGTGAACATTTAGGGACCATTCACCATGCACAAGAATAATGACCAAGATATACCTGAAAAACTATTTTTGGGGTTGTTATCCCTAGATGTATATGATCCAAAACTATGTCCACTTGCCAGTATCCAAACAAGGAATTAATTACTATGAGAACTACACAATCTCTACTTGAATAAAATTTCATGATGTTCTTCAATAATTAGAATTATACCTAGTACTTCTAATAATTTTTTCTTATCCTAATCCCCTACAACATAAAATATTTGACATTTATAACCTAAAGTTTTATCTGCACCATTGAAACTAAGATCTTATTTAACTCATAAACCTTTGATTTTATTTCTAAATCTTAAATAATCCTCAACCAATATCTTCATAACCTCTAAAGTTATCTAAAAACATCACTGAAACCAACTATAGTTTCCTCAGACCTATGAAGATGAACCTAGTTCTGAAAACACATAACTTACAACTCTAGATTTTATACACATCTAATATTAAAATATTTTTCTCTCATTTAAAATCTAAGTACCTTTTAGTTTGGTTTTATATAATTAGAACAAGTCAAAAACTAATAAATATCAATTCTTCCCATTAATTGGATACTTTTTCACTATATAAAAAGATAATAAATCCATAATTAGTCTTCAAAAGCACCTATAAATTCTCTACACAATATACTCTTCTAGGATTAGCATACTTAATGTTTTATTTAATAACCTAGGGAAAGGGAAACATGAGAAGGGGTGAGGTGACATGCTCATTAATGATAAGTAAAATAATAAAGTGTAACATGAGAGGCATGAGGAATAACATGATATCATAATTAGGATGATCATAAAAATTGAAGTATGGAATAAAGAGGTGATATAACATGTACATGGATTAAATAATGATGGGAATATAAGAGCATGGAATCATAGGAATGTAACTATAACATAAACCTAACATTGTATTCATAATTCAAGGCTCCCTACCTCGTCAACATAGCATATTTGTCTTGGATAACTACCCATGCACCATAGTTGGCTAGGCTCACTACCCACAAACCATGATATCTCATAATATGGAAACATTACCCAATACATTTTAGGGATATATAATTCCAGGCCCACACACCATATAAGTAAAATCATACATGTATGTTCAACATGGTTTCAATCAACATATCATAAAAACCTAAGTAAATAAAATGGATTTTATATACTTTTCAAGTGGTTACATAAGGAATCATTAATGATTTCATCAATAAACATGACATGATAAACCCATGGAAAATAAATGGGTATCCAATGATTTTAAGCATAAATCTAGGTAAGTACCACTCAAAAAAATAATTATGAAAATTTTATTTACACTATATATTAAATGGATACATAGTTTAGATGATAATTTCCCAAATCAATTTATGTATTGGACATCTAAGTTAAAACCCTTCAATTTAGTAATAGAACATATGAAATTTAGAGAGGAAAATGATTGGAACTAAATCATGCCTACATAATTAGATGATCAGGTAATAAATAATTATTGATGGATCATATTATATATATATATAATATAATTTCATAATACATCCATATAAATAAGTTGGAACATATAATTTTAATAATACCCTTAATTAGGCATATAATAAAGATGAAGAACACTCTTAGAATCATTGGGAAAATATCCTTGAAAATAATTATTTTTCTTATCCTCTAAAAACATTTAAAATGAATGTTTTATTAAAACATGAGAATAATAATTTCCTTTTTTGAAAACTAAAAATCATATAGAGGAAGTCTCTTAGAAAATGATAATGGAAGCAGAGAGATACATTCACATGGAAACCTATAAAATAGATTCATTTTGGTTGAAAAAAGACTCATTCAGAAACATTAAAATATTTATTTTTAAAAAAATAAGAAATTAAATGTAGTTGAAAATTAATTTTTTAAAATAATTTGTAAAGAATGAATTTTGGAACATTTTAAAACATGACTTTAGAAGAAAACATTTTCTAAAACTAATCTTGAAAAAAAAAATTAAAGCCCTTTAAAACCATTTAGTGAAATCCACATCATTAAAAAGATGATAAAAAATTCATTGATAATAAGTGAAGATAATTATTAAATTCACTTGCACCATTATAAAAAAATAATTTTTATATGTAAAATATGGATATGGAAGAAAAATATCCATTGGAAGGTATAGAAGTTGTTCTTATCAAAAGCAGGATTTTATTTGAAGAATATTTTCATCAAATGGGAGGATATAAATGAAGATAAGTACTATATCTAGTGAAAAAATAAATCTACCATTTTAAAAGATAATATTAGGAAAATTTTACTTGGAAGATTGAAATCAAGAATAGATTTCATGACAGATAGGAAAAAGGACTTAAGTCAAGAAACAAATTATGAATTGAATGAAATTTTAATTGAAACCCTTGAAGGAGAGAGAGATTGAAAATTAAACTTGAATACCATGAATAAAATATATATCATGATAACATAAAAATTGGTAAGAATATAAACCATATAAAATTAAATTGGTCCATAAAGTAAAATGTGTCCCAATGAATGAAGTTTTAGACAAAAATATCTTACCTAATTTTCCTACTTATCTAATCACATTATAACTTCTTGTAAAATGACCATAAATATCTTAATAATCTATTTAAGAAACTAATTAATCTATATAACCTTTTTATTACTAAATAGATAATTATTTACTATGAATATAGTGGTTCATTATAGCATATTTTTACATTGATTTTTAACACTTTTAATAGTTTTACACGTGGTTCATAATGTCAATGTGAATCATTGATCTTTTTTACCGAGTTCATTATTCCTAGATTACATATGGTTGTATAATATATATATCCCATTATTATTTATAATGTTATAATTTCATCCCATGATATTTTTAATTATGACTCTTGAATATTGTAATGACCCTGTGTTTATTCGTAATATTTGTTTCCTAAAAAATGTGTGTTGTGTTATATTATATAATATCATACATATAAAAAATATAAAGAAACCAACAGAACAATTATTTCATTAATAAATTAAATTAAATTAATCATCAATGAAACAAATTAAAATTCCAAGCATTATAACTAGATAAAAAATATAAAATTAAAAATCTAAAATGGGAAAATATGGATCACCCAAATCTACTAGAATCATCACCCCCACTGTCAACACTATAGAAAAGAAACAAAATATTATTAAACCAATAAACATCTCAGAAAATGTAAATATAGAACCTTGAGAGGAATTGAGTTAAATATTGAGTGAAATAATGAAGTGGTATATATAGGAGGTAATGTGATTGTTGGAATAGTAGTGTGACCATTAAAATAGTAACCTAACTGTTTGGAATAGTAACTTGAATGTTGGAATAGTAATTTTACCTAAAAATAATAAATTTTGATATAAATAATATTTATCATGATTAATTTAAGTAAATATAAATATTATAATTCTAAAAAAATAAATATCATGATTAAAAACTCAAAGAAAATATAAACACATTTTTAATAAATTGTATTTTAAAGTATTTTATAAAAATCCTAATTTTTATTTTATAAATTAAAGATAACTATGTTGGAAATTTATTTTTATAAAATTAATATAATTTTTAAAATCTTCACATCTAAATTTTTTAAGGTTTATTTTTTTGTTATTTTTTTAAATACTTCAATTTTTAGGTAAATAGTAAAAATATAGTTTTTCACATAACTAGTGTATCTTAAATTACATCATTCATGATGTAATAATTACTTAATACTTTCTAGAAACTTTGTTTCACACATTATATATTTAATTTCATAAATGATTCATTAATATATAATAAAAATAATTTCCAAACCTAAAAATGACTTTCCAAAACCTAAAGTCAAAAGTGATTCCTTAAAATAACAATTTCTTTTTTTCTGGTTTCCTTTTTAATAAACTAATGAATTCAAATTATAAATGTGATTTAAAGTCCTAAACACATTATATTATATTTATATATTATTTATATTGTCAAAAATTCATTATTACAAGTTTTACTTTTGATATATTATTATATTTTACATTTTATTCTAAGAATGCCCCTCTCCTCAAGTATAAATAACCCCACTTCATCCCCTTGGAAACCCACTCATCCCCCACTTTAGAAAGAATAAAATCTTAAGAAATAATCTATATTAAGTCCCATATAATACCTAGGGACGTTCTAGATTAAACCAACTCCAAATATTCAAGGATTTGTAGAGACAAACAAGAGGAGCTACACTGAAGATTAAGTAAGTTTCAATCAACTCTTCTTTTTTTTATTTATTATTCTTATCCACCTTATTTTTTTAATCAAACCTTTCACAACAAAGACATATAATATTAATTATTAATTAAGTTAACATTATATAAATGATGTTAACCTACTGTAATTATCATATTTACTATATATATAAATTTCAAAATTCTCTTTCCCTCTCTTTTGGTAGTGTCCCGTCAAAGGTCGTTTAACCACCTGCAGAGACATTGCCAAATAAATGATTATAAAAACATTAATGGATTAATATTATGAAATATATATAATCTATAAACATTTAATTATATTAATTATAATCTTTTAGAATTAATTATACTAATGTATAAATTACATTTAACAAAATATTGAAATCGAGGTAAAACATAAAATTTTTAAGTAAAACATGATATCAAAATGACTACCCTATTTCTAAAGAAATTAATAAATATAATAAAGTTGATATAATTGATAAACAGTGTCAAAAATTACAATAACTCACTTCTAGATCAATTTTTTAATAAATCTATGTTTATTATTCAGGAGGCACAAAAGTAACAAAATAAAGAGGTAATAAAGGTAAGGGTATTCTCAAACCCAACTCATTTTATTTGGGTTATCCCTATTTCATGAAATATTTGGTATGAATAGTCCTAAAATGTTCATTAAATATCATTTAATTATTATTACCTTTTATTTTCAGGAGTATACATGCTTCCTACTTGATTTTATGAAAAATACAAAGATTTTCCAAAAGAAATATTATTTCCAAAACACATCTTTGACTCCTATTGAGTTTTTTATTCTTCACTCAAGAATGATAAGTCTTATAACAAATATATTTTTCCCTTTTCATTTGGTAACCCCAAGTTTATTCATGAAATAATGATTGAATAAATACTTATGAAACCCATTCCTTTACTTGGGTTAATTCATGACTATGATCACAATAGGTTCTATGTGGCATACATGATTATGTAAATATTATGATGTGATGGGCAGTCCTGAAATTATATAGCCCTTCAATACATTGGTTAATGTGATGTACCTCATGATATAATGTGTAATATGAGTGAACATGATGCTATATTTGTTCAAAATAATTATGTTATAATTATACACATATTTTATGTGTGAACATGATGCTAGCTTTGTTCACAACTATGTATGGTATTTAACCACTATGACATGATGTTTCATTTTTATAATTGCCACATTATATGCCTTTATCACATGTTTATCTCATTATATTAATGATGATCTTATGCTTATGATATTATGATTATGATTATTCCCACCCATGTTATATTGATTCATGTCCCTTTTTCATCCTCTTAGTGGGATTTTATCTCACCCCTTTCTTTGATATATATCCTAAAGTGATTAAATTTACTAAGGAGAATGTTATATTTTAAGGATAAATATTAAGGCTTTAAAAAAAATTATGTTTTATTATGTTCGTGTTACGTATGAGCCTAATTTTTCCAAGATAGTAAACCTTTTTATCCTGTATATATATCTATATTATTTTTTTGTCTTAAAAATTATGTAATAGTTATGTAATTAAAATTAGGGTCTCTATAAAGATTATTCCATATACAAACTTGTTTTGGGGGTTTTTCATGAACGGAGATGTTATATTATTAACATGTTTAGATATTAATATTATAACTATAGAACCTTTAAAAAATATTTAATACATTATTATTTCATTTCATTAATATTATATAACATCCCTTAATCATTCACTATATAAATATTACAACATCACTTAATTAGGCAATAAATTGACAAAAACAAAAGTGTGTTGTAATGATCGAATGAGTAAGAAAGTGTTATTACATAATGTTAATATAGAATTTATAAAATCTTATACATGTAATAATATCACCTATATTCATAAAATCCATTCTTAGAACAATTAATTATAGGTGGTGTCGATGAACGAAATTCATCATTTGTGGAGGTGGTAGTCTGCATGTACACATTATTAATGAACCCATTTCTCAATGAATGGACGGAGTGACGATATATAAAAATTTATCATTTTAGAAATATAAGAATGTTATAAATATAATATTATTTCATTATTTACAATTTTATGTGCATCAATGTTATGTAGTTAAGATAAATAATACATGTTATTCATGGAGGAGGTAGTCTGCACATACGCATGATTAACAATGTCATTCCTTATCAAATGGATGAAATGAAGGTAAATGAAAAATATTATAATTTTAGAGTTTATAAGTGAAATAAAAAATAATTATTCATAAAACAAAAACTATATACCAACCATAAGATCTAGGGAAGAAAAAAATAACAACATGTAGTGAAGGAATTCGTTCACACATGTGCATGATCGATTCATTTTTTTAGAAAATGTTGTGGAATGAATTAATAATTATTGTGAGATTAATATAATGAATTTTAAGTATATAGATTATACTGAATTAATTATATTAACAAGGTTAAGAAATATTAAGAAGAGTAAAATTAAAAATAAATACTAATAGAAGAGTAATACTCACATTGGGAACTTTGATTTTCCTTGGAATTATCATTATAAGTGAAATTATATGACAATTAAGGGTGTACTAAGGCTATGGTTTTTGGGGGAGATTAATAGGATAAAAAATGGTTAGAGTTTCACCAAGGGTTTTTAATGGATGGTTATGTAAATAAGGGGTGTAATTGATCCCTTTTATAAGTGAATATAAGGGACTTTTCCATGGGAAAAAATGTTAAGTAATAGGTAATAATGGAATGGAATGAAGGTTAGAAGAGTTAGGTAAAGTAAGTTTGGTAAGACGTGTATTTAAGACTTTACAACCTAAGAAATGATTTCTAGAATGTATACAAGTAAAGTTAATTTAGGATAATTAGATCCACCATATATAATTCATCTAAACGCTTATTTATATTAATTAAATATTAATCATGTCAATTTATTTATTACTAAAAATATAATTAAACCTTTATTACCAAATTTTAACATTGTTATTATGAATTTTGGCTTCATTAAACCTAATTAATTTCACAAATATGAGAAATTGTGATTTTAAATTTAACATACATAATAGATAAAAAATTTAAATAAAATAGTTTTTTAAACATTAAACTAATTTATAAGATATATTTTTGATGATTAGTGATTTTCATGATAGTAATTAATTTATTATAAAATATATATGTGCCTTTAAAATCTATCCAAAACTGAATTTCAATATGAAAATTTTCACCTAAAAGAAATAAAATAAAACAGTTTTTAAATTATAATAAAATGGTTCTTAAGTCCTAAAATATTAAAAATATAATTTATAAGTTGAAAATAATCACTCAGTTTTCAATAAAGTAACTTTATGCTTCAAAAATACATTTTCTTTAAAAAATGATTTTAATTGATATTTATGAGTGAATATTATTATTAATTTCATGAAATTTTAGAAATTTTATTTGATAAAAATGATATCATTTTTGAAATCATCATATAAAAATTATCTTAGAGAGAAATTTTGGGGTTTTTTAAAAATATTAGTTTTTTAGTGAATAGTGAAAAAACCCTATTTTTCTAAAATCATCATTTATTTTCATTAAAAAGTCCTATTATGCATTGAATTTTATATGAAATTAAATTAAATATCATTCAATTAAATATAATCTAACTAAATGCATATTAATCAATATTATACATGATTTTGGTATAATTTTATTTTTATACTTAATAACGCATTTTCCAAAAAAAAATAAGTACATAATGTTTTTCCATTATAATTAATTAAAATAATCCATGATTATGAATAATTGAAATGAAATTTATAGATTATATATATATGTATATGAATTTAAATTCATATAATGATAATTACTATTCATAAAGTTAATATAAGATCATCTTATGCCTGAAAATATATTTTTCTGAAAACTATTTTTGTCACGTTTTTAGTGTTTAATTTTAAATTAATTTATACCACTTTTAAGAATTTAATATTGAATATTTATACCATATTTTTAATTAGGAGTTTCAAATTCTTTAAATAATTCCCTTCTATTTTTTCATTTTTAATAGTAATCGTAGTAAATATGTGTCACATATGTAAGGGTAAATCAAGTAATTAAGGTTAAAAATTATATGTAAGGACTAAAAATGACCCTAAAACTTTAATTTAATATATTTTATGAGTTTTTTTACCATAATCATCCAATATTAAAAATTATGGGATCTTTTTCCATTTTACTTTGAAAATGACTTATAAATTATTTTACGTAAAGAAAAATACAAAATGTTACTCTCTTGCTTTTAAAAATTTATCTTATGTGCTCACATAGAGATAAAGATAAGTTTCTAATCAATATTAAAATTTATTTTGATCATAATTAAATTATTTTTATGATTATAATTTATTTTTAATTTTTATTGATGAAATAATTTCCTTAAATGCCTACACAACGCTGGTATAATGTTTGTCCAAACAGTAGAAAAATCAAGTAAATGATTTTAAAAACTCTAAAAGTAATATTATTTGGGTGAGTTATAGTATTAAAAAAAATTTATATATATATATATATATAATATATTAATAATATTTTATAAGTATATATTCAAATTTCATTGTCATCTTGATGATTTTAAAGTCAAATTAAATGATTAGTTCTAAAAAATGACATTAATGATATTTTATAATAAACAATATTTTATTAAATGATTTAAAATTCATAAAATACTATAATAATACAAGTGAATGGGATATGGTTTAAAATATTAACCATGGTCTATTTATGTTCACTTTTTTTATTGTGACTTTCTTGACCCCTGATGTGTAAAAAACATTGATATTGTGGTAATCATCAAAAGGGTTAACAGGTGGTTAAAACAAAGAGATAATGGTCAAAAAATCACCTAAAATTTTCCAAATTTCATTGGAAGAGAGGATTTAGACTCATACTCATATTATATTCTAAATATATCAAATTTTTTACTTGTCTATGAATATTTATTTATATTAATTTAATATTTTATGTAATTCCAAGAGTGTCCGTCCTCTCACTTATAAAAGGGAACCTTCTCTCCTTTCTTCCTCACACATTTTCAGCACACTATCATGGAAAATACCTACCCAAATACCTTACTAAAATCCATCCTCGTGCTCTATAGGTATTATTTTGGTTATAATACTAACCTTATAGAGATTAAGGTGTATATCAAAGGAGTTCGTTTAAAAGAGGTGTAGCTTTTAACCGAATGTTTTAGTTTTATTTATTCTTATACCTCCTTAAAATATTCTTCAAAAATTATTAAATAATAAAATAATTATATTAAATATACTAAGATTTTATTATGTTAACTTTATAACCTACATCCATATACACTTCCATCAAATGGGAAATGAAACTGTCGTTCGTGTGTACGGTAGACTACCGTCTCACAAACGGATGTAATTCATTTTCCATCACTACCTCTCACAAATGATTATAATGATGGATTTAATGTATATATATTATATTAATTAAATAATTATAATTATATAAATATAATATATCATCTATTTTCGTACCTTTCTATCCATTGAAAAATGATAACATCATTCGTACATACGTGGGGATTAACACCTCCACGAAGGGATGTAATTCATTTTTCATCACCACATAACATATATGGTATATATGAGTATATTTAAAGGTATAATGTGATATTTATGATATAATAATAATTTTTAGAGATAAAATAATTTTTACCTTATTTCCCTCATGTTTTTTGAAAAATGGAAATGTTACTCACATGTATGTATAGCCTTTCATCTCTGTGATTGTAACATAATTCATTTTTCATAACCATATTTATTGGGTGGTTTTAAAATTATAATTAATGTATAAAAAATATTTATTTCATAATAATTATTATATATATTATGCAATAAATAACTTTTTTACCTTGGTCAACATACTGAATTCATTTTTCAACTATGAACTGGACGTCCTCAAAACACGTGATGTGGACTTAACTGATTAATTAATTAAATATGTAATTGAAATAAATGAAACAAATATTTTGATAATAAATTAATAAACCTGTAAAATTTTCTTAAAGAATCAAATAATTTATATATGTTTATTATACATAATTTAAAGGATGTACATGACAAGTCAGACCCAGGGTAAGGGATTTCAACTCAATTTCCCATCATTAACGTATGTTTAGTTATTATAAAACTATTTAACTTTATATGGTGTATATACTACCATTTTAAATTTTTTATAATGAATCATTCATAATTAATGTAATTTCAACTTAAAATTCAAATTATTTCATCCAAGGGGATTTGATTTGAAAGTTACAAAGCGGTAAGATGTTTCTTAACTCAATTTCTATTTATTTGGTTATACTTCTATTTAATTGAATTTTTTATGCCATGATTATATGAAAATTTATATTAGAGTTGTTTTACTTTATATTTATTCTTGTTTTATTGGTATTTACATATGTTTACATAATCACTTCATGGATTATTTATCACTTCAAAATTTATGATCTTTACAAGGGTTTTCTTTGTCTTGATCTCATTTTCTTGAGATATATTTCATGTCATGCACCATGATTTCCTTATATGGTATAATTACGTACTCATGAATTAATTTTAAAATATTAATTCCTGAAATTCATGGGATTTATAGATCTATGTCACACTCTTTCTTTTAATGATTTTTATTCGAAATATACCAAAGTTGTAAAGGCTTTATGTTATAATCTTCTTTTATTTCAAGATTTTTTATGTTCAAGGTTCCTTTATACAAATCATATGATATTGTTTTCTTAAACCACATCTATTTTATTAAACTCTATTTATTAATGTGTTTTGCATTTTTAGTTTCCATTTCTCCCTTATTTATTAGAGAAACATCAAGAAATTTGTTTGTAAGTGATACCAATCTTGTATATTCTTTTAGATCAAGATTATTTCTCTTCTATATCCATGTGTTCTAAAATAATTTCAATATTTATTTCATAAATTTATTTTTTATGATATTTTACCTTTTTAAAGGGTTTTAAAAGGGAATTTCTTAATATTTTACGCATGGGTCACTTTTGATACTCTTTACAAAATTTTGAAAAAAAAATATTTATTTTTAATGTTTATAACATAAATATATTTTCCTACCTTCATGACTATCATTTGATTTAAATATTATTTTATTAGTTTCCAAGGTTATTTTCAAATAAAAGTATTTTCATAATATTTTTTGAATTTTTACTTTTTAAATAAGTGATTTCAAAATTAAAATGGTATTTTCCTCAATAAATATTTTAATGGTATTCTAAGAAATGTTTCATATATAATAACTTCCTTTGATTTTAATTATGATTTATTAGGGTTCTATTGTAATGATACCATATTTATTCTTTCCTTGGGTAGTTTATGATTTTTTTAAAGATATTTTCATAGAACCCAATTCTTTTCCATAGGTAAATCAAGATATGAAGGAACAATGGTTATTATTATGTTAAAAAGGAAATATTTCATGTGTTATGATTATTTCATGGTTATTTGAAATTTTTTATAATAATGAGTGATCTCGATATAGCTCATGATAATGGGTAAGCGTGATATATCTCTCCAATGCATTGTATAAAGGGATTAAGTTAACCAATTGTAGTTTTATACTAAGATATTATTAGAAATTATTGGGTAGGTTATTCCATTTGTAATAGTGATTATAGGAGTTATATGAAAATGATGTTCCAAGTAACCAATATATTTTCGTTATGCTTGAATAAAGTTATAATAGATCCTTTATTCAAGGATTTTTTTCACATGGATTGTTATTTTTGACTTATATGACTTGTTTCTTATGTTAAAGATTTATTTCATGTAATGTGTTTAAAAATCCACATTTTTATGGGTATAAATTCTCTTATGTTATGCTCATGCACTTAGATTATATCATCATACCCTTATACTCACCTTATACTCACTGATGATATTCAATTGTTAATGCTTATTTTTTCCTTTACTTAGATTTTGAGCTCAAACTTCTCATGATTTACATTTCCCTAGGTTGTAAAAAAAGGTTTTAACACTACTAGAAAATGACCTTATATCCATGGTTAGGAATAGTGGGTATAGCTCATAAAACGGTGGATATAGGCGATACCCACTATTCAGAGAACCTTGGGAGCTTAATCCATTGGTATAGCTATGATCTATAACCATGGTTTTAAAATGTTATACCCATGGTTATGAACCATGGGAATAAGTGTATGTCACCGTGTCAATAACCCTACACCCACAGTTTTGAAACTATGGCTTTAGAATTTAAAATATGTCTTGCCACTGGTTTCAATCCCTAGACCACCTGTATACAATCCATGCACCTAACCACTGCACCACATTGGGTTCTCAGTATATAAATATATATTTACTCATATATATTTATCTAAACTATGGTTATAGGTGGAGAACTATGGCAATAGCTTTTCCCTCAGAAATTTCTTTTGTCTCGCAGAAATTGTTTTTACCAGGCTTTTGTGGGAAATCTATAGCCATGGTTTACCAAAACCGTGGCTATAGGAATGACCTATAACCATTTTTTTGGGAAAACATTTGGTGTATTTTTGACCTATACCCATTTTTTTAAAGAACTGTGAGTATAGGTCTTGAAAAAAACACTATACCAATGGTTTTTCAAAAATTGTGGGTATAGGTGGGAATTTCAAACCTATATCCACAGTTTACCAAAACCATGGGTATAGGTTCTAAACCAATCCCTATACCCATATTTTTTTGAAAACTATGGGTATAGGGGTGACCTACACCCAAATTGTTTTCCAAAACCATGGTTATAGGTTCATTTTCCAATAGTGTAAGCTTGTTATGGATAATAAGGTTACTAAATTTCAATGAATTATTATGAATAAGAAAAGTTGGGTATGGTAGGAAAAATGATCACTTTAAGTCATGGGTATTTTTATGTAAGATTTTTTCCTAATTATATAAAAAACTAGACTTAAAAGGTCATTGGGTATGTAAGTGTTCCAATATTTTCTATTTGATATTGTAAGTTTGGATAGTTGAAATTGGGTCACATTTATTGTTATCAAATCCATAAATGTAAAGTTTATGTTTTTATCATCATATATGGGAGTGAAAGTTTGGGTATATTATATCATTGATCTAGTTTATGTATAATAAATTATGTTACGCTTAAATCCTTTTTCAATTAATATTCAATATCCCAATTTTTAAACATGGTAATTCATATTTCCTTCAATGAACCATGTCTCCTATAAAACTCAAACACAAAATTTATTCAAGTGGGAAAAATAATCAAACCATTTTATTCAAAGTTAAACTAAAAAAATTAAAGTACAATAAAAACTTATAATAGATTGTAAATTCCCAACCCACCCACACAAAAACTTGAATTTTAATACCAATTTAAATAAAAAACATATAATATAGGAAAAGAGTGGTATTGAGAGATAAAATTATGTTATTATGTCCAATGGGTTGAGTTAAGATTTTAAGTGAAAAATTTTTATCATACAAAAGAAAACATAGAAAAACATAAGAAATAATTATTCCAATATATGAGAATACAAATAAAAAAGAGGGAAAAATAATCTTGGGATATTCCCCCAATTGGGTGTTGTATTTTTACTACCTATTGCCAAATAATTATTTGGTTAATCAGAAGTTGGATGGGTTTTTTATGATGAAACCAAGTGGAAATCATTATTGAGGGACCTTGGGAAATAAAAATGACTCATAACCCTTAGAATGAGGTAATAAGATAAATAATATAGTGGGGGAAGGAAAAAATGGATCCCTGAAAATTTGTATGGTGTCATCCTCTATGTGATATTTAGGTTATTATTGAAGCAGAAATCGTTTAACCACAAGCTCCTTATGCTCTTCCAATTCCAATTACATCATTATATCGATGGTAGTTTCTTCTTTACCCTTTTCACTATTTAGGTTTATGACTAGCTTGACCACATATGTATTGAAATTATATAAGGATTTAGAATGAAATTAAATTGGTAAAGATTCAAAAATAATTGAATTAAGAGTAATATCCACTCCCTTTTGTATTTCAACATGAAGCTCATGTTCTCTTTGAAATTACTCTAGCATGAAGCTATATTATTTGGGTAGTATAAATTCTTATTTTTTATCCTTAAATTCTGGTGTTTCTTTAGTAAGGGGAGGGAAAAGTAGTGGTTTCTATTGATTTTTTTCCACTTATAGTTGTAATAATTGAAAGTCAAAATATAGATCTTTGAGTTCCTTTATTAAAGCTTCAAGGAAAGTATACTCAAGGTACCCTTTGATCTCCTAGATAATTTATCTTAATACCTAATACTCATAGTTATATTTCCACATCCCTAAAGTATATTCTACAAATAACTACATAGTTTCACTAATGGAAGGGGTTAAGAAAACATAGATTCTATTTTTTAGATTTTAAAATTTTTATCAAAGAATAGAAATATCTATACAGTGAATTAATTAATGAAAAAATTAACTCCCCTATAATGGAACCAATTATTCAAAGTCACCACATGAATCTAAATCAATATAAATTTATAATACTCCTAGTACAACACAATATCTAGCCAGGGCCATCTCCAAATGATATTTTTCTAATTACTCACTGGTTTATTCACTTTTATATATTATTATTATTATTTATATTTTAAATAAATAAAAATGTGGGATTTTTGATGTGTTTGGATAATTTATGTAAATAAAATTAAAATAATTAAACTATACAAGTGTTAATAAGGAAAAAAGGGAATAATACTAGGGTTGTTGTGGATTTATTCATAGTTTTATTTTGGTTGCTTAAACTCATTTCAATAACTAACTCAATATCATTCATTTATTACTCTCTTTAAAAAAATGTTTTTGGCCCTAAAACGCATGATATATCTCTGATTTATATTAATACATGCCTTCTATACAATGCAAGGATAGTTTAAGCCTCAATAGAGAGCACAAAATCTTCCAAAATCCATCATATGTCTTTCTTCCCTCAACCAACTCAATTCCATCATATAAATATTTGGATGATAGAAGGGATATAGAAGAGAATGTGAAATAATAGATTAATCCAATCCCTTAAAGAGTTAATAATGACAATCATCAACCCAAACCCTTACTTTCTCAATGACCATTATGAAGATGAACAAAAACATAATGAAATGAATAAAGGTTATCATGAGTACCATTAATTCCCAAATACTCAAATCATAAATTTATTTATCCATATAAATGGATTTATATAGGCTCATTTGGGGGGAAATACGTTGAAATAGAAGAATAAATGATAATTAGAAGAAAATTTTATTTTAAATGTAAAAAAGCTACTATATATAAACCACATGAATAAATAAATTACAAAAAACATGATAAAACCAATTTTATTGGGTATTCATGGTCTGGGGACAAGTGGGGGATGGTGAAATCGTTTTGGTGAAAATGTGTGACTCTTAACAGAGGGTGTCCCTCTCCTTTTATAGTAATTGGAAAGTCATCTTTGAGAATACTCTATGTGAGGGATAGTTTCCACATATTAGCTGAAGGGTGATATTTCTCCATTATGATTTATTATTGATTATGCATCTTGAGTTGGAATGAAAGATCACAGGTTTTCCTATGAGGTATAGATATTTTTGTTTTTGTTTTAAATGATTTTTTAGAGCCTAAAGGGAATACCATTTGAGGTCACAGGGGTATCAAAGGTGTCTGGGGCTTGTTTGATGCCTGAAAACTGACTCTTGGAGGAAAATAGCTAAGTCGCATGGTTAATAATAATCGTGTGACCCAAGTTGAATAGTTGGACCAAAGTATGTGGGGCTTGATAGTGGGGTGTTATAAACTGTATGTTTTGAGGAAACTAGGTGAATGGAGGCACATGCCTATGCGGGGCAGCTATAATTTTTAGCAGATCCAAAATTCACAGTTTGTACATAGTTATTTAAACTATCCACAATAATTGTGTGGGTGCCCCCTTAGCACAGCATAGAGTGCATGGTTAGTGTACAGTTTGTCCAACTATTCATGCAAACCATGTAGCCCTGTATTTTGTGTGAAATTAAAAAATCTTCCGTAATGAGTTTATAACTTCAAACCTAATTCTATTTCTCACACATTGGAAAGTTATGGGATTTTGAGAGCTCCTTTGATGCCTAAACTAGGATTTGGGAGATCATTTCTATACAAACTTGGAATTGAGAGTTGTTTGTTTCGTTGAATCTATACCAGTGATTACTCAATTCCTTTTATACCATTATTCATCATTCTTGGTATTGAAAAAGTTATTTATGTGAAAGATAATTTCCCCTATTTTTATGTTATTTTTCTGTTCTTTATTTTTCTTTTGGTCTGAGTCAAATTAGGAGAAGATACTGGGTGATCACTCTACTACAAACCATTAGTAGGTGGTCTATACTTTTTTTGAGTGGTTTGGTGCTTTATAGAGCCATTTTTCCTTGTGCCTCCCACTGTAATTTCTAGAACAGCCTTGAAATTTTATTGAATAATTAAATTAAATGGAATAGAACATGTTAGGGATTCTATTTAGTTTCCTTGAGTATATTGGAGGTTTTTTCGATAACCTTGGACACCCATGGGGTGTTCCCTTTTCCTATGGATTTATTAAGCCACCCATGGGGTTATTTTTAGTGTTTTCCTAGTTTGAGGAGGCATTTTAATAAATAAATTGAACTTAATTGGTTAAATAATATATGGTTTTCTTCCTTTTCGTGTTGGGGATTTTGATTGAATGGTTTATATGGAACTCGAATTTCTTTAATCTCTTTTATTAAAATTTTTATATGATTGGGTAAACTCATGGAATGTAATTGAATGTGAATTTTGATATGAGTGGTTATACTCATGGAACTTGAATGTGAATTGATGAATGGTTACATAAGACTCCATGTGTGTTTTACACTATGGGTCATGGAAATGATAGAGAATGCCTTGGACCTATATTCTCATTGGATTCTAATTTCGTGGGATGCCTTGGTCCTTGCTACCCCTTGGATATAGTTTGTTTGGGCTTGTAGTGGACATGGTCGATAGACATACTCCTTAGACCCAAACTAAAGCATAACCAAGTTTCCATTGAGATGTTCATGGCACTCGATGAGGATGCCTTGGTCCACTATACCTTGGGTCTGAACTTTTAGAGTCTCAAACAATGATTATATGGTACTACCATGGTAAATTTGATATGCTTGATTATATGGCTCGGTCAAGATTGTTCTGAAACTTCTTATTATATGGAGTGGCTGGGGTTGATTTGATTTATATATTATATGAAAATGTAGTGGTTGGAATGATATGTATGGATGTATGATGAGGTTGTGTTAGTTATTTCTGTATTTTTTATAGCTTCCATGTTATATGATATTGACCTATGTTTTTCATAGAGCCTTGTTAGCCTATACAGTATCACTTTATTTATAGTATATGTTCTATAGGAACTTTACTTTTTATTAATGATTACCTGTGATATGTATTGTACTATGATTTAGCTTGTTTTATTTCAAATTCAAGACTTGTTATAGACCTTTGGGTGGTCACTTAATGGTATTTTATTTCAAAACCCGTTTGAGCCACCGTTGGTTACCCAGACAGACAATTTTGATGCAGGTAAGGACCGGAGAAAGCACCCAAAGTTTAATGCTTGACCTTTTACTATGCTTAGGATCAAGGGAGCACAGGACCGGGATGAGGCTCGTGATACTAGTTGGGATAGTTTCATTTTTGCATTATTCATGTTTTGTAAATTAATTTTACTGATTCCATTTATACCCTTTTTGGATTATTTGTAGACATATGATATGATCATCATTGTATATGAGATACTTTAAGTATTATTTATCTATTTCTACTATTTATCTATTTTCTAGATGTTATACTACATCCTCTATTTGATTTGTATGATTTCTATTATTGTTTTACACTCTGATAAGAGGTAATAGTCTTCCTATAGACACACCCTAGGTCCTCACTTCTAATCAAAAGCCTCTGGAGTTGGGGTATATGTTCTTGAGGCCATGTAACCAACCGGGCTCAGGGAACTATTGAGTGGAATTCAGGTTCGAGACGTTACAAAATGGTATCAAAGGGTTTTATTTTCTAGTTTATTATTTGGATACATTATAGAGGGATAGGAAGTTGTTGGAATTTGGTAATGATTTTTTATTCGTCCTAGCTTACCCACGTATGGGAAAATCCAAATTGCCTCGAATAGAAATTATTGTTATCTAGATTTTAACAACTAACATTGATTTGATTCCACTGTTGGGTAATTCACTTGAGTTGTGATATTATTATTGAATGATTGTGGGTTATATTTTGTTGCAACCCAATGATATGAGGGTATTCCAACTCATGCATCATTTTAGGAACTTATTATAAATCAAATTCCATGCATTATTCCATGCCATATAGGATGTAATTCATGTTTTCATGATTTTGTGATAGGTTTTTTTATACATATAATTTTTTTATGATAGACTTATATATAGGGAATTGAGAAACATGGTTGGTACTCATAGTGCCTACCATAACTTAAGTAGTGTTTTCCTGATTATAATATATTAGACACCTTCAGCATCCAATTGTGGCATTTTGATTCATATACCATGAGTCTCATGGAATGAAATGTATTATGGTGTGGATTGGGTGGATTCCACATTTCAGTTCATGAGGAGTATGGTCCCTTATGAATCTAAATTGGTGAACCATTTGGTTCAACTATTAAAATTTAATGTGAAATGATTATGAATTCAAATGAAAAATTGAAATGATAAATAGAGATATCAACCTAGACCTGAATTTTGACTGGGCAAGAGGCAGTGTCTCTAGTGACTTTTGAGAATTTTTTTTATATATTTCTAGAGTTAGTATCGGTCTATGTGGTGTGACTTGGATATAGGAAACTTTTGAACTATCCTATGCTTTTGAGCTTTGAACTTTTATATCATCCTTTTTTGAGGTGTGTATTAGGAATTGTAGAGGCATACCACAATGATGACCTCCAGTAATATGTCGGGGGGTGATTATGACCATTCTCCAGAGGTGGTGGTCCATGGGCAATCAGTGGATTTTTATTTAGTTCCAGATGTGACACCAATAGTTTTACCAGACACAAGTGCTAAGTCATAGTTCGGCTAGAGTTTTTTCAATTCATGTAGACTTTTTAGGGAGCACCGTAACTTCCCTTGTCTATGGTTGAGCTGATGCATGTGCTCCAGTAGTAACATCCTCCCACATTTTCATAGCATGGTACTCCACATGCTACTAATTTGTGTACTGAGACTAAACTATCTACATTTAATCATCTTGAGACACCTCCTAATATGAGAGTGAAGCTCGCGACATATATACTACATAGAGCATAAAATTTCTGGTTAGATGTTTTGAACTAGGATGAAAGGCTACAAGATATGGTTTGGGTTGATTTCCAAACCCGGTTCTATGAATACTTTTACCTCAAGTCTCTGAGGGCAGAGTAGGCTAGTGGGTTTATGTATTTGGATCAGGGCGCTATGATAGATATGAAGTATTCGAAATACTTTACAAAGCTTCAGTATTTTGTGTTGACATACCTTATTTATGAGTTATCAAGGTAAATATTATTTGAGAAAGGTAGCTAAAATGCTTTTTGATCTTAGTCTAATGTGTTCAGATTGACCTCTATTACTGAAGTTATAAATTAGGTTCTAATTACATAGTAGAACCTAAGGGAAGCTGGGGGTGCAGAGAAGAGCAGTGTAGTCTCTCGACCCAATGGTTCAGTATCCTCAGACAAAAAGTGTCATTTTGAGGATTCTCATGATATGATTATCATCCAAGTATCTAGTATTGGCAGTGTATTTTTCTATCATAAGTGTGGTAGACATGGGTGAATGTGGAATCAATGCGATCATGAGCCAATCTAGTGCCAAGCTTGCGAAAGGATGGGTCATGTGAAGCATTTATGTAGTACCTTCCCTCCAGTGGTGAGTGGTAGGGAGTCAACTCTAACACCAAGTTCAAGATAAGGTTTTATAGATCCAAGTAAGACAGGGAGTTGGAGCTGTACTAGTCAATCAAGATGAGGTAGTCGTGGTCATGGCTTGGCCATCTAGGCACCAATTTCACTGAGATAGTAGAGTGGGCCTACTCCAAGCAGTGAGTGGTAGAGCTAATATTTTTCACATTTTTTGTATGCATTTTAATTTTTTTAATCATCCCAAATTATCAATTTTAGATTATATGAACAAATTTTATATTTATGATGTGTTTTGAGAAAAAATGTGAAAAGCGTCTAATTCTGGATTTTGGGTAGATTTTTACATCATGGGTATTTTAGTCATTTCAGGAAAAATATAATTCCAAATTGAGTGAATATTTTTTTTTAGAATTCTTATTTTATTTCCTCAAACTTTGTATTCTGGACTAGGGGAATATTCGAGCAACTAGAGGCCTTAAAAATCAATGAAGGGGAAGGATTTTCTAGGCAGACAGTGTGGACCCCACTACTGTAATGGACGTCCCTCTCGGCCTACAAGACTCCAATTGAAGTTATTTTACCTGGGATAGCACTATGACACATATTAGCACCTCTAAAATTAATTTTAGGGGGTTTGGAAGTCATTAAGTTTGCTGGTGGATTTTATATGTTTAGAGGAAGCTTCCTGGAACCTGCATCCAAAAAAAGAAACTAATAATAAAAAAATCATAACTCCTACATCCGATGGCCAATTAATTTTAACGTTGGAGGGTGAATGGACAACAAATTTATAAGGAACTTTCATGAAGGGGTATATGCATGAATCGGCAAATTAATAGGCCAACAATGTGTTAACATTCAGAGGATAGAAATCTACCTATAAAAGGAGAGGAGCTCCTACCTCTCAAATCATTCCAATCCTTCCCAACACCATCTAGGGCACCAAGGAGAGGAGGGAGAGATCCATTTAGGATTTTTTTTCTTTTTATTTTTAGTTTTCATTTCCATTTTAATACATTAATATTTTTTATATTAAAGTGTTCCCCTTTCTTCTTCCACCCCTTCTCTCTTCCAACTCTAATTCTCATTCTCTCTCTTCCATCTTTCCATTATGATCTCTATACACTTCGCCATGGAAAGTTAATAACTCAAATATTGGACTCGGGGGAGGTTTCATGGTGTTCTTCATTATTACACTTAAAATTGAAATTTTTTTAAATCTATTTTTGGTGGAGGCAGGAATATTGCATGGGTGCGGCGGTCATCCACCACGACACTATTCCAAAATCCATTTCTTTTCATTGATCAATCATTTTCTCTCTCTTATTTTAGGAAAACCCTTCATACGGTGTAGTTGGGGTTGCTATAATGGATGAAATGGCATACAGTGGTATTGCGTCTAGTAGGAATAACATTCTAGGTTCAGGTGTTACCCTACTTGATTACCAGAGGAGGTGTGGTTTGGTCTGTCAGATGCATGCTAAAATCGCACACTAAATAAATCAATGGAGAGTAATTAATTAATGAGATTTCACTAAATGAATTATCAAATTGAATTTAAATAACAAATAAATAATGAATTAACTCATATTATTAAACCTTGGACCAAGACATTTCTTCCCTAATTTCATTCTGTTTTCACCAAGATTTAAATTCTATATGTCATTGTTTTCAAAAATCAAATCCATTTTTTTAGTAAATATTAAAGAAAAAACATAAAGAATTAGATTATAAGAATTATAATTAGTTATTGAACTAACCGCAACACTACTCAAGTGAGACGACCCTGGTTATCCTCTGTGCTACATTAGAAAAATAATTTTCTTTTGATATGCCCTATGACAGGTGTGCATCAAAATGGGTGCTGTTGTTGGGGATCTAAGAAGTTACTTCAATCACTTTTTCAAAATTCACATTTTTTGTAAAAAAAATTTCATTATTAAAAAAAATATAAACAAAATATTTTTTCTATGATGAATTGAAATTCATATTATTATGCATGGGAAGATTACTCACAGGTGAAATATGAAGAACCATAAGTCCATTACAATGATCAAAATGACCAGGTGGATAAGATGAGCAATACTTTGGATGACATGGGGAGGATATGTTGTACTCTATCCATGGATATTCTCTCAAGAACAAGGACGAATCACAAGCTGGGAAAATCCACATGTGGTGGTTCAAATCAAAGAAGTTTCATCCACCCTCTGATTTTGGATAACATCTGGTACTTCCCTCTGGAGGTAGTAAAAATTCAGGGCCCAATTGGGGGATCATACCAAGATTTATCTTTACATGATTTTTATATTTCAAATTTCTGTTTTAGATTAGTCCAACATGTGGCCCACTCCTCTTTATATTTTTGAGCTTTAATGACATGATCCTTATTATTAAGTAAGTAATTCTATTTTATAGGTTCATAAATGGGAAAAAATGAAGCCTTAAATAAAGGAAGAGGACTGGAGCTTTATTTTAAAATGGAGTTCATTTTTATTGTTTAAACTTTTAAACTCCTTACATTTTTTGATCCAAAACATGTTTTGAGCTTAATGATAACAATTTTCATTCACACACTTGAATTATTACTTTACTTGACTTATCTAGGAGAGATGAGTTTCTTAGGAATCCTGTGATGCCATGTTTTAGATTTCAATGCTAATGAGATTGAATGGGTAAAATGGAAAAATTGAATGTTTAAAGTGAATCATGGATATTGAAATGATGACTTATGATTTAAGGGAATTAGTTGATTTATGTAAATGAAATTTCCCTACCATTTATCATACTTTGAATTTATAAAATTCAAATGAATTGATTTTTTATTATTAATCATGCCTTTAGTGATTTTCAAATATCATATTTATCATTCCTGGGAGGATTTATAAACCATGTACTACCTATTTATTCTTGATCAAATTTCTTAAGTGATCTTGGGACATGTTACCTACCAGAACTTGCATTTGAACTTGTCAAGTCTATGACTGTACAAAAGCACATTTAAAATGATTGATGAATCTTTGGAAAAACCGTTATCCTTAAATACCACCTTTACATAAATCCTTATTTTATCTCATAGAGACCATGAATGACCTTTATAGGAATAATCCATGTTTCAAGACATTTTTATCCATTCCTACCCTACTCTTGGTATTTTCATGATATTTTAAAGATGAAGTGTGAGGGTGAAATGATTCATGGTGGAAGGGATGATTTACATTTTAAGGAAAAGTGTGGGGGTTATATTATGGTAATTTTAAATGTTTGTAGAATCATTCATTGTACATCATTGTTTTCCCCTCTTGAATTTAAAAAAATGACAAAAATAGCCAAAAAATGAGAAAAATGGGTTGTGCTTTGGGAGAACCAAAAATCACCATTTTTCAGACTGATGAACTTCTAATCATACATGGTTAGGTGATGGATGTGATGTTTTATCTAATAATAACTTTTGAAAAAAAACAAAATTTAAAAAAATCAAGATGGTTCATTAATCATTCATTATACTTTACCTTGAGCATGGCCTTACTTTGAGTTTTGGGGGAAGTGGGTATTGGTACATTAAAGGGGAGAATTTTATTACACTTTTCATTTCGTGTATTGTACTTAAGAGATAAACCTCCTCCTTGAGCCTTAATTTTTAAAACATCAAATCCTACCAACCTTAAGCCTCAGAGTCATTTGAACCTTTATTGAAAAATCCTTATGATTTTATGTTCCTTTTTTCTTTACAAAGTGGAGAAAGTAGTTATTTTACAAGATTATGGATAAGGTTCGTGTTATTATGATATGAGAATAACTCTACTTGAATTTTATCATGAGAGATGAGAGGTAAAATTCAAAGGTAAGGTAAATCAAGATGTGGCATGCTTAATAATAATGAATTGACAAGCTTGAATGAGATATAGAATAAGTTTTGTTTTTTTTCAAAGGGAAAAATTAAAATACATGAATTAATTATTTAATTAAAAATGAGAAATTAAATTGATATTTTATGTAGATTTTTTAATGTTTAATTTTTCATTAAAAATTATTAAATTTTATTACTTTGTAATTTGAATATTGGTAACATTGGTGTCCTCTAAATTCTATGTTGATATTTTATGCTTGAGGACAAGAACGGTTTAAGTGTGGGGGAATTGATAGAGCTAATATTTTCCAAATTTTTTGTATTCATTTCAATTGTTTTAATCATCCCAAATTATCAATTTTAACTTATATGAATTATTTTTGGATTTATGATGTGTTTTGAGAAAAATGATGAAAAGTGTCTAATTCAGGATTTTGGACATATTTTTACATCAGGGGTATTTTAGTCATTTGTTGAAAAATATAAATCCAAATTTAGTGAATATTTTTTTTAGAATACTTATTTTATTTCCTCCAACTTTTTCTTATGGACCAGGGAAATATTCGAACATCTAGAAGCCTTAAAAAATCAATGAAGGGGAAGGATTTTCTGGGCGGACAGCATGGACCCCACCACCGTAAAGAATTTCCCTCTCAAACTAAAAGGCTCCAATTGAATTTATTCTACCTAGGATAGCATTAGAACACATATTACGGCCTCTAAAATTAATTTTAGAGATTTTGGAATTCATTAAGGTTTCCAGTGGAAGTTATACTTTTAGAGGAAGCTTCCTGAAACCTACGTCCATAAAAAGAAACTAACAATAAAAAAATCATAACTCATACATCTTATGTAAAATTAATATGAAATTTTTAGAGTGAATGACCAAAAAATTTTTAAATAACTTTCATGAAGGGGTCTATGTGTTAATCGGCCAATTATTAGTTCAAAAACGTGTCAACATTCAGAAGACATAAATCTACCTATAAAAGGAGAGGAGATCCTACCTCTCAAATCATTCCAATCCTTCCCAACACCATCTAGGGAACCAAGAAGAGGAGAATAATATCCATTTAGGAAATTTATTTCTTTATTTTATTTTTATTTTTAGTTTTAGTTTCCATTTTAATTCATTAATTGTTTTTATATTAAAGTGTTATCCTTTCTTCTTCCACCCCTTTTCTCTTCCAACTCTAATTCTCATTCGGTCTCTTCCATCTTTCCATCATGATCTCTATGCACTTCACCATGGAAACTAACTAACTCGAGGCTTGGAACCAGGGGAGGTTTCACGGTGTTCTTAATTATTTCACTTAAAATTGAAAAAAATTTAAATCTATTTGTGGTGGAGGCAAGAATATTCCACGGGTGCAACGGTCGTCCACCACGACACTATTTCCAAATCCATTTATTTTAATTGATTAATCATTTTCCCTCTCTTATTTTAGGAAAAACTTTCATACGGTGAAGTTGGGGTTTCTATAAGGGATGAAATGACATATATTGGAGCTGGGTCTTATAGGAATAATATTCTTCATTGAGGTGTTACCCTACTTGATTACTGGAGGAGGTGTGGTTTGGTGTGATGGACACATACTAAAATCACACAATCAATAAATAAATGGAGAGTAATTCATTAATGAGGTTTCACTAAATGAATTTTCAAATTAAATTTAAATAATAAATAAATAATGAATGAACTCGTGTTATCAAAACTTTGACCAAGACCTTTCTTCCCAAATTTCATTCTGTTTTCACCTAGATTTAAATTCTTCATGTCATTGTTTTTAAAAACCAAATCCATTTTTTTAGTAAATATTAAATAAAAAAACATAAATAATTATATTATATGAATTATAATTAGTGATTTAACCGACTGTAATGCTCCTTAAGTGAGTGACCTTGGTCAGCCTCTGTGCTGCATTAGGAAAATAATTTGCTTTTTTCAAGCCCTGCGATAGGAATGCGTCAGTGAGGTTGTGTTAAAGGGATATGGTTTAGGCTAGATATATTTTGTATAGACTACCCCTAAGTATGAGGGTGTCGGACTATCTACAGTGAGAGGTATTATCTTAGTAGCCTCAACTCTTGTATCTTCTATTTTTGACATAGGTGTATCGCATAGTTTTATATATTTACCTATTGTGGAATTACTTGTTCTTATTGTTCATTTTCTAAGGGTGTTATAATGCTAGACACTCCATTAGGGATCAAAACATAGGATGTGCATCAGTTTAAGGAGTGGCCCCTTAATGTTGGTGGGTACCACTTTGTTTGGAATCATTTTTTCCTTAGGATGATTGGGTTTGATGTCATACTCAGAATGGACTAGAAAGTTTCTTATTGAGCCTACATTTATTTCTATCACCAAAGGGTGATTTTTACCTCACTAGAAGGAATAGTTTATACTCAAAAGGGTGAATGGGATGTCTAGGAAATCTGAGCTGGATCACAGCATCATGGGTTGGGTGGGATGATAGCCTAGATTGCTGGTTTGTATATAGATGATTAGGGAGCACGTCAGGTGTAATTTCTTCCTGTGGTTGATCATTTCATGGATGTGTTCCTAGATGAATTTTCTAGTTTTCCTCATGATAGATAACTGAATTTCTCCATTCAGATAGTGTTAGTACATTCACTGATATCCATTACTCCTTATAGGATAGCTATGATGGAGTTGTAGGAGCTCAAGATATAGTTAAAGGATTTGGAGGAAAATGGTTTTATTCAAACCAATACTTATCTATGGGGTTCTCTAGTACTTTTTGTGAAAAAGGAAAATGGAACCCTTAGGCTATGTATGTATTATCAAAAATTATACCAACAAATAGTTAAGAATCAATTTCCCTTTCCCTAGATAAATGGTCTATTTGATCAGCTTTGAGGATATTGGGTATTCTCTAAAATTGATTTGAGGTTGGGATATCACCATGTATATGTTTGAACTAAAGACATACCGCATACAACTTTTTATAGTAGGTATGGTCTATATGAGTATCTGTTCATGCCATTTGGTCTCATGAAAGTGACAATAATTTTCATGGCGCTGATGAACTAAGTTTTTTGTCCTTATCTAGATTCATTTGTAGTGGGTTTTTTGGATGATACCATGGTGTATTCTCACAATCGACATGACCAATCCAAACATCTTGAGATCATTTTGGATACACTAAGATAGAATCAGTTATATGCTAAGATAACAAATTTCCATTTATGGATGGATAAGATTCAATTATTATGTCAAATTATCTCAGAGACAGGAGTATTAGTTGACCCAGATAAGGTGAGAGTTGTAGTTTCCTGCAATCATCCCAAAAATGTTTTTGACATATGGAGTTTCTTGGGGATAACTAGATATTATAGAAATTTCATACAGGACTTCTCACACCTAGTTTTACTTCTCAAGGGATTGACTAATAAGGGTGTGAAGTTTATATGGACTGATTCCTGTGAGATAGTCTTTTAGGAGCTGAAAGGTAAATTGACTTCAGCGTCGATTCTGATTCTACCAGATCAGGGAAAAATCTAAATTGTGAATTGTGACACATCAGGTATCGGGCTACTTGCAATTTTGATATAGGGGTATAGAGTTGGGGCATATGAGTCTCAGTAGCTGAGGCCACAAGAGAGGAACTACCTGATGCATGATCTCAAGTTAGTTGTAGTTGTACATGATTTTTACTATTAGGGACATTATTTATTAGGAGAGGGTTTTTTATTGTATATTGAACACAAAATACTCAAGTTCATATTTACATGGTGTGATATAAATATGATGCAGCAAATGTGGGTTTAGTACCTACAGTCCTTCAACTTCGAACTTTCCTATGCACCTGGGAAAGGCAATGAAGTGGATGATGAACTGAGCAGGAAGACTCAGATACGGTCATTTCAGCATTCCAATAGTGAGTGGAATCTTATGTATTTTTTATTTGATATGCACTTAGAGGTACTGTAAAGTTAGGGGGAGGATATTATTTCATCCTTAGCTATGACCTCTACCCTCCTACTAGATAGAGTGGGGGATGAGGCAGCTATCAGATTATGATGGCCTAGTCCTACAGGAGAGTGTGGTGGGTGAGGATGCACCTCTGAGTTAAACCGCACATGAGGATGATATTATTCGTATCCATGGTCATTTTTTGGTTCCAATGGAAATATTTGAGGAGATTATGTGGGATTTTCATTCCTCGGTTTAGGTAGTGCACCCCGAAATCACCAATATGTACTATGACTTACACCGTCAGTACTGGTGGGAAAGTATGAAATGTGAGGTAGCTAGTTTTATTATGAGGTTTTCCACCTATCAGTAGGTTAAGGTGAAAAAATAATGACTAGCCATACATTTATATCAGTTAACTATTCTTGAGTAGAAATGGTATGATGTTTCAATGAATTTCATGACTGGTGTGTCAAGGTCGCCTTGAGGTAATGATACTATTTGGGTTGTTATTGATTGTCTCATTAAGGTTTCTCATTTCCTACTGATCAAGGATACATTTAATGTTTATGAGATTGTAAGGTTTTATATCTATGAGATAGTATGACTTTATAGGTTCCCACACACTATCATTTTAGATTGGGAAGACCAATTTACATCTTTTTTATGGAAGAGTTTACAGAGGTTCTTGGGTATAGAGGTGCTTCTGAGCACATCATACCACCCTCAAACTGATATCCAATCAGATCATACGATACAGGTGCTTGAGGAAATTCTGCAACCATATATCCTAGATTTTAAGGGATCTTGGGAAATTAATATACCCCTAGTTGAGTCTTCTTACATTAATAGATATCAGAAGACTATATAGATGCCACCTTGTGAGGATTTATATGGTAGGCCTTATTGATTACCTATGTGCTGGTTAGAGGGAAGTGAGTCGACTTTACTAGGACCACATCTCATGAAGGAGACTTTTGAGCAGGTTCGATTGAAAAGAAAACAGATGGCTACTGCATAGTCTCAACAAAAATCTTACACTGATTGTTATAGATGAACTCTAGACTCTAAGGTCAGGGATATAATCTTTTATGTGTTTCACCAAGTAAGGGACACAAAAAGATCATGAGACAAGGTAATATTTCTCCTTGTTATATCGCTTTATTAGAGATTCCATAGAGAGTCGGGATGGTAGCCTATCGGTTGCATTTACCTTAGTGGTACCAATCCATGCACAACATCTTCCATGTATCTTAGTTATGTTGTTATCATTTAGAATCATATCACGTTCTGTAGCTTGTAGATATTGAGTTATAGGTAGATCTGTCCTCTAAGGATCATTTGATTCATATAATTGAAAGAAGGATGATGTTTCTCTAAGGATGGTCAGTTCCTCTAGTACAGGTTCTATGGAAACATGGCTATTTATAGGATAAGACTTGGGAGATGGAGGTTGACATACGTGCTTAGTGGCCAGAGTTATTCCTAGATGAATCTTGACCACCCTTGAAAGGGAAATTTGGGGAAGAATTGTTTTAATGGGGAAGTTTGTATGATCCTAGGTTTTCATACGAGGTACAGATGTATTTTTTTGGTTTAAATGCTTTTTACAGCCTGATGAGAATACCTTTTAAGTTCATGGGGATATCAAAGGTTTCTGGGGCTTGTTCGGAGCCTGGAACTTTACTCTGGGAGGAAAATAGCTGGGTCACATGGTTAATAGTAACCATGAATCCCAAGTCTCATGGTTGGATGAAATTGTGTGGGTCTAGATAGTGAGGTGTTATAGGCTGTATATTTTGAGGAAACTATGCAGATGGAGGCGTATGCTCATGTAGGGAACCTGCAATTTTTAAAAGATCCAAAATGCATGGTTTTCTCATGGTTAGTCAAACCATGCACAATAACTATGCAGGTTCCTTTAACACAACAAAGGGCGAACAATTGGCACATGGTTTGGCCAACCGTGCATCCAAATCGTGTGGTCTAGTATTTTGGGTGAAATTAAAAAATTTCCCTTAATGAGTTTATAACTTCAAACCTAATTATATTTCTCTCACGTTGGATATTCATGGTCTTTTGAGATATCCTTTTATACCTAAACCATAATTTGGGAGATCTTCACCATTTGGACTCGGAATTAAGAGTCATTCATCTCATTGGATCTATACTGGTGAGTACTCAATTACTTTTGTGCCATTATTCATTCATATTGGTATCAATGGATTTATTTAAGTGCAAGCTAATTTTCCCTATTTCCAATTTCTTCATTCATTCTTCATTTTTATTCTAATCTGAGTTGAATCAGGAGCTGATATAGGACGAGAACTCTACTGCGTGCCTACGGTAGGTGGTATATAATTTTTATAAATGGTTTGGTGCTTTATATATATATATTTCATTATGAAACCCATTCAAATTTCTATAATGGCCCTAAAAATTTATTAAATAATTGAATTAAATGAAATGGAACATTTTAGGGATGACCTTTTTTTATTGAGTTAGTTAGAGGTTGTTTCCCCAACCTAGGTCACCCTTGGGTTGTTCCCTTTGCATATGCCTTTGTTAAACTACCAATGGGGTAACTATTAGTGCTTTCCTAATTATAGTAATCTTGTTAATAAATGAATTTAATTTAATTGGTTAAATAGTATATTTTTTGACTTCTTTTCATATTGATTCTTTTGATTGAATGGGTTATATGGAACTTGAATTGCTTGAATAGATTTTATAGCAATTGGTATCTGAGTGGGTAAACTCATGGAATGGAATGGAATGTGAATTGTGATATGAGTGGGTATACTCATGGAACTTGAATGTGAATTTATGAATGGTTACATAGGACACCATGTGTTTGCTACACCATGAGTTATGGAAATGGTAGAGAATGACTTGGACATGTATGCTCCTTGGATTCTGATTCTATAGGATGCATTGGGCCTTTCTACCCCTTGGATCCAGTTTTTTTGGGCTCATATTTGACATGGTTAGCATACATGCTCCTTGTACCCCAACTCAAGCCAAATCTAGTTTCCATCGAGATTCTCCTAGGACTCAATATGGATGAATTGGTTCACTATACCTTGGATCCAGCCATGCGGGGTCTGACACTATGATTATATGGCACAACCATCATAAATGTGATATTCTTGATTATACAACTTGATCATAGTTATTCTGACACTTCTGGTTATACGGCATGGTCATGGTTGATTTGATTTACATATTATACAAAATGTTTGTGGTTGACATGATATGTATGGATGTACAGTGAGTCCATGTTAGTTATTTTTTTATTGTTCATATCTTCCTTGTTATATGAGCTTGACCTATGTTTTTCAGGGATCCTTTTTGGGCTATACAACATCACTTTCTTTGTAGTATATATTCCATGGGGACTTTACTTTTTATTAAATCTTACCTATGATATGTACTGCACTCTAATTTATCTTGTTTTATTGCACATCTAGGACTTTTTATAAACCTTTTCATGGTTACCTACTGGTATCATTTCTCACACCCTATTTGGTACACTATTGAGTATGTGGACATACTATTTGAATTTAGGTACAGACTGGGGAAAGTTCCCATAGTTCGATGCTTGAATTTGGGTCATGCTTAGAAGTAGGGGAGTATGGGACCGAGCTTAGGCTCGTGATACTAGTTGGGATGGTTTCTTTTTGGTATTTTTGATATTTTATTGAATGTATTGTATGTATTCCATATATACCTATTGTGATGATTTGTAGACACGTGAAATTATCATAATTGTATATTATATGATTCTAGAATTATTTATCTATTCATGTTGTTTATCTATTTTATGGTTGTTATACTACTTCTGTTATTTGATCTATATGATTGATACCACTGTGTTATACTCTGATAAGAGGTCATAGTCTCCCCACAGACACACCCTAGTCCCTCAATGCTAGTCAAAAACCTCTGGAATTAGGGGATATGTGTTTGAGTCCATGTATCCAACCAGGATTGGGGAAATGTTGAGTGGAATCCAGGTCTGGGACATTACATGTAAATTCCACCACAATCTATTTTCCACATCTTTTGATAGAATGAATCCATTTGGAATCATAATTTGGTTCTTATCTAATTTAGACAAGAATATAACAGAAAATATTCTATTTATTTATCCTTTCATGTATGTGGAAACAAGTTTGAATGATGAGATTAACAAATGAAAGAGTGTTTAGGATGATTATGGGAAACATAGTTTCAACTTGAGACTTTATTGCTAAGAAATGTATTATGCATTGGGATCTCATAGTGTATCAATTAGGTCAATGAATATTGTATTTCTATACAAGGATATATTATAGTACAATTGAAGCTTCATTTAGGTTTAAAAATGTGTTTTT
Organism: Viscum album; assembly: GCA_963277665.1. Classification (NCBI taxonomy): domain Eukaryota; kingdom Viridiplantae; phylum Streptophyta; class Magnoliopsida; order Santalales; family Viscaceae; genus Viscum; species Viscum album. The sequence goes on from OY728139.1 coordinate 1,046,738,466, forward strand.
TAGAAAATTCACTAAAAATTAGGGGTTAAGGTACCATTTTATATGAAAAATATGTTTTTTACAGGCCTGAGACTATGTCGGGATGAGTTTGGATATAGTGTGGGAAGCCAACACTACTTTATGAGGATAACAGCTATATTAAGGGACTGATCATCCATTGGACTGAGTTTGAATGTTGATTCCAATACCAAGTATATGTTTCACGACACCAATCATGTCACTAAAGTGATAGAGATGATGAAATATAAGTCCCATGTGTTTCCACACTACAATGCATGTGCCTCAATACCACATCAATTTTTAATGGGATGACCACTTATTAATAATATGGAACATGGAGAGAGTTGTCTTTATTGGAAATACATCATGCATAATTATCCTTCTAACCTATAATATTGTAACTACACTCTACACACACATATTCCATTGACCGACCCTACTTCTGGATCCTAATCCTGCTCACCCAGACTACTCCCCATGCCTGTGTCAACCAACCTTCCTAGGTTTTTCTATGAGATTGGGTATTGAATGGATATCATTGTGCTCTTTTTTATATAAATTTTTTGGTCCCAACCTAAAAAATATAAAATGTTTTTTAGTTGTCTATTTAATCATTTTAATACAAAATATTGTTTTTAACTGTAAAATTCATGTCCTAATCCATTTTCTTATTAAGATCCTTATTTAATCTATAAAATAAAACTGTTATTATTTATAATATTATAATATAATATTTATATTACCAATACTAAACTTTACACTAAAAATGTATAAAAATATGGCCAAATCTTTATTATCTATAATTATATTATTAATTATCCCCATTTAGAATTGAATTATTCTAAAAATTTTGTTTTACCGTTAATCATTTATTTCATTTAAATGCAATGAAATGTCTATTTTTATTCTTATTAAAACTATTGGATGCACTATTGGATACCCTTAGAGTGGTTATTTAATATAGGGTGGAATTTAATAAAATGATTTAAAGGTAATCGATATAGTGATGGCCTATTAATAAGGTCTTTTGAAATTTCAATAAATGGTCAATTTTTTCATCAGAGAAATGATTTTTATGTGGGATTATCAATCATACTATGAGACTTTTAATGGTTAAGATTATGTGGATACATTGAGTTAGTATTCATCTGGTATGAATGATCCTTGAGTTTCATTTCTAACTCATGGGAAGTGGATAACAAGAATATTGGTTCCAATAATATGTATTTACATAGAATCATTTAGGTCTTCTTTAAAGGTGAATAGATTTATGCTCTTTCCAAGGATAAAAGATGAATGTTAATGAGGTACAAAAGAATATTTCAAGAGAGACTCATGATTTTGAATGATTATACCCTGAGTATCTTGAATTTGGATGATTGAGTAATTGTATCTATGGCTTTATTGAGTTAGTTGTTTAAGAGTATCAATGTGGTTGAGCTTTGTGATGGAGATGTACTATTATGGGCATAGTTATTAGAAATGTGAATCTTATCTCATGTTTTGTTAGAAAACAAAATTGTTCTTAAATTAAAACTGTATATTAAGTACCTCAGTGAGAAGACAAATACTTTCATTATGTTCTACTAAGATTATGGAAAGTGTTTTAAATGGTTTGGATTAACTACCTTACTACTCATTTGTTTTTTTATTGGTTAGTGACTTTTTAGAAGATTCCTTCTTCTAGGATAGAAGGTTGGAGGATGAATTTATTGATCAAGCTATCTATGGTATGTTTTCTTTTCAATTATGAAACTTTTTAATGTGGGGAGGAAGTAAGTATATGGATTTTTACCCAAGGGTTAATTTTCAAGTGCTTGGAATTAGATTCTTGATCTGGTGTCATTGGATTTATTATCATTGATTTGAATTTAAAATTATCACTTTGGATAATTGATTGATCTCTATATATGGTTTTCAATAGAAATATTAATTTTTTTATTAAAATAGGAAAAACTAAAAATTCCACCTTAATAGAATAAATAATTAAGAAACATATTGTGTTGTTGAGCCCAAAATGGGGTGTTTACCCTGGGATAGTGTTTTCATAATTTTTGGGGAACATTAAGTCATTGTGTAGTATAGGTGATTATTTTTTAAAGAATTATAAAAATAAATGATATAATTTTTTTATTATTTTTTTAAACTAGATCCCTCTATTTATATTTATCATTTAAAGAAATTTAAGGTTAAGGAAGGAGGCTATTACCATGGAGGTTCATCGAAGAAGGGATAATCTACACTGGATATTGAAGAATCAACACACAAATGGTATAGTTATTTTTATTTCATCATCATTCATTTAGTTTGTTACTCCAAACATCTATCATCTCATTAAAGTTCTTAACCTATGAATTTATTTGTGAAAATTTAGTATGTTATTATAGAAATCAAAACAAGATTAATGAAACACAGTTAGTCAAATCCAACATATTTATTTTAAGTAAATCTAGAGATAATTTTTACTTACCAAAACTTCTATATTGATTTCCATGTCTCAAAACCTAGAATAAAAAAAGAAATATTTATATATGTTATTTTGTCTATCTCAATGAATCCAACAACAAATAAATTTTTATTTTTATTTTTATTTATACCATAGAGAGAAATTTTTATATTTTTTTGATAATTAAATATATACTTAAATTTATGAACAAATATTATGTGATTATCATACTCTTATATTGATATTGAAAAGAAGAATCCAATGGGACTTATTTTAAGTTAATCTGATGAATGGTTTGAAGTTCATCTTAGAGTGAATTTTTATACATTTCTATATTCTCCTTAGATTTTGAACCCCTTAATGATTGATTTATGAGAGAATATTTATGTTTTTGTCATAATTGTGATGAGATGGATAAATTATGAAATATTAGAGCAATATAGTGACTTTATCTCTAGAAAACTACTATAAGAGACGATGGTGATTGGCATGATGGAAAGTGATGATGAGGATCTGGGTCATCTGATCTAGCCGTAGATGGATGGGATTGGGCCATGTATACCCTATGTGTGGTGGGAATGCATTATCACTTTACAAAAAGGTAGGGCCACATGTGTCCATAATATCATTTGAACAGATGGTGTGAGATTCATTGCATCACCTGTACCCACCCAGTATGTGGTATTGACATAGATCATTTTAAATCATCCAATTAAAGTGATTGGATTATTCCCTACATGTCCATGCCAACCATGCGAGCATGAAACCTCATGCAATTGTATTTTTCTAATCATCACGATTAGTTGTAATTTTTCATGGCCATATCATCCATATAGGATTCAGGTTGATATAAACTAATCTGATCCACCATATCCATTTGCTCCTAACCTGGTTACCTAAATAATACTCAAATCATGACCATTATAGGCCCTAAGAGCATTCCTTGATCCCCATGGGTTGGAGACTAGCATAATGGGTATATTATTATCATTAGGGAATTATATATACATAGTATTTAATATATAAATTCATTTCCTAGTTCTCCCAAGAAACCATCATAATACACCCATAAGTTTGAAATTTCTAAAGTTAAGTAAACTTGAAATCTTTAATAAACAAGTGATAATAAAGGATAATCAATAAGTATCTATATACATGTAATAAAAACATAAAAGTGTAGTATAATGTATATAATTTTCCAAGAAATATGGTCAAGGAAAAACAGACCCTAAAATAATAAAAATTTAAAGAAGATAAAAGAGATGTAGGTGATGATTCAACATAGAACCTGCAAACAAGGCTTTATAATCCAATAATTCATGGAGCCTGAACACACAAAACTGCAACAACTATTATTTTGGAATCATATCACCCAAATTCCAACCAAGTAATTATCACACCTAAAATAAAGTAATTGGGTTTCATATTAACTGAAGTGTCTATACAGGGTGTGATCATTTACATACTCAATAGGGAACCACTAACATACCTTAACACAATGGTGAATAAATAGGTGTATGCATGAACATGTCTACTCATTTTTAAACATATATGATAAATCAATTATTTTTGGAGTTTTCAAATGAAACAAAATAATAAAACAAACATCTAACATATGAATTAAATCCTATAACAAGTAATTCATTATACCAATAGGATCGATACTTGTACCAACTACTTTGATCTTGGAGCTCAGAAGCTAAGATGGTCAGGTCATGTAAACCAATATACCAATACCATAGATCTTATCTCATTGAATATATACCCATGTATAACTTAAGGAGAAAACCATATATCATGTAATCGGGAATGTTTATATAAGAGTTGGGGATTTACCATCCCATCCCATTCAAGGATAATGGATAGAGTATATAAAAATCAAGGCATTGCAATCCTATATAATATATTCATTCTCTATAATTTTTTCCTAATTACAATTTATATAGTAGAAACGCCATTTTCTAACATGCTCATAAAAATACCATACAAAAATCATACTAAAAGAACACATAATACCCTATGTTTTTATGAATGTGGAATTTTGGAAGGAATTAGAATTTTCATTTAGTGGATGGTTAGTTTTCAGAACTGGAACTCGAAATGAGAGTATGAGGGATCAAACATCTATAAATAGTGTTTTTTGATGGGATTCAAGGTCTTGAAAGTGTTATGAGTGTTTAGTAGGAATTATAAGAAAATATGGTGTGGTCGGGTGGATTTTGGAGGTTGTTGAATACCATTCACACCATTAATTATGAATTCACAACGTTAAAGTAAGTAATAGAGAGTACTGGGCATTTACCCAGACTTTCATGGTGAGAACCTTATGGTAACATTATTAATCATTCTAGGAATTATTTATTAAATTATTAATGTGGGAACACCCCCCCCCCCTACTTCTTGTGACCAACAGAGTGCACGGGAGGGCCTTGTTTGGTGCCTCTCCACCTCTTCTTCCCTTTTTCGATGTGATTCTTTATGCGATCAAATGACAGTTCCAGTTAAGTTTCTATTACTACCATATATAATCTTTCCTTTTTTGTTTTCCACTGAGTCATCATTGTTTGGTTTAGATATAAAATTTAAATTTAACCAAAGTATGGTGAAATCTCCCATTTCTATGGGGCTTTTGTATAGCCTATCTAGAGAACATCTTGTTATGATTTGTGCCTTCCATAATTCATATTTTTGAAAAAGGTTCATCATTCCATAGATTTATTTAGGTTTTTTCCATAAATTTAATCAAAAATTATTATTTTTTCTCTATTGAAGGTTAGTAATTATGATTAGGTTGGCATCGGGGTGGGTTGTGGGCCCTCTGGGTGTGGTTGGTTGAGGTTTCGGTAACGTGATGGTGCTCAGTGAGTTATTCATAGTTTATTCTAATTTTGGTTAAATTAAATAATTTTTTATAATTTTTTATAATTGTTTATAATTGTTTATAATAAATTATTTTTGTTATATGGCTGAGGAAGTAGCTCAGGTGGTGATACGCTCAGTCAGGACTTAAACATGTTTGGGTAGAGATATTTAGGGTAAATGTTTAAATGGAAAAGATTCATTTGAGGCAGGTGGTACTTGATACTCATATTATGGATTACTTATTTTTTGTATGATATGTGTGACATGTGGTTACACCATCTAGGTCATTGACCTATTTAGTTAACTGAGTTATTTAATTTAAAAGGTTTTACTAGTTTAAATTAAATATTAATTTAATTTAAATTTGGTAGATAATGAAAAATGTCTAGGATAAATGAGTAAAGTGGAAAGGCCACTGAGGACCTTATGAACTAGATTGACACCTTAGTTACTAATATATAAGGCCTAGACTTATATGATTCCCAGATACTTAGACACCTTCAAGATGGGGTGTGATGTGACTTGAGAGGGATAAACCTAATAGGCTGAGTGAGGATCATTGATACATGTTTATCATAGGTGGATAGACCTTAGGTAGATTAGATACAAGTTGTCTAAGTTGACTGGTCTGGAGTGACCTGGGACTTAGATATAGGACTTGATCCATCTCTCCAGATTTTTTCTATTATGGAATACACTATAAGCCTATGATTTTGTGACATGACATTGATGATGTTGAGGGATGGAAAATTCTATGAGTGTTTAGCATTGTTCCAAGAGACCATTTGTGATTGAGGATACTAAGTGGGATGGCTCTGCTATAGTGATGACCAAGGGGACCATAGTGGGTTCCTCTTCTTAAGGTGAGCCTGACAGGGTGTATGTTTCTATATGTATAGATAGTATAGGGTGTCACCTAAAACTCGTGCTGAGATTTTGATCCTGAGTGGATATGGAAAGTGTGACTGGTGTGGGAGTTCATCCATCCAATATTGTTTATTTATCAATGTTTAATGATATGTAATTACCCAGGATTCCTACAAATTGACCATTGGACCTAACACTGATGTAATTGTCAGGGTTTCCATGAATTTATTGATGAGATGGATGAGGCCTTGAGATGACTAGTATATTCTAGATCTAGTCTCATGGTATATTAGGGGAAGATGCCTATCTCGTCTAGCATCTAGTTATTTGGTTTATTTGGGAGTGGATTACCAAAGGTGGAACCTAAGATCCATCATAAGAGTGTGTGTGGAAACATATACAAGAATTCCCAAGATAGCAGGGATTCCTCTAGTATTTTGATACCATTACAAATTCCTCGGTGCTAATAATTTAATGGAGATACTAATAGACCATTATGAATGCCCACAATGCTCATGATTTGAATAGAGGTATGAGATTTTATGTGGGGGTATATCCTTGATCATGGATGTTGTAAATACTAATGGAGATTGTTGGATATCCTTGGTCGATGCCTATAATACCCTTTAGGATCAGGTGGATGCACCATATTTTGTTTGGATAAGGAGCCATGAGAAATTGGATGCCTAGCATATTGATTCTGGGATCCAAGGAGGTTATTCCATTATATTTACTAGGTATACTAGAAATAAATTGTACCTAGACATATATTATATCCTAGGGCCTTCTATATCCTAGGAATTAGATGTTTTCCTGACACTGAGAACACCCAGGTACTACCATGGAGTTCAGCTTGAGGGCTTGAGGATAAAGGATTCCTGGTGATGCACCAGGTTCTACTACTCATCATGATGTTTGTGTGGGTGTGGGATCCACAATGATTGGACATAGTTTCCCATAAGGGTATTCTCATACTCATAGGCACTATCGCACTAGTTGAGGGGGGTATGGATGATCAAAATCATAGACTTAATGATCAAAGATTATTATTGGTCTTGGCCTGGGTATATGTGTATACCATTGGGGAGGTTGTGATATGTTGGTTGGCATGGTCATTGTTATGTTCTTAGAGAAGTTCTGGTATCAAACCAAAGAAGGTACAATGGTTGATTTTAATTATTTTTTCAATGGTTTATTTATTTATTCTAATCTTATCACATGCACACATTAATGAATTTCTGGTATAGTTTGGGACCTCATTGGTGGTTCTATACTAAGTTATACACTCACACCCTACATAGGCTACCATTTCACCAGTATAGCAACCCATAATTTTTATACATAGATATTACAACTTAATAGATGAATATTCATTACATAATATTATGACCCACACCAAAACCATAAAGGTTTAGTGTATTTAGAGACTAGATATACAATCTTCTTATTTCATAAAATATCTTCAATATCTACTAAAATATCTTTCCACATAGTGATCTTATTAAACATACCCTACTTAAAACCATTCTTCATAATATGAGGAAATGAAACATAATAAAGTGTGAGCTCAGATGCTCAGTAAGGGTAAACAAGGAAGATATCAATGATCACTTAAAAAATGAGCATAAGGGTATTATAATATGATCTTAAAATTTAAAAACCCATACCCAATATATCATAGATCATAATCGAGAATCATGGCATAAATCTTGGCAGTTCATAACACATGAATCATAAAGGAATTAAAAAATATGGTCCATGAGAGCATAAGATTTTCATAAAATATAATTTTGTGATAAATGCATAATCATAGAAAATTATTTATTTAGTCAAGGCTCACTTCCAAGACTATTATAGTGAATTGGGTTCACTTTGAATTCCATTATATCCTTAGTCAAGGATCACTCCCAAGACTATCATAATGGATAGATTCCCTTAATGAATTAGGTTCACTCCCCATTCTAATCCTTATTATCTCATGAGATATTCATATTTTCCCAATGCATTGGAGGGATATATGATTTTGGTCCCAATTATCACATAATAATAATATACTTGTATGTATTCCACAAGATCATAAAATATTTAATATATATCATAACCTGAGGAAAGGAGATGATATTCATAAACATTTAAATATTTCAATATAGCATAACCCGTGGAAAATAAATAGGTTTCATAAACATCTCATCATCATAATCATAAACCATGCAAGGAAATAATAAGTATGGTATCCTTGGATCATATCCCCATTAAATCATAAGTAACATTAAAGGATGTTATCATAAATGAAAACACCTTTAAAATATCACTTGGAATATTTCTTAAAAAAATACCCTATTCATTTTTTAATCACTTATTTAAAATCTAAAAAATTAAAAAATAGTATGCCAAAAAAATTATTTGAAAATAACCATTGAAACATGTAAAATAATCTTCAAATATTTGAGTGTTCATGATTGTTTATATTCATGTTGTGTACATTAAAATAAATATTCCCTTTATATTTTTGATAAAAAGTCAAAAGTACCTCATTCCAAAAATAACAAGAATATTCCTTTTAAAAAATTGTAAAAAATGTAAAACATTGGTAAAAATGGATTTAAACAATCATTGGAGAATATTAAAAACATTATTTAAAATATTTTAAAGAAAACATAGACAGGGAGGAAAAATATTCCTAACCCAAGTGGAAATAAATTATATTTTTATTAAAAAAAATTCTCAATCATTTTAAGAAGAAAAAATTGGAAAATAGTACTATTACTTAAAAATTTCATGAATAAATAGATTAGAATAAAATTCATTAAATTCTAGATATATAGATCATGAAACTTTATCATCATAAACTTAATCATAAATAATTCCAGTAAATAATGAGATTGTAACATAAAATTGTTACCACTTTGGTAACTTTCAAATCAAAAACTCATGAAAGAGATAACATTATATAGATATTTAAATCGCTATAATTTTCATGAGAATATTAAAAAATCATGGGTATTATATACACCACATAAACTAAACAAGTGTTGATTAGTCATGTGTCTCACATAAATAAAAGTGCGATGAAAATCCCTTATCTCGTGTCCGACTTGCTTAAAAAATGCTATAACTTCATGTATAATAAATTTAAACTTATTATAATTTTATACCAAAATAATTTAAATAGTTATAATATCATATACGATCCACTTATAACATTTCAACAGCCAGTTATTAATAGTTCCTTATTAATATCATCATAGTTTTGATACTTAAACTTTCATCATAGTTCCATAGTCTCCATAATGTTAATAATGATATAAATATCATATATATTCATTATATATATATATATATATATATATATATTCATCTATAAAAGTTAGATATAGAAAATTGATTCACACTATTCATAGAGACGGTAGGTCGTACGTGCGCATGAACATTGTTTTAATTTTATAATGAAAAGAAGTAAAATATTATTTTATCATTATAAAACCATAATTATATCATAAATAATATATATATATATATATTAAATATATCCTTATTACCATCCAAGTAAAATGTAAATGAAAAATGAATCATTTCGCTTCATAGAGGTGGTAGTCTACATGTTTGCACGAGCGATGTTATCATTTTCCAACGGATGGAAAGGTAAGAAGGTAGACATGATATTATAATTATATAAGAATAATTATATCATAAATATCATATATAAACATTAAAACTAGAATAATAAATATCTATGAAAAATGGTTATGGAAGATGATTTGTATCGCTACGTGGAGGTGATGGTCCACACATACACACGAGCGATACTTTCACTTCCCATTTTATTGAAAATAGGGTGAATAAATGTTTTTATATAATAATAATAAAATTTTAGTATATTTAGAAAACTTAAAATATTATTTTATGATGAATACCATAGATTTAGAGGAGGTATAAGAATAAATAATTTGAAAGAGTTCGGGTGGGATGATTACCTATCCTTCAATTAGCCTCCTTTATATCCTTTATTAAAGACAATTGGAATGGTATTTTAAGAATAATAGAAAATATAATACTAGATATATAATTTTATAAGATATTTGGATAGGTTTAGATCAATCTATATGGATAAAAGTTGTGTAAATAAAAGAAAGGAGGGGTGTCCTTTTATAAGTGGATATAATAATATCATTCTCAATAAAAATGCTTAAAAATAGATAAATATTTAAATTTTGGATAGTATTAGGTTTACATATATCCATACAATGGTATTTATACAATTTTAATAGGAAAAATTTTCTTATCTCTTGGTTTAACCCTCGGTAAACTCGTTTTAACCATAACCGCGGTAATGAATTTTACTATTTTTACTCTTTATCATGGCCAAAAATTAAGTTGAACTTAATATATAATATTAATTATTTTGATTCTAAATATTGAATTCATTTTATCAAATTCAATTAAAATAATTAGAAGAATTTAATTTAAAATTAAACCCACAAAACATGATGAAAGTCATCTTTTCAGGTAAAAAACGTTTTCTTAAGTATAAAAGGTTTTTATAAAACAAATATAACATAAAATTGATTCCAATAACCTTAATTGGATTATTAATAAGATAAATGAACCAATTTAACTTTTAAATCATTTTAAAACAAAATTAAATTTTTTAAATTCTTGAGATGAAAAAACATTTTTCAATAAAACCAAATATTTTTTACAATTTATTGAAAAAACTATTATAAGGTCTTGAAATTTTTTGAAGATTTATAAATATTTTTTATAGGTACTTTTTTACCCTTGTTTTAGTATATTTTAGTTCAGACAAGTATGGGGATATTTTAGTATAATTTTGGGAGTTTTTTTAGGGGTTATGGGAAATACACGGTTGGCACATAGTTTCCCAAACCGTGTGCCCTTCCCCAGCAAACCATGAAACCCCAGATATAGGGGGGTTGCACAGTTGGGTCATGTTGGGTTCATGGTTTGTAAAACCATTCACTATATTAGTATCAATCGTTTGACTCCTAAGTAATTCACGCATTTAGGGTGCATGGTTTGGAAAAGCGTGCGCCCCAGCCTAGGAAACTGTGTGCATAGAATTATTTTCTATTAATTTTTATTTTAAAATTAACAAACCCCTTGAATTTCACCCTCATTTTCCACTATTCAACCTAAGAAGTTATATATCATTTTTAGAGGTCCCATAGAGTATTCTTAAGCCCTAAAAACTATGTTCTTAACGAATCAAAGATATGATTGATGGATCTGCACCTCTCCTAGTATGTGATCTCTTCCCGATTAGTTTCCTCCCTCTCTCCCGTTTTTTATCATACATTGGAAGGATGGATTTCCTCCATTGTAAAGGGTTAGATCTATGATTTCATATATCTTAATCCATTAAATCTTGGATATATTTTTTAGATATATATCTCATTCTTTATTGTGTAATTAAATGTTCCGCTTCAATTTAGGGAATTTTAGTTTGGAAAACACTCATCAATGATCTTGAGGTAGGTCGTATACATTTAAAATATTATATTATTGATTATAATTATGTATATGGAATTGTGAAATAGGAATTTCCATGTTTTTTAATAACATATTGAATTGGATAAATTAATTGTTTAATTAATTATTGAAATGATGTGATTATGAAATTGATGGGATATTGGGATTATGGAATTGGTAAATTAAATGGAATTGTGTAGTTAATTAACTGTTGAGATATGGAATTTATTTATAATGGGAATAAAGAGTTTTTTGGATTAACCTTTAAGGGTTAGTGGGTTATGTGAATAAATTTTGATAGATGGTTTAATGATGAATTGTTCATATGATTCCATGTGATTAAAGTAAAGAATTGTGATTTTTTTTATAAATTGAAATGGTATACCATGATGTGGTCTGTTGATAAGAAGGTTAATGGGGATTAACTATGATGAATATGAAATATGTGATATATGTGTGATTGATAGATATATGAGGTGTAGTAAAAGTACTAACGCTCCAAATACCCACAGGATGATAGCCATGACATTCTAGACCCAAATGCATGCATGTAAATGTTATTATATGGGATAAGGACTGATACTCTAAATACCCATGAGGTGTGGGATAGGGACTGATGCTCTAAATAGACATGAGATACTATACATGATGTTCTACTCCCATGATATTGGCATTGTACTATGGTTCAAAATGGTCATGTTATGAAATGGAATTAAATGGATAATAAAATCCCATATGTTATAATGAATTTTATTTCCCTATATGATGTGGTTTAGACTCCAGTACGGGCTAAAGCAGGTATTGGTGGTATGGATATTAATGTGAACCTAAGGATTTATGTGGTCAAATAAAGAATAATTTAATATTTAAACTGTTTGATTTATTTATTGTACTTTATTCTTTATACAACTATATACACTGTTATTGATTGTATTTTTTTTAGACATAGTTGGTAGTGGCCTACTAAGTTGTACTCACACCCTGCTCGGGATTCCTGATCGGTACCCAAATAGACATTATGTTTGTAGGATATGATAAGTACAAGTTCCTTATGATAGATGGATGAGTTGGTATGGAGCATGGATGAGGGAACCATACTTGGTTTCAGGACCCACATGGGAGTGTTAGTGTATTTATCTTGGTTTTTCATTAGACACTTGACACTTATTATGGAATGACATATCTATTGTTCAGTTTTGGATATTATTTCTTCTTTTGGTTTATCTTTTGATATCGGTTTATTCTGGTTATTGTATTATTTTGGTTTTTTCTTACTATATTTTGGTTATTATTTATTATTTACACTACTACACCACTTTTATAAAGAGTTTATAGTCTCCCTATATTGATATAATCGACCCTCGCTGCTAATCGGAAGCCTCTAGTATATGGGGATGTGCGCCTAAGATCAAGTAACCAACTAGCTTGGGACACTAGTATGTGGCACCCGATTCGGGACATCACAAAGTGGTATAAAAGGGGTTTTCTTTTCTTTTCTTTTGTCTTAATATTTGGGAAAGGTATATAGTAGATTAGGATGATTCATGCCTTGGTCAAGAGATAATTCATGGGAGTATTTGACCCATGTACGAGGGTAAAGTCTAAGTACCCAAGGTGGGATTGTTGTTATTAATGTTTGATGTTACAATTGGATGTTATTTCTCCTTGAGTGATGAACTTGTTGTATGCTGTTAATTATTTCTAGGATTTTCTAATATTTGACTCATGGTATGGTATGGAAAAAGATTCATGCATACATGCATCATTCTAGGAACTCAAGATTGATTGTGGCATGCATCATTTTAGGCACACATAGAAAATATGGTTTTAGGGTGAGTTGTTTAAATTAAATGTTTTTCTTTTCTTGTGTTAATTTTAAATGAAAATGGTTCCTAATATGAAATTGGGAAATTTTAAATGATTCAAAATGTGAAAATTTAAAATGTGGAAAATGGTTTTCTAATGATAAACTTGATTATGATAATATGGTTACACTTTGTTAACCATAACCTATAAGTATGATGGTTAAGGGTAGTGATAGTGTCTCAATTTTGACCGTGTGGTAGGGTATGGGGGATGAATTGTTATGAACTTATTTGAATCCATGTATTTTTGTATATGATGTGTTATGTGTCCTAATTCATGTGTTTGAAATTGTAGAGATATGCCTCTACAATGATGTTTGTTGATAGGATGACATGAGGACATGGCTAGAGATGTGCCTCTGGTAGTAGAACCTGAGGCTATGATAGTTTCAGGTAAGGAATCTAGAGAGTAGTTTCGTGAGAACTTTTCTCAGTTTATGTAGTTTATGGAAAGAGACTCAATGAGGGTTGTTAAGAGTATGTCTGACTTGACATGGGAGTTTTAGTTGTATCACCCACTAACTTTCACTAGAGAGGGTGGACCTGAGGTAGCTAAGTTCAAGATTAAGTTTATCGAGATGATCCTTGGCCGCTTAGAAACTTCTAGTCAGAAAAGAGTCATACAATAAGCTTATATGTTTTGAGGATTAGTGAAGTGATGGTGGTATGTTCAATCTCAGAGTGATCAGCTAGAAAACATGGTATGGGAGGACTTTCAAGAGAAGTTCTTGGAACACTTTTATCCTGAGACACTGAGACAGGATTGGGTATAAGAGTTTATGAGGTTAACCTAGGGGAGTATGTACGTGATGGATTATATTGTTCTCTTCACCAACTTGTAGTGCTTTTCGCCTATGCTAGCAGTGAATGAGACAGTTATGGAAAGAAATTTTTAGAATGGGCTTAAATATGAGATTAAGTTATGGGTTAACATCTTTTGGTTAAATAAGTTTGATGAGGTTGTGGATTAGACTCTAATATCTAAGGGGATCTTGAAGGAGGATTCTAGTGGAGGATAGGTGTTTTTTTCTAGATGATCAGGAGATACATCTTTAGAGACTAGGAAGCATCTCTATGATAATTTTTACCAGAGTAGTGGAAAACTTAGTGGATAGGGGGAAGGATCAATTACTCAGGATCTTCCCTAAGTGCTTTTCCACCATTTTAGTAGGCCAGTTCAATTTTGTAGACATTTTTTCTGAACAACGGTTGAGTGCCTATCTTGCGGCATGATGGGACATCTACAGTGGTTTTACAGGAACCCACAACAGATGGGTAGTGATGGAGTAGTTAGATAGAGCCAGAGTCTGGGAAGGGGGTCATATACACAGTACCAGTTTGGAAGTTGGAGTTATACTACATGTGATGGTTGAGGAAATGGATGTGGTTCTTCTAGGAAAGAGATCTTGTATTGGAAGAGTGGTGCATCTCAAGGAACTCAGACTGTAGCATAAGGAAGAGGGGTCAGATAGTTACATGCAGTTTATCCTATACTAGTGGATAGATAGGTTGGAACATCAATAGTTAGAGGTGATATTTTTTTAGATTCTATACTTTCTTGTGCCCTATTTGATATTGGTGCATCTCATTATTTTATATCTACACAAATTTTGAATGGTTTGAGTCTAATAGTGGAGTTTATGAGCGGGGTTATGATGATCCATAAACCTTCCAAAGTATGGTCTAAATACATATGTTTGTGCAAGGAGTGTTATCTTGAGGTTGGGGAGTATCATTTCTAACGGGATCAATACATACTTGATATGATAGGCATCAAATTGATTTTGGGTATGGACTTCTTAGTTTTATACCGAGCCCACATTTATTGTTACCAAAGGAGAGTGACTTTTATGTCTCATGAGGTTGAAACTTATGTTAATCGTGGAGAGTGGGATATCTAGGTGGTCCGTGCAGGGACATTTCATAAGAAACTATGGGAGATTACTACCTAGGTTGCAAGTATTTTTCTAGATTAATAGTTTTTGAAGTGTGATTTATTTACACCCATAGTGTATAGGTTCCAGGATGTGTTTCCTAAGGACTTCTCAGGTTTTACACTTGAGATAGATGTGGAATTTACAATTGATCTCATGCTAGGGGTTGAGCTAGTTTTCATTATACCATATAGAATAGAACCAAAAAATCTTCAAGAGCTTAATAATCAACTAGAAGAGTTGATGTATAATGGATTTATCCTTTCAAGTACATCACCTTGGGGTTCTCTAGTATTTTTTTCAAAAACATTTGATGGAACCTTGAACTTATGTGTAGACAACTAGAAGTTTAATTAGATGACAAGTAAATAACTGATATCTTATTCCATGTATCGATGATCTCTTTGAATAGTTGAGATAAGCTTGTGTTTTCTCTAAAATCAACTTGAGATCAGGGTATCATCAGTTGATATTTCAACCTTCTGATATATCATGAACTACTTTTAGAAGTAGTTATGGATTGTATGAGTTCTTTGTGATGCCTTTTCGGTTGAGAAACTCTCATACTATGTTTATGGACTTGATAAAATGAATCCTCCACCCATACCTAGATCATTTTTTGGTTGTGTTTTTTGATGAAATCTTAGTGTACTCCAAGACTCATGAAGATCATTCCCAACATATTAACATCATATTAAGTACATTGAGAGGGAATTAGATATACCCAGAGCTATCTAAGTGTAAATTATGGATTGATAAGATACATTTCTTGGGTCACATCATCTTGGAGGAAGGTGTGTCAGTGGACCAAGATAAGGTGTAGGCAGTTGTTTCTTGGGATAATTCTAATAATTTCTTTTATATCCGTAGATTTTTGGGGTTAGTGGGATGTTATCATAGGTTCATTCAAAAAAAATACACTTTGTAGCACCAATTTTTAGCCTGAACAAAAAGGTAGTTAAGTTTGAGAAGTCTATAGAATGTGAGAATGCTTTCTAGGATTTTAAGAATTTCTTGACTACCACTTCAATCTTGATCCTACCTGAGCCAAGGGAGGAGTATATGGTGTTTTCTGATGCATCTGGGATAGGAAATGGAACATTATTTATATAGGGAGATCATTTTATGGAATATGGGTCACGGTCATTGAAGACACATGAACGTAATTACCCTACGTATAACCTCGAGTTGGTTAGAGGGGTTTATGCCTTAAAGTGTTGATGGAATTAGCTGTTGGAAAAAAAAAATTAATGTTTATACTGATCAAAAGAGATTAAAGTATATCTTTTAACATTGATATTTGAATCTATTAAATAAGAGATAGTTTTATTATATGAATTCATTTGAATTTAATCTAGTATATATGACTGAGAAGGGAACCATTGTTGTTGACGCTTTAAGAAGGAAAACTCAGACTCGGACAGTTCAAGATTCTAGTTCTGAGTTTATGATAATTACTTTACTAGCTGAGATTCATGTTGTGTTTTGGTAGTTCCATGATCAGATGAACCTCATATCAGTTTCAATAGTCTATACTTTTGATCCAGATCAGGGAGAGGTAGTATGAGTATCTAGAGTGTTTGGCCTTGAGGGAAAGCCTTGAAGTTGGGGAGTAACCTTCTGATTAGACTATGGATGAGGATGATATCATCTATATCTGGGGCCATTTAGTTGTGCCTATGTGTGTGAATGAGGATATGATGTGTGAATTTCATGCCTTGAAGTGGGTGGTGCATCCGGGTTTGACCAAATTGTAGTGTGACCTACGTCGATAGTATTGATGGTCAAGCATGAAAAAGAAAATTTCAGGGTTCGTGACATTATGTTATACCTATCAATAGGTGAAGTTTGAGCATCAATGTATTGGTGGTTTACTAAAATCATTTCCCATTCTGGAATGGGAGTGGGATGAATTTACCATGGACTTTTTGGTGGGTCTAATGAGGAGGCCTCAGAAGAATGATGTTATTTGGGTGGTTGTGGACCAATTGATGAAAGTATCGCATTTATTACATATAAAAGAGACATTCTCAGTGGATCAGTTGGGATAATTGTACAATTGAGATATATTTTGTCTGTATAGGGTGCTGAGGAGTATATTTTAGACCATGACAAACATTTCACTTCATTATTCTATTAAGGTTTGAAGAATATTCTTAGTACATAGGTATTAGAGAGTACAGATTTAGATCCACAGACATATAGGCACTCAGAATGTACTATATATGTACTTGAGGATATGATACAAGCATGAATTATTAACTTTTGTGGGTATTGGGAGAAGCACCTAACACTCATTGAGTTCCCCTATAACAATAGTTATCAGGAAACTATTCAAATGGAACAATATGAGGCTCTTTATGGTAGGGCATATAGATCACCTCTATATTGAATGGAGGCAGGTGATTCAGAGATTTTGGGACTGAGTCTCATGCAAGAGACATCGGAGCAAGTTTATTTGATTCAAAAACATATGGCTATGTCTTAGAGTAGGCAGAAGTCGTATACTGATAGTCATCAATGACCCCTAGAGTTTACAGTGGGTGATTGTTTATTCCTTCAAGCATAGCCTAGATTGGGTTACCTTAGGATTTAGAGATAGGGAAATTTGGAACCTATATTTTTTAAAGCTTTTTAGGTGGTTGAGAGAATTGGGTCGATGGCGTACCAATTAGCTCTTCCACATAGGTACAGTGATATGCATGATGTTTTTCTTATGTCACTGCTTCAGAAGTATCATCCCAAACCTTATCATGTGATCAATGTGGATGATGTTAAGATTGATACCAATGAGTTTTTTTAAGAGCATCTGATACATGTGTTGGATCATAGAGAGAAAGTGTTTCGGGGAAATATTTTTCTGATAGTTAGAGTACTATGGCAACAGAGGCACATTCAGGAGGAAACTTGGGAGAGAGAAATGGATATTCCAGCTCAGTGGCCCAGTCTTTTTACCTCATAATCTTAGAGATTCTTGGGAGTACAGCTCGATTAAAAGCTGTTATAAGGTGGGAAGATTATAAGATCCTAAACTTTTTTGGATTGATCTCATTTATAGGTACTATTTTACCCTTATTTTAGTATATTTTGGTTGAGGCATGTCTTTCAAGAATTCAGAATAATATTGTGAGTTTTTTGAGGGGTTTTGGGTAGTGCATGGTTTTTGTATGGTTTTCCCAAACTATGTGACCTTCCCTAGGTAAATCATGTAGCCCCAAACAGAGAGTTATTTCATAGTTGGTGCATAGTTTTTCAAACTGTGTGACCCCTAAGTAAGGTGCATAGTTAGGGTTCATGGTTTAGAAAACCATGCACCCTGGCCCATGAAATTGTGTTCATGGAATTATTTTATATGAATTTTTATTTCAAATTTCCCAAATCCCTGATTTTCACCCCCACTTATCCTAATAAGTTCTCTCTCATTTTTTGAGGTCCAGGAGAGGATTATTAAGCCCTAAGAACTATGTTATTAACGAAATAAAGATTTGATTAATGGATCTACACCTATCCCAATATGTGATCTCTTCTAAATTATTTTTCTCCCTCTCTTATATATTTTTCTCATACTTTGGAAGGATTATTTTCCTCTGTTGGAAAGGTTTAGATCTAGGTTTTCAAGTATCTTAATTTGTTTGATCTTGGATCTAGGTTTTTGATCTAGATATTGTTCTTCATTGTGCAATTGAATGTTCTGCTTCAAATTGGTGAATTCTGGTTTAGAAAATGCTCATCAATGATCTTGAGGTAGGTTGTCTAAATTGAAAGTCCCATAGTATTTATTATAATTGTGTGTATGAAATTATGAAACAGAAATTTCCATGTTTGGAAATATCATCTTGAATTGAATTAATTAATTTTTTAATTAATTAATGGAATGATGTGATTATGAAATTGATGGGATATTGGGATTATGAAATTGGTAAATTAAATAGAATTTTCTAATTAGTTAATTATTGAGATATGGAATTGATTAATTATGGGAATGAAGGTATGTTTGGATTAACCTTGAAGGGTTAGTGGGTTATGTGAATAAATATTGATAGATGGTTTAATAGTGAATTTTTTATATTATTCCTTGTGATTAAAGTAAATAATTATAATTGTTTTTAATAAATTGAAATGGTATACCATGATGTGATGTTTTGTTAAGAGGGTTAATGATTATTAAACTGGATTAATATAATATATGTGATATATGTGTTATTGATTAATATGTGAAGTGTGGGACAAAGACTAACGCTTCAAATACCCATGGGGTGCTAGCCATGAATCTCTTTACCCAAATGCATGCATATCAATATTATTTTATAGGATAGGTGTTGATGCTCCAAATAACCATGAGGGTATAGGTACTGATACTCTAAATACCCACAGGGTGATAGACATAATTTTCTATACCCATGATATTGGAATTGGACTATGGTTTCAAATGGCCATGTTAAGAAATGGAATTAAATGTATAATGAAAGCCCATGTGTTAAAATGATTTTTTCTCCCATTATGATGTAGTCCATACTCTAGAATGGGACGAATCATATATTGGTTGTATGGGTATCATCGTGAACCTGGTGATTAATGTGGTTAAATAAAGAATAATTAAATATGTAAATTGTTTACTTTATTTATTTTATTTTATTATTTATATAATTGAATACTCTATTATTGACTGGATTTTATTTTAAATGTCATTTATAGTGGCCGGTTGAGTTGTACTGACACCCTACTCAGGCTTCCTGATCCATACCTAAATAGAATTCATGTTTTCAGGATAGGATAAGTGCAAGAGCCCTATATTATATTGCTGAGTTGGGATGGAGTATAGATAAGGGATTCAGACTTGGTTTCGGGACCTAATTGAGAGTTTCAATGACTTTGTATTGGTTTTTTATGAGACACTTGACACTTATTATGGAATGTCATATCTATTTTTTAGTTTTGGATATTGTTCCCTATTTTGGTTCATCTTGTGATACTAGTCTGTTCTGGTTATTGTTTTATTCTAGTTGTTGTTTAATGTATTTTGGTTATTGTTTATTATTTCCACTGCTAAACCACTTTGATAAAGAGGTTATAGTCTCCCCATGTTGATATAATTGACCTACTATACTAGTTTTTAGCCTGTAGAATACGGGGAGTCATGTCTAAGGTCATGTAACCAACAATCTTAGGGTAGCGGTATGTGGCACCCTGGTTGGGAAGTCACATCAATGCTTTCAGAAAATTCCAAAAAATTTACTCTACTATAATTTGGGAATGATGATTTTAAAAATTAAGTTCATTTTATCATATATATTTTCTAAAAGTTTCAAAAATTAATTATATTATTTTCTCAAAAAAAATAATTAAAATCCATTTTTTGAGGAAAAAATGTATTTTTTAAGAATATAATGAATTTACTAAAAATTAAATACTTATTTATCAATATATGTTATTTATCTAAAACTTTTATACATGATTTTTAAAATGTGGTTATTTATATTCACTCTGCCAATTTAACATCTAGTTTGTAATGTTATATTATATTATGGTTTATTTAGACTAGGGTTTACATGTATCACAAGCTATTGAAGAAATTAAATTTATTCAAAGTGAAGATATATCATAAAATCTATAGTTATTACATTATACCCCACCCCACCCCCAACCCTTAAAATTAATTTCACCCTCAAAATTCCATTACTTGGATAATAAAAATGGGGATATTTTTGTTTCATCACATCCTTAGGTTCCAAGTAGCTTCTTCAAATTGATGATTCCTCCGGATAACTTTAACCATGTGATTAATCTTGTTCCAAAGAACTTTATATCTATGATCCAAGATTTATTATGATTTTTCTCCATAGAAAATATCATTCTCTAGTGGTATAACCTTTCAATTTAGTACATGTGAAGGATTGGGTATGTACTTCTTTGGGAGAGATACATGGAACACATTGTGAACCTGAGAGAGGTTCAGTTAGAGATTTTAGCGATAAAAGACTATACCTACTTGATCAATAATATTTAAGGGGAAAATATACATAGGAATACCTTCTCAAAAACTTTTTATTCTATATTTTATCAATTATTCTCATCATAACTTTTCTATTGACTCTAAGCTGTCTTGATATGGTGCAGAATGGATCTAACATTCTCTACTATTTCCTCAACTATCTTGGGTCCCAATAGCATTTATTCTCAAACTTCATCCCAATACATTGTAGTTATACACTTATTTCCATAGATGAATTCATAAAGATCCATCCAAATTCTCAAGTGAAATATATTATTGTAATAAAACTCAAATAGAGTAAGGTGTTGATCCTAACAACCTTTTAAACCCATAGAAAAAGATCTCAACATATCCTCCAAGGTTTGAGTGGTTATCTTAAATTGACCATATGTATGAGGATGATGAGAAGTACTGAAACACAACTCTAAGTCAATATATTACAAGATACTTCTCCATAACTTTGAGGTAAACCTTGGATCCTGATCAGATATAATATAATGTGGTACTCCATGCAACCTTACCACTTCCTTAATATATATTATGGAAATCTGATCAAGAGATAAATATTATCTGAGAGTAAAAATGTGTGATGACTTAATAAAGTGATATACTAAAACCCAAATAGAATCATGGACTTTAGATGTTTTGGAAAGTCCAATGAAAAAATACATGGTGATGTTTTACCATTTCAATTCTAGTAAGTTAATGGTTGTAACATACCCTTAGAATTATGTCTCCTAGCCTTAACTTAATGGAATACCAAGCAATGAGATATATATTCCATAGCATTTATTTTCTTATTTTCCACCATGAATACTCATTTAGAACTCTATTTATCTTCATAATTATATGATTAATAGAGAATGATGACCTATGAGATTCATCTAATAGCTCCTTCTTCAAATATTTTATGGATGGGATATGTGATTGGTTAATAAACCTTATCGTTCCATCATAATCAAGGTTGAACTTGGGAACATTTCTTGCCTTATTGTGTAACTCATCATCTTCCTTTTTTGCCTCTTTAATATTTACTTGGATAGATGGTTGAACACCCATTTTATCAAGATAATATTTATCCCCTTAATTCAAGATTTCAAGGTTCATCCTTTAAAAATATAGAAACATTGGATCCTTTATGATCCTCATTATAGATAAGAAATCATGATACTTTCGACTTAGATCATCTTCCACCTTGTTTCCTTTACCAAGGTAGTAATATATTGAGCATTCATAATAATTAATCAACTCCATCCATCTTCACTTGCATATATTAAACTCTTTATGAGTGAATATATATATTAAACTCTTATGATCAATATATATGTCACAAATTTATCCATAAATATAATTCCTACATATCTTCAATTTAAAAATTACCACAGCGACTCCAAATCATGAGTCGGGTAATTTTTTTCATGAACCTTAGATTTCTATAAGGCATAATCCATCACCATATCATTCTTATTGATGATAAATATCAGTCCCTTATTTAATGAATTTCTATATATTACAAACCCTTCTCCACTATAGGATAGTGTAAGAACATTTTTAACAACTAAACTTCTTTTCAGTTCCTTGAAATTTTCCTAAAATTCATCTATCCAAAGGAAATTGGCTCCATTATGTTTTAACTTGATGAGTAGATTAGATAGTCATGAGAAATTATCTAAAAAAATTGATAATATCCAGAAAAACCAAGAAAATTATGGATCACAGTTATAGTGGTTGTTCTGGGCCAATGTTTAATAACTTTTTTCTTTGATGGATCCAATGATATACACTCACTTGAGATTATATAAGACAAAAATAAAACTTTATATAGCCAAAATTCACAGTTGGTAAATTTTAAATAAAAATTATTATTTCTTAGAGAATTTATTACAATCATAAAGTTATCTTCATAATCTAATTTACTCTTGTAATATATTATAATAGCATCTATAAATACTACCAAAAACTGATCAAGGTAATATCTAAAGACTTTATCCATTAAATATAAAAATATAGTGGTGGAATTAGTAAGACCAAATGGAATCGCTATAAATTCATAGTGTCTATACCTCTAATGGAAGGTTTTCTTGAGTATATCTTCACTTTTTACTCTCAACTTATAGTACTCAGATTGAAGATCAATCTTGTAAAAATATTGGGCTCTTCGTAATTGATCAAACAAATCATCAATACAAGGAACAGGATGACATTACACCTACTTATATTTTTATTGCATGGGTGATGTTATTATTATGTCTATAATTTATACATGATGTAAACTTTCATTATGGTTTTATTTTGATATGACATTTTATTATTATTACTTTCATTATGTTTTGTGACTATCTATATTAAAGAGTGTATAGTCTCCCGCACTTTATACATAGACCCTCATCATTTTTCAGAATCCTATAGCATATGGGGAGGAATACTTGAGTTATATGGAACTCGGTTCAGCTAAAAAAGAGTTGAATTGAGGAAAACCAAGAATTTCATACATTCATAATACATCATTTTACATGAAAATTCAATTAATTTCATGGATAATCACACCCCAAAACCCAAGTGTCACAAGTAAAAAAAATTTTTGTTATATCAGTTTGTTTATATTTTTAACGTCTTTATTAAGGATACATCTTTAAACGTGATGTTATAAATATATATTTTAACATCGGTTATTAAAATTAACCTTAAAAATGTATTTTTTAAGATTTTTCACATCATTTTTCTAAAAATCAACATGAAAATTTCTTTTCAATGTCATTTTTTTAAACAATGTAATAAACCTATTTTTACCTCAGTTTTTAGAAAACTAACATGAAAGATAGTTTTCACATTGGTTTTTCAAAAACATTATGTGAAAGATCATTTTTTATAACTATTTTTTAAAAATTGACTAGAAAAATATGTTTTTCAAAAAATATTATTTGAGATTCTACAATATTACAAAGTTTTTTTGTAGAATAAACAAGAAAAAATAATGTTCCACTTGATAAATAAATATTTTACAATTATTTATTTGAAATTAATAATGATTATTCAATGATATAATGATAATAATTATCAAATATTTGTTACAATATTGATTACTCTATCCAAGGAAAATATAAGATCTATAAACAACAAAATATTATAGAAACTGAACAAAATCTAGAAAAACAAACTTAAATATTTGAGTTAATTTTTAATATTTTTTAATTATTTATCGATATAATTTTACTTTAAGGAAATAACTCAAGAGGAAACCAAATTTATATATTAAAATTAATTTTAGACTCTAAAGGAAGCTATGTAGCTTTAACATGATATGAAGAATAATTCTTCATTATAAGAAAAAATGAATCATTAACCAGTATATCAATTGAGAAAAATAATCATAAAAAAATTAAATCATGAAAAAATAATTATAAATACCATGATGAGATCACTGAAAGAAGAATCATTGGGATGATGATGATGTTTGAAAGAGTTGAATCGATGAAACGATGATGATCAAAATAATTTATTGTGAAATAAATACATGTGGTGAATGAAGACATATAAATGATACTATAAAAGAAAACATGGTATCATAAATATTATGCAAAAATTGAAAATTTCTAAGGTGTATTGTAAGAAATTGAATTTCATGTTGATGGGATATTAAATTTTAATGTTAGGTTGATTTTAAAATAACTTATGTGAAAAACTAATTTTTTAACATAAATTTTCTTAAAACTAATTTTTCATGTTGGTTATCAGATAACCACCATGAAAAACTCATTTTTAACATCGTTTATCTTAAAACTGGTGTTAAAAAATTAGTTTTAAATGTTGGTTTTATGATAACTGGTGTTGAAAAACTATCTTTTCATGTCAGTTATCATAAAAACGATATGAAAAAACCGATAGTATTATTTTTAACATCGATTATTTAAATAATTAGTGCTAAAAACATTTTAACATCATTTATTTAAAAATAAAATAAAACTATGACATAAAAGCTATTTTTTATACTAGTGTGTTTAGTGCCTTTTGATATTGGATATATAATCATCTAATTCTACAATATATTCTATATATCCCATAAATAAAATATTTCATTCTATACTCTAGACACATCATGCATAATAATATTCTTTATAACCTAGGGGAAAATAAACATTAGAAAATGTGATCTTAGATGCTCAGTAAGGGTAAACATTAGAGATAACAATCAAAGATCATAAATGAGAATAAGAAAAACATGTTGGTATAAGAACATAACCAGGGTTAATGAACATAAAAATTGGAGATCATACCAAAATAAACATGGATCATAAGACAAAAATCAAGGATCAGAGAATAATATAATACATAATCCATCATAACATGAGTATGATGCAAAACATATGAATTTGGGACTAACGTAAGCATATATATCATAATATAGTGGATCATGAATCATGTTCCTGACTCTTATATCATAGTGGATGGGGAATCACATTCATGCCTCCCTTTACATAGTGGATTAGGAATTACATCCCTACCTCCCATATTTATCTCATGAGATAACATATTTTACCCAATTCATTAGAGATCTATATAATTTTGGTCCCACCTGTCATATAAAGAAAAAAATAAATATGACTTCCATGAGAAAATTAAAACATTAATATTTCAACATCACTTAATTAAACCATGTAAAAGAGATGGGTTTCATGAAAACTTCTATGGAAAATTTCATAATACATCTATAGAAATTAATTCAATGCTAACTTAAAAACATATTACAAGTGTAAAATAAGGAACATCAAAGGATGTTGACATGGATGAAAAATGCCTTTTTCATACTATTGAGTAAATATATTTGAAAAATATAAATAAATACCCCTTTTATTTTTAAAATCATTTAAAAACCCCATTTTAAACATAGAAAGTAAGTTTTGTAAATAATAATTCTCATAATAATGAAATAATGTGTTCACATGGAAATCCTTAAAAGGGGTATTTTTATCAAAATGACACATGTGAAGAACATTAAAAAATTAGTTCTAAAATTATTTTAAATAATTTTAAAAATAGTAGAAAATTACTTTAATCAGTTATTGAAGCATAGATAAGGATATATATAAGATGAATGTGTACAAGGATATCTATAAAATGAATGTGTACATAGAGGATAAATATTCCTGACCAAAAAGAGGAGGTGAGGCTATTTCGCTTACAAGTGTCACATCTGGTAAATTATTTACCAAGGGAAAATAAATTGAGAGAGGACATGTAAAAAATTAATAATAAACATAGTAGAAGAAAATAGTTTGGATCTTAGAGATAATGTTGGAATAATTTTTCTCTAAAAATAAATTCATTTATACCAATCTCAATTTGAAAATGAGATTGAAAATAAATTGTTTCATTTTACTTATAAACTCCATGAAAGTGTTTTAATGTTTTATATAATAAACATAAACATATTAATAACATATTACATAGCCTTACTTATATCTATTACCATTTCAAATACTTAATTATAGTCATTAATTATATTTTTATTATTAGTTATTTAATGTTAATTCTCATTATTGGATGTTGGTAATTTCAATTATTTTGTATGTGTTTTATAATGGTGACATAGAAACTCATTATTTGGTACCAATTTAATAATTAACAGATTATAAAGGATATTTAAATCATTTATTTCAATGATTTATTCATCCCCATGTTAATTTGACAGAAACTATGGGCATGGTTCATGAGAATATAATCCATAATGACCATGTTTCAGGTAATTTACTAATATCAACAGATTACCATATAATGATAATTAATTTTTGTATTATCATTTTAAAACCATATTCATGAAATATATTAATAATTAATATCATATAGATTCATAAAATATATTTTATAACTATGCACATAGGGCAGTGATGAAAAATGGAGCACATTGCCCTATGGGGGAGGTGGTCCGCACATACACATAGATGGCGTTTTCATTTTTCATAGAATCAAAAGAAGTTAGTGGTTTTTTTATATTTTTATAAAATTAATAATTTTATAAATATCATATTTATTCATTATATACCCATTTTTAACTTTCCATGTAATACAGTGAAAGAAAACAAAACATGTCGCTTCATGGAGGCGGTCGTCTACACGTACTCATAAATAATGTTTTCAATTTTCTAATAGAGATGGGGAAAGATAGATGATGACTAACCCAAAAATAATAATAAAATTAAATATAATAATAATATTTATTTAATTATATTATAATGGTAAAATATATTTTTAATAGAAATATAGAGAAGAATAAAGGTTGGGGATTGATTAGTACTCATGTTGAGAACATGAGCTCTCCCTTGTAGAACTTTTTGGAAATTGAGGAATTTGGACAATTCCTTATGACCAAAGGCCTATTTTAATAAAATAATACTGTAATGTAAGTAAAATTGGTATACTTTCAATAGAAATTTTAATATTTAGAGTGGACTTTAATGGGTGGTGGAAGTCCCCCTTTATAAGTGGAGGGAAATTGTATTTTTGTAAAATTACTTCTTAATATATATATATATAGGGAACACAAGTTTCCCATGGAAAGCGGACACAAAAATGGAAAATATTGGAGAGAATATAAATTTTTTTCAATAAAAACCTTAACCACTAATTTTTAGGCATTTTTCTAACATTATTTTGGTCATTTACCCTTATTTAAACCCATTTAACCTTAATTTACATGTACCGCAGTAACTCCATTTTTAACTTCGTTAAATAATTTTTATAACTAAAATTTAAAGTCACCCTTATTGGATAATTTGGATAGTATTATTAAAAATATGAATACAATTTCATAATATTAAATTTCTAAAATTGATAAAAATTAATTTTAATATAATTAATGTATAACACATAAAAACGGTTTTAGAGAAAAATATTACTTAAGTTCTAAAATGTAAAATATGGGTTTTTAAATTAAAATTAATATTTTTAAATGTATAATTTTACTTATAAAATAATTATTCGGTCAATAAAAAGGTTTCATAAATATTATGTTATGCTTATATCCTAATTATGTCATAAAAGTCACAGTATTTTAAAAAATAGGGATTTCACTATTCACCTAAAATCAATATTTTTAGAAAATTACCGAAAATGCATACTAAGATACTGTTATTATTATGAATCCAAAAATGAAATTAATTTTTTCAAATTTATATTCTATAATTTAGTAATTTAACTTTTAAATGGAAACATAAATATAATGAAAATCATTTTTATAGGAAAAATAACTTTTTCAAATATTAAATATTCTTATTCTTATTTCATATCAATTTATAATTAATTTAGAGTTAATATATTATTTATATCAATAATATATTTTATAATCATAATATACTTTTTTTATTCAAATAAAAATTCATATCACTAAAAAGTAAAATTTTAGAGAAATACATTTTCAGTATAAAACCATCTTATTAGTTTCTTAGCTTTGCTAATTGCATTTCATTAGTGAATTAGTAATAAAAGTAACATTTATTTTTATTTAAACATATATTTAATATATTTTTTACCTTTATTCATACCCACTAATTCAAAAAATACTTTATAATGGTTATATTTATCTTAGTAAAATATGTCGCGGGTCATTTTGGTTCAGTTTTGTGTGTAAAACAAGTTATTTGACATGGTGTTTATTTTAAGGAGGAATATTTTCTAAAATTGTGAGTTGTTACATTATACCCCCTTACTAATTTCATCTGTTAAATTTTATTAATATAATTAAAATAGGTGAGGATACTTTTTTCTCATTACATACTCAAGTTCCCACATAGCATCCTCATACTTATGATTCCTCCATAGAACATTGACTAGATGGGTGGTCTTATTCCATCAAACTTTATCTCTTTAATACATGTTAAGGGTCTAATTTGTACTTCCTCAAAAGTGATACATGGAACACATTATGTACTTTGGATAGGTTTATAGGGATTGATAATTGATAAGGTATAACCCTAAAACAATCAAAGGGGACTAATATACCTAGGGTTCAACTTCCCTTTCTTCCCAAATCTCATAACCTGTTTCCAAGGAGATATTCAAACGAACACCTTGTCACCAACTTCAAACTCTAGATCTAATTGAAAATTTTCTATATAACTCTTCTATCTAATTTCTACTAATTTCATATGTAGTTTTATGGTTAAACCTTTTTCATCATTTCCTAGAAAATTATTGGTCTTACCTCTCTCAAAATCCATCCCAACATGTTGGAATACTACATCTCTTCCCATGAAAAGACTCATATGGTGTCATATGAATGATATAATATAAAATTTTGTTATATGAGGACTCTATCAGGGGAAGGTTTTTATACTAATATCCTTTTAAATTCATTCAACATGATATTATAATATCCTTAAGATTTTGAATTATTTTTCATACTGACCATCTTTCTGGTGGTGATAAGAAGTGATGAAGCTCATATCTATCTCTAATGATTGATGAAAAATTCTCCAAAACATTAAGTTAAACCTCAGATCTTGATCAAAAATAATGAAAAGTGTTACTCCATATATCCTTACCACTTCTATTATTTATATCTTGGTGAATTGGTCAATTGATAAATCTTATTTGAGGGTAATAAAATGTGTTGACTTCATAAGCTAGTTAAGTAAAACCCAAATGGATTATGGAATTTATATTTCCTTTAAATTCCTATGAAAAAATCAATAGTGAAGTTTCCCATTTCCATATGGGAATGGTTAATGGTTACTTAATCCCATTATTCTTCTATCATTCAGCCTTAACATGTTGTCATATCAAGCATCGAGACACATATTCTACAACCTCCCTCTTCATGTAATCCCACCAAAAAATTTTATTTAGATCTTTATACATCTTTGTTATTTCAAGATAAATATAGAATTATGGGCTATGTTCATCATCCAAAAGTTCACTATAAAATTTTGGATTTTATGGGAAACATATTTGGGTTCCAAACCTTATAAATCTATCTCAATCAATGTTGAACTCCAAAATATTTACTACAATTTTTTGTATCTCCATTTCATATTTTTATGCATCTTTGGTCTTCACATGGATGGATGGTTTAGTAATAATTTGTGAAAGATATAATTTATCCCCTTACCATGTGAATTAAAGATTTATCCTCTATAAATCTATGAGTATTGGGTCTTTTTTAACCCTTATCATGGATAAGATAGCATGATCTTTCCTACTTAGAGCATCAGCTACCTTGTTTTCCTTCCCTGAGTGGTAGTGTATTGATCATTCATAGTCTTTGATCAATTACAACTATATCATTTGGTGTATGTTTAACTCCTTCTATGTAAATATATATTTCAATCTCTTTTGTCCATTATATATATCACACTTATCACCATAGATACAATTCTTTCCCATTCATGAAAAGATCACTATTTCCAACTCTAAATCATGTGTCGAGTACTTTTTCTCATTATTTTTTAATTATTATGAGGCATAAGCAATTAACTTTTAATTTTTAATGAGTATTCATACCAAAACCTATAATGAATCATCACTATATATTGAAATCCCTAATCCATTATAAGGTATTATAATCATATTTGAGGTTGCCAATCTCTTCTTAAGTTCCTTGAAGCTTTCCTCGTATTCTTTTTACTAGAGGAAATTAGCTCCATTTTTTATTAACTTGGTTAGAGGATTGGATATACATGATAAATTTCTCACAAATTTCTGTTAATATACAACTAATATGAGAAAACTTAAAATTTATATCGTAATGGTTGGTCTCAGACATTCCTCAATAACTTCTATCTTAGATGGATCTACTGATATACCTTCGTTTGTGATTACATGACCCAAGAAGGATACTGGTTGTAGCTAAATTTCACACTTGTTAAACAATGTATATAATTTATCCTTTTATAAGGTTTTCAGTACAATAATCAAATTCTCTTCATGTTCTTCCTTGATCTTAGAATATATGATAATATCATCAATAAAGGCTTCCAAAAAATCTAAGTAGTATATAAAGACTCTATTAATCATATCCATAAAGATTACAGGGGAATTTGTAAGTCTTAATGGAATCACTATGAATTCATAGTGTCTATATTTTTTGTATAAGGTTGTATTGGGTATATATTCCCTTTTTACCCTTAATTGATAATATCTGGATTGATGGTTGATTTTTGAGAAATATTGAGATCCTCATAGTTGATCAAATAGATCATCAATATAGGGAATAGGATATTTTTTCTTGATTGTGAGATTGTTAAGTTAATGATATTTAATGTAAATATGCATTGATCCATCCTTTTTATTAACAAATAGAATTGTTGTACCCCATAACGAAGCACTTAGACATATAAAATCCTTATCAAAATTTTCTTGACATTTCTTCTTCAATTCAATCAAATCCATTCTATAAAGAGTCTTTGAAATCGATATAAAACTAAGTATGAGTTCAATTGAAAACTCAACCACATGTTTTGTGGGAGGAATAGGAAATGCATTAGGATATATATAAATATATTACCTAAAAATAGGAATACCTCCAATAATGATTTCTTCTATAACCATTTGTGTTAAATACCCCTCATGATTGGGTATTAAGATCCATATGATGGGTGTAATTTCTATAGAAGGTTTATAGTAAGACTTGCACTGATAGATGATCACAGGATGGTTTGTGATATTAAATGTGACTTATATATCCTAGTAATTAATATGGGATCTATATAAAGAGATCTAATCCATGCATAAAATCATAGAATCATAAAATCATACAGTTTTTATGGTATAGTTTTTCCCTTATTCCCTTGGCTTAAGAGGTTGTCAGTATTCATTATTTCCATAAACCCTTGGTTTAGTGAACTAATTGTTTCAAATCCCATACTCCATATGATTGAAGAACTTGAGTTTATTGTGTATTTGGATAATATTTCTTATCATTCTTTTCATTAATCGGCCTCTTTGCCTATTTTTGAAAATCATGTTCATAAAGACCAACTTATCCACATGTAAATAACCTTATTTCCCCTTTAATATAGTTTTCATCATGATTATTTCCACATTATCATCACACAATATAATTAACTTTATTCCTTCTATGGGATTTATCATTTGGGTTTTCTTGAAACTCTTTTTTTCTTTTTTTCTTTTTTTCTTTTTTGTCCTTAAAACCATGAGGAGAATTGAATTCCCCAATATCTATTTCAACCTTGATTTCACATTGAAATTTTCTTCATTGATTCTAAATTATCTTATAGATAAAAAAAATTATAAAACTTGGTTTTAATCCACTAAAGAAACAATCAATCTTACTTTTAGGTATTTTAATAAAATATTAGGTGTACCATGTGAGTCTTGTGAAATTTAATTCATAGGTTTCAATGAATTCATATTCCTTTTGATTTAACTCTAGGAATTCCATCTCTATTTTTATATGAAGAGTTTGGCTAAAATATTTAGTAAATAATATTTTCTTAAACTCCTCCCATTCTATAGAGTAAAATTATTCCTTCTAAGTAATATTCATAATGAAATTCCACCATCAGTTGGTCTTTCCTTCTAGATGATACACAGCTAAGATAGCCATCTCATGGTTTAAACACTAGAAAATGTAAAGTATATTCTATATAACATTGATACATTTATAATAAATTAGTGGGTTGGAAGACCCACTAAAAAAATGTGTACATCACCACATAAAGGTATCAAAAACAATTTTATACTTGGTTTATTTAGTAGCTAAACATAGTTCATGTTATTATTTATTCTTGGGAGTGTTAAGAGAGAATTTCCACAATATTTTACATTCTTAATCCCATCCCATTTGATTTTTTATTAGTACAATCACTACATCACCCATTGGATCCATTGTTAACTCATATTCTTCTTACTTTATCCATTACTTAAATAAAAGAATGTTGAGGTATAAGAAAATTAATAATTTTATAAAAAGTAAACTTTAAATATAAAATAAGTAACTCATAAATAACAAACCTAACTTTTGAATTTATAAGTTCCAATATATTTTATCTATGGTCATTTCTTATTAGGTCATATATCCTAAATATATTCAAATTCCTAATAATGGTTAATAAATATCATGTAAATTACCAAACTCTATCCCCAAAAGTGTCAAAACATCCTCCAAAACATGCCTATTGTGAGGGAATTCGTTGATGTGTTTCCTAAGGAATTGTTTGGTATTCCTCATAGAAGAGATTTTGAATTATTGATTGATCTTATACCTGGTGTGTTTCTAATATCCAAGACTCCATATAGAATGGTTGTTGTGAAAATTGAGGAACTGAAGAAACAACTACAAGATAATCTAGATAAAGGGTTTATACACCCAAGTGCTTCACCATGGGGTGCACCAGTCCTCTTCGTCAAGAAGAAGGATGGGTCAATGTGACTTTTTATTTATTATTGTGAGATCAATAAAATCATGATAAAGAACAATTATCCTTTTCCATGAATTGATGATTTATTCGATCAACTATGTAGAGAACAATACTTATCCAAGGAGGATATTTGGTTGGGATATTACCAAGTAAGGGTGAAAAATGAGGATATCCCCAAGACTAATTTTCATACAAGGTATGGGAATTATTAGTTCATAGTAATTACATTCTTACTCACTAATGCTCCAGAAATCTTCATGAACTTGATAAATATAGTATTTATATATTACCTCAACAAATTTTTGGTAGTATTTATAGAATATATTCTAATATACTCAAAAACAAATGAGGAGCATGAGAAGCATATAATCATTATTCTAAAGACCTTGTAAAAGGATAATCTCTAAGAAAAGTATAGAAATTGTGAGTTCTCATTGAATGAAGTCTCATTATTGGGGCATATCATCACAAGTAATGGTATATCTGTGGATCCTTCCAAGATAAAGGAAATTGAGGGATAGCCAAGGCCAACATCTATGAAGCATATCTATATATTACTTGGATTATCTGGATATTATCACCGATTTGTGAGAAATTTATCATGATTATAAAACCAAGATAACTTAGAAGGGATTCAAGTTTTCTTGGAATGATGAATGTGAAGAAAGCTTCATGGAGTTCAAACAGAGCCTTATCACTACCCCTGTTCTCAAACTACCCACAAGTGGGGAGCTTTTCATAATCTTCTGTGATGCTTCAAAGAAGGTATTGGGATGTGTGTTGATGCAAAATGACAAAGTCATTTCCTAAACCTCAAAGTAGTTAAAAATTCATGAGCAAAACTATCCCACACATGACCTAGAGTTAGCAGTTGTGATATTTTTATTGAAAATATAGCGGTATTATATCTTTGGGTATAAGTGTGAAATATATATGGATCAAAAAAGTATTAAATATATATTCACATAGAAATAGATTAATATGTTACAACAAATATGGTTATAGCTCATCAAGAATTATGACTGCTCAATCCACTACTATCCTAGAAAAGCGAACAAGGTGGAAGATGCTCTAAGTATAAAGGACCTATAAATTCTATCATTTATGAGAATTTAAAAGGATCTTATCTTCTTAGATTTGATGAATATGGACATAGGAATCATAAAAAAGGGAACATCATCAATCCTTTCACAAATTATTTCTCAACCATTACTTTTGGAAAGGTTAAAGGATGCTAAAAAAGATGATGAGGGAATTCAGAAGAAAGTAGAAACTATCATAAAAGTTAAATCCTTAGAGTTTAGTGTTAATGAAGAGTGATTGTAAGATTTGAGTCAACCCTATATGTTCCATCAAATCCTAATTTAAAGAAAGAACTTTTAGATGATGCATATAGTTCGAATTTCTAAATTCACCCAGGAAACTCAAAGATGTATCGAGATCTTTGGGATCACTAATGGTGGTATAACATGAAGAATGATATCGCTGAATATAAATCAAATTGCCTGGTATGTTAGAAAGTGAAGTCTCATAGGAAGAAGTATAAGGGGATGATGCAACCATTACCCATACCAATGTGGAAATGGAAAAACATCACCATGGACTTTGTCACCAAACTTCTGAAGAAATCCAAAGGAAACAATGCTATCTGGGTTATTGTGGATTTTCTTACAAAGACTGTACACTTCATTGTGATTTGATAGGATTTCTCACTAGATCAACTTTCACAGATATACATCAGAGAAGTGGTAAGGCTGTATGGAGTACCACTATCTATTATGACTGATTGAGATCCAAGATTCATATATAAGTTTTGGAAAAGTCTCTAACATGCTCTAAGCACTGAGCTGAATTTTATTATAGCTTATCACCCTCAAACTGATGGTCAATATAAGAGGACTATCCAAACACTTGAGGACATGTTTATATCTTTCTCAATAGACTTCAAAGGATAATGGGACGTACATATTCCTTTGGTGGAGTTATCTTAAAATAATAGTTTACATTCGAGCATCCAAATGGCCCCTTATGAAGCACTTTATGGGAAGAAGTATAGAACACCAGCATGTTGGGGTGATGTTGGGGAACAAAAACTTCTAGGTTTAGAAATGGTCTAAGAAATGGTGGAGAAGGTTAAGACCATCCTGCAGAACATCAAAGCTACTCAGAGTCGACAAAAGGCTATGATGAAAATCATTGAAATGACCTAAAGTTTGATGTTTGAGACATGGTATTCCTCTGTATATCTCCATGGAAGAGATTGATGAGATTTTGGAAGAATTTAAATCTATTATAAGGTACATCGGCCCTTTTTAGATCCTTTATTACATCGGAGTAGTGGCCTATTGACTAGTACTCCCACCGAACATGTCTCAAGTACACAATGTTTTCCATGTATCCCTCTTAAGAAATTATATATCTGAGCCATCACATGTACTCAATCCATAGGTGCTATCATTGGATAATGACCTTTTCCATGAGGAGCAGTTGGTTAAGATCTTAGATCGTAGAGAAAAGGTTCTAAGAAATAATACAATACCCCTAGTCAAATTTTTGTGGTAAAACCAAAAGTTTAAATAAACAACATGGGAACCAGAGGAGGTGATGAAGCAGATTTACCCCTATCTGTTTTAGTATTGGAAAAGGAAATTTTGAGGGTGAAATTTCTTAAGGGGGGAAGGTTTTAATGACCCAAACTATTATAAATAAAATTCCTCTTTTTAATTTAATTAAATATCTTATGGACATAAAAGACACATGCGCTTATTTTGTTTATTATATCTAGTTGGATTTAAATTATCATTAAATATCATTACCATTGATAATATAGTTTTTGAAAAATGATCACATAACCAGTATAAATATAGGGTTTTAATAAATCCTTTTGGCATAGAAAAAGGAATTGATGGCCTCAACCAGTAGTATCTTCCCTATGAATCCCATTTATTATAGCTTCTAAGGGAGATATCATTTCTGTAATTTGACCTAGACCAATACCAAGATGAGATCCAACAACTTAAGCATGAGAAAAAACATTTACGGGAGAAGTTCAAGCTCATTAAGATCATGGCCCAAACCATGTTCACCGAACGACCCCATGAAATCCCCACCGTTGCACACCTTACTATTAGATAATATGATGGTGTAATAAAGGTTTATGTAACAAGACCCTGTCATTATTATTATGTACATTATTTTTATATATAATAATTAATATACTTTCATTCTATTATTGTTACTTTGTAAATGTTTTTAAATTGAAAATAGAATTTTTGGTTAATATTCAAATTCAATTAAGAAATATATTTTTAATAAATCAATGGATTTTTGTAATAAATAATATTATAATAAAATATTATTATTAAATTAATTTTATTAAATATAAATGATCATATAATTTTTATGAAGTCAAATGTAGTTTTTATTAAGGTTTGAAAATTATTTTTGTCCAAACCTATCAATTTTCAATAAATGTCGGTTTTTATTTTAAAAGTTAAAATTCACATATTTAGAAAATTATTTAGATAAAATTAATATTATTTTTGGAATCAAGACATCAAAATTATCCAATGGTGAATTTTTCATAATTTTATGAGAGTCGAATTTTTGGGTAAAAATTAAATACCATATAAATATATAGTGTGTTTTATGACATCATAATGACCCAATAGTGATGTAATAAATACTAAAAAATTTATATTAGGCCAAATATATATTTTTCATTTAAAATAATTTAATTTAAAGTTTATTTGATTTATTTTATAAAGCCTTAGTGAATCCTCCAAAACATATAATATATTTTAAGATTTTAAAATCATTTCCTTGAAAATATGACTCACCTCCACATAATAAAGGGAAATATTTTAATATCTTCGGCCCTTATACTTATAAAATAATGTATACCACTCCAATTTTCTAGAAACCATGGGCAAAAACCATGGTATGGTTTTTGGTTTTGAATATCTTATTATGTAGTGTCCAAAACCAAAATAATAAAGAAATCCCCCTACTTTCCTATATAAACCCACTAAAGATCCAATTCATATTCACTAAAAATCTTTTAAGATCAACCATCCTCTAAAACCTACTCTCTAGAGTCCTCTCAAGGTTCCCCAAACTCCCAATAATCACCTCCCAAGCTTTTTGAGTCACACATCCAAGTAAGGGATCCTCACCTTCCTCTCTTCCTTTCAATTCAAGAACATTATTTGAAATTAGTCTTTTTAATTTAAATTAGTTATATTTTCCATCCTTTTATAATAAATTACATAATTTCCATTTTATGTTATTTTAATGAGGTATCATTTATTCTCCATCATTTTGACCCTAACTTAAGTTGTTACTGTGTTGAACTTTTGTAAGGGATTTCTCTCTTCTCGCTTCCATTCAATCAATTATTTTATATTATTATTCTTAATTCCATTTCATATGTTGGGATATTATGTTACATGATCCCATTACTATCAATTTCATGTATAAATTATTATATACCCATTTCTATCTCATTATCCCATTTTATGAATTTTCATATGATGTTGGTATGCTGTCAAAATTGCATCGTGATTTTACCTGAAAAAATCATCATGTAGTGAATACCTTACTCATTACTCTACCAAGGGTATTCACCTTTATTCATATATACTTATTTATTAGGAACTTACATGTATTTATTACACATTCCTTTATTGTGGAATAAATTATGATATTGAATGAATCCACATTATATGATCTATGTGTCACACTTAAGCATGAGATTGAAATGATTATGAAGGGTTCACCATGATAGCGCTCCAATGCATTGGGTAATATTTAGTATCATGATACATTATGTTAGGATAGGGGTTTACCTGATTTCTTTATGGTAATTTTTTTCACCATGTTGGGATAGGGGTTTACCTTATTTCTTTTTGTTTATGATGCAGTGTTTTAAGTTGTTTCCACATTTTTATGTTATATCATGCCTTTATATTCATTTTCCTTCATGCATCATTGATATGCCTTGTCTAATATGCATTATTATCCTCATGTTATGCCATGTTTATTCCCTTACTGGGATTTATAGCTCACCCCTTTCTTATGTACATCCTCAGGTTATCTCATGCAGTGTTAAGTATGAAGGAATGTTGTGGTCATGTAAAATAATTTTTTGATAAAGATATTGTATTTCATGTTTTAAGTTGTTGTGTAATGTTCTTAATTTACCAATACACTAGACCTCTTGATCTTCTGAGTTGTAATAAGTGAAAATCTATGTAATAAATCATGTTTAAATGTGTAATAAATAGTAGGGTTTTTATAAGGAAGCTTTATAGGTTTATTGTTCTTGGAGCGTACAAGTTTTCAACTGTGAGAAGAGTGTCTTCTTTGTTCCTAAAAAATGATTGGAGAGATGGAAAGGGGCTTTTTAAATCAATCTTGGTATGAATAAAGGGTCATTCCTTTTTAATTAATTGGGTTCCCCTATGTCCCCTAACACCCTTCTCATTATACACTTTGATGTAGTTTTTGATAAAATCATGGGTTACATTATCAATTAGAAAAATAGGTTCTTATCATTTAGAGGGATAATCAATTTGATCAAATATATCCTATCCTCAATCCCCATGCATATCTTTTCCACTCTGAAGTTTCTGAGGAAGGTTATCTCTAACATTTATAGAACTCTGGTATCATTTTTATGGGATATACACTTTCAAGTTAAGATTCATTGGGAGTCCAAAAACAAGCTTGTTAAACCTTCTCAAGAAGGGGGTCTTAACTTGAGGAGTATATCTAGAACCATGAATGGTCTTCATTCCAAACTTTCTTGGGAGTTAATTGAGGATAAAAATTTGTGCGTAAAACACATGAAAAGTACTTATGGTTTTGAAGGGAACTTGTCCAGATTTAAATCATCCAAAATTCAGAGGTTGATGTAGCCTCATATACCCATTCTTTAATAGAATTCCCAATGGTTAATAGGCATGGGGGATATCATCTATTGGTATCATAACTAGTTAGGAAAAATTCTTGGGTTCCTGAACTTTACTACTCTGAAAATTAGCTTTAGGGAGGCCAGTGAACATCCCAACTTCATTCATTCCACCTTGGATGACAACCAGAGGAGTCCCTTTGACAGCATTGTGATGACAGTGATCCGGATAAATGTTTTTTTCAAAAGTTCTGTAGCTGGTACTTTCTCAATCAGGAATTTTTAATAAAATTTAATCTTCTATATCTCCTCAGTACCGTTGGGGTGAAATTTTATGGTTCAAGGAACTTCCTTCAAAATTCCTCTTCTTGGTTTGGCGTGTTCATAATAATGACTTTCTATCTAATGAAAGTATCCATATAAGAGGGATTAGCCTTGCCTTGAAGTGTATCTATTAGATTCTGCTAATATCTGAATCTACGGATCATTTTTTCAGTAGTGAATAAGAAAAGTCTATCTAGATTTCATTCAGTTATTTAACAATATGGTATGACCAGATTTTCTCAACTGAGACATTCCTCCAACAATGGTTCCATGGTGTGGACAGACCCAATGAAAAGAGAAAGGCCAGATCTATGATCTTTATTGTTGACTACTGGATTCTTTATTCATCAATAAATGAAAATCATCATCAGTATCTATTAGTATATATCATGTGTATCATCCTCAAAGTTAGTAATTTAATTCTAGATTTATATAGGTTGTGAAAATACATGGTAAACGTGCCTTCACCCATGCCTCTATTTCCCTCATAATTCTCCCTTGACTCTAGTCCTTTAGTCCTAGGAAAGTGAATCATATGGAAATCTCCCCTCTTGAGGAACAAATTAAACACTGATGGTTCATGCTGTATGGGATCTATGCACAATGGTGGAGCCATTAGAGACCCCAAAGGCTTAGTTGTTGTTGCTTTCTCTACTTTCTTTGGGAGTGGGGATTCCCTTCAGGCGGAATTCTATGGCATGTTAAGATAAATGCTTCTATATAACCATAAGAACATTCCTATTATGGAAATTAAGACTAACTCATTATCAATTTATAATGAATTTTCAGGTAAAGGACATATTCCTTGGTCCATTGAATATTTCATTAGGATATGAAAGCACCTTATGAACAATCACATGACTATTATTTATACTTGGTGAGATAGTAATGTTGTGGCAAACTATCTTGCTTACAAAGTGTCTCATAATGACTGGATCCTTATCTTTTCTAGTCTTGGATCCTTCCCCCCTAAGGGTACCAACTTTTTTGGGATAATTCACTTGGGATCCATTATTTCAAACCCCATTAATTGTTTCCTTGTAGGATTTCTATCCCTTTTTCAATTTAATAAAATAATAAGTATTTAGTGGTGTAACCTTAACAATATATAAACCCAATTATGTTATTTTCTCTAAGAACCAATTCATTTGTTTGGTTGCG
This sequence comes from Viscum album, assembly GCA_963277665.1. Classification (NCBI taxonomy): domain Eukaryota; kingdom Viridiplantae; phylum Streptophyta; class Magnoliopsida; order Santalales; family Viscaceae; genus Viscum; species Viscum album. The sequence goes on from OY728139.1 coordinate 1,046,779,692, forward strand.
CACAATGGATTTGGAAAATCCTCTCAAGCCCTAGAGAGCTCCCTTCTCCAAGAATGCTCCCAAGAATGGAGAGCTATCTTCCTCCACCTCCCACTCTCAAGTCTATATAGATCAAGGATAATGCTTCAGAAGTGGTTCTTGAGGTGATCAAAGGTATAAAATGCAAGCGATAGGATCTTCCATGATAGCACTTGAAGATTCCTATAGTGACGTTTAGAGATTTTTGGAACACATGTGGGTCACCACTAGAGGGAATATACTCTTTATTCCTACAACACAATGATGTTACAATAAAGATCTTTTGTCAAATCCATCAATGAAGAAATAATTACATAAATTTAATCATTAATTAATTAAATTTATTATAAATAATATGTGATGATCCTTCCTATGTTTCTAGTATAATAACCATTGTCTGTTTTATTTGATTCAATTTCATTGATCACATATTTCATTGTTGTGTAGATCTCAAATTGATCATCGATCATAACAAAAATCAAAGTTGGGAACAACCTAGAATAGCCTACATTCAGGACCTAGTAGTTTTTATTCCCCAGATTCATCCCAACATGCAGGTGTTATACACCTCTTCCCATAAAGGGATTTATACGGAACCATTTAGATGCTTTAGTGGAAACCGTTATTGTATGAGAACTCAACCAAGGGAAGATATGTATCCCATCCTACTTTTAAGTAAATTGAGAATTATCTCAATATTTCCTCATGTGTTTGGATAGTTTTCTCATATTGTCCATTAGTTTGAGGGTGATAAGATGTGCTGAATTACAACTCAGTATTTAAATCATGTTGGAGACTCTTCTAAAACTTAGAGGAAAATTTTGGATCTCGATTAGATATAATAGATAGTGGTGTTTCATGAAGCCTCACCACTTCTCTAATGTATATCCTTGTAAGTTGATCGAATGAGAAATCCTCTTGAATCAAAATGAAGTGTGTAGTCTTTGTAAGACAATACACCACAACCTAGATAGAATTATTTCCTCTTGATTTCTTTAGAAGACCAATGAAAAATTCCATGGTAATTTTTTCCCATTTCCATATAGGTATGGGTAATGGATGCATCATCCCATTATATTTTTTCCTTTTCACCTTCACTTGCTAACATAAAATACATCTTGATGTATATTCTATGATCTCTTTCTTCATATTGTCCCTTCAATATTGCTCTCAGAGATCTCAATACATCTCTGTGCTTCCTGGGTGGATAGAGAAGGTTGAGCTATGTGCGTCATACCACTACTAGAAAATGTCCCTATACCCACATTTCTTGCAAAACATGTGTATAGGGTTTTTTTCAAGACCTATACCTATAGTTTTTGAAAATTATGTGTATAGATTTCCCATGTTATGGATGGAAAATAAAAAATTACGCAGGAAAAAAATTCATTGAAACACCAATACCCATGGTTTTCCACCTATATCCATGATTTAGATAAATATATATAAGTAAATATATACATATATATATATCAATAAGAAAAATGGTGTAGTGGTTAGGCATCGAAACCGTGTAGAGGCGGTATAAGGATCGAAACCCACGGCTGTCGATTTTTTAAAACCTATACCCACTGTTTTAAAATTGTGGGTATAGGGTCAATGACATGGTGGAATGCACCTATACCCATGTTTTAGAAACCATGGGTATAGATCAGGTCTATACTGATGCCTTGGTTTCCCACAATTCCTTGAAACTATTGGTATATCCTATACTCATGGTTTTGTGGGATATATCCATGGTTTCAAATTGTGGGTATAGGATAAATTTCCAGTGGTGTCTAACAGCTCCTTATTTAACTTGGGATTTGATGGTACACATAATCATGATCCAAATATTACAAATCCTTCTTCATTAAAATTAGACTCTAGTGATTTACCTTTTCTTATAGCTTCCACTTTCTTATGAATTCTCACGTCATCACTTTAAGCATCCTTTCTTCTCTCCATAAAAGATGGTTGAGAAATCATTTGTGAAAGGATTTATGATGTTCATTCCTTTATGATTCCCATGTCCATCATTTTAAAATCTAAGAAGATCACTCATCAATGATAGAATTGTTGGATCCTTTCTACTTAGAACATCTGTCACTTTATTCTCTTTCCCAGGATGGTAGTGAATTGAGTAGTCATAGTCCTTGATCATCTCTAACCATATTCATTAGATCGTATTCAACTCTTTCTATGTTAATATATACTTGAGGATTTTGTGATCTGTATATATTTCACACTTTTCCCTAAATAGATAATGTCACCATATTTTCTAAGAGAATATCACTACAACCAACTCCAGATCATGCATTAGGTGGTTTTGTTCATGAACTTTCAACTACCTTGAATCATAGGCTATCACTTTGTCATTTTTCTTTAACAAACATCCCAATCCCTTATTCAAAACATCATTGAATACCATGAATAGTTCTCCACTTGTGGGTATTGTTAGTACAAGTTCAGTGATAAGACTCCTTTTAAACTCCTTGAATCTCTCTTCACATTCATCATTCCAAGTAAACTTGACTCCCTTTTGAGTTATCTTGGTTAGAGGGTTTGAAAATCATGATAAATTTCTCACAAATCTATGATAGTACCCATCTAATCCAAATAAAATATGGATATATGTCATATATGTTGAACTTGGACATCCTTCAATTGTTTTTTTCTTGGAAGGTTCCATAGACATCCCATTGATTTCGATGATATGACCCAAGAATGAGACTTCCTTTAACTATAACTCACATTTTTTGTACTTTTCATAAATCTTCTCCTTTGGTAAGGTATTTAGCATAGTTCTCATATTCTCATCATGAACCTCCTTTATTTTGGAGTATATTAGAATATCATCTATAAATACTACCACAAATTTTTTGAGGTAATCCCTAAAGACTCTATACATCAAGTCCATGAATATTTTTGGAGAATTAGTGAGTACTAATGGAATTACTATGTACTCATAGTGCTCATAACGTTTATAAAAAGTAGTCTTGGATTTATCCTCCTTCTTCACCCTAACTTGGTAATATCCCGACTGTAGATCCACCTTAGAGAAGTATTGTGATCTGCATAGCTAATCGAACATGTCATCAATCTATAGTAGAGGGTACTTTTTATTTATCGTGATCTTGTTGAGATCATGATAACAATGTAAAGGATCATTGGCCAATACTTATTCTTGATAAATAGGACTGGTGCACCCCATGGTGAAGCACTTGGATGTATGAACCCTTTATCCAGATTCTCCTGTAGTTATTTATTCAGATCCTCAAGTTCCATAATAGCTATTCAATATTAAGTCTTGGATAATGGTAATACCCCTGGTATAAGCTCAGTTGAAAATTAAACCTCTTGATTAGAAGGAAGACTAGAAAATTCATTAGGAAACACATTAGTGTATGCCCTCACAATGGGATTGTCATCAAGGATGATCCTTTCCTTATAGTAAATAATTTGAGCAAGATATTCTTTCTCATAGAGAAATAATATCCATGCTTTAGATCTTTGTTCTAAATAAGATTCATCCTCCTCCTTCCACTTTTACAGAATTAGGGGTTGATTTCTGATATGGAGAGTGATTTCCTTCTCACGATAATTTATGTTGGCTCTATATAGGAAAAACCAATCCATACCTAGAATTGAATCAAATTCCACCAAAGGTAGTATGATAAGTTTTTATGTGAATTTTATACCACAAATTTTGATATGGTAGGAGTTATATACTTAGGATGCAATAATTTTCCCATTTTTCATTTTCACCAATATCTCTACTTCCATGATTTGTGGTGGTCTTTGAATAGTTCTACTAAACTTTCATGATATTAAGGAATGAATAGAACTAGAATCAAAAAGTAATTTCACTATTCTTGAATTAATAACTAGAGTACCTGTCACTACTTCATTTTAGAGATCCACCTTAGTGGTTGTGATGGAAAAAATCTAACCCTTGTTGCCTTGGAGGTTGTTGGTTGTCTATGAAAACCCTTAGATTAGTGAATTGGTTTGAAAAGTTCTATAATTTCTTATAGTTGAATCAATGAAAAATGTGTTGAGGTTTTACTGAAGAATTCCTTTCCTCCATCACATTGGTGGGTTTATCATGTCAATAATCATTAGCTAGGTGCCCAAACTTCCCACACCGAAAGCGTTTCCTCTTCCCCCTTAGTAAATTTTTAGGGTGATTCTTTCCAAACCTTTAATAAGTGGGATGTTGAAATTTATTTTCACCATTATATTTCTCCATAGAATCACCAAAATTAAACTCCAATTTTCACTTTTTATCCCCGTGATACCCTTGAGATTCTTCAATCTCCATTTTTTACTTTTAGGGTACATCATACAATTTTCTCATAGATATCAAAGTCTCAGATCGCTAGTGATTTTTGTAAATTAGGTTTTATCCCACCAAAGAAGCAGTAAATCATGTATTTTGGAGTACTGAAAAATACAAAGGAATATCATGTAAGTTTTGTAAATTTTACCTCATACACCCGGATAGATTCGTCGTTTTTTTCTTGAGGTTAAGGAAATCCCTTTCCATTTTAAGTCAAATATAATGAGTAAAATGTTTATCAAAAAACATTTTCTAAAATTAATTCCATGTCATTGCTTAGATCTATTCCTCGATATTTGTATTCATGATCAATGTCCACCAATGATCAGCTTCTCCCTCTATACAATAAAAATATAGTAGAACCTTCTCTTGCTCAGAACAATGAAGGATGAATAATATCTTCTCAATAGAGTTGATCCATTATTCTATGATTAGGGGATTGGACGATCTATTGAAAGTTGGAGTCCTTTTTCACATAAATATCTCAATTTTTTCTTGTTTTTTCTTAGGGAGATTTATCTTTTCACACCCACCATCTTTGAATCATTTAGTTTATTAGTTTTATTTGCATCGGGTAGTTCTGGTTGAAGCCTGACATAAAAATTTTTGAGGACATATTTAAAAACGCTTGCTTTTCCCTTGGCTAGGTCCATCGTCCCATAGTTGAAGTTGTGCGACCTCTCCTAGGTCACTATTTGACTTCACCCGGTGCAATTAATTAAATAAAATGGGTTAATAATAAATAAATAAAATTCAAAGCGTGATGAAATAAAAAAAATAAGAGTTTTCAAAGATAATGATAATAATGTTATTCAAGGACATTATTATTATCATTATCATAATTTATATAAATTTTTATTTTATTTTATTACTATTAATTGTGTTTTATTATTTTTATTATTATTAACATCATTATTCATATTCTAGTTTATTATTTTTATTATGATTATGATTATGAGTGTTTTGGGTTTAGCATCACCAGTCGCACGGGCAGGGCACGGTTCTGAGACCGTATGATCTTCCCAACTTTCAAAATGAGTTAAAACATAATGGGATGATGAAATAATAATGAATAATTAAGTAGAAATAAAATCAAAATAAGAAGATTAATAAAATTTAGGAATTTTTTTTAATAATAATAGTAAGAATTTTTTTTGAGAATAATAATAATACTATTATTAATAGTGTGAAGGATATAAAATTTATTAATTTTTTATTAATTTTGAGATAATAATTATTATAGTTAATATTATATAATGTTATTAACATTTTTTTATTTCTATTTTACATATTTTATTTTATTTATTTCATTACTTTGTTTTTTTTTCTTTCTCCCTTTTTGCTTAGGGTTGTGCTACCCCCTTACCCCTGGTCCATCGCCCTTTTTCCACTTTGCAGTTCGCGGCTCACCCCTCCCCTTGGAATCCCTTCACGACCTCAACCTCCCTTGAACACTTGATGCGGCGCCCCTTCCTCTCATGTCGGCTTTCCCTCCAACTGCTTGCACCACTGCCCTTCACCCAGCCAGCCACCACACGTTGTGCCCTCCCTTGCGTAGTGACCTCTAGCGAACGGCCCTCCCTCTCTCGGCCGGCCCCAGCACAGACACTCTCCTCCCCCTCTGACAAAACCACACCGTCCTATTCAGTGACCAACCTCCGTCCGGTGAGCCAGCCTGTCACGCTACCCTATCTCTCAGCCAACAGTTCCATCCGACGAACCATCCATGAGCCTCCCTTGGCTACTTCTCCTTTGCACTATGACTCAACCAACCACCAGACCACCTTCCAGCTGCGTCCTCCCCTGGCTGGTTAGCGACACCTCTGGTGCTTCTCCCTCCTTCCACGCGAACAACCCCCCTCTTGATAAGTGACTCATTCCTCTTGTTTGAGTCTTTGTTATTTTTTTTGCGGGCATGAAGTTTGTTTTAGGGTTCAATATTGAATCCTCTTTTGATTCAGTTTTTTGTTTTAGGATCCAATCCAGTCTTCTTGTTGTGCGTCTTTGGTACGGTCGATGTTTCACACAAGATTTGGGATTTTATACTTCAACGTAGGTGGTTCCATGCCATAGCATCTTTAGATGATTTAACTTGCTGCTTAATTAAATTATAATGTTATCTAATGATAAATTGTGTGGTGTGAGTTTTATTTTGGTCATTCTTCAATATGAATATTTGATGAATTTGAATTTTTTTTAGTAAATTCCTATGTATTTTATGCGTTTTGTGTTGTTGAATTTTTTTGACGCGTTTTAGTTAATTGTTTAAGGTGTTCAAATTGTGTTTTAAATAATTCTTGAGGTGCAGGTGTGATTAAATTGAGTTTTTCAAAATAAGATAAACTATTTTGACGTGTTGATTTTTATTATGAACCTTAAGTATGTTCTAGGGGTGTGAATGTGGTTTTGGAAGGTTTGGGATGTGCAATTAATTTTAAAATGGTTCTGGTATCTAAAATTTGTGTGTTTTAAAGTGAGTCCATGTGGTATGAATGTGTGATGTTTTATAAATTGAAATTTTTTTTATTTAAGTGGTGTTTGAGATGTGAAACATGGGTGGAAAGGTTTTTGGGGTTGTTTGGTAGGTTTGAAATGAATTTTCAAAGTCTTTAAGGTGTTTATATACTTAAATGGGTATTTTCAAAGAAAAATGAGTCTATTTGGGTGTGTTTTCTTATTGTGCACATTTGAAAATTAAATTGAAAATTTTTTGAATAATAGAAAACATGTTTTGATATCGTTACCTTTAGTATTTGGTTTTAAAGTGACATCCCTATATGGGATAAAGTGGATTTTGGTGTAATGTTTTCTTGGTTTATCTTGAAATGATTCAACAAACTATTTAAATGATTTATTGATTTATTTAGATGGTGTGAAAGTAGTGTTTTGGAAGATTTTTGTATGTGTTTGATTTTAAAGTAGTATATTTATATAAAATGAGACATGTTTTTGGTGTAAACCCTCCTTTCATCACTTGGTGGTGTTTTCCAAATGGTGAAAACAGTTCATGTAATTGTGCAAGTGGCATGAAACTAGTTTTAAATACAATTTTTTAAGAAAGTGGTTTGAAATAACTTTCCTACTTGTAATTGGGTATGTTTATTTGTGACGGACATTATTGTGTTAGTTAAATAATGATTTCTAAGTTGTGAAAATTTTTTATGTTATTATTTGAGTGTTTCTAAATGGGGATTTTCAAAATGATTATGTAATGAAAAATATGTTTTGGAAAGGTATTTTGGTGTGCGTGTAATTTTTTAAATGGTGTTTGGGTATGCAAGTGGTGGTTTTTTTGTGTAATGACCTGTTTTGTGTGTGATATGTGAAGTTGATACATGATGTGAATGTGAAATTTTTTTGAGCACAAAAAGGGGAACCCTGGGTACCTAGGTGGGTAGATTAGGACTAGTACGCTAGATGACACGTGAGTGGTTCATCCCCATTTCATCTGGCAGGATTGACGTTATAAAACTAACTAAACTTTTGTGATGATTAGAGACCACAAGGTTATGGATGTGTTTCCCTAATAGTGGCTTGTGCATGAGAGCGTTGAATATTATGGTTCTTATGCCACGTTTACACTGAGGTATGATGTCTCTAGCACACCACACATACTAGCTTCCTTAGGGGATTTACCCACAATGCTCTACTATTCATGACGTGGTGCCTTTTGTCGGCATATGGAGGACCACTTGAGTGTGTTCGTGTTCTTTATGTATTTTTTTATCTTCCATTTTAAATTAGTATTTGTGAAATGATTTTTCTTCCAGTGCTTTTTCTTTTTTTACTTTTGGTTTTTAAATGTTTTCTTTAAAATCATTTTAAAAAGTAAGTTTTTAAATAATCATGTTAAATTATCTTTTTTATGATTTAACATGGAACCTTTTTTTGTGGTATCCTACTGGGCCTTTGGCTCACACCCTACATACACCTTTGGGTGTATGTAGACCATGTTCTTCATGTTTTCCAGGTTGAGGCATCGTTCTTAGTGATGGTGGGTCTCGTTGCTAATGGTCTTCGCTTGGAGGTTGGTATTGAAGTTTTAGTTCTCTATCTTTTTTGTTGGGCACTTCGGGTTTTTAGTTGAATTGTAGACTTTAAAATTGTTTATAGTTTAAAGTCATGTTTGGTTATTTGTTTCCAGTTTCAATTTTTTTATCTCGTTAGTTGTTTTTTGATCTTTTATTTCAGGTAAATCGTTCTCATTTAATGTTTTGATACCCAGGCACTTGTGTCATCCCGTGGGAATCGAGAACACCCTTCGGGCCATGCCACGGACCGGGTTGGGCACCGGGTCGAATGGAGACCTCGCATGGTTCATGAAAAAATGGTATCAGAGATTAGGTTTGCTCTCTTGGGTCATGTTTCTTTGGGATAAGGTCAAGTTATACCAAAGTTAAGGGTGTCGGAACTTGACGTTCTAGCTACGAGTAAGGTGCTTGGCCAGCACACCTCATGGCGGGACTCGAGTTACCAAGATAAGTGAGGTTTTTCTGAGTCATTGGTCCTTGTGATTAATCTTGTTTAGGGGAAATGAAAAGGGAGTAGGTTCAGTGGTCCCAGTGAGCTCATAGGGTCTAGCAAGCCATGTGGAGCTGGGGACACTGTCCTGGAATACTCTCTGTGGCGGTGATGTGATTGGAATATGGCTGCCAACCATAGGTCCCAGTCACCTGCTGACACTAGCCTTCTCTTTCATCATTCCTCGTCCCTTTTTTTTTGAATTCTTGGAAATCTGGTTTTTAAGTAAAAATGATTTGGTGTTTTAAATAATCAGTGGTTGGGTGGTGTGTTGTGTTTGTTGGTGTTGTCTCAGTTTTTGTGTGGTTGCATGCAGCACCAAAGGTATAAGCTCCGTTCGGGAGCCTTCAATACCTGACTGTGATGCAGGAGATGCTTCAAACATCATGGCTCCATCCATAGGCCTTGGAGTGAAGCTGGTGTGTGTTCAGAAACCCATAGAGTGTCTGGGACCCTAACTTTATTTTTGTCATCAGTGTTGAAAGTCAAAGCAGTTTAGATTGTTTCATGTGGTTCTATTCTGAACAACCTATTTGGGTGTGTGGGGTTTCTCATGGTTGTGTGGAGTCATGGTTGCCTCATTACCTTAAAGTTCTGGGGGTTACGTCCCACCGAATGTAATTGCTTTTAGTGGTTCTTATGGGGTCTTTTGGGTAAATTGGTCTCAAATTTGAATAGTTCTCATCCAAGGATGTGGCGATGTTGGTTTGTCTTGGGTTGTGGTATTGATGCCCTGATAGTTGGACCCCTCCCCTCCCCACCCCTTATGGTGGGGTGTTTGGTTACCATCAGGGAATTTTCAAAGTTTTATATTTTTATGTCAGTTTTAATGGTGGGGAGACCCACAATGGATCTCATGTTGGTTTTATAGTCTCGTTTTGGGCGTCAATAAGTTTCTAATGGTGGGGAGTCCCTTCGCACTTTCCCCATGTTGGCCTTTTTGTTCTGTTTCTAGAGGTGACTTGGTGATGGAATATCATAGTGTTCATTGGATGTGATTTGATTTTGTTTGTTCACTCGAGCCAAACGATTTGGTTTTCATTTAATGGTGCTCGAGGTGTTTCGGCTTGTGAAGTTGGTTTCCATGGGGACGAGAGTCCCTTTCCTTGATCAATCAACTGGAGGTGTTCTAGCTCTTTGGAGCGGGCAACACATATCATAATGTATTTTTAGGAGTTTCTTGAAGTTAACTTTTGAGTCACTTTCTCTGAGCAAGATGTGTTTACCTCTTTTCTCTTGTTGGTTATGGGGATCCTCTTTGAACCTTAAGGGGGAATCATTTTCTACTTTGGGGTTCAATATTGGTTGTGGATTTCCAGGGGTGGAAAGCTTTGTGGTGGGGAGAATTGTCACACCTGCTGTCTTTGAATCATTTAATTTATTATTTTTCTTTGCATCAGGTAGTTCTGGTTGAAGCCCGACATAAAAAATTTTGAGGACGTATTTAAAAATGACTGCTTTTCCCTTGGCTGCATCCAGCATCCCACAGTCAAAGCCATGTGTCCTAACCTAGGTCACTATTAGACTTTGCCTGGTGCAATTAATTAAATAAAATGGATTAATAATAAATAAATAAAATTAAAAGCGTGATTAAATATCATCATCCATTATATTTTTATTTTGGGGAAAGAAGGAAGGATGAACAGAGGAGGGGCCTAAGGGGGTCTAAAGTAATGGAGGCCGAGGGAATCTCCTCTAATCAGATTAACCCCCTCAGGTTTGAATTGGGAGATATTGGAGAGGATAGTTACATTGGTGCCTTGGTCGGCCAGAGAGGCTAGATGATCCGCCACTTGATTCCCCTCCCGCCAGGTGTGGGTCACCTTTGTACTGATATTGAGGAGCGCTTTGCATTTCCTTATGATGTAACAGATCGACCAAGGGACATTATTATTATCATTATCATAATTGATATAATTTTTTATTTTATTTTATTACTATCAATTGGGTTTTATTATTTTTATTATTATTGACATCATTATTCATATTATAGTTTATTATTTTTATTATTATTATGATTATGAGTGTTTTGGGTTTAGCATCACTGGTCGCACGGGCAGGGCACGGTTCTGATACCGAGTGATCTTCTAGGCTTTCAAAATGAGTTAAAATATAATGGGATGATGAAATAATAATGAATAATTAAGTAGAAATAAAATCAAAATAAGAAGATTAATAAAATTTAAGAAATTTTTTTAATAATAATAATAATAATTTTGTTTGAGAATAATAATAATACTATTATTAATAGTCTGAAGGATATAAAATTTATTAATTTTTTATTAATTTTGTGGTAATAATTATTATAGTTAATATTATGTAATGTTATTAACTTTTTTTATTTCTATTTTACTTATTTTATTTATTTCATTACTTTGTTTATTTTTTTCTCCCTTTTTTGCTTAGGGTTGCACTACCCCCTTACCCCTGGTCTATTTCCCCATTTCCCCTTCTGTAGATCATGGCTCACCCCTCCCCTTGGAATCCCTTCGCAACCTCAACCTCCCTTGGACACCTTCTGCGCCGCCCCTTCCTCTCCTAGCGGCTTTCCCTCCAGTCGCTTGCACCGCTGCCCTTTGCCCAGCCGGCCACCACACACCGCGCCCACCCTTACGCAGCAACCTCCAGAGAATGGACCTCCCTCTCTCGGCCAACCTCGGCGCAGCCACTCTCCTCCCCCTATGACAAACCTGCACCACCCTACTCAGTGTCCAACCTCCGTCCAGTGATCCAGCATGTCACACCGCCCTATCTCCCAACCAGTAGTTCCGTCCGACGAACCATATGTTGGCCTCCCTTGGGCGCTGCTCCTTTGCGCTGCAACCCAACCAACCTCCGGACCACCTGCCAGCTGTGTCCTCTCTTGGCTGGTTGGCGAAACCTCTGGCACTTTCCCACCTTCCTTGCGAGCAACCCCCCTCTTGATAAGTGTCTCATTCCTCTTCTTTGAGTCATTGTTCCTTTTTTTAGTGGGTATAAAGTTTGTTTTAGGGTTCAATATTGAATCCTTTTTTGATTCAGTTGTTTGTTTTAGGATCCAATTCAGTCCGCTTATTGTGAGTCTTAGGTACATTCGAGGCTTCACACAAGTTTTGGGATTTTATACTTCAAGGTAGGTGGTTCCATGCCATAGCATCTTTATATGATTTAACTTATTGCTTAATTAAATTATAATGTGTTCTAATGATAAATTGTGTGGTGTGAGTTTTATTTTGAACATGCTTCAATATGTATATTTGATTAATTTGATTTTATTTAGTAAATTCCTATGTATTTTATGCGCGTTGTGTTGTTGAATTTTTTGACGTGTTTTAGTTAATTGTTTAAGGTGTTCAAATTTTGTTTTCAAGAACGCTTGAGGTGCAGGTGTTATTAAATTGATTTTTTCAAAAGAAGATAAACTATTTTGACGTATTGATTTTTATTATGAACCTTGAGTATGTTCTAGGGGTGTTAATGGAGTTTTGGAAGGGTTAGGATGTGTAATTGATTTTAAAATGGTTATGGAATCTAAAATTTGTGTTTTTTAAAGTGAGGCCTTATGGTATGCATGTGTGATGTTTTATAAATTGATAAATTGTTTATTTAAGTGTCTTTTGAGATGTGAAACATGGGTGGAAAGGTTTTTGGGGTTGTTTGGTAGGTTTGAAATGTGTTTTCAAAGTATTTGAGGTGTTTGTATACTTAAATGGGGATTTTCAAAGAAAAATGATTCTCTTTGGGTGTGTTTCCCTATTGTTCACATTTGAAAATTAAATTAAAAATTGTTTGAATAATGGAAAACATGTTTTGATATCATTACCTTGATTATTTGGTTTTAAAGTGGTGTACCTATATGGGATAAAGTGGCTTTTGGTGTAAAGGTTTCTTGGTTTATCTTGAAATGATTTAACAAACTGTTTAAATGATTTATTGATTTATTTAGATGGCGTGAAAGTAGTGTTTTGGAAGATTTTTGTACGCGTTTGATTTTAAAGTAGTATATTTATATAAAATGAGACATGTTTTTGGTGTAAACCCCCCTTACTTCACTTGGTGGTGTTTTCTAAATGGTGCAAATAGTTCATATAATTATGCAAGTGGCACGAAACTAGTTTTAAATACAATTTGTTAAGCAAGTGGTTTGAAATGACTTTCCTACTTGTAATTGGGTATGTTTATTTGTGTTGGTCCTTGTTGTGTTATTTAAATAATTTTTTCTAAGTTGTGTGAATTTTTTATTTTATTCTTTGAGTTTTTCCAAATGGGGATTTGTGAAATGATTATGTAATGACAAATATGTTTCGGAAAGGTATTTTGGTGTGTGTATGTTTTTTAAATGGTGTTTGGGTATGCAAGTGGTGGTTTTTTGTGTGTAATGTCATGTTTAGTGTGTGATATGTGAAGGTGATACATGATGTGGATGTGAAATTTGTTTGCGCACAAAAAGGAAAACCCTGGGTACCTAGGTGGGAAGATTAGGACTAGTACTCTAGATGACACATGAGTGGTTCATCCCAATTTCATCTGGCAGGATTGACGTTATAACACTAACTAAACTTTTGTAATGATTAGAGACCAATGGGTTACGGATGTGTTTTCCTACTAGTGGCTTGTGCATGAGAGTGTTGAATATTGTGGTTCCTATGCCTCGTTTACACCGAGGTACGATATCTCTAGCGCACCACGCATACTAGCTGCCTTAGGGGATTTACCCACAGTACTCTACTATTCAAGACGTGGTGCCTTCTATTGGCATATGGAATACCACTTGAGTATGTGCGTATTCTTTATGCATTTTTTTCTCTTCCATTTTAAAGTAGTATTTGTGAAATGATTTTTCCTCCAGTGCTCTTTTCTTTTTTTACTTTCGGTTTTTAAATGTTTTCTTTAAAAGCGTTTTAAAAAGTAAGGTTTTAAATAAGCATGTTAAATTATCTTTTTTATGCTGTGACATGGAACCTTTTTTTGTGGTATCCTATAGGACTTTTGGATCGCACCCTATATACACATTTGGGTGTATATAGACCTTGTTCTTTTTGTTTTCCAGGTTGAGGCATCATGCTTAGTGATTGTGGGTCTGGTTGCTAATGGTCTTTTCTTGGAGGTTGGTATTGGAGTTTTAGTTCTCTATCTTTATTGTTGCGCACTTTGGGTTTTTAGTTGAATTGTAGACTTTAAACCTATTTATAGTTTAAATGCATGTTTGGTTATCTATTTCTAGTTTTAGTTTTTTTATCTTTTTAGTTGTTTCTCGATCTTTTATTTTGGGTAAATCATTCCCATGTAATGTTTTGATACCCAGGCACTTGTGCCAACCCTTGGTGATCGGGAACGCCCTTTAGGCCATGCCACGGATCGGGTCGAGCGCTAGGTCAGATTTCGACTCTGTATAGTTCATGAAAAAATGGTATTAGATATTAGGTTTTCTCTCTTGGGTCATGTTTATTTGGGATAAGGTCAGGTTAGACCAAAGTTAAGGGTGTCGGAACTTAAAATTCTAGCTACGAGCAAGGTGCCTGGATAGAACACCTCATGGAGGGACTTGATTTACCAGGATAAGTGAGGTTTGTCTAAGTCGTTGGTCCTTGTGATTAATCTTGTTTAGGGGAATTGAAAGGGAGTAGTTTTAGTGGTCCCAGTGAGCTCGTAGGGTCTGGCAAGCCATATGGAGCTAGGGATGCTGTCCTGGAATACTCTTTGTGGCAGTGATGTGATTGGCATATGGCTGCCAACCATATGTCCCATTCACCCACCAACACTAGTCTCCTCTTGCGTCGTTCCTCATCCCTTTTTTTAGAATTCATGGAAATCTGGTTTTTAAGTAAAAATGATTTGGTGTTTTAAATAATTTGTGGTTGGGTGGTGTGTTGTGTTTGTTGGTGTTGTCTCGGTTGTTGTGTGGTTGCATGCGGCACCAAAGGGAGAAGCTCTATTTGGGAGCCTTCAATACCTGACTGCGAGGCAGAAGATGCTTCAAACATCAGGGCTATAGCCATAGGCCTTGGAGTGAAGCTGGCATGTGTTCAGGAACCCAGAGAGTGTCTGGGACCCCAACTTTATTTCTATCATTGGTGTTGAAAGTCAAAGAAGTTTAAATTGTTTCCTGTGGTTCTGTTATGGACGAACCGTTTGGGTGCGTGGGGTTTATCATGGCTATGTGGAGGCACGGTCACCTCATTACCTTAAAGTTATGGGGTTTGCATCCCACCGAATGTAATCTCTTTTAGTGGTTCTTATGGGTTCTGTTGGGGAAATCAGTCTCAAATTTGAATAGTTCTCATCCATGGATGTGGTGATGTTGGTTTGTCTTAGGTTGTTATCTTGACACCCTTGTAGTCAGGACCCTACCCCTTGTGGTGGGGTTTTTGGTCACCATCGGGGAATTTTCAAAGTTTTGTATTTTTATGTCAGTTCTAATGGTGTGGAGACCCACAATGGGTCTCGTGTTGGTTTTCTAGTCTCGTTTTGGGTGTCAGTAAGTTCCTAAGGGTGGGGAGCCCCTTCACACTTTCCCCACAATGGGTCTCATGTTGGTTTTCTATTATTTGTGAAATGATTTTTCTTCCAGTGATCTTTTCTTTTTTTACTTTCAGTTTTTAAATGTTTTCTTTAAAAGCATTTCAAAAAGTAATGTTTTAAATAAGCATGTTAAATTATCTTTTTTATGTTGTGACATGGAACCTTTTCTTGTGGTATCCTATTGGGCTTTTGGATCACACCCTACATACACCTTTGGGTGTATGTAGACCTTGTTCTTCATGTTTTCCAGGTTGAGGCATCATGCTTAGTGATAGTGGGTCTGGTTGCTGATGGTCTTCACTTGGAGGTTGGTATTGGATTTTTAGTTCTCTATCTTTTTTGTTGTGAACTTTGGGTTTTTAGTTGAATTGTAGACTTTAAACCTGTTTATAGTTTAAAGGCATGTTTGGTTATCTGTTTATAGTTTCATTTTGTTTATCTTGTTAGTTTTTTTTTTGATATTTTATTTCGGTTAAATCATTCCCATGTAATGTTTTGATACCCAGGAACTTATGCCAGCCCATGGGGATCGGGAACACCCTTCGGGCCCTACCACGGACCAGGTCGGGCATTGGGTCGGATGGAGACCCTGCATGGTCTGTGACATAGATGCTCCTCTTATTCCAGTTTTATATTCAAAACCTAAGTCATTTGAGAGAGTATCGTCGCAATGTTCACAATTCCTACCCTCATGAGGTTGGGAATCTCGTTGGGGGCAGTCATCACATTATCTATAACATTGATTATTTACCAGATTCCTCCTATTTCTAGCCATTGGCTAGAATAAATGGAAAATTAGGGATGAGTATTTTTAAACTATTAAACACATTAAGGGGAATCAAATGTAATTAAATAGATAACTTATAAATTACATGTATTTATTTAACTTATGAATTTCTATTCTTCAATTTATGTTATCCATGATCTATTTCCTAATATAGACTCTTATGGGAATTATTTTTTCCCTTAATAATATATATATATATATATATTAGGTTCTTTGGGGTACAATTACATTAAACACACACAATCCACACACACACAGGCTAAAAAGGTAGGTCATAGCATCCCCCAAGGGATATCCCACCCATCAAGCCTTATTTATTCAATACATGACTTGTAGGCCTAGTGGGAATGAAGCCCATTACATGGCCCTAAAGGCCCAAATTTTTGAATCAAAGGCCCTCCATTGAATAGTACCTATATAACTACAGTGCTTCCACCGCTACAGTACCCGCTCACTGCCGCTACAGTGTCGTCGATCAACAGTTACTCCACTTCTAGAGTACTACTACAGTAACCTTCACCCAATGGGTGTTGAACCCTCATTTTTTATGTAGTATTATAGGTTTCTTACCACTAATACAAACCCCAACTAAAAATATATGTATGGGTCACATGCATGGGCCCATTGGGGTATCCTCTAAGACAGCATGTATCGCACGTTCCCCAACTAAGCAATAATGTTAAATATCCCTATTCATAATATGAATAGGTTATGAGTCTGGAGGGACTCGAGCCTATGCTAGTTCCCCTAGATAGCGAGATGTCCCAATCGATGAACATTCCCTTAATAATAGTTTGTAATGAGATTATGAATTTACCAAAGAATATCCTCTAATAGTTTCAAACCAGTTGTGCAACAATGCCTATTTTCATGCACCAATTTTTGTTCAAGTCTGTATCAATGAAGTATTTTCAGGTTTTAAACCTATGTACATCTGTGCTAGAGCTACATCCACTTGTAGCATCCAAACAAGGATGTATTTTTTTAATAAAACAATTACTCTATACATATCAAAATGTAGGGATGTTTTCTTATAATTAGTCTTACCCCTAATTATTTTTCTTTAGTTTTCTAATCCTAATCCCAACAAAACTAAGCTTTTCCTTTGATACAAACTATAACAACCATACTCTTTATTACACATAAATTAATGATTTTTATATAATATTACACATAATAAAACCTAGAATATTAAGAAGTCTAGTGTCTTTAGGAATTAGGTACATTACACAACAACTTAAAATAGGTAATACATCATCTTTATTAAAAACTTCCTTAACATTCTCATATTATTCCTTCATACTTAAAATTGAATGGGATTACCTGGGGACATACATAAGAAAGGGGTGAGCTATGAATCCCAATAAGGGAATAAACGTGGAATAAAATGAATAATGTAATACATGTTATGAAATAGGAATATCATTGAGGCATAAAAGGATTGAGGATCATAAACATGAATAATAATGCATGATATAGCATGATAATATGAAGGAAACATGGGAAATTTGGAAAAAAATTAAAACACTACATCATAAACATAGTTCAAGGATAACTGTCAAGAAATCATGATGGACAAAGTCCCATAAATGAATCGGGTTTACTACCAAACCTAACATTACATCTCATGAGACTAAACATTACCCAATGCATTGGAATGCTATATAATTTCAGGTGCACCCGCCACTTTCATTTCATTCTCATGCTTAAGTGTTCTACATAGATCATAATACATGGAATCATTTTTCATCACTTTTTATTCCATGATCAAGGATTTTGGAATAAATACATTTAATTACCAAATCAATAAGTATAAGTTCATAAAGTTGAACATCTTTGATAGAAAATGGGTATGGGTATTCACTACACAATTTTTTGGCATTGAAAATCATGGTGGAATTTCGACAGCATAATGATGTCACTTAAAAAATTCATAAAATGGGTTGATATGATAGAAATGGGTATCTCATCATTTTTAATGAAAATAGACAGTAATAGTAATATGGAAAAACATATCCCAATAACATTAACTTTAAATAGAAGGCATAATATAATGAATAAACTTGAATAAAGAGAAGGGAAAGATCCCTTACCTTGAGAGTGTGACTCTAAATGCTTGGAAGGGGATCCTTGAGAGATTTAAGGAACCTTGGAAGGACTCTAGAGATAAAAGTCTAGATTAATTACATTCTCAAAGAATTTTTAGTGAATATAAATGGGAGATTGGTGGGTTTATATAGGAAATGTGTGGGATATTCTTTATCATTTCTCAAACATAGGTTTTGGACTCTATAATAAAATAAAATAAAAAACCTTCCCATGGTTTATTCCAAAAGTATAGTTTTCATTATTTTATAATACTAATGGTAGAACTTAATAAAATAATACCCTTGATGATGTAGAAGTGAATCATACTCTTAAATAAATGATTTTAAATCCTTAAAATATATTAATGGTTTTGGAGGATTCATAAAGGCCTTATAAATCAATAAAATAAACATAAAATCACATTATTTTAAATTTAAAACATATATTTGGTCATGGATACCCTTTATAGTATTTATTACATCACTCTTGAGTCATTATGATGCCATAATAGACATTGTATATTTATATGGCATTTAATTTTTACCCTAAAATTGACTGTCTCAAAAAATTATGAAAAAAATCACCGTTAGATAATTTAAACATTATGATTAAAAAATTAATATTAATTTTATGAAAATAATTTTCTAAATATTTGAATTTTAACTTTTAAAATAAGAATTTATATTTATTGAGAAATAATGGGTTTTTAACGATAATAGTTTTCGAACCCTTATAAAAATTACGTTTGAATTCATAAAAATTATATGATAATTTATATTTAATAAACATTATTTAATAATAGTATTTTTTAAAATATTATTTATTTCGAAAATCCATTAATTTTTCAAAATAAATATCTTAATTGAAATTGAATACTAATTAAAAATACAATTTGTGTTTTATTATATAAAAATCAAAATCATTTATAAAGTAATGATAAGAAGAAAATATAAACATTATTGTATTGAAAATATAATATAAATATTCATATTTTTATTGTCTTGATACATCTCTTTAATACACCAGCAAATTCCCTAAGGGTAAGGTGTGTGACAGTGAGACTTTCATGGGGTGGTTTAGTGTACATAGTTTGGGTCATGATCTCGATGAGCTTGAAATTCTCCCGTAAACGGTTTCTCTCATGCTTAAGTTGTTGGATCTTAGCTTGGGATTGGTAAAGGGATAATTCTAGTGATTCTATCTCCCTTGGAAACTCTAATAAATGGGCTTAATAGGGTATTATTCTACTAGTTGAGGTCATCACTTTCTTTATCTATGTCAATTAGATTTGTTAAAACCCTATATTTATACTAATCATATGATCACTATTAAATGGATATATTATAAATGATAATGATTCTTAATGGTATTTTAAATCTGATAGGATATAATAAAACCAAATAAGTGCATTTTTTTTCTATAACTATAATATATTATAACGCATTTAATTAAATCACAAGAGGAATTTTATTTATAACAGTTCAGGTCATTACATTTTTCATATTATTCTCTGTTTATTCTATTACTAGGATTTATATCTCACCCCTTTTTTATGTATGAACTCAGGTTATACTGTGCAGTTTTAAAAGAGATATGGAATTTTATAGCATGTGAAGGAAGTTTTCAATAATATTTTTATATTTTTGTGTCAAGTTGATATGTTATGTAACTAATATCTCAAAGACACTAGGATTCATGATATTTTGGGATCATATTATTTGTACCTTTATGTAATAAATCATGAAATAAATTTTATTACAAATAGGGGTTTTCATAGTTGGTATCAGAGTAAAGTATAGTTATTTTTGGGATTGGGAATAGAAAATGCAAGAGAAATCCTTAGGGATAATTCTAAACATATGAAAACATCCCTAAATTTTGGTAAATTGTAGAGTAAGTGGTTTCCATTAAAATACATCCTTTTCTGGATACAACAAGTGGATATGGATCTAGAACAGATATACCTAGGGATAATAAACCCAAAAATAGCGTATTAAGTTGGAATTGATCATGAAATGATGTACAATTATGGGCCTTCCTACTCACCCATTTTGACAGTGTCATGGTATATTCTTTTTTAAATTCATAATCTTATTACGAACCATTATTAAGGGAACAAAAATGCCCATAATATTTTATTTTAGAAAATAGATCATAGAAAGGTTAGATTGAAGCCTTTAAATTCATAGGTTAAGGAATATATGTTATTTATGAGTTATCCATTTAATGTTCATGGTTTCCCATTTTTATATTTAATAGTTTAAAAATACTCAATACTAATTTTCCTTTTATTCTAGTCAATGGCTGGAAATAAGAGGAACTAAGTCAACAACCAATGTGAGGAGAAATGTGATGAATTCCCAAATGAGATTCCCAACCTGATGGGAGTAGTAATCATGAACTTAATGACTATAATTTATCAATTAACTTAATTTTTTAACCAAAACCTAAATCAGGAGGAACTCCAAATCTCCCTAAGAAATAGCAAGTTGCAACTGAGATCTTTATATGATAAAGGCCTTTGACTTTCAGTGGATTTTTCAATATCTTAATTGTGGAACAATAGATCAGCTCAACTGAAAAGATCTTCTCATTCCTTAAATGATCTTACTAAGATAATTTCATGTCTTTTTTTTATCATATGGATGGATAAGCTGATAAATGGTGGAATATAATCAAAAATATGAAGCATGGAGAAGATATCAGAGCAATAGAGTGGAAGAAATTCCATTAAATGGTTTTTGATAAATATTTTCCTCAAACTCTCTAAATTAAAAATGGTAAGGGATTTCATTTCCCTTGATCAAAAGAATGATCAATATATCAAGGTGTGTGAGGAAAACTTCACAAGACTTGCACAATATTCCTCCAGTTTTATCATTACTCCCGAATGTAAATTTAACTGCTTCTTTGGTGGGATAAAACTAATTATAAGGAAATCCTTAGAAATTCAGGATTTTAATAGCTATAAAAAAGGTATGTTCCCTCAAATTATAAATAGAGTTTAGTGAATCTCAAGGGTCTCGCATGGATAAGAATCAAAAAGTGAAGTTTAATTCTAGTGGTACGGTGGTTAAATCTAACAATGGAAAGAAATTTAAACATCCCACTTGTAAAAGGTGTAGGAAGAAGCACCCAAAAAATTATCTAAAGGGGATTAGAAAAGATTTAGGTGTGGGAAGTAAGGGAACCTAGCTAGCAATTTACGATGGGAAAACCCCACTAATGTGATAAAAGAAAGTAATTATCCAGTCAACTCTCATACCATTATCCACTATTTCAACTATAAGGAATAAGGACACTATGTGAATCAATGGACTAATCCAAGGGTTGTTGATGAAAAATGGTGGAAAAAAACCAATAAGTCCTAGAGATAAAGGGAGAGCTTATACCATCACAACTATGGAGGTGGATCCTAGTAATGAAGTGGTGATAGGTTCAATAGTTATTCATTCAAGAATAGTGAATGTACTTTTTTATTCTAGTTCTATTCATTCTTTTTTATCTCATAAGTTTAGTAGAACTATTTAAATATCACCATGACGCATGGAAGTAGTGTTATCAATGAAGACAGAAAATGGGGAAAGTATTACATCCCAAGTATATAACTCTTAACCTATCAAAATATTTGGTTTGAACTTCCAAGAAAACCATGTGATGCTCCCTTTATCATAATTCAATGATATTCTAGGTGTGGATTTGTTTTCCTTATATAGAGCCAATATAAATGGATTAGAGAAGGAAATTACCCTTCATATCATGAATCTCCATCTAATTCTATACAAGTGAAAGGAGGAGGATGAATATTATTTGGTATCATCATCTCAAGCATGGATATTATTACCCTACATGCAAGCATATCTAGATCAAATGATTAAGACTAATAAAAATATCATCCTTGAAGACATGCCCATTATGAGGGAATGCATTTTTGTGTTTCCTGAATAATTATTTGGTCTTTCTCCTAGCCCAAAGGTTGAATTATCAATAAATATTATACCTAGAGCTTTACCAATATCCAATATTATATATATAATGGTTTTTTTTGAACTTGATGAGCTAAAGAAGAAACTACAAAAGAATCTGGATAAAGGATTTATATACCCAAGTGATTCACTATGGGGAGTATCAGTCCTCTTCATTAAGAAGAAAGATGGGTCAATGTGCCTTCGCATTGATTATAATGATCTCAACAAGATTGTGATAAATAAAAAGTATCCTTTTATATGGAGTGATGACTTGTTCAATCATCTACATGGAACCTAGTATTTCTCTAAGGTGGATCTTCATTCATGATATTATCAAGTAAAGGTGAAGAATGATATCCCCAAGAGTGATTTTTGTATAAGGTATAGGCACTACGAGTTCATATTGATTCCATTTAGACTCATTAATAATCTTTAAATCTTCATGGACTTGATGAATAGAGTCTTTATGGATTAACTAAATAAATTTTTGGTAGTTATTATAGATGATATTCTCATTTACTTCAAAAGTGAGAGACATGAGGAGCATTTTGAATATTGTACTGAAGACCTTGCGGAAAGAAAATATGTATGTGAAGTATAGTAAATGCGAATTATGGTTGGACCAAGTAACATTCTTGGGTAATGTTATCACTAGAAAAGGGATATTAGTAGACCCTTCAAAAATAGAGGTAATTGAAGGATGGTCATGACTATCCTCTATGATAAAAATCCATAGTTTCCTTGGATTAGATGGGTACTATTGTCGATTTGTGAGAAACTTCTCATGATTTTCAATCCCCCTAACCAAGATAACTCAAAAAAGAGTCAAGTTTTTCTAGAATGATGAATGTTATGAAAGTTTTAAAGAGATGAATAAGAGGCTTGTCACTACACATATGCTCACATTACCCACCAGTGGGGAATAATTTGTGATCTATAGCGATGTATCCAAAAGGGTATTGGGTTGTGTAATCAAGCAAGATGACGAAGTGATAACCTATGCCTCACACCAACTAAAGATACATGAGAAAAACTACCCAATATATTATTCAAAATTGGTTATATTGATCTTCATATTAAATATTTAGTAGAATTATCTCTACGAGGAGAAGTGTGAAATATATACGGATCATAAAATCCTAAATTATATATTCACACAAAATTATCTTAATATGTGCCAATGGATATGTTTAGATTTGATCAAGGATTATGAGTGTTCAATCCATTACCATCCTGGGAAAGCAAAAAAAGTGGCAGATGCTTTGAGTAGAAAGGATCCTGCAACTCTATCTTTGATGAGGATTACAAGGGATCTGATCTTATTGGACATTCAAATGATGGATATGGGAATAATAAAAGGATATTAATCCTTACTTTCTAAAATTACTACTCAACCATCCATTCATGAGAGGATCAATTAGGCTCATAAGGATGATGAGGTGTTAAAAAAAGGTAGTGGTAGTGAATATTTTAGAGTTCAACTTTGCTAAAGATAGCGTTATAAGGTTTGGAACTATAATATGTGTCCCATTAAAACCAGAACTAATGAGAGAGATTCTAGATGATTCTCATAGACCATCCTTCTCTATTCATCTAAGAAGAACTAATATATATAGAGATTTGAAGAAAATTTTCTAGTGGGATAACATGAAGAGATATATTTTGGAATTTATATCTCAATTCTTGGTATACCAACAAGTCAAGGATAAATGAAATATGTTTAAGGGTATGATACAACCATTTCCTATACCAATATGGAAATGGAAAAACATAACCATGTATTTTATCATAGGACTCCCCAGGACATCTAAAGTAAATAATTCTATCTGGGTGGTAGTTGATCGCATTACAAATTCAATGATTTTTATTGCTATCAAGGAATATTTCTCTCTTAAAAAACTCACTAAGATATACATAAGGGATTTTATAAGAGTTCATAGAGTTCCAATCTCCATTTTATCTGATTATTATATGAGGTTTACCTTGAGGTTTTGGAGAAGCCTTCAGTAAGTGTTGGATACAGAACTGAGCTTCATCACTGCTTATCATCCTCAAATGGATGGTTAGTTTGAAAGGAATATTCAAACTTTGGTGGATATACTGAGATCATGTTCAATGACTTTATAAGGATGTTGGTACCAACACCTTTCCCTATTGGAATTATCATATAATAATAGTTTCTATTGTAGCATTCAAATGAAACCTTATGAGGCTCTATATGGGAAGAGGTGTTAGACTACAACATGTTGGGATAAATTTGGGGAGTGGAAACTGATGGTACATGATCTTATCCAATAGATGATGGAGAAGGTTCAAACCATTCATCATCATATGAAATCCACACAAAGTCAATAGAAAAGTTATGCAGATAATCGTCAACAATACCTGGAGTTTAAAGTTGGTTATAAAGTGTTCCTTCATATATCACCATGAAATAAAGTCATGAGGTTTGGGAATAAGGGAAATATTAGTCCTAGATATATCATCCCCTTTTATATCCTTTATCACATCAAAGTAGTTACCTATTTACTATCACTCCCACCTAACCTATCTTAAGTACATGATGTTTTCCATGTATCCCTCTTGAGGAAGTATATACCAAAACCCACACATGTATTGAATCCATAGGTGGTTCCATTGAAGAATGATCTTTTATACAATGAGGATCTATTTAATATCATAGATCATAGAGATAAGGTTCTACAAAATAAGACAACTCACCTGGTTAAAGTTTTGTGGTGGAACCATAAGTATGAGGAAGCGACTTGGGAACCGAAAGAGGTAATGAAATAGAAGTACCCTCATTTTTTTAGTGTATGAAATCAAAATTTCAAGGGAGAAATTTCTAAAGGGGTAATAATGTAACAACCTAAACTTTTATAAATGAAATTCCCTTTTTGAATGCACAAATGTGTTATTAAGTGATGTAGTTATAAAAAACACATGCACTACTTTGGTTATTTTAGAACATTATATCCTTTTATATTTAAAATGCCATTAATCATCATAAAAATTGATAATATATTCATTTAACAGTGATTATATAACTATTATATATAAATTTTTATGATAAATTCCAATTGATACGAATGAAAGAAGTGATGACCACAGCCAGTAGGATTGTACCCTACAAATCCCATTTATCAGAACTTCCAAAGGAGATAACATCATTGGTATTTTCCCTTGATCAATCACAATCCTAGATTCAGAAACTAAATCATGATATAAACTGTTTATAGGATAATTTTAATCTCATTTAGATCATGACCCAAACCATGTTCATCGAACCACCCCATGAAAATATCACAATTGCACACCTTACCCATAGGGGTTTTTCTGGTGTAATAAATGGTTATATATCAAGAACCTAAAAGTATTAATTTGAATATATTTTTATTAAATAATGGTTATATTTATCTTTTATTATTATTATTACTTTTTAATGATTAAGTAACGAGTTTGAAAAAAATTAGATTCTAATACAATGAAACGCAAATTTTATTTTTCTTTGGAAATGTATAATTTCAATCAAGACACTCTATTTTAAATAATTTTTGAATTTTTGAAATAATTGATATTTTAATAAAATATTATTATTAAATATTTTTTATTAAATATAAATGATAATATAATTTTATGAAGTCAAAATTTGTTATGACTTGTATTTTGTGTTTTATTTTTTGATATTATACGGAATATTTTTTAGGCTAGATGTCGAGACGACGTGTGATTCTGTGACCCGGTGTGCTCAGAATAAATTTTTGGAGTATATTAAATATATTAATAACATGTGCATACA
Organism: Viscum album; assembly: GCA_963277665.1. NCBI lineage: Eukaryota > Viridiplantae > Streptophyta > Magnoliopsida > Santalales > Viscaceae > Viscum > Viscum album. The sequence continues at coordinate 1,046,805,695 of OY728139.1, forward strand.
TTTTTCTTAAAAATGTGTAATAACTCTTGAATGGGGGGATTGAATCAGAAATATGAGGGCACCGTTGAGTTCAGAGTGTGGATTTTACCCTAGGAGTGACATAACTTTTTTTAGTGTGGGGTCTTTGTGAAAAGGTTATCATGGGAACAAATTAATAAAATAAATTTATTTATTTATTTACTTTGTTCATTGAATTAGTGAACTATAATTTCCTCTAGTTAAACAATGTTATGTAAAATTTTCAGGGTTAGTCACATAAACCTACAAATTTGAGAGGAGCCATTGGGATAGCGTTGGAGGAGATCTTGGTTAACAACAATGGATTGAGATCAGATCAAGGATTTTTGTGCCATTAGATTTCATATATCTCACCAATGATGGAAATTCAGGGTCATTATTCATCATTGATCATTCTAAACTCTAGGTAGGATGTTTTTTTTGTGATTATTCCATCCCATTCTTTTATCTCGATTGAAAATGGATCAATTCCATGAATAGAATTGATTCATGCATCGATGGTAGATTTAATTGAGATGAATTAATTTGTTTTTTGTGTTGATTATCCTCTTTTTCCATATATTTCTATGAAAATGGACCAATTATAAATGATTAAAGTTCTAGGTTTATTCTTATCTTTTGATGGATTATGGATTTCTCCCCCTGTGCTCTGCACATTCATCGTGAGCAATTACTTTGGCTTGTGGTTCAACGAATATCGGGTATTAGATCATTTCATGACTGCTCTTCAGTGCAAAGAATCAATACCTTGGGTGTGGTTCATGATTGAGGCTATGGTTGAGGTGTGGCGGTGATAGAGGATGATCAGAGGTGGATCAGAATGGATTGACAGATTTTTTTCTTCCCAGTTTTGGTCTGCAGTGACGAATGGCTCGATGGTAGTGCTTTCCAAGAATATCCAAACCTGGATCCTACTAATAAATGATGGAAATGGACAAATGACCCCATATCTATGATTTTTGGTGAGGGAGATGGCTCTGACAATGTAGTGGATGATGTGGAAAAGAAACCATGGGATCTGGAAAATCTTGGGTTACACGATGTGTAATATGGCATTACACGCCATATGGGACCCCCTGTGTGGTGCTAGGTTTTTTTCAAAGAGAAAAATATCACATATCATGTGACCCTATCACATGTCATGTGATGCATGTTAGGAAGCTCGGTGTGTAACTAGAAGGTTACATGGGCATGGGAAGGCTGAGTACACGGACATGGCTAGAGTACATGAACACGGTCTGGTGTACACAGGCACGACCAAATGGAATGGGTAGGGTATCAGGTGACCTCTATACACTATGTGTGAACACTTACACATCATTTATGATGAGTTTTACATGTCATGTGAGTCATCACTACATGAGTGGGATAGGGGTTAGCTGGACACATCGTGTACCATCAGTACACATCATGTACCCCCTTTGAGGGTGTTTGTATCCCATCATTTCTTCAATCTAGACCAGTCTTGGTTGAGTGAGTTCCCTTGTTCCTTTTCCCTTGATAGTACAGTGTGGTATTACATTCATATCTTAGGATTATGATCCCCTCTAGAGGATGAGTCTCAGATAGAGTTCATGGTGTCCCTCCATGATACTAGAGTATGATCCCCTGTCATCTTTATACCCTAGATAGGGTTTGTGGAATTGGCATGACCTCCTTGATCAGGGCATTGATCCTCCGTCTAGAATTTCATATCAGTAGGTTTCATGGTATCATTGGCATGTTATCCCCCACGTAGAGTGTTGATCCATAATGGGTTTGTGGTGTCCCCCAACAGTCCTAGGCATGACCCCCTATCTGATTATCAGGGTCTTCTAAGGCCAGTGAGATTTCTTGGGTGGGGCCCAATGATCTTGACCTCTTATATGATTGTCTCTAGTGATAACATGGATTGTGGATTGGATTCTCTGGGAACAATCATTTCTTTGAGCAGAATCTTATGGCTGGCAGTTGGTTGTGACTTCTAGGTGGCGCGGTGTCCTTTCTAAGTATATCTTGGTTTTTATATCATGTTTTCGTTCAATAATATATTACTGTTATGAGCTAAATATTCTGGATTTTATTGTTTAGTGTTTTGGGGGTGTCCTACTAGGTATTATTATACTCACCCAAGCATGGGATCTACCTGCATGTGGTAGGTATTATGTAGATGGAATCCCTTTTGACGGTTTCCTATGAGGATAGGTAGCGGGTGGAGCATAGATTGATCTTGATAGATTGATGTGTTTTCCAAGTGGTTGCATTTGATCGTATTCCTCTCCCTTGGAGTAGGTTGGACTATCTATAGTTTTTTGGTTGGGCTCATATTTGGCCCCTTTTTCTCTTTCAGTGCTTTATTATCATGTTGTATTTGTGGGATTATAAATGTATGCATGTATTGGTTCCAAATGTCTTACATTTCAACATTTTTTGGGCTTGGAGATGTGTGAATTTTTATAGGTACATTAGTATAATGCCTCCCATTTGTATGATATGCCTACTCGATGCTAGTCATCATCCCCTGGCCTATTGGATGCGGTCTTGGGGTAGTCCTGATCTGGGCCCCATCAAGTCAGGTCATGACAAAGTGTTATCAGAGTATTCAGTTCTACCTTAAGACTGGAGTCTATGAAATTTGTTTGGGGAAACAAGGTTAAGTGTTTCGAGTTTATATTTCTGGCTAGGGACTCCAGTTTTGGTTTGGTGGTCGACGTATCCATACATTAGGACACTGATCGCCCACCTTTCAAATTGATACATATATGCATTGGTTGTAGGGAAAATATTGGTACTTGAATCAAATAGAAATGGTTTGTGGTTTCCATATACCTCTTAAGTCAGCTCCCCAGATATACTATTTGACTATGAAACATCTTGTTTATTTCAAGATGTCTCCATGAAGAAAGCCAACCAGGATTCCATTGTGTGATCATGATGATGATTCTTTAAGTGAAGAAGATTCAGTATAGGGTTTTATACTAGAGATAGCAACTTCAGTTGGTTTATCATCTATACCACCACCCATTGAGCACCATCTAGCACTAGTAATGCAAGTTGAGGATGCACACAGGCTAAGTGCACTGTACAAGTTCCAGAGGCAGTGACCTCCCAAGTTTCATGGTGAGCCAGATCCCTAGGTGGATGAGGAGTGTCTAGAGGCAGTCACTCACATTTTCTACCTTATGAGGATGCCTACATATTAGAAGGCATTCCTCACGATGATTCTTCTTCAGGGATCTGCTGGGAGATGGTGGAGTTTGGTGACTCGATCACACGACGAGACAACTATCTCCTAGTAATACTTTAATCATCTCTTAATGGAAAATTTTTATCCAGAAACATTGAAATCAGTGTGCATACAAGAGTTTTGCATCTGCAGTAGGGTAGTTTAACCATGGAGGAGTATTAAGTGAGTTTTATTGATCTCTCATGATACTCCATGGATATGGTTCAGAATTCATTTTTCAGATCATAGACCTTTGATCGGGGATTATGACAGTATATCAAGGCTTCAGTGGTATCCCTTTGAATTCTAAATTATGTTGGAGTGCTTGAGTGGGCCTTAGTGGTGAAGAGCTTCCTGGCAGAGTGGGTGCTGATAGTGGGTGCTGGTGGCGGGTACCCGGGAGTAGAGACCTCGGTAGCAGGTATTTGATGGTAGTCATAGGGATCCAATCATGTTAGATGCTTTAGGAGGTGATCCCAGGACATAAGATCAACAACACAGGGCTCTTAGGGTGACTTGAATCATCCAAGGGGGATGCAGTGTTTCTATTGTGATGGTTGGGTACATCTGGCTCAAGATTGTCTAACCCATCGTATAGATGATCAATAGATGGCCAAGTGACTTCCAAGGTAGAGAAAGTGGTAGGATTAGGGTGGTCCATAAGGTGATGGATGTGGAAGAGGGCTGACAGAGTAGTAGGAGGTGGTCATAGGTTTGACCTATTATCTACACTACCCCCAGGTGGTCCACTCTAGGCTCAGGGAGCTGGTATTAAAGTAAACAATTCAGCTATAGGCTATGTAATCCTATGACCCCAAGGCTCTAGAGATGATACAAGGTACAATATGTGTCTTTTCGACCTTATTTTTAGTATTAATAAACACAGGTGTGAGTCATTCATTTATTACCACTTCTCTGGTTTGAGACTTAGAGATTCTGGTGATCCTTTGGCTCAAACCTTATGGTTAGGTACTCCGATAGGTGGTGACTCAGTGATTACTCTAAGGACCCATGTTTTTCTAGACAGAAATTTTGAGTAGAAATTTAAATTTTTGCTATCAGATACTTGTAAGGGGTAAAATGGTCTTTTACCCTTTCATATGATCTTGGATAATTTTTTTGAAAACTACATTAGTCATGGAATAGGGTTTTTACCCTAGAATAAGAAATTTTTAGAAATCCAAGTCATTCAAATTTTAGCGGAATAATTAAATATTTAATTTATTAAATTAAATATTAAATTGTTCGCATAGGTTCAATCGACCAAAACTTTTGAATAGAGCATTGGATTGAGATTCCATATCTTCCATTGAGTATGTAATAGATATTTTAGCCTAGGCAAGGCATAAGCATGAGGTGGACATTGGGTCCCCCTTTTTCTTTTCTTTTCTTTTTCTTTCTTTTTCTTTCTTTATTTTCTTTTTTCCTTTCCTTTCCTCTTAGATTCTTGCATATGCCCCTAAGATATTCCCTTCTTCATGACCAAATATAGGATAGGTAGAGAAATAATGATAAAGGTAGAGGGATGGAAGGAGGTGTCTTCATGGATCTCTTGACGCACTGAGTCTACGTGCGACAACCATGGACCATGGAATCGAATGAAGCTTCAGTGGTTTCTTACCAAAGGTAGGTTGTTTTTAAGATTTAATACAAAACCCCATTATGTTTGTCATTTTCTAAATCTAATCCCATATTATTATTTTTAATGTTCCCTAGGGGCCTGATCTATTGATTTAGGGGTAAAATGGGAGTTTTGGGGCAATCCAAAGGTTTTTAGTTTGGGAAAACCTAATAACACGGCATGTAGTCTAGGGTGACATGTTGTGTTTTTTTCCTATTTAGGGAATATGAAGTTTAAGGAGTACACTCCGTGTACTGTTACTCAGCAGTATAGTTGAATACCTGTGTAGGTGAACCCATTTAGGGGTACATGTTTGTGTGGACTGCATGGCTAGACCCCGTGTGGGTCACACTCCATGTATGAGTACACAGTAGGGTCAAGTATCTAGCCAGGATGGATGAGGGACATGAGAAGGTACCCCATGTTGGGTACACACCATTTTTCCTCTTTACACATTGTGTACTTAGGTGTTTACATGCTGAGTCTATCTGAGTTACACAACCATGTGGGGATGAGAGGGTCCACGTCATGTATAGTCTCTACATGTCGTGTACTCCTCCTTTGGTGCCCTTTGAGGTTATTTTCCTATTTTGTGCCCCAGACTCAATTTTAGACTTAATATTAGTCCATTTTGAGTAGTTTTCCACATATATCATGATGTTGAAACCCGTGGATCATTCTAAGGACTTCTAATAGGTGTTTTTGGTCTTATACCTAAATGGAGAGGTTCTTCCTCTAGTAATAGAATTCAGAAATCTCCTGAAGGTGAGACTTGAACATGAATGGTAGGTTATGTGTTCAGACTAAACTAGTTGAGATCCTGATCTGAGATGATCCATGAGATATCTCTTATGACCAGTTCCTTTATGGATTTCCTTTGAGACATCTCCCTTGTGAGATGTTCCCTTCTGGCCTAAGAGTCCATGAGACTAGATGTTATTGAGGATCCCTTGTGGGATTCCTCTTCTTATGTTTTGACTTAGAGGATCCCATGTAGAATGCCTCTATATTCTTACTATCTACCAAGGATCCCCTGAGGGATTCCTTTTCTTATGAACTGACTTAGGGAGTTCCTTGTAGGATCCATTTACCTGTATACCATTTTTTAGGATCCCTTATAGGATTCCTCTGTTTTCTTGTTGTTAGAGTATCCTGTGTAGGATTCCTTATTTACCTTTAAAATAAGGATCCCTAGTAGTATTCATTAGCTTGTGTTTTTACCTCAAGGATCCCAAGTAGGATTCCTCTTAGTGTTTGACTTGAGGGACCCAGAAGGTGCCTATTGTTTGGCCGACCCTAAGCTGTATATTGGGTTTGGGTAGAGATGGTTTTGGGTGTCACCTTAGAACCCATGTCGAACTTGTAAGCTCGTGGGGATGTAGAAGTAGTGTTGGGTTGGGTGTTTAGGCCATCCTCACTTCTTTTATTATGTATTCACGTGTTTATTATTGATGGAGTGATGTTTACTAGAGTTGCTTCCTGGTTGGTGGTTGTTGAGCCTGATGTGAGGCATATTTCTTTATCTTTGGGATGCCCAAACATTCTTCCTAGGATCTATATTACTTTTTGGTATGCCCAGATGTGATTTTCTAGGATCCGAATTTTGAGCCATGTTATTTATGATATTTACTAGTATACTTAGAGGTACTACCTGAGGTTTGGATACTGAGCCTGTATTTTTTATTATTATATTTTTGGGATTTCCGTAGGTGTTTCCTATAATCCAGTTATTAAGCCTTACATAATGTTTATTGTATGTCTTGAGTGATACTTGGATTCTTGTTGTAGTAATTATTTGGATGGAATCATAGTCTAGATGACTTTTGGTTTGTAGTGTATGATTATGCTCTCCTCAAATGATGACTTGTACACCTTAATTGATACTTGGATTCCCTGTTGTAGGAATTCCTTGGACAGACTCATAGACTAGTTGGTTCTATAGATGACTTGGATGTTGCTCCTTGGATCTTGACACGGTAGTGGATGTGTTAGATTGAGTATGCTCCTTGGGTATTAATTTTAGGGAATGTCTTAGGCCTTAATACACCTTGGATCTGTCTTGCTTGTACTCATGTAGGACATGTTCGGTGGACATTCTCTTGGACTCCAACTAGTTCCTTTACCAAGTTTCCATTGAAATGATCCTAGGACTCGACGAGGATACCTTGGTCATTATACCTTGTATCCATCCCTTTGTGGTATGACACTTGATTATATGGGCATGGAATCCATAGTAATTATACTTTTGGATGATTATGCTCTCTTGAGTGATGACGATGATTCTTATCTTCTATGTTTGATTACATGGCATAGACCGATGAGGATGCCTTAGTCATTATAACTTTGATCTGGCCCTTAGGGTCTGACATATAACAACCCATACTTTACATACATTGTTATTACTTCAAAATTGAAGCGTACTTATTACAACATATAACAAAACCATGAAAGGACCGTATAGGTATAGTGTCTTTAGAAACTGGGAAACATAAACAACTGGTTCATAAAGCGTCTACACTGTCTCCCATTTATTTCATCATATCTATAGTCCCTTTTGGCATACCTTACTTAATAAGCTTCTTCCTGACCTGGGGAAAGAAAATATAAAAAAGGGTGATCTCAAATGCTTAGTAAGGGTAAACAAAAGAAATATCAATCACATCATATTCATAAGAACATAACATTTTGGAAATATTAACCTAAAAAAGAGAGCATAATTTCATAACATGGGATAAATCATAGTAGTGAAATGAAATCCCAATAATCATAACTTAAAACATGAAACTTTGTGGCATACACACATAATCATAGAGAATCATTTCTTATTAGTCAAGACTCATTGCCAAGAATATCTTAGTGGACAAAGTCCATTTCTGAACTGAGTTCACTCCTCGTTTCAGTCCTATTTCACTGAACCGCTTTAACCTGCCGTTCCAGCCATGTCTATCTCATGAGATATAAAATCTTTACCCAATGCATTGGATGGAGATATAGGTCCCACCCATCTCATAATGATACCATTCTTATGTGTGCCACAAAATCATAAACCATACATCATAGCATAACCCATGTAATAAAAATGGTAATCTTAAACATCGTGACATCATAAAACAATTCATATAAGATAAAAGAATTCATAAAAATATTTCCATCACAACATAATCAAATCCATGTAATAATAGGGATAGAAACATAACCCTATATTATCTTATATGGAAAATAATTTTGATAAAACTCTTGAACTCCATTCTTGAGGAAAATATCATATCTACTTCAAAAAACATTTTTCCTTTCTTAACATGTCATACAATTTTAAACTAAAAGAAGTTGATTAAAAAATAACTTGAAAACTTTTAAAGGAAGCTTCTTGGAAATAATGTTTTAAAAATCCATTCATGCCGTATAATTTAAAAAAACATTCTTCTCGTACTTTTGTCAGAAAAGTCAAAAAGTACCTCGTACGAAAAACGACAAAAGATTCCTTTCATATCTTTTACTAAAAACTCACCGAAGGGTAAAATTGGATATAAACTATTGTATAAGGATATAAATATTACATATTGAGGAAACATGGATTTGGATGATAAAATACACCCCAGTAAATTCCAAAGTATAAACAATCTCGGATAAAAATGAGATTGTGATATTTCCCTTACCTTAGGTCCGATTTGCTTCGTAAGTGTCCAAAACTCCTGTATAATGATTTAAATAATGTTATTGACTTATTCCATAATCATAATTATTGTTATGATATCATATATGGTTATATTCTTAGCTTCTTATTAGTAATATTTCATTACTACTTGTTATTCGGGTGTTTATTACTTTTTGTTCTTATGCGTGTTTGTCGAATAAATTATTATTCTTCTCTTTAGGTTATAGATACCTAATTTCCAGAATGGTATTAGTGTAATATATATCATATTCATTCATTCAATTCATTTATATAATCATTATGCAATGAAGATCATGTAGAACGAATCGCATCACATCGTGGAGACGGTATTCCGTACATACGCACGAGCGATTATATCGTTCCCATGATCGTGGAATTGTATTGGAGTGTATGTATACTATTTTAGAATCAATACCACTTTACAATAATCATATATATTCATTAATTTCACCCTTATACCCATCCAAGTAAGGTGGTGGTGGAAAATATATTACACCACGGCGTGGAGACGGTATTTCGTACGTACGCACGCGCGGTGATTTAGTTTTCCGTAGGATGGATAAGAGGTGAAATAGGGTTGTTTCATATTTATAATAACATATCAGTATATGAGTGATACTTATGTTATTACCTCATAATGAAACAACTAAAGAAGAGGGAGTAGAAGAAGAATGGAACTTGAAGAAAACGGTAGAAGGTATTACCTCTTTCTCGAAGTGCCTCCTTTAAACTTTCTCTTAAGGCACTAGAGTTGGTCTTTTGATAAGACCAGTACCTCTAGTAGGTTTCTAAGGAAGTGGGGAAGTGAAATGGTCAGGGTTTGGCCGAGCATGAAGGCTCAAATTGGTGTGAGGAAGAGAGGGAGGAGGTGCCCTTTTATAAGGGAGGAGAGGGGCACCTTTGGAAATATAAGAAATATTAGTTTATATTAAATCCCAACCCCGCTTAAAAACTTCCAAAATGACTCATATCCGAAGATTAGATGATATAGGGTTTTAATATAATCAACCAATAAAAGTTAGACATGTTAGAAATTTATTTTAAACATTATCAACTTGATTTATCCTTATTTATCAATTTAATTTTATTTGTGGTAATAATATTCTAAATTTTAAATTATTATAAATAATTACATATGTGTTGTGAATTTTCCATTATTTGACACTTTATGACATTTTCGACCATATAAATTTTAATTTATAATTTTTAAATATTTTTGTGATTTTTAAACAGTTTTATAATATGTTATTTTTATAAAATAACAATAGTGTCAATTTTGACACTATTCATTTATTTGAATTTAAATAAAATATATACAGAAGATATGTTCAAAATAAAATCTTTAATAGATTTATAAAATGTTATATGTATCTATAAAATTAGTTTAGCACATTAAATAGTTCATATAATATTTATTTTAATATTTTTAAAACAATTTATTTGATATTTTAATTAATAAAATAATTTCAACATCACTATTGTGTCATAATTAATGATAATTATTTAATCCCTAAAAATTATAAATAAATTCCTATGATGTAGATAATTGTATTAGCTTTCTGGAGACTATTCATGTTCGAAGTTCCATTAAGTTTATCACCAAATTAAAATTATTATACTTATAAGATTTAAGAAAGTGACATGTTGTCACATTCTTTGGTTTTAATAATAATTAAATTATTTTCATGGACAAAAGTCCATTAAATGAATCTAATCAGACCCTTAGGTGATATGGGTCGACTTTTAGTCATCCAATAGGATTTTGGCAGGTGTTAGGGTAATTTTATAATCTTATATTTACCCTTAATTAAGAGATTTACCTTTAACTATGGTAAATAAAATTTACCGTACTTACTATTAATAATGCCCAAAAATAAAAAGTATCCTATTAACATAATTTGGACCCACTAATTCTTAATATGGAATCCATTTTTCAAAATTCAAAATATATAAGTTGTAGTAATTAATTTAAAACAAATCCCGTTGTTAAGAAAACGGGTTTTAGAAGTTAAAACATTGCCAAAGATTGAAATGTTTTTACCTATGAATTCAATGTGAAATTAATGCTAATGACATACATTATATTAAATGGTAAAAATATATTCTATTTATACTTTAAAACAATTCAATATTATAATTTATCCATATAAATTATCTCAATGAAAAAAGTTGTTTTTAATTAAAAATTATCATATTTTTACTATTCATCAAAATTTGAAAGTTATCAGAAAAATATCAACAAAAATTTATCCAAAGTAAATTTTTATACCCTGATTCAAAAGAAGAATTTTATTTTGTCAAATTGAACTTATAAACATGTCAAAAACTAGATTTAATGTGGGTGCGCCATCAAAAGGCGGCAAAACTGTATTTTTGAAAAATATTTCTTTTATCCAAAAAAACTATTTTGCTTTTATACCTCATTCTAGAAAATGTATAAGTTGAATTAAAATTTTATAAAATTCAAAATTCAGTTATTACTATTCATAACGGCTAGTTTTAATAATATTTTAATAGCATATCGTTGTTTAGTGAAACTCGGTATTGCGTACGACGCAAGCTATCGAGGAAGGCCGCGGTTGCGTGTAAAGCAAGCCAAGATAGTGTTGTGTGTAATGAAAGATTCCTTTGATGATTTATATAACATAAAAACAAAATATTTCTCATAAAAGTCTCAGGTGTTACATTATACCCCCCTTAAAATGAATTTCTCCCTCGAAATTCGTCACTTTGTAACAAATAGATGAGGATACCTCTCCCTCATCATATCCTCAAGCTCCCATGTAGCTTCTTCTAATTGGTGGTTCCTCCATAAAACATTCACCAAGCGAGTGGTCTTGTTTCGTATGACTTTTTCTCTACGATCCAGAATCTCTATCGGTTGTTCTTCCTAATAAAGATCTTGCTCCAGCAGTACAACTTCTGAGCTGAGTACATGTGAAGGGTCAGGTATGTACTTTCTCAGGAGAGATACATGGAACACATCATGTACTTGAGATAGATTCGGTGGAAGCACCAATCGGTAAGCTACCTTCCCAACACGATCCAGTATTTCGAAGGGACCGATATATCTAGGGCTCAACTTCCCCTTCTTTCCAAATCGCATGACCCTCTTCCAGGGAGATATTTGTAATAACACTTTATCACCCACTTCAAACTCTAGGTCTTTTCTTCGGTTGCCGGCATAACTTTTCTGTCGACTCTGAGCTGCTCTTATGTGTTGTTGAATAGATCTGACCTTTTCTGCCATTTCATCAACAAGATCACGTCCTAATAGCTTTCTTTCCCCAACCTCATCCCAGCAAGTTGGAGTCCTGCATTTCTTTCTATAGAGAGCTTCATAAGGAGCCATCTGAATATTGGAGTGAAAGCTATTATTATAAGAAATTTCCACCAAAGGTAGGTGTTGATCCCAACCACCTTTGAAATCCATAGATCAAGCTCTCAATATATCTTCTAGAGTTTGAATTGTTCTCTCAGACTGACCGTCTGTCTGAGGATGATAAGCAGTGCTGAAACTCAACTCTGTATCCAGAGTATGCTGAAGACTTCGCCAGAACTTCAAGGTAAATCTCGGATCCCGATAAGATATAATAGAAAGTGGTACTCCATGCAATCTTACCACTTCCTTTACATATATCCTGGCAAGCTGATCCAGAGAGAAATCCTCTCAAATAGCAATGAAGTGTGCAGACTTTGTAAGATGATCAACTATGACCCAGATAGCATTATTGCCTTTGGATGTTTTAGGAAGTCCTGTGACAAAGTCCATAGTGATGTTTTTCCATTTCCATTCGGGTATGGGTAAGGGTTGTAACATCCCCTTAGACTTCTATCTCTCAGCTTTAACTTGCTGACAAACCAAGCATCGAGAGACATATTCAGCAACATCTCTTTTCATGTCATCCCACCAGAAGTACTCTTTCAGGTCCCTATACATCTTCGTGCTTCCAGGATGAATAGAGAATGAAGAACTATGAGCCTCATCCAGCAGCTCCTTCTTTAATTCGGGGATGGGAGGAACACAAACCTGATTCCTGAACTTTATTATCCCATCACAATCAAAGTTGAATTCAGGAACATTTCTCACCTTCTTTTGTAATTCTACATCTTCTTTCTGTGCCTCTTTAATCTTCACATGTATAGATGGTTGAACATTCATTTGAGAAAGATACGATTTTCCCCCTTCCATTATAATTCCAAGATCCATCCTTTGTAAATCCATAAATATTGGATCTTTTGTGATCCTCATCATGGATAAACTGGCATGGTCTTGTCGACTTAATGCATCTGCCACCTTGTTTGCTTTCCCAGGGTGGTAATGAATTGAGAATTCTTAATCCTTAATCAGCTCCAACCATATTCTTTGACGCATATTCAGATCCTTTTGTGTGAAAATATACTTTAAACTTTTATGATCAGTATAAATATCACACCTTTCACCATAAAGGTAATGCCTCCAAATCTTTAATGCAAAGATTACCGCAGCTAACTCCAAATCATGAGTTGGGTAATTTTGCTCATGGATTTTCAACTGTCGTCAGGCATAAGCTATCACCATATCATTTTGCATGAGAACACATCCCAGTCCCTTCTTGGATGCATCATTGTAGATCACAAACCTTTCTACACTACAAGGAAGTGTGAGTACAGGTGCACTGGATAACCTTCTTTTCAAATCCTTGAAATTCTCTTCACATTCGTCCGTCCACACGAACTTAACTCCTTTTCGAGTCAACCTGGTGAGTGGATTAGATAATCATGAAAAATCTTTCACAAAACGTCGATAATATCCATCCAAACCAAGAAAACTTCGGATCTCAGTTACTGTTGTTGGTCTCGACTATCTTTCGATAACCTCTGTTTTTGCTGGATCCACAGATATCCCCTATTTTGAGATTATGTGACCTAAAAATACAACTTTTTGAAGCCAAAATTCACACTTGGTAAATTTGGCATAAAGCTTCTCCTTTCTCAGGGTCTTCAATATAATTCTCAAGTGATCTTCATGTTCTTCCTTGCTCTTTGAATAGACAAGAATATCATCTATAAAGACTACCACAAATTGATCAAGGTAGTCTCTAAAGACTCTATTCATCAGATTTATGAAGATATCAGGGGCATTAATAAGACCAAATGGCATCACTATAAATTCATAGTGTCCATACCTTGTACGAAAATCCGTCTTTTGTATATCCTCCCTTTTGACCCTTAATTGATGATACCCTGAACGAAGATCAATCTTTGAAAATTATTGAGCTTCGCGTAGTTGTTCAAATAGTTCATCAATGCATGGGAGAGGATATTTGTTCTTGATAGTGATCTTGTTAAGTTCTCGATAATCAATGCAGAGTCTCATTGATCCATCTTTCTTCTTAACAAACAGAACAGGTGCTCCCCAAGGTGACGCACTAGGGCGTATGAATCCCTTATCAAGATTCTCTTGGAGTTGCTTCTTCAATTCCTGCAACTCAATTGGGGCCATTCTATAAGGTGTCTTTGAAATAGGCAAAGCACCCAGTACAAGTTCAATTGAAAACTCAACTTCACGATTTGGTGGAAGACCCGGCAATTCCTCTGGAAAGACATCATCAAACTCCCGTACAATGGGCATATTCTTAATTGTGAGTTTCTCACCAACCATTTGACATAAATAACCTTCATTAAGTGGAATTAAGACCCATAAGATGGAAGAAATTTCCACTGGAAGGTTATGTTCATCCTTGCATCGATAGACGATCATAGATTGATCTGGAATATGAAATGTGACTTCCCTTCTTTGGCAATTGATATGAGCTCCATATAAAGAAATCCAATCCATGCCAAGAATCACATCAAATTCCACTATAGGAAGGATCACAAGATTTGCAGGAAGCACTTTCCCACAAACTTCAATCGGGGAAGAATTATAAACTTTTTATGCGACTGTTGTGTCATTAGGTGTTGTCACAGCTAACTCAACATCTAATTGTTGAGGTAAAACGGTGATACCCTTAGAAAAATCTTCAGAAATAAAGGAGTGGGTGGATCCAGAATCAAATAAAACATTTTCTACTTTAGAGTGGATGGTAAGTGTACCTTTCACCACATCGGTATCGTACTCCACATTGCTGATAGAAATTGCATGTGACTTTCCTTTGTCTTTAGCCTTAAGATTTTTTTGATGTCGATCATCATCAACAACCCTTGGATTAGGGAATTTATTGGCATAATTCCCCATCTCCTTGCACTTGAAACATTGAAGTGTAGTAGGTTCATTCTGTGTGTCCCTTTCTTTGTTTGCATCATTAGACATCTTCTTCCCATCATTGCGGAATTCAAATGCCTGATGAACTTCCTTTCCACATTTGAAACATTTACTTTTACCTTTAATACAACTCCCTCCATGTTTCTTTCCACACTTTGATCATAAGGGAAATCTCATCTTCTTTTCAGTGTGCTCTTTAGATTTTCCTTTGAATTCCATTTTCCTCTTCTTATCAAACCCATATGACTGATGGGTTACTCCAATCTCTATCTCGACTTTGAGAGCACATCGAACAATTTCCTCGTAGATATTGAAGTCCCTTATGGATAATGCCCTTTGAAGACTTGGTTTTAATCCACTAAAGAATCGGTCGATCTTACTCTCAGTTTGGATAATAATACCAGAAGCGTACCTTGCAAGTCTTGTAAAATTTGATTCATAGGTACCAACAGATTCATCATCCTTTTGCTTCAGTTCAAGAAACTCTTTCTCCATCTTTGTTCAGAGAATACGAGGGAAGTAATTATTGAAAAATAAGTTCTTGAACTCATCCCATTCCATGGACTCAATTTCATCCCTTTTCCTCATATTCTTAATAAGATTCCACCATTGATCAGCATCTCCTTCCAAACGATACACTTCTAGGATGACTTTATCATGTTTAGAACATTGAAGAGCTGAAAATATCTTTTCAGTGGTACTAATCCTTTTTTCAGCAACTAATGGATCAGTAGACCCGCTGAAAGAAGCTGGACGCTGCCTCATGAAGGATTCAACAGAATGTTGCTCCTTCCTTTGCTCGTTTGGAAGTCCTTCATGATTCATAGCTTCAGAAAGTTGTGTGAGCATGGCTACAAGATTTTTCATTCCAGCTCCCATAATGTTTGGTTGCTCAGAGGGACAATTATTGCATTGCCCGTCGCATTCTGCATTAACACGGTTCCTTCGGGTTCCAGCCATTGACTAAAACCAAGAAGAATAGTGTGAGCAACACTAATTATAATAGGAAAACCACATAATCAAGAATAAAATTTCACACTTAAGGTCTTATCCTAGGATATTCAAGGTCATTTCTAAAACACTAAGATTGTTTTCTATGCTTAGACGTTTCCTTAGGGTTCTTACTAAGGCTTTCACATCCTAGTTTCCAAAGGTTGACTATACCTTTCCTCTGATACCAACTATAATGACCCATACTTTACATACATTGTTATTACTTCAAAATTGAAGCGTACTTATTACAACATATAAAAAAACCATGAAAGGACCGTATAGGTATAGTGTCTTTAGAAACTGGGAAACATAAACAACTGGTTCATAAAGCATCTACATTATCTCCCATTTATTTCATCATATCTATAGTCCCTTTTGGAATATCGTACTTAATAAGCTTCTTCCTGACCTGGGGAAAGAAAACATACAAAAGGGTGAGCTCAAATGCTCAGTAAGGTTAAACAAAAGAAATATCAATCACATCATATTCATAAGAACATAACATTTTGGAAATCTTAACCTGCAAAAGAGAGCATAATTTTATAACATGGGATAAATCATAGTAGTGAAATGAAATCCCAATAATCATAACTTAAAACATGAAACTTTGTGTCATACACACATAATCATATAGAATAATTTCTTATTAGTCAAGACTCATTTCCAAGACTATCTTTGTGGACAAAGTCCATTTTTGAACCGAGTTCACACCTCGTTTCAGTCCTGTTTCACTGAACCGCTTTAACCTGCCGTTCCAGCCATGTCTATCTCATGAGATATAAAATCTTTACCCAATGCATTGGAGGGAGATATAGGTCCCACCTATCTCATAATGATATCATTCTTATGTGTGCCACAAAATCATAAACCATACATCATAGCATAACCCATGTAATAAAAATGGGAATCTTAAACATCGTGACATCATAAAACAATTCATATAAGATAAAAGAATTCATAAAAATATTTCCATCACAACATAATCAAATACATGTAATAATAGGTATAGAAACATAACCCTATATTATCTTAGATGGAAAATAATTTTGATAAAACTCTTGAACTCCATTCTTGAGGAAAATATCCTTTCTACTTCAAAAAACATTTTTCCTTTCTTAACATGTCATACAATTTTAAACTAAAAGAAGTTGATTAAAAATAAACTTGAAAACTTTTAAAGGAAGCTTCTTGAAAATAATGTTTTAAAAATCCATTCATGCCGTATAAGTTAAAAAACATTCTTCTCTTACTTTTATCGGAAAAGTCAAAAAGTACCTTGTACCAGAAACGACAAAATATTCCTTTCATATCTTTTACTAAAAACTCACCGAAGGGTAAAATTGGATATAAACTATTTTAGAAGGATATAAATATTACATATTGAGGAAACATGGATGTGGATGATAAAATACACCCCAGTAAATTCCAAAGTATAAACAATCTCGGATAAAAATGAGATTGTGATATTTCCCTTACCTTAGGTCCGATTTGCTTCGTAAGTGTCCGAACCTCCTGTATAATGATTTAAATAATGTTATTGACTTATTCAAGAATCATACTTATTGTTATGATATCATATATGGTCATATTCTTAGCTTCTTATTAGTAATATTTCATTACTACTTGTTATTCGGGTGTTTATTACTTTTTGTTCTTATGCCTGTTTGTCGAATAAATTCTTATTATTTTCTTTAGGTTATAGATACCTCATTTCCATAATGGTATTAGTGTAATATATATCATATTAATTCATTCAATTCATTATATAATCATTATGCAATGAAGATCATGTAGAACGAATCGCATCACATCATGGAGACGGTATTCCGTACGTACGCACGAGCGATGATATCGTTCCCATGATTGTGGAATTGTATTGGAGTGTATGTATTATATTTTAGAATCAATACCACTTTAAAATAATCATATATATTCATTAATTTTACCCTTATACCCATCCAAGTAAGGTTGTGGTGTAAAATAGATTACACCACGGCGTGGAGACGGTATTCCGTACGTACGCACGCGCGGTGATTTTGTTTTCCGTAGGATGGATAAGAGGTGAAATAGGGTTGTTTCATATTTATAATAACATATCAGTATATGAGTGATACTGATGTTATTACCTCATAATGAAACAACTAAAGAACAGGGAGTAGAAGAAGAATGGAACTTGAAGAAAACGGTAGAAGGTATTACCTCTTTCTCGAAGTGCCTCCTTTAAACTTTCTCCTAAGGCACTAGAGTTGGTCTTTTGATAAGACCAGTACCTCTAGTAGGTTTCTAAGTAAGTGGGGAAGTGAAATGGGCAGGGGTTTTCTGATCATGAAGGATCAAATTGGTGTGAGGAAGAGAGGGAGGAGGTGCCCTTTTATAAGGGAGGAGAGGGGCACCTTTGGAAATATAAGAAATATTAGTTTATATTAAATCTCAACCCCACTTAAAAACTTCCCAAATGACTCATATCCGAAGATTAGATGAGATAGGGTTGTAATCTAATCAACCAATAAAATTTAGACATGTTATGAATTTATTTTAAACATTATCAACTTGATTTATCCTTATTTATCAATTTTATTTTATTTGTGGTAATAATATTCTAAATTTTAAATTATTATAAATAATTACATATGTGTTGTGAATTTTCCATTATTTGACACTTTATGACATTGTCGACCATATAAATTTTAATTTATAATTTTTAAATATTTTTGTTATTTTTAAACAATTTTATAATATGTTATTTTTATAAAATGACAATAGTGTCAATTTTGACACTATTCATTTATTTGAATTTAAATAAAATATATACAGAAGATATGTTCAAAATAAAAGCTTTAATAGATTCATAAAATGTCATATGTATCTAGAAAATTAGTGTAGCACATTAAATAGTTCATATAATATTTATTTTAATATTTTTAAAACAATTTATTTGATATTTTAATTAATAAAATAATTTCAACATCACTATTGTGTCATAATTAATGATAATTATTTAATCCCTAAAAATTATAAATAAATTCCTATGATGTAGATAATTGTATTATCTTTCTGGATACTATTCATGTTTGAAGTTTCATTAAGTTTATCACCAAATTAAAATTATTATACTTATAAGATTTAAGAAAGTGACATGTTGTCACATTCTTTAGTTTTAATAATAATTAAATTATTTTCATGGAACAAAGTCCATTAAATGAATCTAATCCGACCCTTAGGTGATATGAGTGGACTTTTATTCATCCAATAGGATTTTTGCAGGTGTTAAGGTAATTTTATAATCTTATATTTACCCTTAATTGCCCGATTTACCTTTAACTATGGTAAATAAAATTTACCGTAGTTACTATTCATAATGCCCAAAAATAAAAAAGTAGCCTATTAACATAATTTAGACCCACTGATTATGAATATGGAATCCATTTTTCAAAATTCAAAACATATAAGTTGCAGTAATTTATTTAAAATAAATCCCGTTGTTAAGAAAACGGGTTTTAGAAGTTAAAATATTGCCAAAGATTGAAATGTTTTTACCTATGAATTCAATGTGAAATTAATGCTAATGAAATACATTATATTAAATGGTAAAAATATATTCTATTTATACTTTAAAACCATTAAATATTATAATTTATCCATATAAATTATATCAATGAAAAAATTTGTTTTTAATTAAAAATTAGCATATTTTTACTATTCATCAAAATATGAAAGTTATCAGAAAAATATCAAAAATTTATGCAAAGTAAATTTTTATACCCTGATTCAAAAGAAGAATTTTATTTTGTCAAATTAAACTTATAAACATCTCAAAAACTAGATTTAATGTGGGTGCGCCATCAAAAGGCGGCAAAACTGTATTTTTGAAAAATATTTCTTTTATCCAAAAAAACTGATTTTGCTTTTATACCTCATTCTAGAAAATGTATAAGTTGAATTAAAATGTTATAAAATTCAAAATTCAGTTAGTACTATTCATAACATCTAGTTTTAATAATATTTTAATAGCATATCGTTGTTTAGTGAAACTCGGTATTGCGTACGACGCAAGCTATCGAGGAAGGCCGCGGTTGCGTGTAAAGCAAGCCAACCTAGTGTTGTGTGTAGTGAAAGATTCCTTTGATGATTTATATAACATAAAAACAAAATATTTCTCATAAAAGTCTCGGGTGTTACATTCTACCCCCCTTAAAATGAATTTCGCCCTTGAAATTTGTCACTTTGTAACAAACAGATGAGGATACCTCTCCCTCATCATATCCTCAAGCTCCCATGTAACTTCTTCTAATTGGTGGTTCCTCCATAAAACTTTTACCAAACGAGTGGTCTTGTTTCATAGGACTTTTTCGCTATGATCCAGAATCTCTATCGGTTGTTCTTCCTACTAAAGATCTTGCTCCAGCGGTACAACTTCTGAGCTGAGTACATGTGAAGGGTCAGGTATGTACTTTCTCAGGAGAGATACATGGAACACATCGTGTACTTGAGAGAGATTTAGTGGAAGCGCCAATTGGTAAGCTACCTTCCCAACACGATCTAGTATTTTGAAAGGACCGATATATCTAGGGCTCAACTTCCCCTTCTTTCCAAATATCATGACCCTCTTCCAGGGAGATATTCGTAAGAACACTTTATCACCCACTTCAAACTCTAGGTCTTTTTTTTCGGTTGTCGGCATAACTTTTCTTTCCACTCTGAGCTGCTCTTATGTGTTGTTGAATAGATCTGACCTTTTCTGCCATTTCATCAATGAGATCAGGTCCTAATAGCTTTCTTTCCCCAACCTCATCCCAGCAAGTTGGAGTCCTGCATTTTTTTTCATAGAGAGCTTCATAAGTAGCCATCTGAATACTGGAGTGAAAGATATTATTATAATAAAATTACACCAAAGGTAGGTGTTTATCCTAACCACCTTTGAAATCCATAGATCAAGCTCTCAATATATCTTCTAGAGTTTGAATTGTTCTCTCAGACTGACCGTCTTTCTGAGGATGATAAGCAGTGCTGAAACTCAACTCTGTATCCAGAGTATGTTGAACACTTCGCCAGAACTTCGAGGTAAATCTCGGATCCCGGTCAGATATAATAGAAAGTGTTACTCCATGAAATCTTACCACTTCCTTTACATATATCCTAGCAAGCTGATCCAGAGAGAAATCCTCTCTAATAGCAATGAAGTGTGCAGACTTTTTAAGACGATCAACTATGACCCAGATAGAATTATTGCCTTTGGATGTTTTAGGAAGTCCTGTGACAAAGTCCATAGTGATGTTTTCCCATTTCCATTCAGTTATGGGTAATAGTTGTAACATCCCCTTAGACTTCTGTCTCTCAGCTTTAACTTGCTGACAAACCAAGCATCGAGAGACATATTCAGCAACATCTCTTTTCATGCCATCCCACCAGAAGTACTCTTTCAGGTCCCTATACATCTTCGTGCTTCCAGGATGAATAGAGAATGAAGAACTATGAGCCTTATCCAGCAGCTCCTTCTTTAATTCAGGGATGGGAGGAACACAAACCTGATTCCTGAACTTTATTATCCCATCACAATCAAGTTTGAATTCAGGAACATTTCTCTCCTTCTTTTGTAATTCTACATCTTCTTTATGTGCCTCTTTAATCTTCACATGTATAGATGGTTGAACATTCATTTGAGAAAGATACGATTTTCCCCCTTCCATTATAATTCCAAGATCCATCCTTTGTAAATCCATAAATATTGGATCTTTTGTTATCCTCATCATGGATAAACTGGCATGGTCTTGTCGACTTAATGCATCTGCCACCTTGTTTGCTTTCCAAGGGTGGTAATGAATTGAGCAGTCCTAATCCTTAATCAGCTCCAACCATCTTCTTTGACGCATATTCAGCTCATTTTGTGTGAAAATATACTTTAAACTTTTATGATCAGTATAAATATCACACCTTTCACCATAAAGGTAATGCCTCCAAATCTTTAATGAAAGGATTACCGCAGCTAACTCCAAATCATGAGTTGGGTAATTTTGCTCATGGATTTTCAACTGTCGTGAGGCATAAGCTATCACCATATTATTTTGCATGAGAACACATCCCAGTCCCTTCTTGGATGCATCACTGTAGATCACAAACCTTTCTCCACTACAAGGAAGTGTGAGTACAGGTGCACTGGATAACCTTCTTTTCAACTCCTTGAAATTCTCTTCACATTCGTCCGTCCTCATGAACTTAACTCCTTTTCCATTCAACCTGGTTAGTGGATTAGATAATCATGAAAAATCATTCACAAAACGTCGATAATATCCAGCCAAACCAAGAAAACTTCGGATCTCAGTTACTGTTGTTGGTCTCGACCATCTTTCGATAACCTCTGTTTTTTATGGATCCACAGATATACCCTCTTTTGAGATTATGTGACCCAAAAATGCAAATTTTTGAAGCCAAAATTCACACTTGGTAAATTTGGCATAAAGCTTATCCTTTCTCAGGGTCTTCAATATAATTCTCAAGTGATCTTCACGTTCTTCCTTTCTCTTTGAATAGACAAGAATATCATCTATAAAGACTACCACAAATTGATCAAGGTAGTCTCTAAAGACTCTATTCATCAGATCCATGAAGATACCAGGGGAATTAATAAGACCAAATGGCATCACTATAAATTCATAGTGTCCATACCTTGTACAGAAAGTTGTCTTTGGTATATCCTCCCTTTTGACCCTTAATTGATGATACCCTGAATGAAGATCAATCTTAGAAAAGTATTGAGCTCTGTGTAGTTGGTCAAATAGGTCATCAATGCATGGGAGAGGATATTTGTTCTTGATAGTGATCTTGTTAACTTATTGATAATAAATGCAGAGTCTCATTGATCCATCTTTCTTCTTAACAAACAGAACAGGTGCTCCCCAAGGTGACGCACTAGGGAATATGAATCCCTTATCAAGATTCTCTTGGAGTTGCTTCTTCAATTCCTGCAACTCAATTGGGGTCATTCTATAAGGTGTCTTTGAAATAGGCAAAGCACCCGGTACGAGTTCTATTGAAAACTCAACTTCACGATTTGGTGGAAGACCCGGAAATTCCTCCCGAAAGACATCATCAAACTCCCGTACAATGGGCATATTCTTAATTGTGAGTTTCTCACCAACCATTTGAGATAAATAACCTTCATTAATTTGAATCAAGACCCATAAGATGGAAGAAATTTCCACTGGAAGGTTATGTTCATACTTGCATTGATAGACGATCATAGATTGATCTGGAATATGAAATGTGACTTCCCTTATTTGGCAATTGATATGAGCTCCATATAAAGAAATCCAATCCATTCCAAGAATCAAATCAAATTCCACTATAGGAAGGATCACAATATTTGCAGGAAGCACTTTCCCACAAACTTCAATCGGGGAAGAATTATAAACTTTTGATGCGACTGTTGTGCCATTAGGTGTTGTCACAGCTAACTCAACATCTAATTGTTGAGGTAAAACGGTGATACCCTTAGAAAAATATTCTTAAATAAAAGAGTGGGTGGATCCAGAATCAAATAAAACATTTTCTACTTTAGAGTGGATGGTAAGTGTACCTTTCACCACATCGTTATCGTACTCCACATCGCTGATAGAAATTGCATGTGACTTTCCTTTGTCTTCAGCCTTAAGATTTTGTTGATGTCGATCATCATCAACAACCCTTGGATTAGGGCATTTATTGGCATAATGCCCCATCTCCTTGCACTTGAAACATTGAAGTGTAGTAGGTTCATTCAGTGTGTCCCTTCCTTTGTTTGCATCATTAGACATCTTCTTCCCATCATTGCGGCATTCAAATGCCCGATAACCTTCCTTTCCACATTTGAAACATTTACTTGTCCCTTTAAGACAACTCCCTTCATGTTTCTTTCCACACTTTGAGCATAAGGGAAATCTCATCTTCTTTTCAGTTTGCTCTTTATATTTTCCTTTGAATTCCATTTTTCTCTTCTTATCAAACCCATATGACTGATGGGTTACTCTAATCTCCATCTCGACTTTGAGAGCACATCAAATGATTTCCTCGTATCTATTGAAGTCCCTTATGGATAACTCCCTTAGAAGACTTGGTTTTAAGCCACTAAAGAATTGATCGATCTTACTCTCAGGTTGGATAATAATACTAGAAGCGTACCTTGCAAGTCTTGTAAAATTTGCTTCATAGGTACCAACAGATTCATCATCCTTTTGCTTCAGTTCAAGAAACTCTTTCTCCATATTTGTTCAGAGAATACGAGGGAAGTACTTATTGAAAAATAAGTTCTTGAACTCGTCCCATTACATGGACTCAATTTCATCCCTTTGCCTCGTATTCTTAATAAGATTCCACCATTGATCAGCATCTCCTTCCAAACGATACACTGCTAGGATGACTTTATCATATTCAGAACATTGAAGAATAGAAAATATATTTTCAGTGGTAATAATCCATTGTTCAGCAACTAATGGATCAGTAGACCCACTGAAAGAAGGTGGACGCTGCCTCATGAAGGATTCAACAGAATGTTGCTCCTTCCTTTGCTCGTTTGGAAGTCCTGCATGATTCATAGTTTCCGAAAGTTGTGTGAGCATGGCTACAAGATTTTTCATTCCATCTCCCATAACGTTTGGTTGCTCAGAGGGACAATCATTGCATTGCTCGTCGTATTCTACATTAACACGGTTCCTTCGGGTTCCAGCCATTGACTAAAACCAAGAAGAATAGTGTGAGCAACACTAATTATAATAGTAAAATCACATAATCAAGAATAAAATTTCACACTTAAGGTCTTATACTAGGTTATTCATGGTCCTTTCTAAAATACTAAGATTGTGTTCTATTCTTAGACTTTTCCTTAGGGTTCTTACTAAGGCTTTCACATCCTAGTTTCCAAAGGTTGATTATACCTTTCCTCTGATACCAACTATAACGACCCATACTTTACATACATTTTTATTACTTCAAAATTGAAGCGTACTTATTACAACATATAACAAAACCATGAAAGGACCGTATATGTATAGTGTCTTTAGAAACTGGGAAACATAAACAACTGGTTCATAAAGCGTCTACACTGTCTCCCATTTATTTCATCATATCTATAGTCCCTTTTGGCATATCTTACTTAATAAGCTTCTTCCTGACCTGGGGAAATAAAACATACAAAAGGGTGATCTCAAATTCTCATTAAGGGTAAACAAAAGAAATATCAATCACATCATATTCATAAGAACATAACATTTTGGAAATCTTAACCTGCAAAAGAGAGCATAATTTCATAACATGGTATAAATCATAGTAGTGAAATGAAATCCCAATAATCATAACTTAAAACATGAAACTTTTTGGCATACACACATAATCATAGAGAATCATTTCTTATTAGTCAAGACTCATTGCCAAGACTATCTTAGTGGACAAAGTCCATTTCTGAACCGAGTTCACTCCTCGTTTCAGTCCTGTTTCACTGAACAGCTTTAACCTTCCGTTCCAGCCAGGTCTATCTCATGAGATATAAAATCTTTACCCAATGCATTGGAGGGAGATATAGGTCCCACCCATCTCATAATGATACCATTCTTATGTGTGCCACAAAATCATAAACCATACATCATAGCATAACCCATGTAATAAAAATGGGAATCTTAAACATCGTGACATCATAAAACAATTCATATAAGATAAAAGAATTTATAAAAATATTTTCATCACAACATAATCAAATCCATGTAATAATAGGGATAGAAACAGAATCCTATATTATCTTAGATGGAAAATAATTTTGATAAAACTCTTGAACTCCATTCTTGAGGAAAATATCCTTTCTACTTCAAAAAACATTTTTCCTTTCTTAACATGTCATACAATTTTAAACTAAAAGAAGTTGATTAAAAATAAACTTGAAAACTTGTAAAGTAAGCTTCTTGGAAATAATGTTTTAAAAATCCATTCATTCCGTATAAGTTAAAAAAACATTCTTCTCGTACTTTTGTCAGAAAAGTCAAAAAGTACCTCGTACGAAAAACGACAAAAGATTCCTTTCATATATTTTACTAAAAACTCACCGAAGGGTAAAATTGGATATAAACTATTGTAGAAGGATATAAATATTACATATTGGGGAAATATGGATGTGGATGATAAAATACACCCCAGTAAACTCCAAAGTATAAACAATCTCGGATAAAAATGAGATTGTGATATTTCCCTTACCTTAGGTCCGATTTGCTTCATAAGTGTCTGAACCTCCTGTACAATGATTTAAATAATGTTATTGACTTATTCCAGAATCATATTTATTGTTATGATATCATATATTGTCATATTCTTAGCTTTTTATTAGTAATATTTTATTACTACTTGTTATTCGGGTGTTTATTACTTTTTGTTCTTATGCGTGTTTGTCGAATAAATTCTTATTCTTTTCTTTAGGTTATAGATACCTCATTTCCAGAATGGTATTAGTGTAATATATATCATATTCATTCATTCAATTCATTTATATAATCATTATGTAATGAAGATCATGTAGAACGAATCGCATCACATCGTGGAGACGGTATTCCGTACGTACGCACGAGCGATGATATCATTCCCATGATCGTGGAATTGTATTGGAGTGTATGTATACTATTTTAGAATCAATACCACTTTACAATAATCATATATATTCATTACTTTTACCCTTATACCCATCCAAGTAAGGTGGTGGTGGAAAATAGATTACACCATGGCGTGGAGACGGTATTCCGTACGTACGCACGCGCGGTGATTTCATTTTTCGTAGGATGGATAAGAGGTGAAATAGGGTTGTTTCATATTTATAATAACATATCATTATATGAGTGATACTGATGTTATTACCTCATAATGAAACAACTAAAGAAGAGGGAGTAGAAGAAGAATGGAACTTGAAGAAAACGGTAGAAGGTATTACCTCTTTCTCGAAGTGCCTCCTTTAAACTTTCTCTTAAGGCACTAGAGTTGTTCTTTTGATAAGACCAGTACCTCTAGTAGGTTTCTAAGGAAGTGGGGAAGTGAAATGGGCAGTGGTTTTCTGAGCATGAAGGCTCAAATTGGTGTGAGGAAGAGAGGGAGGAGGTTCCCTTTTATAAGGGAGGAGAGGGGCACCTTTGGAAATATAATAAATATTAGTTTGTATTAAATCCCAACCCCACTTAAAAACTTCCAAAATGACTCATATCCGAAGATTAGATGAGATAGGGTTGTAATATAATCAACCAATAAAATTTAGACATGTTAGGAATTTATTTTAAACATTATCAACTTTATTTATCCTTATTTATCAATTTAATTTTATTTGTGGTAATAATATTCTAAATTTTAAATTTTTATAAATAATTACATATGTGTTGTGAATTTTCCATTATTTGACACTTTATAACATTTTAGACCATATAAATTTTAATTTATAATTTTTAAAAATTTTTGTTATTTTTAAACAATTTTATAATATGTTATTTTTATAAAATAACAATAGTGTCAATTTTGACACTATTCATTTATTTGAATTTAAATAAAATATATACAGAAGATATGTTCGAACTAAAAGCTTTAATAGATTCATAAAATGTCATATGTATCTAGAAAATTAGTTTATCACATTAAATAGTTCATATAATTTTTATTTTAATATTTTTAAAACAATTTATTTGATATTTTAATTAATAAAATAATTTCAACATCACTATTGTGTCATAATTAATGATAATTATTTAATCCCTAAAAATTATAAATAAATTCCTATGATGTATATAATTGTATTAGATTTCTGGATATTATTCATGTCCGAAGTTTCATTAAGTTTATCACCAAATTAAAATTATTATACTTATAAGATTTAAGAAAGTGACATGTTGTCACATTCTTTGGTTTTAATAATAATTAAATTATTTTCATGGAAAAAAGTCCATTAAATGAATCTAATCCGACCCTTAGGTGATATGGGTCGACTTTTAGTCATTCAATATGATTTTGGCAGGTGTTAGGGTAATTTTATAATCTTATATTTACCCTTAATTACCCGATTTACCTTTAACTATGGTAAATAAAATTTACCGTAGTTACTATTCATAATGCCCAAAAATAAAAAGTATCCTATTAACATAATTTGGAACCACTAATTATGAATATGGAATCCATTTTTCAAAATTCAAAACATATAAGTTGCAGTAATTAATTAAAAATAAATCCCGTTGTTAAGAAAATGGGTTTTAGAAGTTAAAACATTGCCAAAGATTGAAATGTTTTTACCTATGAATTCAATGTGAAATTAATGTTAATGACATAAATTATATTAAATGGTAAAAATATATTCTATTTATACTTTAAAACCATTAAATATTATAATTTATCCATATAAATTATCTCAATGAAAAAAGTTGTTTTTAATTAAAAATTAGCGTATTTTTACTATTCATCAAAATATGAAAGTTATCAGAAAAATATCAAAAATTTATCCAAAGTAAATTTTTATACCCTGATTCAAAAGAAGAATTTTATTTTGTCAAATTGAACTTATAAACATTTCAAAAACTAGATTTAATGTGGGTGCGCCATCAAAAGGCGGCAAAACTATATTTTTGAAAAATATTTCTTTTATCCAAAAAAACTGATTTTGCTTTTATAACTCATTCTAGAAAATGTATAAGTTGAATTAAAATGTTATAAAATTCAAAATTCAGTTATTACTATTCATAACGTTTAGTTTTAATAATATTTTAATAGCATATCGTTGTTTAGTGAAACTCGGTATTGCGTACGACGCAAGCTATCGAGGAAGGCCGCGGTTGCGTGTAAAGCAAGCCAAGCTAGTGTTGTGTGTAGTGAAAGATTCCTTTGATGATTTATATAACATAAAAACAAAATATTTCTCATAAAAGTCTCGGGTGTTACATGACACATGATTACTCAGCATAGGTTGTAGTTGGTTATAGTGACCTTTTATAGGATGTCTAGATGTACTCCCCAGAATCCTTCTTTATAGGATTGACCATCAGTATAAGGTATCCTTTTCGGTGATTGGAGGTGAGTATGGGTGAACCCAGGTGTAGGATGAGTAAACCATTGTGATGGCATAGCTTATTCAGATACATTTCTGGAATTAGATGAATTAGCTACATGTAGATTGAGATTACAAACCCAAAGATTGACTTAATGATACACGGCTTGAGTGTCATGATGTCCATCTCAATTCCCTTGCATAGGATGTCCAGGATATTGGGATTACGGACCCAAGTATCAACTTCTGATTGCTTTTCATGTTATTTGATTCATATACCAATGAATATTCATATTTATGTATATATGTATAGGTATGGTACTATACATGTCTATGTATATAGATATGGACATCCATGGTGTCACTTGCCTAGTTGACCAGGATTTTAGACATGGGGTTCAATTTTGGTTTCACGTTCGGTTTTACTTTTTTTTAGTTTTGTTTCATCTAGAATGATCATGTTTCTTTTTCATACACTTATAGAAGAATAATTTATAGGTTTCTTTTTGGGTTGGCCTACTGTGATTATTTCTCATCCCTACACATGCACCCCAGTGTACTTGTAGACCTTATGTATGCTTTTCAGGTTGAAAACAATTGCATGGTGGTTAGGGCTAAGTCCCGGAGTTGCATGTTTGAGTAGAGCTACTCGTGTGGGTTCTTATGATCAGGCTGTGGTAGTTTGATAGTGTCTGGAGACTGGGTATGTGGTCTAGTTCAGAGTTAGTAGTAGAGCTTTGTAATTTTACTTTTAGTTTCTTTTGTACTCTTGTATCTGTATGGTTGTCCCAGTGGGTGACTAGTGTTGTATTGTATGGAATAGCTGTTCAGAATTCTATAGCATTTCATTTATTATTACATCTTGTTTTATTTCTGTTATTTACTAATTTTTTACTCTATTTGTTTACTTTTGTGTATGTTACTTAGCTATTTTAATTGTTTTATTACTCTAATATAAGATTATATTCTCCCCATTTTACCACCTATATACCCTCACTACTAGTTGGTGTTCTTTAGCATGCAGGGAGGTGCGCTTGAGGCCTCATAACCCATTAACTCAGAACACCAGTTTAGTGGCATCCAGGTCAGGGCATTAAAAAGTGGTATTAGAGGAGTTATTTTCATGGTCTTTACTATTTGAGATATGGTAGACATAAGTATTAGGAATTTGTTAGAACCTGTGATGGATATCGGACTTGTACTTTGAGAACACTTATTTCAGTAAAAAGTTCTAGTTGCCAGAGGTATAGTATTTTTATTCTGATCTATGATTTTATAGTTGTGTATGATTTTCATCTTGATATATGCACATGTTGTGTGGGTGTTATGATTTTCTATGGATCTCTGGAACTTGGCCATTGGAAAGATTCCAGTGATGGATTTTGACTCTTGGGTGGTGGTTGCGCCCAAATTTACCCAAGTTTTAAGGGTCAAGCGGTCGCTTGTAGTGTAGCTTGGGTTGTCGAATCCTCAGAGACCTAAGAAGAACCTTTAGACACTCAATAAAAAGAGATGGATTTTTGGCTATGAAGTGGCCAACTTGGGTTGATTTTAGATTGTTTTGAAAGAGCACTAAAAGATCTATGTGAATTCAAATTATGAGAAAATGAGTTGATCCTAGGTTATTGCTCGGGGTGGATTGAATGAATTCCTTTTTTTACGATTTTAATTTCATTAACTCAAGAAGGGTTCATGCAATGAATTAAAACTAACCTCATCACTTACTGATTAAACGCCTTCAAAACATATGATAATCCCCTATACACTTGTAGGATCATTTTCATGAGCACTCCAAGGTAAAGGATGTAATTAGCACATGAATGTGGGGTGAATAAATTCAATAAGGAAGAGGAAGAATAAAAATCATTGAATGAAAGAAACTCAATTAAAAGAAATTAATAACATTTATGGCATGAGAAATAACATTCAATCTATCCTCTTTCTACTCCCTTGGATCAACCCATAAAAGAGCTAGCCCTCCATTGATGACAAGTTCTCAACGGAAGCGGAAAGTAGACTTATGAGGGTGGAATTGAAGAAGTAAAAACAACAAAAATAACGATCACTCCACCGTTGTGTGAACAAAATCACAGGGTTTGGTGTGAATAAATTCACACCTTGAGGCAACGGTATCAAGGTGATAAGGATAAGAACAAAACAAGAGAAGAAGAAGAACTTTTATTGAAGACTAAGGTGATTCGAACAACTTACATGAGAAGGAAGAACATTACAAAGGCAAATTGGCATAATAACATTACAATGAAAAGAAAGCACCCAACATCCCTAAATCCACCACCAATACTGCCTTAAATAGGAAAAAATGAAGTCTTGGCCGAGCCCCCAACATCCCATGTTCCTTTAATTAATTATGTTGGGGAAAGGTGGGTGGAACATTAATGATGAGAGACTTTTCCACTTCTTGCCCCGAAGTTGCAGTCAGCTTGCATCCACCTGAAAGATGCGCCTAAATGACCTTCTATAAGGCCGAATTTGAGTGGTCCCTATAATACTTAAATGAATCCCAGGATGTCCCCTAACATCATGTAAAATTTCAGCCCACAATACTTTTTGTTTCGGGAGATATGATTGAAATAGTGGGCTGTTTTTCTGGGCCGCAGACTCTGGCCCAAAATTAAATCTTCAACTTGGGCCGCATTAATCACCACCATTGAGGACAAATTAGCACTGTCTCCAGAAGAATGATTTGTTACCCTATATGGCTTATATCCTTACATAAATTTGGGGCTTCATTGGGCTTGTATTGTGGTCCCCATAGTCCGATCAGTGGGATGATATCCAATCTGCCTTCTCCAGAATTGTTTCCTTTCTTCGCCAAAAATCCTCATCATCCTTTATGAATCCTTCATTGATCCCTGAATGAAAAATGTTCATATTTAATTTTATATCCATTTCCAAAAATATCAAATTAAAATATGGATAATTTCATTCTTTGAAATCAGATGAAACATTGGGCCTAAATTGGTGCATATTAGGCATGGAGTGCACAAATGAAGAGAATGGATGTTCAAAATTAAAATCCACTAACTCAAGCCCATAAGATCAAAAATAAACATTTAATACCATTAAAATGTAATCAAAATATGTGTTTTTATTTTCTAATCACACCCCCCAACTTGAGTTTTGCTAGTCCCGAGCAAAATATATCTCACAAAAATGAAATTCAAATGACCTTTTCCAAAAACATTTTAATACACATTTCTCATCCAAAGATCATATACCAAATAATTATGAAACCCATCAAAATAATTTAAAACAAGCTATGTCCATAAGCATATCTCAAGCCCAATCTCATTCCTTTGTTCAAATTCATTTCCATATTTCATCCAAATTCAATTAAGCATGATGAAGTGTTGTGCGTCACAATAGACATGGGGGTTCATTTTCATTCGAGGGAGAAAAGATGGAAGCTCTAGGAGCAATCAAATTTTAATAATAAGATGAGTACTCATTTTTTATTTTCTTTTTTTTTTGGTTTTTTTTTGCAATTTTGCCATGGTAATTGAAATTGAACTCAATCGAGTCAACCCATGTAGCAAGACTTTGCCGATGACTCCCAGGCTCAAAGACCTTAGGGCACCAAGTGAAGATTACATACTCAGGAATCATCTCGAGTTAACTCAATCAAAAAAAATTCAAATTACCACAAATAGAGATAAAATGCCCAACTCTGGGCCAGAAAACTATGGAATCACGATCCCCAAGTGTCGAAATCCACACATTAGGTCAATTCATTGCTCTACGCGCAAATTTTTTTTTTTTGAATACTCATGTTAAAATTAAAATGATCGCCAATCCTATGCTATTTATTATGGGTCCCCAAAAACTCAAACTAAAACCCCAAAATCTAGAGGATGTGAATTGTGTTTTTTTTTAATAGATGAAAATATAACAGTGAAAAATCACATCAGACAACCGCACTTTCCAATAACTATGAACATGAACATAAACTTGCATTAAAATCAGAATCAAGGCATGAAAAATTATTTGATATCCAATTTCAGAGTTTGGAGTGTGTGTTATCATGTTTAAGGTTAATGACATTTTTTCCTTCCACGGATTTTCATCTCCCCCCCCCCAACTTAGAATAACACTGTCCCTAGTGTTTAAAGAATTGAAACATAGAAGGGGTAGGATAGAAGTTCAACGAAGACATTGAAAATGAAAATTATGGAATGAAGTCACCTGGTGGTTGATGTTGAAAATGCATTCCCATGTCTCCCTTCAGTTCTGGTTTGTCTCTCAATGGCTTGGATGGTTGTGATCAGCTTTTCCCAATGACCTATGACATGCCTTTAAAAAAAATTTAATATATATATATTTTTTTTTAATCTAAAAAAAGGTACAAATAACATAAACTAATGATACATTGTCTTCTCTTAAATTTCTGGGTAAGGTATTACTTAGGGATCACACTGCGTGACACGGATGAATACGGTGCTCCCCTTTCATACCCATCCTTACTCATAAAAGAAGAACAGGTCAACAATCTATTTTTTTTTTAAATAAAATAAAATAAAATATCTAAAAAAATATAAAATAAAATAAAATAAACTGATGATACATTGTCTTCTTTATATTTTCTGGGTAAGGTATTACTCAGGGATCACACCGCGTGACATGGATGAATACGGTGCTCCCCTTTCATACCCATCCTTACTCATAAAAGAAGAGCAGGTCAACAGTCTATATATATATATATATATATATATATATATATATATATATATATATATATATTTTAAATAACAAAATGAAGAAGAAGGAAAAAAATGATTCACAAAGATTAGAAACATAAAGACCACGGGTTGCCTCCCGTTCAGCGCTTTTGTTTAACGTCGTTAGCCCGACATGGATCCTAAATCTATCCATTTTTTTCAAGTTCATAGGTTGGCTCTGTTAACTCAACCTCTATTTCCTGTTTATTGAATGATTCAATGAATGGTTTTAACCTATGACCATTGACCTTAAAAATGTTACCACTTGTGGGATCCTGAATCTCTACTGCCCCATGGGGGTACAGATGATGCACTATGAAAGGACCAGACCATCTAGACCTTAACTTTCCTGGGTGTAAATGAAGTTTTGAACTATACAAGAGCACAGGTTTTCCCAGTTCAAATTGTTTGACTTTGACATTCCTAGATTGGTAGGCTTGAACTCTAGATTTATTTATCCTTGAATTTTCATACGCCTCCATCCTAAGTTCCTCAAGTTCATTAAGATCTAACTTCCTCTTTTCTTCAGCTAAAGAAATGTCGAAATTCATTTTCTTGATTGCCCAAAATTCCTTATGCTCAATTTCAACAGGTAAATGGAATGATTTTCCATAAACCAACCTATACGGTGACATTCCTAGGATGGTTTTGAATGCTGTACGATATGCCCAAAGAGCATCCAAGAGTTTCTTAGACCAATCTTTCCTAGAGGGGTTGACAGTTTTTTCAAGAATTTGCTTAATCTCCCTATTTGCTAACTCAGCTTGACCATTGGTTTGAGGATGCTACGCAGTGGAAACTTTATGAGAAATTCCATACTTAGACATGAGTGAAGAGAATGGGAGATTACAGAAATGGGTTCCACGATCACTGATTATAGCCCTAGGAATTCCAAATCTAGAAAAGATGTGCTCTTTTAGGAATCGGATCACAACTTGATGATCATTAGTCTTGGTGGGAATGGCCTCAACCCATTTTGAGACGTAATCAACAGCTAATAGGATGTAGAGGTATCCCTTAGAGTTTGGAAAGGGTCCCATGAAATCAATTCCCCAACAATCAAATATTTCAACGAATAGAATGGGAGTGAGGGGCATTTGATTTCTTTTGGAAATGGATCCTAATTGCTGACACTGAGGACAACTTTTGCAGTATTGGAAGGAATCCTTAGTGAGGTTCAGCTAGTAGAAACCACTTTGGAGGACCTTTGCAGTGGTTTTCTTTGTAGAAAAGTGGCCTCCACATTCCCCTCCATGAAAAAAATTTAGAATGGACTTTTACTCAGACTCGGGAACACATCTCCTGATGATTTGATCAGGACAGAACTTGAAGAGGTAAGGATCATCAAACACATAGTTTTTGACATCAGAAAGGAATTTCCTCTTATCTTGGGTCCCCATGAATTTTGGAATGTCACTCGTCACCAAATGGTTTTCTATGTTGGCATACCAAGGGCAATCACTCACTGAATAGAGGTGCTCATCGGGAAATGAATCAGACACAGAGAGGTGGTGTGAGTTGTCTTTGAATTCCATCCTAGAGAGGTGATCAGCTACAACATTTTCAACACCCTTTTTATCCTTAATGGTTAAATCGAACTCTTGTAGAAGAAGGACCCAACTAATCAATCTATCCTTGGCATCTTGTTTTTGGAAAAGGTATTTTAGGGCTGAATGGTCAGTGAAGACAATGATGGGTGATCCTAAGAGATAAGACCTGAATTTCTCTAAAGCAAAGACAACAGCAAGCAGCTCTTTCTCAGTGGTGGTGTAGTTTATTTTTGCATCATTTAAAGATTTGCTTTCATAAGCAATGACACATGGAGTTTTCTCACACCGTTGTCCTAAGACTGCTCCTACAGCGAAGTCACTTGCATCACACATGAGCTCGAAAGGAAGTTTCCAATTTGGAGATTTCATGATAGGTGGAGATATAAGAGTTGACTTGAGTGTAGAGAATGATTCCTCACAGCTTTCTGTCCATAAAAATGGAGCATCTTTTACCAATAGAGCACAAAGTGGTTGAGAAATAGAGCTGAAATTCCTAATGAACCTTCTATAAAAACCAGCATGTCCTAAGAAGGACCTTACTTCCTTAACATTTTTAGGAGAGGTAAGGTGACGAATTATGTCAACCTTAGCTTTATCAACTTCAATCCCTCTACCAGATACCATATGACCTAGAACATGTCCTTCCCTTACCATGAAATGGAATTTTTCCGAATTTAGTATGAGATTCTTATCCTCACACCTTGACAAAACCTTTTCAACATTTAGAAGGCATCCCTCAAAAGTATCCCCAAAGATGGAGAAATCATCCATGAAGACCTCTAAACAATCCCCCACCATGTCCGAGAAGATTCCCATCATGCACCGCTGGAAGGTACCAGGGGAATTACATAACCCAAAGGGCATGCGCTTGAAGGCAAAAGTACCGAATGGACAAGTGAAGGTCGTTTTTCCTTGATCCTATAAAGAGACTTTGATTTGATTATACCCTGAGAATCCATCTAGGAAGCAGTAGAATTGATGACCCGCCACTCGCTCGAGGACTTGATCTATAAAGGGCAAGGGGAAATGGTCTTTCTTGGTACAAGAGTTGAGCTTCCTATAGTCAATACAGATTCTCCATCCACTACTAACCCTTTTTGGAAGCATCTCTCCATCATTATTGGTTATTACTGTGATTCCAGCCTTCTTTGGAACCACATGGATTGGGTTAACCCACTCACTCTTGGCTATAGGATAGATGATACCAGCTTTTAACAATTTCAAAAGTTCTTTTCTCACTACTTCCATGAGATTAGGATTGAGTCGCCGCTGAGGTTTATGACATGGCTTTGAATCGAATTCTAGAACAATTCTATGAGTCCCGATAAGTGGGCTAATCCCAGGAATATCTGATAGGGTCCATCCAATGGCTTTCTTATGTCTCCTAAGGACATCTAGAAGCATCCTCTCATGATTGGCTTCAAGAGAGGAAGAAATGACAACAGTAAAGGATTGATTGTCCCCTAAGAATGCATACTTGAGTGATGAAGGTAAAACCTTAAATTCAATATTAGAGTGGTTATCACTTTCCAAGAAAGGATGAGACTTTGTATTGAACTCAGTTTCTTTGTTCACATTTCTTGACAAAATTGGTTCCTTGTGAAGAGAATTTTCATCCACTAAATTAGCTAGAGTAGTTTCATGAAGGGATATGGACTCGATGTTATTGATTTCACCCATGGTATCATTGATTGGTGATTCTATAAAATCATCAATAGAGCAATCTGAAAGAGATTCAAGCCAAGGAGACAAATTTCCCTCATGTGAACAAAGAAAATCAATCTCTTCTTGACTTAAACACCCTTCAGTAATTCCTTGATGTTCCTTGAGTTCACTATCAACACTAACTATCCAATTAACCTCATGGATCTCTTCATCATCCCCAATTTTAGAGTTTTCATTGTATATGTTCAAGTATAGACTCATGTTTCCAAAGGTGATGGTCATGTTCCCATTTCGGACTCGGATAACAGAGTTGATTGTTGCAAGGAAGGTACGACCAAGGATGATTGGGGTTTGATCCCTAGGACCTAAGCTTGGGTGATTGTCTAGAACAATGAAGTCAGCTGGGTAAATGAAATTTTCAACTTTCACCAAAACATCCTTTAAGATCCCCTTTGGAACTCGAATACTACGATCAGCAAGTTGAAGAGTGACAGATGTGGGTTGGAGTTCTTCGAGCCCTAACTGACAATACATAGCATAAGGAATGAGGTTCACACTGGATCCAAGATCGCACAAGGCTTTGAAAACTTTGTTCTCTCCTAGTTCAACATTTATGTAAGGGCATCCTGGGTCTTTCATCTTTGGAGGAAGGGTTCCTTGTATTGTTGTGCTAACATTTGCTTCCAGAAGGACTTGGTTCTTATGTGAGAATTTCCGTTTAAATGTGCAGAGGTCCTTAAGGTATTTTGAGTATGCAGTAATAGTTTGAATGGCATCGAGGAGTGTAATGTTCAACTTGACTTGTGAGAATATTTTCCTCAATGTTTCACTCAATTCAGGCTTGGTTTTCCCCCTCATGCGTTGAGGAAATGGGGCAGGTTGTGGGGTTGTTTTTTGAAGAGTTGTTTCTTTTAAATTTTTATTAGTATCTTCAGTTTTTTCATGTGTTTCATTTGAATTTTAATTAGAGTTTGAATCTTCAGGTGGGTTTTGAACTATTTGTTCAGGTTTCTCAATTGGTTTCCCACTTCTCAAAACTGTGACAGCCTTTAGTTTTTCATGAGTTGTTTGAGTGCAACTTGTCTCCCCCCTTGATGTTTGTTGTGGAATGGCATGTGTGGGCATGGGTGACTTTCTAGTTTTGATGGTTTGAAGTTCTTGTTTAAGGGACGAGACTTCTGAGTTCATCCTTTCCATTTGTTTGCACAGTTGTTCAAGGATTGGGAGAGGGACATATTGGGAAGGGGTTTGTGTTGGTTGGGTTATCCCAGGGGGATACTTTGGTTGTTGGATGGGTTGTTGGTATTGGACTGGAGGATGTTGGTATTGGACTGGTTGTGGTTGGAATTGGTTATGGTTTTGAAAATTTTGTGTAGGGTAGGGGTTTGGTCCTTGTGGTTGGCTAGGTTGTTGGTTATCTTTCCATCGGAAGCCTGGGTGGTCATTATACCTTGGGTTGAATGTGTTTGGGTATTGAGGCTTTTGAAAGTTTAGGGAATTGACTTCAGCAGGTGTTCCTCCTAAAAGAACATCCTTGATGGATGGAATGGTTGGTCAGTTGTCTGTTTTGTGGTCATGTTTGTCACAGATTGTGAAAACAAGGTCTACAGTTTGGATTTCATTGATTTTCCTATGGTCTATCTCTTCAAACTTCCTAAAGAGTGCTGCAATTTTCGCCCTAAGGCTTTACTCTTCCCTAAGTGTATGCATTCTAGTAGTTCTTTGAGGCTTTTCAGAATAAGGTGATGTTCCCCGTGTTTGGTTTTGTTCAGCAAGGATTTCTAGATACTCGTAAGCATCATTTGGGGATTTGTTTTTAAAGGTCCCATTACACATCATTTCAATGAATTGTTTGTTCCCCGGGCCCAAACCTTCATAGAAAATTCTTACTTGTTCAGGAATAGAAAAACCATGGTGTGGAACCATGTTTAGGGTGTCTT
This sequence comes from Viscum album, assembly GCA_963277665.1. Classification (NCBI taxonomy): domain Eukaryota; kingdom Viridiplantae; phylum Streptophyta; class Magnoliopsida; order Santalales; family Viscaceae; genus Viscum; species Viscum album. The sequence continues at coordinate 1,046,844,367 of OY728139.1, forward strand.
TGAACCTCTCCCATGTTTCATAAAATGACTCTCCCTCTTTTTCAAAAAAGTTTTGGATACTCTTTTTAAGTGCAATTGTTTTGTGGTGGGGAAAGTATTTCTTGTAGAATTATCTTTGCAGTTGGTTTCAAGTGTGGATTGATGAAGGTTTTAGATTATTTAACCAGTTCTTTGCTTGATACTTAAGTGAGAAAGGAAATAGCCTCATCTTAGCTGACTCAAGTTGATGTGGTGAGCACATAGTTTCAACAATGTCATTGAACTCCTTGACATGAAGGTAAGGCATTTCTGACTCCATCCCATGAAAATTTGGAAGGTGGTTTAGGAAATGAGGTTTAAAGACATAGTGCACATCTCCTAGGGAAGCATGCCTAATTCAAGAGGGTGCATTGGTCCAGGTAGGTGTAAGGTAGTCATTCATGGTTTGATCGACTGCATTCCCCAAATTTGGGGCTGCCTCATTTGGATTTCCATTTTGGTTCCTGCCTGGGTTTATGAGTTGGTTTCTTTGAAGAACCTCCATTGAAATTGACTCAATATTTAACTCTGAGGTATTATTAATATTAGGATCCAATTTTTTACTTGACTCCCCTATCTTATGACTTTCCACCCTAACTAGTCTGTTTGAGTTATCGCGGGTGAAGGCGGACATGCGCCAAAAGAAAAAAAAAGTGAGAAAAGGAAAAGATAAGAGATCTTGGGTGAGAATAGAAGAATGGGGGTGAGAAAAGAAGGTTTTTTCTAAGGAACTTACTTGGTCCCCGGAAACGGCGCCGAAATTTGGTTGTTCCCAAATTTACCCAAGTTTTAAGGGTCAAGCGGTCGCTTGTAGTGTAGCTTGGGTTGTCGAATCCTCAGAGACCTAAGAAGAACCTTTAGACACTCAATAAAAAGAGATGGATTTTTGGCTATGAAGTTGCCAACTTGGGTTGATTTTAGATTGTTTTGAAAGAGAACTAAAAGATCTATGTGAATTCAAACTATGAGAAAATGAGTTGATCCTAGGTTATTGCTCGGGGTGGATTGAATGAATTCCTTTTTTACGATTTTAATTTCATTAACTCGAGAAGGGTTCATGCAATGAATTAAAACTAACCTCATCACTTACTGATTAAACACCTTAAAAAAATATGATAATCACCTATACACTTGTAGGATCATTTTCATGAGCACTCCAAGGTAAAGGATGTAATTAGCACATGAAAGTGGGGTGAATAAATTCATTAAGGAAGAGGAAGAATAAAAATCATTGAATTAAAGAAACTCAATTAAAAGAAATTAATAACATTTAGGGAATGAGAAATAACATTCAATCCAGCCCCTTGCTACTCCCTTGGATCAACCCATAAAAGAGCTAGCCTTCCATTGATGACAAGTTCTCAACGGAAGCGGAAAGTAGACTTATGAGGGTGGAATTGAAGAAGTAAAAACAACAAAAATAACGATCACTCCACCGTTGTGTGAACAAAATCACAGGGTTTGGTGTGAATAAATTCACACCTTGAGGCAACGGTATCAAGGTGATAAGGAGAAGAATAGAACAAGAGAAGAAGAAGAACTTTTATTGAAGACTAAGGTGATTCGAACAACTTACATGAGAAGGAAGAACATTACAAAGGCAAATTGGCATAATAACATTACAATGAAAAGAAAGCACCCAACATCCCTAAATCCACCACCACTACTGCCTTAAATAGAAAAAATGAAGCCTTGGCCGAGCCCCCAACATCCCATGTGCCTTTAATTAATTATTTTGGGGAAAGGTGGGTGGAACATTAATGATGAGAGACTTTTTCACTTCTTGCCCCGAAGTTGCAGCCAGCTTACATATACCGGAAATACGCGCCTAGAGGACCTTCTAGAAGGCCGAATTTTAGTGGGACCTGGAAGACTTAAATGAATCCCCGGATGTCCCCTAACAGCCTGTAAAATTTCAGCCCAAACTACTTTGTGGTTCTGGAGATATGATTGAAATAGTGGGATGTTTTTCTGGGCCGCAGACTCTGGCCCAAAATTAAATCTTCAACTTGGGCCGCCTTAATCACCACCATTGAGGACGAATTAGCACTGTCTCTAGAAGAATGATTTGTTACCCTATATAGATTCTATCCTTACATAAATTTTGTGCTTCATTGGAAATGTATTGTGGTCCCCATATTCCGATCAGTGGGATGATATCCAATCTGCCTTCTCCAGAATTGTTTCCTTTCTTCGCCAAAAATCATCATCATCCTTTATGAATCCTCCATTGATCCCTGAATGAAAAATGTTCATATTTAATTTTATATCCATTTCCAAAAATATCAAATTAAAATATTGATAATTACATTCTTTGAAATCAGATGAAACATTGGGCCTAAATTGGTGCATATTAGGCATGGAGTGCACAAATGAAGAGAATGGATGTTCAAAATTAAAATCCACTAACTCAGGCCCATAAGATCAAAAATAAACATTTAATACCATTAAAATGTAATCAAAATATGTTTTTTTATTGTCTAATCAGGTGGAAAAGGAAATAGGCATCTCATGCATCATATTTTGAACATAGGATTCACATCATATAGGCCTTCTAGTGTGTGGTTTTACTGAAAACTAAGAACTATTTAGGTTTGGCCTAATGTCATGTATATATTTCATTCTGATGGAAGGTTATGTGGATCTATTTTGAGGTGTTTTTGTTGAGGATGATGACTCATTCCTCATGCTTGAGGGGTGCAGTGACCCTTGTAGGTCAATATGGCACGTGATGTCTTTCTATTATACCCCTTGTAGGGTGTTGTTTATCAAGATGTGGTTATCTGGTTGGATCATTGAGTACGATGCTGATGGGTACCAGGATGTTTCTAGTAAACTGGTCCTCTATGGGGTATTACTGTATACAGATTATCTGTGAGTGTCAGTTCAGTCTCTCTTTATTGTTGGTATCATAAGCTCTAGGGATCAGTTCCTTCTGAGGATTCTCAGTGAGGATCAGGCCCTTGTAGGCCATGTTTTCAATGTTGACCCTCATAGATCATTGTGATCTTTACCTTCTTTGTAAAGGTTTGATATTTTGGGCTAGGTGGTTAGACCTTATGACCAAGTTGTGAAACTTATTCTGTAGGGCTAGGTGGGAAACCTGGAGGCCCTTAGTTTGACTCAGACCCTTGTAGTTTGACATCCATTTTATTCTAGGGAAACCTACATGAGAGAGGTTGGATTTTGTTTTCAGTTTCCTTTTTAGGTAGTGAGCTTGTTTTTATGCTCGTTTTGAGATTGAGTCATGGTAGGTGCTTGAGTTTTGTATTATAGTCATGTTGATGCCTTCATATTTTAGTAAACACCTTGGGTGATTGAGTTTCAAGATTTCATTCAATGGGAAGGAGTGTTCGGGTGCCTATCCCAATTGACCAGTGTTTCTATTGTTTCTAATGTAGTCAGAGTGTGGGTAGATGCTCGTGACTAGAATGATGTTGTGTGATGGGCAGTTGTATAATAAATCATGGCACAATGAGGTTCCCAATTTTGAAGAGGAGTTTCAATAGAGCTTATGGATTAATGAAACTGATGTTTCATGTAGTATGGTCATCTTAACCTTGTAATGGAAAACTCATTGTAGTTTGTTTCAAGTGATAAAGTTACACGTTTTTTGTGTGTGGTATTGTTTAAATTCTTAATCGGTGGGTGGTTGGGTACGATCCAAAGACCTATGTTTTCACAAATTTTCATGGGCATGGTTGCCTAGGAGTTGTGGTTAAATAAAGAATGTCCCTCTATGGTAGAGGTGACATTAGGAATTAATGGGGTGATGTAAGATGGTCGGAATGTGTTGAACCTATACACACTTTTTTGGGAGATGTGGTGGCAGGTGTTGGCTAAAGGCGGGTCAGCATGTTTATGGATAGTGTGGCTCTAAGGGAGCTAAGCATGCCCTTTATCTTAGTGTACTCCTATTAGGGATGATCATGATCTATCTTGATTCATCTTTAGTATGCTGAGATAGCATTGTCCCTACACTGAGATACTTTTTCTTTCTAAATGTTATTCCCTGGTGGAGGAAGAAACTTGTTGAGGTTATGCTCAAGGAGTGGTGTAAGGTAATCCATATGGTGGGGAGTGCACCATTGGCCATTTTAGGGTGGTGACCCTCATTTTCAGTTGAACTTTGATGTTTTCATGGGTTGTTGAGATCTAAGTTAGGTTTTGATACAATTATAAAGGTATTCCTATGGTGGGGAGTACTATGTCAGTCGTAGTTAGATGTCTTCCATGTAGAAGATAGTTATTGATGTTATGAGGTTGGTTGTTGGATAGTATAGATAGCTTTGTTGTGCAGATTCTCAGGTTGAGATCATAGATGTTAGTCTTTTTTCTAGGATTCTTGGGGACAATAAGGTTTATGGTGGGGAGTTTGTAAGAACTCGTGTTTTTTCAAACAACAATTCTGAGCATAAATTTTAATTTTCACTATCAGATACTCATAAGGGGTAAAATAGTATTTTCCCCTAGCATATGATCTCATATAATTTTTTTGATGAATCCATTGGTCCTGTAATATGTTGTTTACCCTAGGATAGGAGTTTGGTAGAAATCCAAGCCATTCGTATTTTAGCGGAATAATTAAATATTAAATTTATTAAATTAAATATTAAATTTTTTGCATAGGTTCGTTCAAACATAAATTTTTAATGGAGAATCAGATTTATATTTCACCACAATCATTGAGTTTGGAATGAATATTTTAGCCTAGGTGAGGCATAAACTTGAGGCGGGCATCGAGGCCGGTCAAGGCCCCCTTTTTCTTTTCTTTTCTTTTTCTTTTCTTCTTTTCTTTTTTCCTTTCCTTTCCTAGTGGATTATCATGTACACCCTTGAGTTATTCCCTTCTCCATGACCAAATATATGATATTTATATGGATAAAGATAAAGGGATAAGGAGATAAGGAGGTGTCGTCGCAGAGCTCTCGATGCGATGAGTCAACGTGCGACAACCGTGGACCATGGAAAAGAACAAAGCTTCAGCAGTTTCTGCCCAAAGGTAGTTTTTTTAATATTTACCCCAAAACCCCTTTATATATTTTTTTTTAATATAGTCCCCTACTATGCTTGATAATGGACCCTAGGGGCCTGATCTATTGATTTGGGGGTTAAAACGGGGGTTTTGGGGCGATCTAAGGGTTGTCTATTTGGGAAAACCCGATAACATGGTGTGTAGTCTAGGGTGACACACCATGTGTTCTTCCCATTTAGGGAAGATGAATTTTAAGGAGTAAACTCTGTGTATAGGGGTGTACACACATTGTACTTGTACTCGTCCATGCAGCCAAGTACCCGGCCAGGTGAACCCATGTAGGGGTACATGGCCATGTGGAGTACATGGCCAGACCCTGTGTGGGTCACATGCCATGTAAGAGTACACAGCCTAGACAATTATTCGGCCTAGCCAGATGAGGGACACGGGTAGGTGCCCATGTTGGGTACACATTGTGTTCCCTATTTACATGTTGTGTACTCAAGTGTTTACATGCTGAGTCCGGCTGAGGTATATTCCCATGTGGGGATGAGAGGTTACATGTTGTGTATGGTCTCTATATGCCATTTACTCTTCATTTGGTGCCCTTTGAGGTTCTTTTCCTATTTTTTCCCCAAACTCAATTTTGGATGTAAGAGTGGTCCATTCTGAGCAGTTTTCCACATATATCATGATGGTGAAACCTATGGAGCGTTCTGAGGACTCATAATGGGTTTTTTGGGGCTTCTACCTAAATGGAGAGGTTCTTCATCTAGTGATTGAATTCAGTTGTCTCTTGAAGGAGATACTTGAACGTGAACTATAGGTTGGGTGTTCAGACCAACCTAGTTGAGATATTGATCTGAAATTACATGAGTTATCTCTTGTGACTGGTGCCTTCATGGCTTTCTTTCAAGGACATATCCCTTATGAGATGTTCCCTTCTGTCCTAAGAGGCTGTGAGACTAGACATTTTTGAGGATCCCCTATGGGATTCCTCTGATTATGTTTTGACTTAGAGGATTCTATGTAGGATGCCTCTATCTTCTTACTGTCTACCAAGGATCCCCTAAGAGATTCATTTTATTACGAACTAAATTAGGGAGTCCCTTGTAGTATCCCTTTAACTGTATACCATTTTTGAGGATCTCTTGTAGGATGCCTCTATTTTCTTGTCATTAGAGGATCCCATGTAGGATTCCTCCTTTACCTTTCAACTAAGGAACCCTATTAGTATTCCTTCACTTGTGTATTTACCTTGAGGATCCCAAGTAGGATGCCTCTTAGTGTTTGACTTGAGGGACCCATTGGGTGCCTATTGTTTTACCAACCCTGAATTGTATGTCGGTTTTGGGTAGAGATGGTGTCAGGTGTCACCTTAAAATCCGTGTTGAACTTGTAAGCCCATGGGGCTATGGAGGTAGTGTTGGGTTGGGTGTTTGGGCCACTATCACTCTATTGTTTATGTCTTTACATGTTTATTGTTGATGCAATGATGTTTTCCAAAGGTGTTTCCTGGTTGGTGGTTGTTGAGCCTGATGCGATGTGTCTTTCATTCTCTTTGGAATGCCCAAATGTTCTTCTTGGGATCTGTCTTGCTTGTTGGGATGCCCAGATGTACTTTCTTGGGATCCAGATTCTAAGCCATGTTATTTATAATATTTATTGGTATACTGATAAAACACTATTTTTTTGAATATTTTATTAATAATAAACGATACAATTTCCTCATATTATGCTAGATATGTTCAATTATGGAATATTTGGGATTAGATCATTCATTTTCAAAATTGATGAAAATTCCAGTTTTACCCTTTTAAAATTCACTGTATTATTTTGGCATAAATATTTTTAAATAAATTATTTTGACTTAAAATTTTGTAACTGTGTTTCAGACTTAATGGGCTACAAATTCTATTCATTACTTGAGAGCTGGATTGTGCATTTGAGGGGAGTAAATGGGCCATGAAGACAAAGATGGACAGAACCATCCAGATTGGACATTACTTTACCATTTGGGTCATATCTTCTTCATCCGGGATTGGATTGAGCCCAAATTTTGAGAGAAGCTTGTGGACATGATTATGCACAAATCACCATGCTAGAAGGCCGGCCAATTCACGTGTTTTGGAGGTCAAATATGCGGTTAAAGTGGGATTAAAATATTTGTCCGAATTTCCCTTTCACATTTAATAAAGTTTTGAAACCCTAGTCCTTCTCAACTCTATTTAAATGATGTTTTCACTCTTTGAGAGGTCTGGTCAAGGCTTTGTAAAGGTGTTTCCAAAATGGTGTATCTTGGGATCCCCTCACATATCTTGGAAGAAGTAAGGATTTGTGCAAACCTCTCTTCCAAAAAGTCTCCCCTCTCCCACCTCCTCTTTGTATTTTTTTCTTTCATGTCTGCATCTTGAATTTTTCTTCAATTAATATTCTGTATTCTTCCCTTTTATTCTTCTATTAATCTTCCTAATTGGGTTGGAATCAAGAGTGGAGGCGAGATTGGGTTCTTCCCTTTCAATCCTTTGCTCATGCAAAACGTCTCCGCTATGACCACACCACCCATAGAAGAGTAGTTTTTTTAGTGATTGGTCTATCTTCTACCCTCTTCATTTAATTATTTTGAATCATTAAGATACTGTAATTAACTTAATATGATACATGATTTTTGTTTTTAAATTATAAGAAACTAATCAATCAATTGAACAATTAACACAAAAACACCCGAGGTCGAGATTTTGTGTAAATTGTGAGAGCGTGATCTTAATCGGTAATACAATACCACACGGGATAAATTTTTAGAGTTAAAATATAATACCTAAACACAATTAATACTCATTTCTAGAATGGATATGTTCTATAATTAACCACTGACCATAAGCTAGCCTTAGAACAACAATCAAAGCAGGGTGTTGCGATTGCGTGTTCCAAAGCTAGCCTAAGCTTTAAGTAATTTCATCTTTGTGGTTAAGTTAACTCTCGTAGGGTTTGAGGGTTAAAAAATTAGGGGATCATAATTAATTGGATATTGATTTAAATGATAATTATTAATAAGTAAATGAAAAGGTATAGTTAGATCAATTACGCCTTTTAAAATATTTTCTTTAAAAAAACATCTTCTTGTTGTGTCTTTTTAATCAAACTTCATTTCAAAATTAAAAACAAAAAAAATGAAATCTTCTTCCAAAAAACTTCTTAAAGTTTTATAAATGATAAAAAAACCACACCCCATAATTTCAATTAGTGTTTTAATTATATTCTATTTTACTTTTAGAATACCTTTAAGAAGTTGTTTTAATTCACTTCCTCCTTTGAGAGATGACCTTGGTCAGCCACTCTACTGCACCTAAGTACCCAAAAACCACTAATCATTTGAGGGCACCCACAAAAGCACTCTTTCATATACCTATAGGTACTACTTGGGGTTTTTTTATTGAGCCTTTATTTTTTATTATTATATTATTGGTATGTCCATAGGTGTTTCTTGGAATCCAACTGTTGAGCCTTACATGAAGTTTATTGTATGCCTTGAGTGATACTTGGATTATCATTGTAGGAATGCCTTGTATAGACTAATATGATAGATAAATTGTGGTCTATAGAGGATGATTATGCTCTCCTAGACTATTGAATTGTATGCCTTGAGTGATACTTGGATTCCCTGTTGTAGGAATTCCTTGGATAGACTCATAGTTTAGTTGATTCTATAGATTCCTTGGATGTCGATACTTGGATCTTGACATGGTAGTGGACACCTTGGATTGAGTATGATCCTTAGTTCTTGATTTCATGGGATTAATTGGGCCTTGCTACCCCTTGGATATGTCTTGTTTGAACTTGTGTAGGACATTTTTGGTAGACATGCTTCTAGGACTCCAACTAGTGTCTTCACTAATTTTCCATTGAGATGGTCTTGGGACTCAATGAGGATTCCTTGGTCATTATACCTTGGATCCAGCCCTTTGTGGTCTAACACTTTATTATACAGGCATGGAATCTCTATTAATTATACTTTTGGATGATTACGCTCTCCCGAGCGATGAGGATAATTCTTCTCTCCTCTTTTTGATTACATGGTGTAGGCTGATGAGGATGCCTTGGTCATTATACCTTGGATACAGACCTTGGGTTATGACATGTAATTACTCATCATAGGCCATAGTTGGTTGTAGTAACCTTTTATAAGATGTACATATATACTCCCTATAATCCTTCTTTATGGGATTTACCATCAATATACGGTATCCTTATTGGTGATTAGAGGTGAGTACGGGTGAACCGAGGTGTAGAACGAGTATCCCTTGTGGTGATGTAGCTTGTTCAGATACATTTCTGATGTTGGATAAATCAAGTACATGTTGATTGGGATTATAGACCCAAATATCAACTTAATGATATATAGCTTGAGTGGCACAATTTCTAGCTCAATGCCCTTGCACAGGATGTCCAACCGATCAGGATTACAGACCCAAGGATCAACTGCTGATTGATTTTCATATTATTTGATTCACATACCAATGAATATTCATATTTATATATATATTTATAGGTATGGAAATATACTTTTCTACATATATAGATATGGACATACATGGTGTAACTTTTCCAGTTGAACGAGATTTCGGGCTTGGGGTTCGACTGTGGTTTCACATTCGGTTTTACTTTATTTTTAGTTTTATTTCAGCCAGGCTAAGAATGTTGATTTTACATACACTTATATCAACATAATTTATAGGTTTCTTATCGAGGTGGCCTATTGAGATTATTTCTCACCTGTGCACATGCACCATGGTGTATGTGTAGACCTTATGTATGATTTTCGGGTTGAGCATAGTTGCATGGTAGTTAGGTTTGAGGCCCAGAGTTGAATGTTCAAGTAGAGAAACTCGTGTGGGTTCTTCTGATTGGGATGGTGCAGTTTGACTGTGTCTATAGATTGGGTATGTGGTCTAGCTTGGAGTTAGTGGTATATTATTATACTTTTACTTTCAGTTTCTTTTGTACTTTTGTATCTATATAGTCGGCCCATTGGGTGACCAGTGTTGTATTGTATGGAATAGATGTTTGAGATTTTATATTATTTCATTTATTTTTATAGATTGTTTTATTTCAGTTATTCACTGCTTCCTCACTCTATTTATTTACTGATGTGTATGATACTTAGTTATTTTCGTTGTTTTCTTACTCTGGTGTAAGGGTATAGTCTCCCCACTATACCACCTATAGAACCTCACTGGTAGTCATCATACTCTATCATACAAGGAGGTATTCTTGAGGACTCATAACCCACTGAATCAAAGCACTGGTTTAGTGGCATATGGTTTGGGACATTACAATTATACACTTATGTCGATAGTACGATCTGACGCTTGGAGGCAAGAGTTTTGTATGGGATCTATTTTTAGCAGCAATGAGGCCTTATGACTTCATCTTATATATGGACTGGCTATCCATGGTTTATGTTGAGATTGACTATTTTAGGTAGAGGATACGGTGTGTCCACAGTGATGGGATGAGGTTTTTCTTTGTGGGTTAAAAGGAAACCTTAGAAGAGTAGGGTGAGCTCAAGCATAAAATAGTGAATACAGTTACTCACCAATTAGATAGAATGACTCTTGGAGTAGTGGATGTTATTGGATACCAGTTCCCAATGGTGGTGGTAGAGTATGAGGATATATTTCCTGAGGATGTGTCAGGCTTACCTCCTTGTTGTGAGCTAGACTTATGCATTTACTTGCAACTCGGTACGGCCCTGATATCTACACCATCATATCAGATGGCTCCTGAAGAGTTTCATGAGACGAGGGTATAGTTGGAGGACTTGTAGAAGGGATTTTTGAGACTGGGTGTTTCCCCCCAGGCAGCCCTAGTGTTGTTCGATAAGAAGGAGGATGGGATCTTGAGGTTATGTGCAGACTAACTAAGCTTAAACCAGGTGACCATGAAGAATAATTATCCACTGACGAGTATCAAATACCTCTTCAATCAGTTGATAGGGGTGCGATGGTTCTCAAAGATTGAACTCGGATCAGGTTATCACCATCTATGAGTACGAGATGAGGATATACCAAAGACGGTATTCAAATGTCACTATGGTCGATATGAGTACTTGGTGATGCCCTTTGGTGTGACAAACACCCCATCAGTTTTCATGGGACTTGTGAACTGGATCTTTTAGCCTTTTTTAGACCAATTATTGGTGGTCTTCATCAATGATATCCTAGTTTATTCAGTGTATGAGTAGGAGAACACGGGGCATTTGAGGATGGTCCTAGATACACTTCGAGAGTACCGGCTTTATGAGAAGCTCTCAAAGTGTAAGAACTTGGTTCTTAGTTTTGAGGTACGGGTTTCTTCTTTTCTCTTTTCCTTAAGTGTTTTTCAAAAAATAAGGAAAATGGGGAAAATCCCAAATTTTTGAAGTACACGTCGTGTACTTTTTCCACACGTCGTGTACTTTTGGCCGTGTGGGATGAGTACACGGGGTGTGTGGCCATGTCGGCAATGAAGGGTGTAGAAACCGACTACACGCCATGTAGCGGTCTTTTACATGCCGTGTAGTCAGTCGGCATAAAAATAGTAAGGCGGTGGCCAACTGTGTGATAGAACACGCCGTGTACTCAAGAAGACACATCATGTAGTCATGTCGGCAGATGAACAGTGCCACGCTGGCGGAAAACTACCAGATGAACAGTTAAATGAAGGAAGTACACAATGTGTACTCGGAATTACACGCCGTTTACTTTGTTTTTTTCGCTTAAAATGGGCAGTAGCCTCCCCTGTTTACAGGGAAGGCTCAGAACAGGAATAATGAGCAGAAGAGGGAGGCTGAAGCTTTGGAGATCCGCCAAGCGCATGTTGGGAATCCGTTTTCTGCATCGCCGATCTCCCTGGAACCGCACGGGTGAGTTCTCCCTTCTCCTAGAGTAGTTCTTACCAATTCTTTCCCGTAGAGAAGTTATTTAAGTTTAAATGAAGTTTCCTCTACGTCAGATCTACGTTGTTCTTGGGCGTTTCTAGAGGTGATGTTCGTGTATATCGTTCGTGGGTGTTAAAGGTAGGTGGCTTGGTGTTTAATTTTCCAACTGATGTGCATTTTGTGTACCGTTGTGATATGCGCCCATGAATGGGGTGTCGTATGGATGAGGCCTTGTTGAATTAAATACCTAGAATTGTAAAGGTAATTTAAATGTGATAATAACTGCTGTTTGGGATCGTTTCTTGGATCCAGGACCACCCCGGGGGTGCGTTCCTCTTTTTAGCCATTTGGATAGGATACCTGAGGGTATTCCTTATAATGATGATTGTAGAATTTCCTTGTGAGGAATTACTTTTGGAATTACTTAGGTATTGCTTGTTTACATGTTGGGCATGACCCGGTTACCTATTTAGCCTAAGGGCAGTGTTGTGATTAGCCTCTGGGCAGTGTACTACTTAGCCTGTGGGAAACTTATTCCGTGCCTGTGGGCAGTTGACTCTGTGCCTGTGGGTGACACCTCTTACACCTGTGGGCAATAATCGATATGCTTGTGGGCAGATTCATGTGTTTGGATTCTCTTTACCTGAGGGTAAGGGTTTACGTGTCTGAGGACTCTGGCTATTTTTCTTAGAATATTCATCGTGGTTATATCTTAAATTGAATGTTAAAAAGAATAATAAAATGGAAATATAACTGGTCAAGTTAGTTACTTTTGAGTACTGCTTACTTTATTGAATTTTACTACTGCGCACTGTTGTTGCATGCTTTCACATAGTTGGGCACAGGCCTTTGGTGGGTGCCTACTGGGAATTATTTATCACACCCTGTTTGGGTCATGCTTTTCGGCCCAAACAGATTACATTTCTACAGGTGTGGATAAGGGAAAGGGTCCTTATACAGGTACTTGATTGTTGCTGAGGAGTAGGGGAGCATGGGACTGGGCTTAGGCTCGCGATGCTACCGGCTGTTTTGATTTGGTTTTGTTGTACTCTATATTGTACTGTACTGTACTGTTTTGTAACATGTTCTGGTTGTTTTATTATAACTAAAGACATGTTGAATCATCATCTATATAACGGTTGGTTATCTTTTACTGCAGTTGTTTATTTAAAATGTGTATGGTTTATTGCTTCCGTTGTTGTTGTATGTTTATATTATATTCCACTACGCTACACTTTGACAAATGAGGGCATAGTTTCCCCACTATCATACCTGGGCCCTCGCTGCTAGTCGGAAGCCTCTGGCGTTTGGGGAAATGCACTTGAGGTCACGGGGTGAACCGGGTTCGGGGCACCCGTTGAGTGGCACCCAGAATCGGGACGTTACAAAGTGGTATCAGAGCAAGTCTTTTCTTTGACTTACTATTTGGAGCCTTAGTTAGGGATAGGAAGGACCGGTAGTTGGTAATAAGTTGTGTCCGGGCGTAGCTAACCCGTGTATAGGGAAAAGCCAGTCTACCTCATGATTGCAATTTTACTGAATTTTCAATTTACAGTTGCTTTGATTTCACTGTTGGGTGACGCACTTGTATTGTGTTGTTTATGTTTTATCCATGGGTTCTATTTAGTTGCAACTCGATGAGCTAAGGGTATTCCATCTCATGCATCATTTAGGTACATGCTAGAAATCACATTCCATGCATAGCTCCATGCCTTGTAGGTGCATTAGAAATTTCATGTTATTGTGATAGTTATTGTGCTAGTAAAAGCATGTTATTGTGATAGCTCCTTTGATAAATATCTGCTATGTGATATGGTATATCTGTATATTTTGTTGATAGAATGGACGCCAAACTTCAGTTTTTGGGGAGTATGGGCCCCCATTTACCGGAATTTGGTGGATCATTGACTGTTTATTTAGTTATAACACAGATAAGATGTCAAACTTTGATTAGTGGGGAGTATGGGCCCTCACGAACAGGAATTTGACACTTAGGTGTTGTTTTTCAGTATTTTCTGGGCTCTAGAGTAGTTTCTGAGGCATACTGTCTGGAAAACCCAGTATACACGTCGTGCAGTACTTTACACATGTCATGTATGTTCTTCTGTTCAGGAAGAAGAGAAAACTTTTTAAGTACACGCCGTGTACCCGAAGTACACGCCCTGTAGTCTCTTCCCGTGTCATAGACCGTGTGGGCGGGGACACGGGGAAGGGAAAATTCTTGGGGTGAACACACCGTGTACTGGAAGTACATGCCGTATAGTGTTGACCCGGAGTTCGTCGTGTAACTAACAAACACGGGTCGGTGGAATCTTTCCTGGTACACGCCGTGTTAATGATGAACACGCCGTGTAGTCTGACCTGGGGACCCAGCCGTGTAACTAACAACACGGGTCAGGGAAATCCTTTTGAGTACACGCCGTGTGTATATGGAACACGCCGTGTAGTGTGAGCCGTGTGTCCAGCCGTGTAACTAACAACACGGGTCGGTGGAGCTCATCTAGTACACATCGTGTACCTGTGGGACACGCCGTGTAGTCTTTCCCGAGGACAGACCATGTGGACTTAGCCATGTGGCTGGAAAAATGGGGCAGTGTGCACATCGTGTTCGGGTGTCACACGTCGTGTAGTGTCAAGCCGAGTAGTCGGCCGTGTCACAAATGACATGGGCAGTTGGAAAATTACGCCATACACACCATGTAGTCAGTATACACGTCGTGTAGTTTTGTTGAACGGGAGTCGTGTGGCTTAGCCGTGTAGAAAGACCTGGGCAAGGGAAGGGAATCCAAGTACACGTCGTGTAGTCAGTATACACGCCGTGTAGTCTTGTTTTACAAATTTTGAATACCTTCTTCCTCATGTTTCCTTTGGGGTTCCTTCATTTAAATTCTTTGATAATATTGTTCTAAAGGTGTGTGTTTGACCTTGTAGAGTCATGTTGTCGAGACGACCACGCGTTGTTCTCCAGGAGAGCGGCAACGATTATACTCCGGAGATGGTGGGCCATGGGCTACCAGTTGATCCTCTAGTAGATCCAGATGCGGCGCCAGCCGTTATAATGGACACAGGCGCGGAGACGCAGTTCCGTGAAAGCTTTATACAGTTTATGCAGACCTTTCAGGAAGCACCACCGGCTGCCACATCTATGGCTGAGCTTTCTCGTATCTTCCAGCAGCAGCATCCGCCAACGTTTTCAGGGGATGGCGGACCACAGGCTGTGGAGTCTTGGTTGGGGTCGATGCAGACTATTTTCGAGCATCTTGAGATGCCACCTAGGCGAAGGGTCAAGCTCGCGACTTACATGTTGCGTGATTCTTCCAAGAGGTGGTGGGATGTTACCACCCAGTCAGAGCATCACAGATACATGGTGTGGGAAGATTTCCAAATAGCCTTTTATGACTTCTTCTTCCCAGAGACGCTAAGGGAAGATAGAGCTCGAGAGTTCATGAATCTGCAGTAGGGCGCTATGTCGGTGATGGATTATTCTGCTCGTTTCACCAAGCTTCAGCATTTTTCACCCGTTCTGGTGGGCGATGAGACACTGAGGGCCAGGCGCTTCGAGGATGGTCTCCGATATGACATCTGAGCACTGTTGAATGTTTTCAGGTTGCCTTCAGTACATGGTATTGTGAATTAGGTGCTGATTACAGAGAGGAACCTGCGGGAATCTAGTGGTGTGGCCTAGGGCGGTTCAGCACCAGTTTCTAGTACTATTTCTACTGGGAAGAGGAAGCGGCATATGGACTTCTCTCAGGTTGGCAGTACCATCCAGAAGAATGATTCAGGTGGCTAGGTCATGTGCTACCAGAGTGGTAGAGAGGGGTACAAGAGGCCACAGTGTCCACGAGACCCAGTGGAGTGTCGAGCTTGCGGCAAGATGGGTCATCTGCAGCGCTTTTGCTGGACGTTTCCACCAGTGGCTAGTGAGAGGGGTTTTGTGCAGACTCTGTGTGTAGGAGCAGGACCAGTGGCTTCTTACCAGTCAGGGAACTGGAATACGTCAGGGCGTACAGGCAGAGATGGTGGTCGTGGTCGTGGTAGCCAGACACCAGGATCTCAGAGGCAGCAGGGCGGGACAGCTCAGGGTAGCTAGGCTGTGTCACAGGGTCGCGGCACTGGGCAGGCATATACAGTGCAATAGACCCAGTAGGAGCAGGATCTCGGACCTTCTACTGTCAGAGGTACTATTCTAGTAGATTATGTCTTATCTTTAGTACTTTTCGATATGGGTGCTACACATAGTTTCATATTTGTGCCTGTTGTGGAGAGCCTTGGGCTCTGTGGTTTTTCTTCTTCTGCTATCATAATGCTAGACACTCCGTTGGGGACTAGAACGGCTGGTGTGCATCAGTGCAAGGAGTGCCCCCTTGAGGTTGGTGGGTGTCACTTCCTTTGGGACCTCTATGTCTTAGAGATGACGAGCTATGATGTCATTCTCGAGATGGACTGGTTGGTTCCCTTTCGAGCCTTTGTGGATTGCTATCGTCGCAGGGTGAGTTTCACGTCACCAGAGGGTGGAGATTTTCTATACAAAGGCGAATGGGATGTTCAGGGGATTCGAGCTGGACCAGAGCATCATGGGTGAGGTGGAGTCACAGCCCAGATTGCGAGTTTATATCTGGATGACCAGGGGACCTGTCAGATGGATTTCCCTCCAGTTTTTGATCATTTCAGGGATGTCTTCCCGGACGACTTTTCAGGTCTACCTCCAGAGCGAGAGGTGGATTTCTCTATCGATCTTGTTCCAGGAGCAGCACCGGTGTCCATTCCTCCTTATAGGATGGCCACTCCCGATTTGCAAGAGCTCAAGAGGCAGTTAGAGGAGTTACAGGAAAAGGGTTTCATCTGACCCAGTACATCTCCATGGGGTTCTCCAGTCCTCTTTGCGAAGAAAGCGGACAGTACTCTTAGACTCTGTGTGGATTATCAGAAGTTGAACCAGTTGACGGTTAAGAACCGATATCCCTTGCCTAGGATTGATGATCTTTTTGATCAACTTCGTAGAGCATGAGTGTTCTCTAAGATTGACTTGAGATCAGGATATCATCAGCTACGTGTTAGACCATATGATATACCTCTCACAGCTTTTAGGAGCAGGTATGGTCTATATGAGTACTTGGTTATGTCGTTCGGACTCACGAATGCGCCAGCAGTTTTCATGGCTCTGATGAATCTTGTGTTCCATCCGTATCTGGATTCTTTTGTGGTAGTATTTGTGGATGATATCTTGGTGTACTCTCACACTCGACATGACCATGCCACCCATCTTGAGATTGTGTTGAGTACACTGAGAGAGCATCGGCTATATACTAAGCTCTCAAAGTGCCACTTTTGGATGGACCAGATTCACTTCCTGGGTCATATCATCTCGGAGGCAGGAGTTGCAGTAGACCCAGAGAAGGTGAGAGCAACCTAAGAATGTGTTTGAGATACGGAGTTTCTTAGGGTTGGATGGTTACTACAGACGCTTCATCTAGGACTTCTCCTGCTTAGCAGCACTGTTGACGGGTTTGATTAAGAAGGGTGTGAAGTTCATTTGGTCAGAAGCTTGCGAGGTAGCCTTTCAGGACCTGAAGGGAAGGTTGACATCAACACTGATCCTGATACTCCTAGAGCAGGGGAAGAGCTATATAGTTTACTGTGATTCATCAGGGATTGGGATGGGAGTTGTGCTAATGCAGGGAGATCGGGTTGTTGCGTACGGGTCTCGGCAGTTGAGGCCACATGAGAGGAATTACTCGACACATGATCTCGATTTGGCTGTAGTTGTGCATGTGTTTCACTGTTGGAGACATTATCTATTGGGAGAACGTTTTGTGGTTTTCACCGACCACAAAAGTCTCAAGTATATCTTTACTCAGTGTGACTTGAATCTGAGGCAGTGAAAGTGGGTCGAGTACCTTCAGTCCTTTGATTTTGAGATTTCTTATACACCTGGTAAAGGTAATGCAGTAGCTGATGCACTGAGCAGGAAAACTCAGATACAGGCAGTGCAGGAGGCCAGTGGTGAATGGAAGCTTATGGATTTGTTCTCTAAGATGCATTGGGAGGTGCACGACAGTTAGGGGCAGACCTATCTTTCATCTTTAGTTGTGACCTCTACCCTCCTGGATAGAGTGAGGATGAGACAGTTATCCAATTCAGAAGGCCTAGTTCTACAAGAGTCGATGGAAAGTGAGGACCCTTCTCCTGGTTGGACGATAGGTGATGATGAAGTTTTGTATTTATATGGACGAGTCTGGGTTCCATGGGATATACGTGAGGATCTGATGTGGGAGTTTCATGCTTCATCTTGGGCAGTTCATCTCGGGGTTACCAAGATGTACCGAGACTTGAGACGTCAGTACTGGTGGCTGGGTATGAAGAGAGATGTAGCTGGTTTTGTTACGAGGTGTTCCACCTGTCAGCAGGTGAAGGAGGAACATCAGAGACCAGCTGGGCTGTTACAACAGGTACCCATCCCGGAGTGGAAATGGGATGATATCATGATGGATTTCGTGACTGGGTTTCCGAGGTCACCTAGAGGCAGTGATGCCATGTGGGTTTTTGTGGACAGACTCACGAAGGTAGTTCACTTCTTGCCGATCAAGGGGACCTTTGGTGTTGACGAGATCAGAAAGTTGTATATCCGAGAGATCGTACGTCTTCATGGGGTTCCTCAATCTATCATTTTAGATAGGTACACCCACTTTACGTCTCGTTTCTGGAAGAGTTTTTAGAGGGCACTAGGTACATAGGTGTTTCTGAGCACGGCTTACCACCCTCAGACTGATGGCCAGTCAGAGCGTATGATACAGGTGCTTGAGGACATGCTACGTGCATGCGTCCTAGACTTTGGGGGCTCTTGGGAGAAGTATATACCCCTAGTCTAGTTTGCCTATAATAATAGTTTTTAGGTAACTATTGAGATGGCACCATACCATGCTTTATATGGTAGGTCATTCCGATCACCTTTGTGCTGGCTAGAGGTAGGTGGGGAAGCTTTACTGGGACCACATCTCATGCAGGAGACTTCTGAGTAGGTCCAGTTGATTCATAAGCGGATGGATACCACGCAGTCTCATCAGAAATCTTATGTTGATCGCCGCAGACGACCTTTGGAGTTTGTGGTCAGGGATCAGGTTCTCTTGTATGTTTCACCGAGGTTGGGACACAAACAGATCAAGAGACAGGGTAAACTTTCACTGAGGTATGTGGGGCCATTTGATATTCTGGCGAGAGTCAGGCCGGTTGCTTATCGGTTGTAGTTACCACAGAGGTATCGAGCCATGCACAATGTCTTCCATGTATCTCAGTTGCGCCACTGTCATTCAGACCCGTCTCACGTCTTTCAGACCGAGGAGGTTGAGCTTCAGGTAGATGTGTCCTTTGAGGAGAATCTGATTCGTATTGTTGATAGGAGCATGAAGGTTCTCCGAGGTCGGTCAGTTCCTCTCGTACGGGTGCTATGGCAGCATGGCCGAGTGCAGGATGAAACCTGGGAGCGGGAGACCGATGTACGTGCTCAGTGGCCGGATTTATTTATGGATATATCTTCACCACCCTTGGAAGGGAAATTCGGGGATTAATTTCTTTAAGGGGGGAAGTTTGTAAGAACCCAGTTCTTAGTTTTGAGGTACGGGTTTCTTCTTTTCTCTTTTCCTTAAGTGTTTTTCAGAAAATAAGGAAAATGGGGTAAAATCCCAAATTTTTGAAGTACACGCCGTGTACTTTTTTTACATGTCGTGTACTTTTGGCCGTGTGGGATGAGTACATGGGGCATGTGGCCATGTCAGTGATGAAGGATGTAGAAACTGACTACACGCCATGTAGTGGTCTTTTACACTCCGTGTAGTCAGTTGGCAGGCAAATAGTAAGGCGGTGGCCAGCTGTGTGATAGAACACGCCGTGTACTCAAGAAGACACGTCGTGTAGTCATGTCGATAGATGAACAGTGCAACGCTGGCAGAAAACCGCCATATGAACAGTTAAATGAAGGAAGTACACACTGTGTACTCGGAAGTACACACCGTGTACTCGGAAGTACACACCGTGTACTTTTTTTCGCTTAAAATGGGCAGTAGCCTCCCCTGTTCACAGGGAAGACTTAGAACGGGAAGAAGGAGCGGAAGAGGGAGGCCGGAGCTTTGGAGATCCGCCTTGCACACGTCAGGAATCCGTTTTTTTCACCGTCGATCTCCTTGGAACCGCACGGGTGATTTCTCCCTTCTCCTAGAGTATTTCTTACCAATTATTTCCCGTAGAGAAGTTATTTAAGTTTAAACGAAGTTTCCTCTATGTCAGATCTACGTTGTTCTTAGGCGTTTCTGGAGGCGACGTTCGCGTATATCGTTCGTGGGTGTTAAAGGTAGGTGTCTTGGTGTTTAATTTTCCAATTGATGTGCGTTTTGTGTACCGTTGTGATACACGCCCATGAATGGGGTGTCGTATGGCTGAGGCCTTGTTGAATTAAATACCTAGAATTGTAAAGTTAATTTAAATGTGATAATAACTGTTGTTTGGAATCATTGCTTGGATCCAGGACCACCTCGGGGGTGCGTTCCTCTATTTAGCTATTTGTCCAGGATACCCGAGGGTATGCCTTATAATGATGATTGTAGAATTTCCTTGTGAGGAATTGATTTTGGAATTGCTTGGGTATTGCTTGTTTACATATTGGGCACGGCCCGGTTACCTGTTTAGCCTGAGGGCAGTGTTGTGATTAGCCTGCGGGTAGTGTACTACTTAGCCTGTGGGAAACTTCTTCCGTGCCTGTGGGAAGTTGACTCTGTGCCTGTGGGCGACACCTTTTACGCCTATGGGAAATAATCGATATGTATGTGGGCAGATTCCTGTGTTTGGATTCTCTTTACCTGAGGGTAAGGGTTTACGTGTTTGAGGACTCTAGCTGTTTTTCTTAGAATATTCACTGTTGTGATATCTTAAATTGAATGTTAAAAAGAATAATAAAATGGCAATATAAATGGTCAAGTTAGTTACTTTTGAGTATTGCTTACTTTATTTCATTTTACTACTGCACACTGTTGTTGCATGCTGTCACACAGTTGGGCACGGGCCTTTGGTGGGTGCCTACTGGGAATTATTTCTCACACCCTGTTTGGGTCATGCTTTTCGGCCCAAACAGATTACATTTCTGCAGGTGTGGATAAGGGAAAGGGTCCTTATATAGGTACTTGATTGCTGCTGAGGAGTAGGGGAGCATGGGACCAGGCTTAGGCTCGCAATGCTACCGGCTGTTTTGTTTTGGTTTTGCTGTACTCTGTATTGTATTGTACTGTATTGTTTTGTAACATGTTCTGGCTATTTTCTTAGAACTGAAGACATGTTGCATCATCATCTATATAACGGTTGGTTATCTTTTACTGCAGTTGTTTATTTGAAATGTGTATGGTTTATTGCTTCCGCTATTGTTGTATGTTTATATTATATTCTGTTGCCCTACACTTTGACAAATGAGGGAATAGTTTCCCCACTATCAGACTTGAGCCCTCGCTGCTAGTCAGCAGCCTCTGGTGTTTGGGGAAACGTTCTTGAGGTCACATGGCGAATCGAGTTTGGGGCACCCATTGAGTGGCACCCGAAACCGGGACGTTACACGAAGTATCCATTTTGGATTCGAGAGGTCCACTTCCTAGTAAATGTCATCTCAGTGGTAGGAGTGGCAGTGGAACTTTTGAAGGTTGAGGCAGTGCTTACTTGGGATCCACCCAATTGTGTTACCAAGGTGCGTAGTTTCCTTGGGTTGGTAGGGTATTGTCAAAGTTTTATACCCAATTTCTTCATAGCGGAAGCATCCTTGATAGCTTTGACTCAGAAGGGGACACCTTTTGTGTGGATGGAAATGTGTCGATGGTGCTTTCAATAGTTGAGGTTGTGGTTGATGAGCACTCCCATCTTGAGATTGTCAGAGGAGGGTGTCGAGTACGTAGTGTTATATGATACATCAAGGATCGGACTTGGTTGTTTTTTGATGTAGAGGCAAGTGATGATTTCCTATGTTTCATGTCAGTTGAGACCACATGATCAGAACTATGCAACCCATGATCTTAAGTTAGTTGTGATAGTATTCGCACTAAAAATATGGTGATGCTACTTGATGGGTGAGCGATTTATCATATACTCTGACCAAAAGAGTCTCAAGTATATCTTCTCTTATAAGGATCTTAAATTGAGATAGAGGTGATGGATAGAGTTCATACAGGACTACGACTCTAAGATTTATAATCCTGGGAAGGGAAACATGGTTGCAGACACACTCATTAGGAGATTTTGTTCTTAGTTATTGGTCAAGGCATCAAAACAGTTAGCCTTGTTGCAGTTGTCCTTCATGGATAAGGATGGTGCTTCACATCTGTAGTTGATGGTTGTTACCCTCACCTCTTTTAGAGCATGTCAGGGATTCTTAGTGGGAAGATACCAACTGTGAGACCTCACATACTCAGATATCCACTGGGCGTGCCCCTGATGAATATTATAAAGGTGGGGAGCACACTATTCCTTTCTTAGGATAGATGATGGTACCTTTGGCATTATAGGAGGAGATGATATGGTAGTTTCATACATTCCCTTTAGTAGTACATCCATGTGTGGAAAAGATGTACCAAGACCTTCAACGTCAGTTTTTGTGTCCATGAATTAAGAGTAGTGTTGCATAGTTTGTCTCTCGATGCCTCACTTGTCACTAAGTGAAGGTTGATCTCCAGGTTATGGTGGGTTTAGCTCAACCCCTTGAGGTGCCAGAGTGAAAGTGGGATGGGATATCCATGGAATTCATGATGAGGTCACCAAGAACGTCTAAGGGGCATGATGTCATCAGGGTGATTGTAGACTGAATCGCCAAGTTGGTCCACTTACTAGCCATTTGAGAATAGATTTTAGTAGAGATATTGGGATTCCTCTACATACAGAAGATAGTTCGACTCTATGGAGTTCCCTCGGTGATCATTTCAGACTGAGATTCTCACTTTACATCATGATTATAGAGAGAATTATAAGAGTCCTCTAGGACTCAGTTGCTCTTAAGTGTGGTGTTTCAACCCTAGACTGATAGTCATAATGAGCGGACCATTCAGGTCTTGGAGGATATGTTATGGGATTTCATGTTGAACTTTGGTCGTAGTTGGGAGGATCACCTGCCTTTAGTGGAGTTTTCATACAACAACAGGTATCATTCCACCATTGGTATTCCATCATTATAGGCCTTGTATGGGAGACCCTATAGGTCACCAATTTTTTGGATTGATCCATGTGAGTCGGCACTCATGGGCCCAGAGTTGGTGCGAGCTACCATGAAGAAGGTACAAATCATCTAGGGAAGGATGAGGACTACGCAGAGCCATCAGAATTCTTATGAAGACTGATGATGAAGACCTATAGATTTTGAGGAGGGAGACCATATGTTTTCAAGGGTCTCACCTTAGTGTGAATTGTGGAGATTTGACCGAGTTGATAAGTTATCCCTGAGATTCATTGGACCTTTATAGATTTTGTATAAATTTGGTGAGGTGGTGTACCTCTTAGCTCTATTGGCACAGTTGGACCAGGTACATGACATCTTCCATGTATCACAGCTGAGGAGGTACATGCATGACCCATCACATGTCATCGACTAGGGTGAGCTGGACATCGAGGATGGGGCTACCTTTGTCGATCGAGTACCTATTTGAGATTGAGAATCGAAAGGAGAGGATCCTTCATGGGTGATCAATTCCCCTAGTGTGTGTTTGGTGGTAGCACGGCAATCTTTAAGAGAGCACCTGGGAGTAAAAGACCGAGATGTGAGCCCAGTACTCTCATCTTTTTTAGTATAATTTTCTCTATTCGGGACAAAAATCCCTAAGTTGGGGAGAATTTAATGAATCGTATTTTCCATGTATTATTTTTTGATATTAAATAGAATATTTTTGATACCAAGCTCTAAGACGGTATGTAATTTTGATGCCTAGTGTGCCCAGAATAAATGTTTGAAATATATTAAATATATTAATAACACGCGCATGCAGTTTTCCTAAAAAAAGTGGAATAACTCCTGAATGGGGGCCCGAATTATAAATCTGAAGGCATCATTGAGTTTAGAGTGTGAATTTTACCCTAGGCACATCATAACTTTTGACGATGTAAGGTGTTTGTGAAAAAGTTGTCGCCGATAAAAATTAACAAAATAAATAAATTTATTTTTTTATTTTGTTCATTGATGCAACAACCTAGCCTTGCCTTTATTTAAACGTTGTTATGGAAAATTTACAGGGTTGGTTTCATAACCCTACAAATTTTAGAGGATCCGTTAGGAGATTGTTGTAGGAGATCTTGGCGAACGACGATGGATCGAGATCAGATTAAGGATCGTTGTGCCATTAGAGTTCATGGATCACGCTAATGATGACAATGCAAGACCATTCTTCATCGGTGATCAATCCAAACTCTATGTAGGATATTTTTTTGTGATTCTTCTATTCTATTATTTTAACCCGATCAAATGAAGATCAATTCCATGAATAGAATTGATTCTCGCATCAACGGTATATTTAATTAAGATGGATTAATTGTTCATTGTATTGATTATCCACTCCATTTTTCTATTTATAAAACAATAGATCGAGGCTGAATGAACAAAGGTCGAGATTCATTCCTCACTTTTGATGGCTTATGTATTTCTCTCCATGTTCTTCACATGTTCATCATGGGTAATTTATTTGGACCATGGTTCGATGAATACCGGGTATTCAATCATTATGTGATTGTTCCTCAGCACAATAGATTGATATCACGGGTGTGGTTCATCGTCGATGCTACAATTGAGGTGTGATAGTGATGAAGGATGATCGGAGGCATATCAGAATGGATTGACAAATTTTGTTCTTCCTGGTTTTGGCACATGGTGGTGGATGGCTCGACGGTGGTTCCTTTAGAGAAGATATGAACTCGGATCCTAGTGATTGATGATGGCAAGGACCAAAAGACCTCAGATCTGTGATTTTTAACAAGGGAGGTGGATCCGACGACACGACGGACGATGTGGAAGATGAACCAGGGGATCTAGAAAATCTTGGGTTACACGTTGTGTAATATGGCATTACACGCCATGTGGGACCTCCTTGTGTGGTGCTAGAGTTTCCATGGAGAGAAAAATATCACATGTTGTGTGACATGCATTAGGCGGCTCGGTGTGTAACTTAGAGGTTATACAAGCATGGGAAAGCTGAGTACATAGACATAGATAGCGTACATGGACATGGTCTGGTGTACACGGGCATGACCAGATGACGCGGGCAGGGTGTTGGGTGACCTATACACATCATGTGTGGTCACTTATATGCCATGTATGTTGAGGTTTACATTCCATGTGAGGCATCACCATAAGGGCGGGATAGGGGTTAGCTGGACACATTATCTACCATCAGTACACATCATGCACACCCTTTGAGGGTGTTTGTATCCCTTTATTTCTTCAGTCTGGACCAGTATTGGTTGAGTGAGTTCCCTTGGTCCTTTTCCCTCGAGGTTACAGTGCAGTATTACATTCATATCTCAGGATTTTGATCCCATCTAGAAGATGAGTCTCAGATATAATTTGTGGTGTCCCTCCGTGGGACTAGAGTGTGATCTTCTATCATATTTATAACCTAGGTGGGGTTTGTGGAATTAGCATGACCTCCTTGAGAATTTCATTGATCATCCATCAAGTAGGTTGTATCGATAGGGTTTGCGGTATCATTTTTATATGATCCCCTACACAATGGGTTTATACAAATTAGGTTCATGGTGTCCCCCGGTGATCCTAGGTGTGACCCCCTATTTGAGTATCAAGGTCTTCTGAGACCGGTGAGCTTTCTTAGGTGGGGCTCAATGATCATGAATTCTTAAATAAGTGTCTCCAGTGATAGCATGGATCATAGAGTGGATTCTCCTAAAACGATCATTGCTTTGAGCAGAATCCAGTGGTTGGTAGTTGGTTGTGACAGCTTGGTGGCGCGGTGTCCTTTCAGAGTATATCTGGGTTTTTCTATCTTATTTTCATTTAGTATTGTATTATTGTTATGAGATGATTATTCTTGATGCTTCGTGTTTATTGTTTTTAGGGTGTCCTACTAGGTATTGTTATACTCACTCCTACATGGGATCTGCCCGCATGTGTCATGTCTTATGTAGATGATGGCCTTTTGACGGTGTCCTGGGAAGACAAGGAGCAGGTGGAGCATAGCTTGAGCTTGACAGACCGAGGTGTTTTATAGGTGGTTGCATTTGATCATAGTCCTCATCCTTGGTGCTA
Organism: Viscum album; assembly: GCA_963277665.1. Taxonomy (NCBI): domain Eukaryota; kingdom Viridiplantae; phylum Streptophyta; class Magnoliopsida; order Santalales; family Viscaceae; genus Viscum; species Viscum album. The sequence continues at coordinate 1,046,870,548 of OY728139.1, forward strand.
GTTGGACTCTCTACAGTTTTTGGTTGGGCGTGTATTTGGCACATTTTTATCTTTTAGTACTTTACTGTTATACTCTGTTTTTGGAATTATAGATTTATGCATGCCTTGGTTCTAGTTGTTTTACATTTCAACATTTTGTGGGCTTGGAGATGTGTGCATGTGTACAGGTGCATTAGGCTAATGTCTCTCATTTGTGTAACATTCCTACTCACCATGAGTCACCAACCCCAGGCCTATTGGAGGTGGGATTGGGGTAGTCTCGATCTGTGCCCTGTCGGGCTGGGTCGTGATAAAGATAATTTTTATAAGGGTTAGAAAACTGTTATTGTCAAAAAACCATTATTTTTCAATAAATGTGGATTTTTTATTTAAAAGTGTAAATTCTCATAATTAGAGTTTTTTGGATAAAATAAATATTATTTTTGAAATCAGCACATCAAAATTGGTCAACGGTGTTTTTTTATAATTTTTAGAGATAGTTGAATTTTTAGGTCAAAATTAAATACGGTATAAATATACAATGTATATTATGACATCATAATGACCCAAAAGTGATGTAATGTATGACATGAAGGGTATCCAGGACCGAATATATATATTTTACCTTTAAAATAATGTATTTTTTAGGTTATTTGATTAATTTTATAAACCCTTTATGAATCCTCCAAAACCTATATTATATATTCAGGTTTTAAAATCATTTATTTATGAACATGACTCACTTCCACATCACCAAGGGTAATATTTTAATAATCTCGGTTCTTAAACTTATAAAATAATTAAAACTAATTCACTTTGGTAAAAACCATGGGCAAAAACTATTGAAATATTTATGGTTTTGAATACTTTATTGTATAGAGTCCAAAACCAAAGTTTAGAAAATAATAAAGAACTCCCCTCTCTTTTGCTATATAAACCCACCCAAGATCATTTTTCTCTTCATTCAAAAACCTTGGAGCATGAATATACTCTTCCCTTCCATCTCTAGGGTCCTCCCAAGGTTCCCCCAAGCACTCAAGAAACTCCTCTCAAGATTTTGGAATCACTCTCTCAAGGTAAGGGGTTCTCTCCTCCTCTTTATTCAAGCACATTCTTTATCGTTTTCCTTTTAATTCCCAATTATTCATGTTGGATTATGTTCTTACATATCCCTCTTAATTACCTTATGATGTCCAAGTGATGAGAGACATCTTTCACTCTCATTAAACCCTTCCATAATTCTTTGAGTACTCTCGTTATGCTGGTGAAATTATTCTGCGATTTTCCATGCCAAACTTTTGTTTTGTGAATACTCATCTTCATTTTCACTCAAGGGTATTCACCTAGATGTATTTATCCTTCATTGATTGGGGACTTCCATGTACATATCTCACACACCTTAATTGTGGGATTAAATGTGATGAAATATGATCCTATGATGTATGATCTATGTGGCACATTTATGCATGTATATGATATGAAAGTGATAGGTGGACCTGAAACTATAGTCCTCCAATCTCATGTGTGGTGTGCGGGAGGTTATCCCAAGCACACTATGTTATGTTTTTTTGGTAGTCATCATTGTATACCATGTTTTGATGTTCATATTTATGATTCTCACCCCTTTTATGTTCCCCATTGAAATGCCTATTAACTAACATGTAATACATTCTTCATGTTATGCTGTTTTTATTCTCATACTAGGCTTTATAGCTCACACATTTCTTATATATATCTTCGGGTTATCCCATGTAGTTTTAAAAGAGCAATGGAATTTTAGAGCATATTAAGTTTTCAATAATATTGTTGGAATGATGTGTCAAGTTGATATGTTATGTACCTAATCTCCTGAAGACACTAGGCTTCACGATCTTTTAGGATTGTATTATGTGTACATTTATGTAATAAATCGTGAAATAAAGTGTATTAAAGATATGGGTTGGCATAAGATGTACCACCCATGATGTGATGCTTGCAAGGAAGGGGATGAGATGCCTGTATGAGAATAGTTGTCGTGAGACATGATCCCCTCTCTTATGATGGGGCCCGGGACTAGGGACGCCTTTCCCTCTTGTGACTATGCCCATGGCTAGTAGCATTATACCCTCTCTTGAGGATGTGGTCGGGACGTGATGTCTGCTTGTATATGATTACTTGGGGATGAAATGCATATGGTTGTGGTTTTGTTATCGGGACATACTACCCATGTATTGTTTATATGATTGCTCTAGGGTGTTATGTTTGCTTATGGAATATTGTTATTGTGACACTATGCCCACCGATGTGACCATGTTTTTGGGATGTGCTACTTATGTACCGGTTATTGTTGTATGATGGTATGATATGCCCATTTCATGTGACTTGGGATGTTATGCCTAGTTGGTACCTATTTGTATTTTCAGAGACACTTCGGTGCTAGTTGAAGCAAGAATAGTCACACCCGAGTGGCTATGTAGTACTCGTGGTTGTGGCATATTTATTATTATCATTGTCACTGTATGTCTTTTACTTATGAGCTTATCACAATATACATACTTATGAGCTTATCACAATATACATGCATACTGGATATGTTTAGGGACACTGTTGGTGGTTACCAACTGAATTGTACTCACAACCTACACGGGTACCTTGATACTTGAGCAGACTTCATGGTTGCAAGTACACCTAAAGGCAAGGGCCCTGCTTTGGATGGTTGGGCTATAGAGCTCGACTGGAGCTGGAAGACTGGACTAGGCATGGGACTCAAGGCCGATTTGGTGGAATATCATGTCTTGTTTATTTTTAGATCATGTTATACGCAACCAACCTTCGAGCAGTCAAGTTCTTTTATGGATAACTGTATGACATTGCAATTACTCATTTTGTTATAGCATGGGTGATGTTATTGATGTGTCTTTCATTAAGATGTGATGTCCACGTTTGTTCTGCATTTATTTTGTGGCGGTAGTTGATTATTAATGTTTTCACATGTCGAGCATGATTTTCTCAAGGTAACACGAGCGTAGGCATGAGAGATGTTTTTCAAAGTGGTTTGGCCATTCATTGGCCCTTGTTTTGTTCCTTGCCTGTGGACTTCTGCTCTATCCATGCACGTGATACGGTTTTTCATATGCATGAAGTATTCTTCTCGTTCTGGTATGCAGATTCAAGCAACTAGAGGTCATTGTTATACTTTCTAATTGCAAATTGGCGCTACGAGATTTTTTATGATACCCATGAAAAAAAATAGAAAAAAATAATATGGATCAAAAACAAGGGATAACGTAAAATAATTATCCAAAATTAACAAAATATCTGGCCGAGGGGAACAAAATATAATTAAACTTCAAAATTTGTTTACCCTTCACCGGTAAACAGAGCTCATCATACATATAACATAAACGGCCGGCTTCCACCGTCATCGCACAGAAACAGTACCAAACAATTTCGTCAAATTAATTATTGAACAAAAATTATTAAAAAGGGAGATCGCCGAACGAACCCGGTCCGATCCAAAGGTTTAAATCCGGGCATCGTCCCGGCCGAAGACCAGCGTCGTCGCCCAGTTCGCGGCCACATAGAACCGGTTCCTCCAGCTCACCACACGTGTCAGGTAGGCAGAGCGCCATATCACCCAGCTCAGAAACCCCGCCATCGACACCCCCTTCGCGTCCTGCCAGAAAGAAAAGAAGAAGAAAAAACCCTAGATTATTCTCGACTGGCCACAGGGGGGAAGGAGACTCCGATGAACAGAGACTAACCTTGGAGCGGCGGAGATCGACCAGTGCCTTGTACCGCCCCACCGAAGCCATGCTCCCGAAATGCTTGTATACGAACGGCTCCCCCAGCGAAGCGTCTTTGCACCTCGACGCCTTCCCTTTCATCTCCTTCCCTAATCTGTTGAACAAATCCCCCAGAAATTTCCCCTCCCTCTCTGCAACCTGCGCAAGCGCAGGCAGCACCGGCTTCCCCGTCTCCGGAAGAAAACCAGCGCAATCACCAAGAGCAAATACATCGTCTACAGAAGGTACGCGCAACCACTCATCCACGCCGATCCTTCCGCCGGCGGACTTCGGAAGATCTATCGATTTAGTGAACTCCGACGGTCCCACACCGGTGGACCACACCAGAAGGCCGTAAGGAACCTCCGTCCCGTCGCTCAATATTAGTTTCTTCTGATGAACCTCTTTGACCGTCCCACGCACGAGCCGAACACCAGACTGGTTGTATAACAAGATTGAAACCATCAAAATTCGTCAAAAATATATCAAACGGTTGAGAAAATTACCTTGGTTAAGTGATTTGTTGCGTATTGACGAAGGCGGACATCAAATGACGACAGAATCTCGTTAGCCTGCGCGGGAAAAGAATATCAAATGAGGCCAAGATCTTCAAGAAGATGCATGGTTTTACAATACTGGGATAATAAGAATACCTCTATGAGTGTTACATGGATGTAATCCTTAACATGCGAGTAACGCTCATGAACATCCCTTAATATAAAATCACTCAATTCACCACTGAACTCCACCCCTGTAGGGCCGCCCCCTATGACAACGCAGTGCAGTAGGCGCTTCTTCTCTTCTTCTGGCATGCCTGTACCCGCGGTTGATATTTAATAAAAAAATCAGTTTTAAGAACAAAATATATTTCTTTTCATTTTAAAAATAAATTTCATCATAATATAATAAAAAAACAAGAAAACTGCTTTTGAAAATAAAAAACAAACAGCCCCTAGGGGCCTCTGATAAGTAGCCTAGAAAAGGATATTAGAATTATGTTGGGACTAAAGCATTATTCCAGATGGATGGAGGCAAAGAAAATTGACAAATTCACTTCAAAACGGTCAGTGTTTGGAATAAGTAAACTGCTGATTAAGATTAAAATTTTCCATGAAACAATGAGCCTATGAGAAGCAAAAAAGAAAAAAATGAACAATGTTTAAGCCAGTTATCCATCCCCACAAAAAATTTAGCCAAAACTGTAGAAAAATAGGGCTAAAAGCCATGCCTCTTGAATGAGACCCGGATATAGAGATAGATAAAGAAATAGAAAACTTAACAATAGATGACAGAGACAAAATTCAAACTAAAAGGTTAAGAGGCTAAGATAGACCTGTTCAAATAGAATGAACCTGGACGCACCGATATCCAAGACATATTAACTAAAATGGATGTAAGCCAGAGAAACATAAAAGCTAACCTGGATTTTCAGACAGCATGAGATTTAGTAGAAGTTTCTTTCTTATCTCCTGGGCATGGTAAACTTCACGAAGGAAATTTGCATGTTCTTTCACTCCCTTAATACCGAAAGTCAAGGGCTCAGCCCCAGCAGCAATGACCAGCTTGTCATATGCAACTTTGAATTTGTAAGGATTGTGGGGAAGCCCAGCACTGCCAACAGTTTCACAGTGCACCTGATTTCACAAAGGGATCAGAAAATACTTCATTGGCCTATGAACACAAAAAAAAAAAATCATAAATAGTGCCCATTGGGTTCGCTTACTTCGTGTTTGCTTGTATCAATACCCTTGCAAGAGGCAAGGAAAAAATATGAATTGGGATCGCTTGCCAATGAAGATTGAATACGACTAACAGGTTCAGCAACTGAGCGGAATTCAAGAGTTCCAACACACGTTGAAGCAAGCAAAGGCGTAAACACCATGTGATTTCTTGGTGATATGCAAACGGCATCATAAATTTTAGTGTCAAGTCCTTTAAGGAAACGGCATCCAGCCCAACCGGTGCCTAGAACAACAACCCTTGGCTTTTCACCCGGTTTTGTTGTTTCCAATACAGGGAGCCTTTGATCATACTCTGGAACAGACTCCATTGCAGCTTGCCCTGTTGAACTGTATTGATAGTGTGGAACTGCTCTTACGCCCCTTCTATCAACCTTCCCTGCATTAGAGATGTATGTATAACTACGTCCTGTGTCAATATTTTGATGAGGGGTAGCTTGATGTGTCAATCCATAGACTCCATCGCAGAGTATGCCCTTATCGACTGTGCAACTCCCTACTGCACCACCTGACCATCTCAGCTTACTTCGGGCGATCCTTGCCAATGCCATGTCGTGCAAAAACCTATAAAAAACATGATAATTTGTAAGCTCGAACTAATGAATTCAAACAAAAGTTGGGGGAAAAAAAGGAAAAGTGTGCCTAAAATGCAACTAACATTAACCCTTCATTGAATATCATTGTATTAAAAACTAAACCAGCCATTGCACCGGGTGAGGCACTAGACTCAATGATCAGACAGTGGTCAAACCGTTTTAGAAACCATTCACCGGACTTCTGGTTGAACCAGTCGCTTCAGACAGGTATTTAATACACACTACTGGAAAGGACTGAGAACATCATCAATGCTGTACATGAAAATGATGCTTTTCAAGATTAACAGACTAGAAATAAAAGAACCAGCATTTCAACCCTTTGTACCAGATAAATATCAAAGAAATTGATAACAGGGACAGATGATGCCGTTTCCCCCCCCCCAGTTAGTGATTGGTTGTACAGTGTTGTACACCAAACTGATTCAATAAAACAATATACAATCCAAGGAATGATGCTCATATTTTTTGCCTCGATAATGGTACGAATTTTAATGCTACTAGGTTTTATACTGCCTAATTATATTTATTTTGAGTGTTTTAAGGCAGATTGGGGATGATGAAACCATGCTATGATGAAAAGAAAATCCATGCTGTGATGAAATTCCTCCACACCATGGTTGGCTTGATCAGAAGAATACCACACCAAGAAAAACAGTTGCGGCACAGGCGGTGTTGTGCGATATATTGTGTTCACAAGCGGCCACACCGTGGTGACTGTTTTGAATAAAAAACACCAGAACATTTCATTTTGGAGATTTTTTTTAAAAAAAGACCATGGTATGTTAACAGCATGCCTTTGCAGAATTCATGCTGCCCACCGGCCAGTCAAGTACCATGATTAACCGCATGGACAATTGAAATCTTCCAAAACATTGAAAACAGGTTGTATCACCCTAAAACATAAATGTGATGGATGATGATAATGCCAAGGGCAATAACCAAAAAGCCCCAAGTGGAAGCATACATATCTAGGCTGGTAGTTTCAAGATCACTATTCTAATTCATTCAATCACACATTCCAATCGGGTGAGGATGAACAGCAACTCAAAATGATGTAAAATAAAAAATTATAGCAGTTATTATATCTAAAGGTTGAGCGGTAAACTTTCTTGATGCATTACCAACCAGAGCACGTTAAACTCGCCAAGGTAATCAGAAAAACAGATGTATAACGATCACTAGCTTCTCCCAGTAGTGTAATTATCTGATACATAAAGAAACTATATTTCAGTGTCATTACAGCTAATGAGTTACAAAGTAGCAGGGGTAGAAAGAAAGAGAGAAAGATATCGTAAGCGCAATAATTACTCCTCCAAGGAAGAGGCATTCATTCATCTGATACACAAGTTGCGGAAAATAGAAAAAATGCATGGCGATAAAAAAAAGGATTTTCATTATGATGCAATTAAACGGAAGTTTGGGGCAAAAACTGGGAATTTGATACAGCAACAATAATTATAACAGGGTGGACTCATGGATAAAGCGGGAACATCCTGGATTTTGCCTCACAATTTTAATTCCAAAGATCTCATGCGTTCCAAGAAGCACGGATAACTAATAGAAGGTAAAACTGTGCATGACATGACATCAGGCCGTCCAAAATTCGATGAAGAACAAAAAGAAGAGGAAAAGCAGAAGACTGCGATGCAGAAAATGAAGACGAGGGCGAGGATGAAGAAAGATCGAATCACTTGCCTGAGAAGAGAGAGGGCAAAATTAGATCGTCCCGAAAAGGGCAGGAAAGAATTATGTGTAATGAAGTGAATGACAGAAGGAGATACAAACGATGATAATATTTATTTTATTTTTAAGTGGATTAAAAATTGTGGCACACCGTTGCTCTGCGTGGCAGCTGCAGCGGGGTCTGTCACTGTCAATTTAGTTCCTCTATTTTCGAACACTAAATCTCTAAGAAATCAAAAACAGATGCAATTGAGCTAGGTTTTAGAAAAATCAGGCAATCGTCAAGGAGCATTCGTCCTCGGCAGAGTTGGAGGAGATTAAAGATAAACGCTTTGTGAAATCTGCAGGCTCCGAGTATTTCGGGAAATAATTTAAAAATATGAAAATTCCCGCGAACCTATTTAAGATATCTACCGGTCTCGCGCGCCAGATACAGGTTTTTCCTGATCAAAATCGAGTTTAGAGATTCGGAGACATGGGAATAATTTTGCCGGCACCATTTAAGGAAACACAAAGCGTAAACTGCCCGCATAGATGAACAAGAGGGGACGATGATAACTCTTTTTTAGATGAAAAACTAAGAAATTTTCAAAAATATCAATCAGGGAATTGAAGGTCGTAACAGATTCTGCATTAAATCTCGAAGCGATTGCTGAACACGCATCAGAAAAGGAGTCAAAAGAATCAGAGGAGAGGGCGTAGTCGATATGATTGATGAAACAATATGAATAATAGAGGTTAGAGAGCTTTGAAACATACGCAGGTCGATTCAACAGAAGACGGGGAGGATGATAAGAAGATGAAGAAGCGGCAGAGGCAACAGTAGCGGCGGTGGCGGCGGCAGCTACGGAACAACGCTGCGGAGGCCACCGCCTCCTCCGAAAGCTATTCTAGGTTTGCGTAAGGCGACGGCCCTGCAATGCTCCGAGATCGCTGGAGACGAAGCCTCGTTGCATCCCCCGGTCGCGCTACAGTTTCTTTATGGAGCCCCTTTTGCGAGGCCGGACGAACCGTGTGATCTGGATCCGGGCTCCCAAATTTATAGAGATATTTTGAATATTGTATATATGTGCTCAAAAAATCATTGACTTTCTTTATATATATATATATAAAGCCATCCGTGTTGAAGGACTTTTCAACGGTCATCGAGCAATAAGTTTATATGTTTATATACATACATATATATACATATATATACATATATATACATACATGCATGCATACATACATACATATATATATACTTTTTTCCTTTTAAAATAGGGTATACAGTCTACCAAGACTTTTAACATAAGGGATGGAGATAAATTTTTTAACGTTGGATAAGAAAGACTGTTAAAGAAATGGTTTTAGTATAATTAGCCAGGTGTGTGAATTTAAAAATATATCTATAAAAAGGTCACCATTGTTACAAATAAATACTATTTATCACCCTTTCAAAACAAAATATTATTTATCACAATTTCAAGTTACAATTCCTATGAATTTCATTCATGACATATCACAGTTATTATCCTTCATTCATAAGAAAGTGATCATAGTAATTAGATCTTGCTTGAAAAAGAATGAATGATTTGGACCACTAGTATATTTTTTTAACATACAAATATGAAATGAAATGATAATGAAAATTGAATTTTTGACTTTATATTCCTTTTTTACCTTTTATATTAGCATTGTAATTGTTCAATAATTCTTGTATTGGATGGACGTTGAACTTACAATTTTCTTCCAAAACATTTTTAGCATGATTTCTATTTTTCCAAAAAGCTTTAATGTATCTAATAAATTTTATTTTTCACGATGAACTTTTTTAAGCTCGTTTTTCTCGCTCTTGATATCACTATAAAAAATTATCCAGCAGGGTTTTTGATTACTGAAATGTATGTGGATGCAAATGGTTTTTGGTGAAATGATTAATGTGGGTAATTATCTTTTTGCACAATGTCGTGTCAAAACTCTAATATTTCTCCACTTCCTTCACAGAGATTTGAAGAATGGATATTTGATAGCAAAAAAACCATCTAGCCTGTGGCTACTTTTCAAATAAAATTACAATCACTCGAGATTAATAATCTTACCAAAATCAAGTTATGTATGGAGTCATTTATGATTCAAAAATTTAAAGTCGGTGGGTGAGTATAATTTTGTTATGTTTAAAATCACTTTTGTAAGAACCCACATTATTACAGATCAGTGGAATTGGGAAAAATCATGCTCGCATAGATCTAGAGCACATGGTGGTGTGAAATTCTAGGGTTTGGATTGGATTTTTGAAACCTGGATATTAATTGCACATGGTATTATAAGAGTTTGGAGAATTCAAAGAAGTTTCAGAAGTTCGGGTGACTAAAAAGGATGGGGTTGTATTTTTCTAAGACAAATCAAGCTGATTAAATATTAAAATTACGAATTACAAAATGTTGAACACCCAAAGGAACACCCCCAAACCAAAAACTTCCATCAATCTCATTAACCATATGGGTAAGATGATGTGTCGCCTGATTATCGGCTCTCCTGGTAAAGGAGAACTAAGCGTCTTCAAAGCTAACTGAAAAACTTATAATATGATCCACAGTTAGACCCCAAAGGTGGGAGATTATCAACACGCCGAGAAAGAGATTTGATAACAATCGAGCAATCTGACTCCAAAATAATCATCTTCCAACCCTACGGACACGCAAAAAGCATTGCCTCTGAAATGACCTCAGCTTCCTTAATTAATGGACTCCAATTTACATTAATAGATTTGTGAGTCGAAGCAACAACCAATCCACGGTCATTTCTACATATAAAACCCAATGTTAATCTGACATCCATTTAACGTTGTAATATCAAAAATAATTTTTGTTGGGTTTTGTATGATCATCACATGACCATGTGCAACGAAAGACAACCCAAATACAGACAGATCTATTTTCAAGAATCATCATGTAAATAAAACTGTATAAACAATGTACTTGGAAATCGCCAACGACAACAGTCTCCTTCTTTCTCGGTGGAAGGGAATACTTGATGAAGACCACGAAGAAGTGAACAAAATCATTATGCCTTCGAGGGGGGTACACTGACCAATGGATCTGCGATCATATTGTGAGGATACCCAAATACTCAAGGGGTGCTAGTGAATTCACTTGAGATGATGAACAACAGTGTGGGGGAATGGAGAATTGAGAGGCTTGCTCAAAATTGGATTATCACAATGAGAGGGATCACATCCCTTCATACAACCATCCATGATGTGTTTCATTAAATGAAAACGCATCAACTATATTAATGTATCCATATACATTTATTCCCATAATTCATTGAATCCTATTTAATGAGCGGTCAAGTCAATTAATCCATTCATAACGGATTGTAACTGATAATAAAACTGTTCGGGGAAAATAATATATATATATATATATATATATATATATTATTGCAATTATTTAAATATACACTTTACACACACACACACACACACATATATATATATATCATATTATATATATATATATTAGTGCATATCTAACAATCTCTCACTTGCACTAAAATCTCATAAGGACTATGCATATCTTCACAACTCTTTGTGAATCCATCCAAACTCTTTTGGATACAATTCTTCATCAAACTCTCTTTATTTTGAACAAACACTTTGTCTAAAATTCTATCCCTATCCAAGAGCCTAATTGTGTGACCCTACGGGCCTTAGCAGCATTGACAACAACTATGAAATCTCAATTTCATAGATGTAAGCAAAGAGCAGCCTCCATCAACGCTACTCAAGCTACTAAGGGGTCTGGTGTGATCTTCATCAAACATAATCATATCTCAATATATACATGTCCACCACAAGATATATCATATACCTCATATGTATCTTATATAACCCCTTTTCCCATGACATCGAGCGACCACTAGACATGGAACATGTCAATCTAGTATACACCTCTCATTATTTTCTCGATTCTTCAAAAAAGACTGACCAAGTGGATGAATACACCACTTTTCATTCATCTATCTGATAAGCACATCACATGTCACTTATCCAAGTAGTTAAACACATCATATGTGAAACAATTAAGCATGACCATGCATTTCCTCAGTCTAATCCAATCAAGGGTCAAATGTCTTTTCTTGTCATACAAGTGGATAAATCCCATTTTAGTTTCACTCCAACCGACGACATAGTCAACAACATACCCAACCACCCCCATATAAGCTAAGTTCATACATTGAATTGCATAAGCAGGGTATCAAAGTATGAAGGTTCTCATGTTAGGTATCTCACCAACCTCAGGTAAGAACGGTTAATAAACATACACACCTAAGTATATCCATGACCATATGACATTCCATGATATACACTTTAGTGGACCATCCCATTTGAAACGCACGACCGATTTTCGCCTATCGATCGGTCAAAATTCCGGTGCTCTGCTAATGTGTATAGCAGCACTTGGGTCGAATCCTCGGCGATGATACTTTGTAATAGTCATTTGTTTTTAGTTGATTGTATTTTGATTAGGGGGGTTTGTTTGCAGAGCTTAATTGAAATTATTTATGGATGATGTTTGATTTACTAAATTGATAAATATTGGGGTGAGTTCATTATTGGGGAGTTAAGCATGTGATATCCTTGAGCCTTACTTTGTATTGCATTAAATTAACACCCATGTCATAAGTTGACGTTGATTGGAATTCCTAAGTGTGAAGGCTTTAATCCAAGCCTTAACTTAACTTAGGGTTCTAATCTCAATCAAAACTTATTTATGGTAGTGTATTTATGGTTCCAATAATACATGGAAACCACTCGTTAAACAAAACATATCATTAATCCATGACATATTAAGTTTAACATACACAATATTAATTTAAAGAATACTCCTGCAACATTCCAGAGGTGTATGATGAGTATCTTTTCAGAATTCATAGAACACTGCATGGAAGTCTTCATGGATTACTTTACCATTTATGGTGAGTCATTTGAGTCATGCTTTCATTCACTCTCTCTATTCCTTCAAAAGTGTGTCAAGTGTAACCTTGTGTTAAATTTTGAAAAATGTCACTTCATGGTTGCAAATGGGATTGTTCTAGGGCACATAGTTTCAAAAGATGGTATTGAAGTTGATCCTGCCAAAATTGAAGTGATCAAATCACTTCCTCAACCCACTTCTATTCGAGACATCCGATCATTCCTTGGTCAAGCTGGTTTCTATCAGCGATTCATCCATAATTTTATCAAAATTTCTCTCCCACTCACTCGTTTGCTCCAAAATGATGTCTCTTTCCATTTTGATGAGCTTTGCAAGAGAGCCTTCATTGAACTCAAAAATGCTCTTACATCTGCCCCGATAATCCAACCCCCAGATTGGTCATTACCCTTTGAATTGATGTGTGATGCTTTTGATAAAACTGTTGGGGCTGTTCTTGGTCAAAGAAGAGAAAAAATTCCTCATGTCATCTATTATGCCTCAAAAACATTGGATGAAACTCAATCTCACTACACTGTGACTGAAAAGGAACTTCTAGCAGTGGTTTTTGCCTTAGATAAATTTCAGTCCTATCTCTTAGGTGCCAAAATCATCATCTTCACAGACCATTCTGCTATAAAGTTCTTACTCAAGAAAAATGATTCCAAACCGAGGCTAATAAGATGGATCCTAATGCTCCAAGAGTTTGACCTTGAAATCAAAGATAGACCTGGAAAAGAAAACCATGTGGCTAATCACTTGAGTAGAATTTCTAATTCTTCTCATTCAGAAATCATCGATCCTGAATTCCCTACTGAGCACCTTTCATCTATCACTCCAAAAATACCATGGTATGCCCCAATTGTAAATTACTTGGTTTCTGGTGTTTTTCCTGAAAAGTTTTCAAAAGAACAAAAAATGAAGTTGAAAAGTGATTCAAAATACTATTTTTGGGAAGAAAATAAACTTTGGAAAACTGGGGCAGACATGGTAATTAGGAGATGTGTTGATGAAGATGAATATTCTTCCATCTTAGAATTCTGTCACTCAATGCCTAGTGGTGGCCACTTTGGACCACAAAGGACCTCCCGAAAGGTCCTAGACTCTGGATTCTTCTGGCCTTCACTCTTCAAGGACTCACATGAGTTTTGTCAATCATGTCCCACTTTCCAAAAGTTTGGCACAATTTCAAAGAGAAATGAAATGCCCCAAAAGCCTTTAATCTTTTGTGAAATCTTCGATGTTTGGGGCATCGATTTCATGGGACCATTTCCCCCTTCAAATGGATTCTCATAAATTCTTCTTGAGGTCGATTATGTTTCAAGGTGGTTTGAGGCCAACCCCACTAGGAAGGATGATGCTCATACTGTTAGTGAGTTCCTAAAGACCCGCATCTTCCAAAGATTTGGCACACCACGTGCCTTGATCAGTGACTTAGGAACCCATTTTTGTAATAGAACCATGGAATCTCTTCTGAAAAAGAATGGGGTTGTACATAAAACTTCAACTGCATATCACCCCCAAACAAATTGAATGGCTGAACTTTCTAATAGAGAAGTGAAAAGAGTTCTAGAGAGAATTGTAAAACCCACCAGAAAAGACTGGCCTGAGAGACTTGGTGAAGCCCTTTGGGCTTATCGAACTGCCTATAAAACACCCATTGGGATGTCTCCTTTTAGGCTAGTTTTTGGTAAAGCGTGTCACTTACCAGTTGAAATCCAACATAAGTCTTTTTGGGCTGTGAAAACCTGTAATTTTGATTGTGAAAATCTGGTGAAGAAAGATTGTTGCAATTGGCTGAACTGGAGGAGCTTAGACTTGAATCCTATGAGAATTCCAATCTATACAAAGAGAAGGCTAAGGTACTCCATGACAGACACATTCTAAGAAAGGTATTTCATGAAGGTGAAAAGGTAATGCTCTTCAATTCTCGATTCTGACTTCACCTAGGTAAGCTTAATTCTCATTGGGAAGGACCTTTTGTTATTACTAACATTTACCCATTTGGTGCAGTGCAAGTCCAAGACCCCTCTTCCAAAAGGACATTCACGGTTAATGGACATCGGTTAAAGCATCACCATGAGAGGACATGCAATCTTGGAACAACATCAACTTCCACTGGCTCCTCAAATTCTCTAGCTGACCTACCACTAGATGGAGAAGGCGACCCGCCAAATCCAAACCAGGGGGCACCTCTTTCCCTTTAACTCTCTCTATCTTTTCCTCTCTCTACCTCTTTCTTCTTCTTCCTCTCTATTTCATTTTTTTCACCATTTTTTTTATCAAAACCTTTATTTTTCACTTTCTCTTTTGTGTGGGTGTATCTTTACAAAAATAAAAACCTAAAAAACACAAAAAAAAAACATAAACAAATCACTTAAAAAAATACAAAAAAAATTATAAGTCATGCTTACTCACCATCGAGTTTTGAAATTTTGTACAACCATTTTGGGGAGTTAACAGACATGTTTTCATCTCAAAAATTTTGTATTTTCATTATGACTTTGGATAAAGAATTTTGTGTCAAAACCAACACATTTTGAATGCTCAATTTTTGATTTGGAAAATTATTTTCCCCAACTGTGAGAACAAACATTTGCTTTCATGCCAAGACCACCTATGGCCATCTTTTCAAAATGTGTGTTTTCACCCCCATTTGTGAGTCTTGAGTTTGTGGACCTTCGAGCTGAATTTCCTACCTTATTGTGTATTAATATGATAGAGGTATTTTCTGAACCACATGAGAATCACAATAGCCAAATAGCCTCCCATTTCCCTTACATTAATCCTCCTTTTGAAAGCCCCTTTGAGCCTATGAAAACCTTTTCTTTGATAGCCACATTACAAGCCCAATACCTTATCCCACCCAATATCAACATGGATTTTCATTGCATAAGTTTTTGAAATTTAAGTGTGGGGGGGGACTGGATTTCATTTTTGGGTATCATTTCCTTACTTTCTGGTGTGTTATCATATGCTTGAGGGCAAGCATCCATTTTAGTGTGGGGGGTGGGGAGGTTGTCATTCAGTGAATGTATTTTACAAATTATATTGAAAAGTGTTCAAAAAAAATATTCAAAAAAAAAATCAAAATAAAAAAAAAATCAAAAAAAAAAAATGAAACAAATGGGTTGTGTCTTGGGTAGGTCAAAAATCACTCTTCCTCAACCTTTGATCTTGTTATAACTATTACAATTAGTGTCGTGAGGAGATCAATCATGGGTTGGTTTATGAGTATGAGATCTATTCCAAGGTCAACTTTCGAAAAAACAAAGAAAAAAAAAGAAAAAAAAGAACACTTGCATTATATTCTTATATCATTGGGAGAAGTTTGGTGTTTTTTAAATATTCAATCTTCTCATTACCTTCATATTTTCTTCCTCTATTGTGTCTTTCTTCACACAATCATTCCCTTGTAAATATGTGTTTTCATTTCCTTCCATGTTTTATTTCAAAAAAAATGTGCATTTCTTTTTCTATGTTGGTATTTTAACCCTCTTCTTCTCTCTCTTGGACATTATATTCCTACCATCCCATAGCCATAGAAAACCCCCTAAAAAGACCTCTTGATTCTTGTTCACTTTGGATAGGGATTATAAGCTGAGAGCTCTTTTCAAACTCTAAGATTTTCACTTTTGGTTGGTGAAAGAGTGAACCTCCACAAATGAATTTTATCATCTTGAGGGGTGTGAGTTTTGAGTGTCCAAATTTTCCATTTCTAAATTTGAGCATGAAAAAATGAATTAGTTTTGGAACATTGTTTCTGTAACAACTTGTGGTGGATTTCAAAATGGATGAGTGAAATAGTCTAAACCTTCCCTGATTGGAGAAAACAAAATTTTAATATCTGTTGGTGAGTAAAAATGATTTTGTCATGTTTTTATATTTGTTTCACATGAGGAAATTCACAAGACTATGTGTGGGGGAGTTGATATTGTTAATATTTTCATGATTTATTATATTCCCCCTTTACTGATTTTATTTGAAATGTGCATAATTTGTGTGAAATATTAATGTTTTAATATTAAGTATAATTTTTGAGCATTTTTAGAAGTAGTCCAATTGAGTCAGTTTAATGTTTTAATATTAACTATCACTATACTGATCAAAATTGTGTGGTTCTTATTTTTTAGGATTCTCCTTTCAATATACAACATTTCATTATAAGGTACCATGATCCAATTCTGCCATTTGAAGGGTCATATGGTCCTCACAAACAAGACCAAAGAATCTGTGAAGAAACTGGACTATTCATGAAGATTGATTTACTGGGCTCAATCCAGAAGTCCAAAAACCTTAACACTCCACCATAATTCGGGGGACACTACATGTCATCTTGGATAAAAATTTCAAGGCCCAAATGCAAAAACAAGGGGCCCAACATATTCTTTGAAGTCCAGCCCACCATTCTGGCCGAGAATTAAAATCAGTATAGTATGCATGACATATCTCATGATGTAAGCATCAAATAGAGCTGAGATTTTTCAGTGTGAAATAGGAGATCTTGGTGGCCGACTTTGTTGAAGAAACCATTCGGATTTGAAGGCATATTCATATTCAAAAACCCTTTCACATTATGGACTTCAAAAAGACTGGATTGACATGGACAGTTTAACATTGTTTAATAAACCGACCATAAATTTTGATTCTTAAGCCCAAATGAATCCAAATTTTGAGAGTAGTCATCCAACATTATTTTATACAACTTTTAAGAAGGAAATATTTGATGATTCGGCTGTCTGAATAGCCAAATTGGAAATGAAAGTGGAGGGACAGATTGGGAATGCAAACAGTCCACTCCTTGGGCTATAAATACTCTCCCCTTCTCTCCTTGAGAGGGGTTGGCATTTCAGAAGAGAGGATATCATATTGGCACGACCAAAGCCCTTCCAAAGGCTTGGGAGGACCTGCCATACTCAATTTTTCACTTGAGATACCTTTACTCCTCTCTTTGTTTTCACTTACTTTTGTGTTCTTCATTTTTGTAATCTTGTAATTCTCTTTCTTTGTAATTCTGTTTTAATGCAAGTTGCTTCTTCAATATCTCTTATTATCATCCACCTTCTATAGTTTAATATTTATGTTCTTAAAATAGTTTAAATTCAGTTGAATCCCCTTCCCTTCTTTTGCTTCCTCATTCAATCGAAAATCCGTTTTTAATTATCATCATCGTTCGTGTGTGTGTGTCAACGTACCACTCTTTTCTAATACCTTTATTTTTCTTATATTATTAATTTATCATCATAATTATTATAACCAGAATATTAAACATCCAAATGGCTGAGTAAATCTCTCATTGGGGTGAGTTATAATTCGGGGATGTTAAGTGATTGAGAGCTTTGCTTGATGAGTATTCTTTAAATTAATATTGTGTATGTTAAACTTAATATGTCATGGATTAATGATATGTTTTTTTTAACAAGTGGTTTCCATGGATTATTGGAACCATAAATACACTACCATAAATAAGTTTTGATTGATATTAGAACCCTAAGTTAATTTAAGGCTTGGATTAAAGCCTTCACACTTAGGAATTCCAATCAACGTCAACTTATGACATGGGTGTTAATTTAATGCAATACAAAGTAACGCTCAAGGATATCACATGCTTAACTCCCCAATAATGAACTCACCCCAATATTTATCCATTTAGTAAATCAAACATCATCCATAAATCATTTCAATTAAGCTCTGCAAACAAACCCCCCAATCAAAATACAATCAACTAAAAACAAACGACTATTACAAAGGATCATCGCCGAGGATTCGACCCGAGTGCTGCTATACACATTAGCAGAGCACCGGAATTTTGACCGGTAGATAGGCGACAATCGGCCATGCGTTTCAGGTATCTCACCAACCTCAGGTAAGAATGGTTAATAAACATACACACCTAAGTATATCCATGACCATATGACATTCCATGATATACACTTTAGTGGACCAGTTTAAGTAATAAGTCTTTACTTATTAGCTCAAGAATCTATTCTTCAATATCTCATATACAACCCTTTGTAATAGATATAAAAATATATTTAAGTTAACCTTTATATATCATCACAACCCATTATACTCCAATATGATCATCAGTTAGGGACAACTCAAAATTTGTACTTGGAGGGGATATTTATCATTCAATCGTTCATATAAAATAAATTATAGTGAATGATAAAATGGATATTGCCTTTATTATAATAACATTATACATTTATAACCATTACAACCAATATCTTATAGAGATATAATAAGACCCTCATGTGGTTCTTGCAGTAATGGATTCATTTTCTGAACATTACATCCAAATGTAATTTTTGTCACATCCCCATGTGATCATCTGATAAAATACTCCCACTAACCTCTTAGAGAGTAACATTTATGAAGAAAGCAAGTTTGAATAATAGAGAGACATAAGAATCATATTCCTTAAGTTCAACTCTTTGAACTTATATTCAAACTCATTAACATCATAACATCAAATGTTATAATGTTATATTCTATTGTCTACTTAGAACTCATTCTAAGTACATCATCATCATCCTTGGAACCCTTTCCACCAAAAATTTTCCTTAAAATATTTTGTAAATAATGTTACTGTTTGTTGGAGTTGGTTCCCTAGAACAAACTTTCGTGTACTTTATGATAACCTGCATTCATAGTTTTGGATATTAATAAACTACTTATCATATCATGATTGTTCTTCTGTGTAACACAGTATGTGATAATGTCCTAAGAGTAGCTGTTGTACTAAAAGGTCATAGTAGTTCCCCACTATGATGAGAACTCAGAAGTACTACGACACTATTCTTAAATATATGTTCTATAGTCAGATTATATCATTTGAGGGATATAAATGATACACGATATCAGGAGTGGAGACTCATAGGACTTCAAGGCATCTTCTCATGGTGTACACCCTTAGTAATATCCAGTATAGGATATTATGAGAACCAGACCCACCAATAGAAAATCCACTTTTATAAGTGTCATTAGATATTCCAATTTGCAGATGTGTGTATTGATCCTTAGACTTTAAGATTATTATTAATGAGTATTATGAGTCACGTACTTTGATGTATTGATGAAAACCATGACGACATATGTTTGCGGTGAGGTAGGATACGTTGAGTGCATCATGAGTAATATTGCATTAATGAATAATACAAGAAAATATTTGTCCCTTATGTTATTTAACACAAGTTGATATCTCAGGCCCTTTCATGGAAATTATATAGCCTAAATAAATCCATGGCCATGGCGTTCTATAGGCAAGTTCAATTTCTGGGAAGTTAAAGAAAGAGACATCGAGTGCATAGGTTAATGGCACCGACATGCAACCTGCTTGATTTGAGATATCATGATAAAGAGATTATATTACAAAGTAAACATTCGTAAGAGATATTATGTCATTGCGACATTAACTTCTTTCTTTATGGGTGATTTTGTGTGTTTCTAGATGCTAACATTGGACTTTAGGTTGCTTTGCCTAATTCCACTAAGAAAGAGGTCTAGAGGGTCACATACTAAGTGTATCTAGAATTTGAGTTAAATAATATATTATTATTTATTATTTAACAATTTGAATAAATATTATTACCAGGTGTGGTTTAATAATTATTCATGTACGCTTGATCGCATGTATTCTGTCACCAGTTATTCGAGAGAATATAATGTGAATGGAATATTTAATAAATATTTATTTGATATTTAATGAATATAATATTTATTTATTTATTGGAGAATAATGTAGTGATATTTATTTAATAAATAAATGGTCATTATTCAAGGCCCGATAAATATTATGGAGTAATGGTGGACCAAACTTTTTAGGTCCGGTGAGAAATAATAAATATTGAATATTATTTAATTAAATAATATATAATTTAATTCGCAAGTTCAGCTCATGTTGAGAAATATTATTATTATTATTCTTTGACATGGGGTTCACATGGATTAAATAAGTGATAATGGGCACTTGTTCAATTATTTTATTCTAACCCTAACATTATATAAACTCAATTATATTATTTTCTCAAAGAGCTAATTCATTTGTTTGGGTTGTGCACAATGAATTTGGAGAATCTTCTCAAGCACTAGATGTTGGAGTTGGTGGCCTAAAACCAACTATTTTTTACTTTATTCATTAATAAACACCTTATCACATCTTGATTGTTCTTCTACGTGACAATGCATGTGATAATTACCTAAGGATAGTTGTTACATTAAAGGGTCATAGTGGATCCCTACTATGATGAGAACCCGGAAGTTCCATAACACTATTCTTGAATATATGTTCTATGGATGGATGGTGTTATTTGAGAGACACAAATAATAAAGGACATTAGGGGTGAGGACTCATAAAACTTTGAGGCACCTTCTCATGGTGTGTGCCCTTGGTTATATCCAGGAGGATATTATGAGAATGAGACCTGCCAGTAGGAAATCCATATTTTATAATGTCATTGGATGTTCCTATCTGTGGATGTGTGTATTGGTCTTTAGATTTTAATATTATTATTAATGGGTATTACAACTCACACACATAGATGTATTGACAAAAACAATGATGATACACTGTTCGCAGTGAGGTAGGATATGTTGGGTGTGTCACAAGTAATACTAAATTAATAGATAATGCGAGAAAGGATTTGTCCCTTCTGTTCCATAACAGAAGTAGATATCTCAGGCCCTTTGATGGAATTGATATAGCCTAAATAAATCCATGGCCACGGTAAGGAATGAGCGAGTTCAATTCCAGGAAGTCAAAGAAAGAATAATCGAGCACATGGGTTGATGGCACCAACATGCAACTCGTTTGATTCGAGATATCGAGACAAAGAGATTACATTACATGGTAAGCATTCGTAGGAGGTGACATGTCATTGCGACATTAACTTCTTTCTCTATGGGTGCCTTGGCGTGTTTCTAGATGCTAACCTTGGACTTTAGGCAGGCTCCGCCTAATGCCACTGAGAAAGAGGCCTAGAGGGTCACACACTAAGTGTATCCAAGTATCTCAGTTAAATATTAATTTAACAAGTTGAATAAAGATTATTCCTGATTGTGGTTTAATAATTATTCAAGGATGTCTGATCACATTTATTTCAACACTAGTTATTTGAGAGAATATATTGTGGGTAAAATAATATATTTATTAGTGAGTAATTCAGTGATATTTATTTGAGAAATAAATAGCCATTATTCAAGGTCTAATAAATGTGGTGGAGAAAATAAAGAGAATGAAAAAAAGTACACATCGTGTATTTTTTTCTGGGGATTCGTGAGAAATAATATTATTTATTTAATTAAATAATATTAGGTGTAATTCACTAGGCGCATTTAAATTAATAATAATAGTCAACTGTTATTATTAGACACAGGGTCTTACTAAGAATTAAATGAAATGAATAAATGCTTTCTGGTAATTAATTTATTTTATTATTCTAAGTAATTAAAATCCCAATTATATAATTCTAATTAGCCTATTCATTTTTGGGGTTGTACACAATGGATCTAGAGAAATCTCTCAAGCTAAGAGAGAATTATTTTCTTCCAAGAATGCTCTCAAGCTATGAGAGAGAGATCCTCCTCCACCGGATCAAGGCGATCGAAGGCAGACATCGCAAGCAAAGGCTCTTCTGCGCTAGCACTTGGAGATCCCTTCAGTGAAATCCAGAGATATGTGGAGCACATGTGGATCACCGCTAGAGGAATCCTGCACTTGTATTCTATGGCGCAATGACAAATCACATCAGATTGTGATCGGAAACATCAACAGAGAGAGAATTCCATCAAAGCAATTCTTGTATTTTTAATTAAATTAATTATAACCAACATATGATGATCCTATCCATGGTTCCAGGACTCCCCTATTTTATTTCATTCTTCATTCTATTCCAAATATCTAACGTTTTATTATTGTGATAGATCTCGGATTAAACGCCATTAATGGAAAAAATTAAAGTTGGTCACACCCACCAATGCACTTCTACTACGCCTGGAACCTACAAGTGGTATCAAAGGGGTCATATCATTGATTATAATTATTTAGTTTTTCATTGGTGATTTACACATTTAATAATTTAGTTGTTTCAATTCAAGTTAATTATTATGAAAATTTAAATCTCGAGATCTGTTCCTCCTCTCTCGTTTCTTGTTCACCTTACATAAACGACTTTTACTTTTAATTTTGATTAAAATAAAATAGAGGATCTCATCCAGAGGTGCCAAATGTTTCTAAACGTACAACACCAGAATACACGGTGTTTATTCGGTAGTACACGCTGTGTAGTCTAGGTTCAATGCATCAGACTGGTCTGCCAAATCAGGTCGTGTGTTGGAGTATTTCTAAGTCATAAATGACACTGTGTGTTGAATAGGAATAAGTGGCACACAGTTTTCAGATTACATGTCGTGTGGTCCACTGAACACGGCGTGTAGTCCCTTCGGGTTAGGGTTGGACCATGTACCATGTACACGGCTTGCCCGGCTAGAAACCATGTAACGCGGATACTACATGGCATGTGTCCCACTGAATACACCATGTAATCCAAAGATTTCTGAAGTACATCTACATGCCATGTTCTTGGGCATGTACTTTGGATGGATGGTGAACAAAAGTACAAACCATGTGGTCAGAACTACACACCGTGTACTCATCCAAATTATGTAGATTTATTAAAATTTATTATTATATTATACAAACCCTTGAGACGTGTACCACAGTGCATGCGTAAAGATGAGGCACAACACTTGATAGGTGTTTTATATATATGTGTTTAATTTAACATCTGTGTAATGTTCATTTCTACTCATTGGGTAGTTATGAATGAGAATTCACCTGGTTTCCTCCAAGGTACAAGTTACGTACAAAGATAATTTTAAATGAATTTATTTGTTTAAAATTATGATGGATGAAAATCTCAAGGAAATTCAGAAAAGGGTTTAAGATAAAAGGATTGATTAATTAAAGATAATTAATTGATTGGAGTATGATTTATCTTAAACAAGAATGATTAAAGAATTAAATGCTAGTTTTATTTATGCGTAAACATCTTTGCATGTATGTATGATCATGAGCTAGACCAAGACCTTTGTATGTTAATGGTTTCTTTTAATTAATTTATTTAAATTATTATTTTTGGCCTGCGAGCCTTCTCCTCATTAATATGTAGGGCTTGCGTGCCCAAGGTTTCTTTTATGTAAAAACTCATTTTACCCCTCACCTGTGAGTGAGATAAAAGCACATGTAATGGATGGATCTCCCAAGATAGTGGAGGTAGCTCAAATTAGGAGCCAAGGTGAAACTAATCCAAGGATATACAAAGGTGGATAGGTGGAAAGCTGTAAACACAGACCCAAAAGGTTCAAGGTGTTTCTCCCCTAGGTCTTGGGTTAGTTTATCAACCACTAGATAAACTAACCAATAGAACAAGCTCATGATCATACCATTTATTTTATTTCTGTCAATTTCATGGTTTATTTATTGTGGGTGTGTTGTCACGATCACACAATTAATGAATTAAACAAGCATGAAAGATGGAACTAAAATAAGACCGACTTATACGTAAATATTATCTTAGACATGGTTAATCACTGAAGTATATCCCACTTAATATTAACAAGAATGTAATCAAAGATAATAAAATGAAAATTTGCGTATAAGGATAAAATCCCTCAAAGAAAATACTAAGTCAGTGTAGCCTTCCATAATCTTGGTTAGAATCGAACCATAGCTCAAAGTGCTTGACAAACCCTAGTTGGGGTGCTTTCAATTATCAGGGGATTCTAATTTAAGGTTTTGGGTTGAATTGACTTGGTTCACATCAAGGGTTGACTGCCACAACAGGACATTGTGTGACCAAGAGGCAAAGATTGAGGAAATCCAAAATAAAGGGATTCTAGGATTGGGGAGTCCACTCAGTGGATCAAGGAGCTGCAAGTTAATGCAGTTGGCATTTGGAATGCCTACTTAAAACCCTTCAAGTTTCTTGACCAACCCTAGTCAGGGTAATGCGAAGGTCAATATGGATCCTTTCCACTAGAATATTCAGGAAACATAATATTCTGAAGTTAATGGTGAGGGTTATTGGATTTCGATAAAATATTGAGAGACTAATAAGTATTAAATTATTTATCTGTCTCAGTTTTATCATGATAAAGTACTAAACCTTTATTTGTCTTAATTTTTAGAAACAGAAAGAAAAATGACTTCAAACATATCATTGTGAACCATACTCGAGAAGGAAAACCTTCTCATTGGCACCAATTTTTAGGAATGGAAAAGGCGTTTATACGTCATCCTTCGCCACGAGAGGAAATTATACGTGCTGGAGGAGCTTATTCCAGTTGTGCCTGGAAAAGATACCAGTGATGAGGAACTATATCTCTATATGAAACATATGGATGATGCCACAAATTTCCAATGTTTCATGCTATCATCCATGTATAATGAGCTCTCAAAGCAACATGAAACCATTGACATGTATAGAATGTTGTCTTACCTTAAGGATCTCTATAAAGAGAAGGTGAGACGGGAGATATATGAGATCTCCAACACTTTGTTTACAACTAATCTTGGAGAGTATGCACCACCCGAGCCTCATGTAGTCAAGCTTATTGGCTACATTGAATGCATGAACATCTTAGGGATTAAGTTCTTGGATGAGTTGCGTACAGATCTCATCCTATCATCACTTCCCAAGATTTTCTCTAACTTTATTGTCAACTATAACATGAACAACAATGAGAAGAGTCTATTAGAACTTCTGAACTTAATTCACCAGGTAGATAAGGACATGGGGCGTGACAAGCCCGCAGTCCTTATGGTGAATAAGAAGAGGAAGGATAAGGAAAATGTGTGACAATTGGGTCCCGATGATAGCACAGACACCGTGCCTTAACATGGTCGTTGGGTCCTGGCCTGCCAGGTACCACCAGTTGCCTCGCAGACACGTGGTCCCCACCATGGGTCCCACCCACGTGCCCGAACGGTTCATCTAACTAATGATAGTCTCCATAGTCCAACACTTGTTCTTTCCAGTGTGCTTTGTCCTCACTCACACACACCCTAGGAAACTTTCCAAAAGGTCACCCATCCCGATCACTAATCCAGGCCAAGCATGCTTAATTGTGGAGTTCTAATCAGGTAGGCTTCTGAAAAGGAAGGTGAACCTTTTTGACATGAGTCATATCATTTATCCATTTAACCCTTTATCATTTGGGGGTGTTACATTCACCCCCTTTAGAGTACAACATCCTCGTTGTGACCCCTACATCTCAACCTAGGCATTGTGCTGCACTTAAGGATGGGTACCACCTCTCATTTAGCCATTTAACCCTTTATCATTTGGGGGTGTTACATTCACCCCCTTTAGAGCACAATGTCCTCATTGTGGGCCCTACATCTCAACCCAGGCAGTGTGCTGCACTTAATGATGGGTATCACCTCTGATACCAAATGTGACAACTGGGTCCCAGTGATAGCACATACACCCCACCTTAACATGGTCATCGGGTCCTAGCTTTCCAGGTACCACCAGTTTCCCCACAGACACGTGGTCCCCACCATGGGTCCACCCACGTGCCCGAATGGGTCATCTGACTAATGATAATCCCCACATGCCAACACTTTTCCTTTCCAGTGTGTTTTGTCCTCACTCATACACACCATA
Organism: Viscum album; assembly: GCA_963277665.1. Classification (NCBI taxonomy): domain Eukaryota; kingdom Viridiplantae; phylum Streptophyta; class Magnoliopsida; order Santalales; family Viscaceae; genus Viscum; species Viscum album. The sequence continues at coordinate 1,046,896,937 of OY728139.1, forward strand.
GGAAACTTCCCAAACACTTGTCCTTTCCAGCATGCTTTGTCCTCACTCACACACACCCTAAGAAACTTCCCAAAAGGTCACCCATCCTGAACACTACTCAAGGCCAAGCATGCTTAACTGTGGAGTTCTAATTAGGTAGGCTTCTAAAAAGGAAGTTACACCTTGTTAACATGAGTCATATCATTTAACCATTTAACCTTTTATCATTTGGGGGTGTTATAAAAGGGGCCAAGGACTCATAAACGGTCTGAAGCCCTTGAGCAATGTCCCTCCAAGAAGGGGAAAATCCAGAGGTAGAGAAAGGAACGTGAGGCGGTATGTTTTTCATGTGGCAAGCAAGGCCACTAGAAGAGGAATTTCACCCAAAAGCACGGGGATGATAAAGGTGCGTTCATTATCAAGTGTAATCGTTCCATTTCTACACATTGAGTATTAGATACAACTTGTGGGGCTCACATTTGTATTCAAATGTAGGAACCGAGTAGATTTAGAAAGATTTCCAGAGGATAGGTGGATCTTCGAGCTGCCAATGGCGCAAGGCTGGCTGTGTTGGCTATTGGCGATTACCATCTCTCATTTCCAACTGGGATGATTTTGATTTTACATAACTATTATTATGTGCCTAGTGTTACCAAAAAAATAATTTCTATATCATGTTTAGACATTGATGGATTTATTTTCAAGTTTGGAAATAAGGGTTTCTTCTTTTATAAGAACAATGTATGTTCTGGTATGGCACATTTAAATAATGGTTTGCATGTATTAAATTATGAAAAACAAGTGTTGGAAATCGATAACGAAACAAACTCACATGACTCATACATCACACAATTGTGGAATCATCGTATCGGTCATGTAAACGAGAAGCGCTTGAAAAATCTCTTTCAAGATGGTTATTTATACTCTACTGAGCTAAAACCACTTGATAGATGTCACGCTTGTTTACAAGGTAAAATGACCAAGCCACCTTTTAGTGGATAGGGTGAAAGGGTCACAAATCTTCTAGGATTGGTGTACACAGATTTGTGTGGACCATTTCTAGTAGAATATAGAGGTTAATATTCTTACTTCATTACTTTTACTTATGATTTGAGTAGATATGGCTATGTATACTTAATGAGGTATAAGTCAGATTCCTTAGAGAAATTTAAGGAATTCAAGAATGAAGTAGAGAATCAGCTTGGTAAGAAGATAAAGAAACTTTGATCAAATCGAGGTGGAGAATATTTTAACTAAGAGTTCATCGATCTTCTACGGGAGTCTGGGATTCTATCTCAACTCACTCCTCCTTATACACCATAGTGGAATGGTGTTAGTGAAAGGAGGAACCGCGCCTTGTTGGACATGGTGAGTTCGATGATGAGTCATGCAGATATTCTATTATCATTTTGGGGATATGCATTACAAACTGCAGCATACACATTAAACTGAGTACCAACTAAGGCGGAAAATGGGATTCCCTCTGAGTTATGGAATGGAAAGAAACCCATTTTGTCGCACACACGTGTATGGGGATGCAAGGCGTTTGTTAAGGCCTTCTCAGGAAACATACTAGCACCCTAGGTCATGAGGTGTATCTTTATAGGATATCCTAAGGAAATAAAAGGATATTAACTATATAACCCTTCATAAAAGAAAGTGATTGTCGCCAAAAAAGTTGTCTTTCTTGAGAGGAAGCACATACTCAAAAAGGATAGTGGGAACAATATTGACTTCAACAAAGTTGATGCTCAAGATACACAGGAGTTGGTACAGGAACAAGTTCCATGGGTCCTCGTAGAAGAGGTTCCAAAAACACAAGTACTATGCAGGAGCTCAAGAGAGGTAAGGGAACCAGAGAGATTTGGTTTCCTAGTCACCAAGGATGGTGAATCATTATTATTGGACAATGATGAACCTCTATCCTATAAAGAAGTAGTAAAAATATCAGAAGAAACAAGATGGCTAGAAGCTATGAATTATGAGATGGATACCATGTATCAGAACCAAGTTTGGGTTCTGGTCGATGAGCCAATTGATGTAAAGCTTGTTGGATGCAAATGGGTATTCAAGAGAAATTTAGACATGGAAGGTAAAATTAGCACCTATAAAGCAAGGCTAGTGGATAAAGGATCTAGACAGCGTTAAGGAATTTACTATGATAAAACCTTCTCTCTAGTTTCCATGTTTAAATCCACAAGAATCATACTTACCATAGCAGCTTACCATGACTATGAGATTTGACAGATAGATGTCAAAACAGTTTTCTTTAATGGGAACCTTTAGGAAGATGTCTATATGACACAACCAGAAGGGTTTGTGACACCATGTGAATCCAAACGGGTTTGTAAGTTACCGAAATCCATTTATGGATTAAAGCAATCATCCAAGTCATGGAACATTCGATTTGATGAAGCCATAAAGGAATTTGGTTTCATTAAGAATGAATGTGAGCCATGTGTTTATAAGCAGTTTAATGGGAATGCAGTCGTTATCCTAGTAGTATATGTTGACGACATATTTCTTATTAGAAATGATGTACCAGTCTTGCAGTCAGTTAATGACTGGTTGAGCAAGTGTTTCTCCATAAAGGAATTGGGTGAAGCAACCTACATTTTAGGGATCAAGATAATTCATGATAGATCCAAGAGGTTGCTTAGGATAAGTCAGGGTACATACATCGACCAGATACTAAAGATATTTAGTATGGAACAATCCAAGAGGGGATTGGTTCCAGTGTCACATGGCCTACATCTTTCTAAGAAAACGTGTCCTTAGACACAACGGGAGAAATATATAATGAGTAAGATCCCATACGCTTTGGCTATAGGATACATCATGTATGCCATGTTATATAACAGGCTTGATGTTGCCTATGCACTGAGCATGGTAGGTAGATATCAAGCAGATCCAGGAGAACAACATAGGACTGCTGTTAAGACTATCCTTAAGTATCTGAGAAGACCTAAGGATATGTTACTGGTGTATGGAGGAGACGAGGATCTTGTCATTAGAGGGTATGCTGATGATGGTTTTCAGACAGATCGGAATGATTTGAAGTTGCAATTTGGATATGTTTTCTGTCTCAATGGAGGAGTTGTGAGATAGAAGAGTTTAAAGAAACCAATTATCACCGATTCTATAGTAGAGTCTGAATATATAACGAATTTTGATATAGCCAAGGAAGCTGTCTGGATTCGAAACTTTGTCTAGGAGCTTGATGTGGTGTCTATTAGTAAAGATCTTATCACATTGTATCCTGATAATACTGCAATGGTGACTCTTGAAAAAGAACCAAGATCACATCAACAGACAAATCACATACTCTGAAAGTATCACCTCTTGATGTATTTCTATCAAAGGGGTGAAGTTGTAGTGAGAAGAGTGTCCACGGAAGAGAATGCGACAGACCCCATGACTAAAGGCATATCTTAGCAGAATCATGAATATCAGTGAGAGCTAGCAGGTTAAAGGTTGTTAGCAGTTTGCTCTAGTCCAAGTGGGAGTCTATTGGAGTTGGTGGCCTAGAACCAACTATTTTGTACTTTATTCATTAATAAATACCTTATCACATCTTGATTGTTTTTCTGCGTGACAATGCATGTGATAATGTCCTAAGGATAACTGTTGCATTAAAGGTTCATAGCGGATCCCTGCTGTGATCATAACTCAGACGTGCCATAACAATGTTCTTGAATATATGTTCTATGGCCGGATGATGTTATTTGAGAGACACAAATAATACAGGCCATTAGGGGTGAGGACTCATAAAACTTTGAGGCACCTTCTCATGGTGTGCGCCCTTGGTAATATCTAGGAGGATATTATGAGAATGAGACCCTCCAATAGGAAACCCACATTTCATAGTGTCATTAGATGTTTCTATTTGAAGACGTGTGTATTGGTTTTTAGACTTTAAGATTATTATTAATGGGTATTACAACTCGCATACTTAAATGTATTGACAAAAACTGTGATGACACACTGTTCGTAATGAGGTAGGATATGTTGGTTGTGTCATGAGTAATACTGCATTAATAGATAATGTTAGAAAGGATTTTCCCCTTTTGTTTCATAAAGGAAGTAGATATCTCAGGCCCTTTGATGTAATTGATATAGCCTAAATAAATCCATGACCATGGTAAGTAATGAGCGAGTTCAATTTTGGGAAGTCAAAGAAAAAATAATCGAGCACATGGGTTGATGGAACCAGTATGCAACCCTCTTGATTTGAGATATCGAGAGAAAGGGATTACATTACACGATAAGCGTTCATAGGAGGTGACATGGAATTAAGGTGTTAACTTCTTTCTCTATGGGTTCCTTGGTGTGTTTCTAGATGCTAACCTTGGATTTTAGGCAGGCTCTGCTTAATACCATTGAGAAAGAGGCCTAGATGGCCACACACTAAGCATGTCCAAGTATCTCAGTTAAATATTAATTTAACAAGTTAAATAAATATTATTCACAATTGTGGTTTAATAATTATTCAAGGATGCCTGATCACATTTATTTCGACACTAGTTAGTCAAGAGAATATATTGTGAGTGAAATAATATATTTATTAGTGAGTAATGAAATGATATTTATTTGAGAAATAAATAGCCATTATTCAAGGTATAATAAATGTGGTGGAGAAAATAAAGAGAATGGAAAAACAAAAATACACATCATGTATATTAATATACACGCCGTGTAGTTTTTTTGGGGATTCGTGAGAAATAATATTATTTATTTAATTAAATAATATTAGGTGTAATTAAGTGGGTGCATGTCAAGTAATAATAATATTCAACTTCTATTATTAGACATGGGGTCTTACTAAGAATTAAATGGAATGAATAAATGCTTTTTGGTAATTAATTCATTTTATTATTCTAAGTAATTAAAATCCCAATTATATAATTCTCATTAGCCTATCCATTTTAGGGGTTGTGCACAAAATATATAGAGAAACCTCTCAATCCAAGAGAGAATTTTTTTCTTCCAAGAATGCTCTCAAGCTACGAGAGAGAGATCCTCCTCCACCAGATCAAGGCGATCAAAGGCGAACATCGCAAGCGAAGGCTCTTCCTCGCTAGCACCCATAGATCTCTTCGGCGACGTCCAAAGATACGTGGAGCACATGTGGATCACTGCTAGAGGAATCCTGCACTTGGATTCTATGATGCAACGACGAATCACATCAGATCGTGACCAGAAACATCAACAAAGAGAGAATTCCATCAAGATAATTCTTATCTTTTTAATTAAATTAATTATAACCAATATATGGTAATTCTCTTTATGGTTCTGGGACTCCCCTATTTTCTTTCATTCTTCGTTCTATTCTGAAGATCTGCCATTTTATTATCGTGATGGATCTCAGATTAAACATCATTAATGAAAAAAATTAAAGTTTGGTAAACCCACCAATGCACTTTTGCTGCACTTAGAACCTACACTAGATATCTCCCTTCTATAAGAACTCTCCCAAGAATGAAGAGCTATCTTCCTCCACCATCCACTCTCAAGTCAAGAGAGATCAAGAAGAGCACTTTGGAAGTGGTTCTCGTGGAGATCAAGGGAAGATGACACAAGTGATAGGATCTGTCATTCTAGTACCTAGAGATTCCTATGATGATACCTGGAGATTTTTAGAACACATGTGGATCAATGCTAGAGGGAATCTGTACTTGATTCCTACAATGCAACGATGAATAAACATAGATCTATTGTCAGATCCATCAATGGAGAAAGAATTCCAACAAGGAAATTCTTAATTAATTAAATTAATTATAAATAATATGTGATGATCCTTCCTATGGTTCTGATATGGTTTCTATTATCTATTTTTATTTGATTAAATTCCATTGATCATGAATTTTATCATTGTATAGACATCATATTGACCATCGATCATGACAAAAAGTAAAGTTGGGCATGACCCATCGCACGCTTCCGCTGTGCCCAAAACCTTCAAGTGGTATCAGAGCGGTCACAAAATTATTTATAATTATTTAAATATTATTGATTGATTTACACATTTTTTATTTAGTTTTTAATTCAACTTTAATCGTTATTTTAATTCAAATTACGAGATCTACTTATTACTCCTTCATTGTTCATAGATCTAATCGAAATGATTAATTATATGACTAAACTAAAATTGAAGAAATCATATGAAGGTGCTGAGAATTATGGCCGAATAACACAGAAGTACATTCCGTGTAATCGAAGTTACACATTGTGTACTTGTGTTCAATGTATCCGGAATTAATTCAGAATTAATTCAAACCATGTGCATTGATGAAACACGGTGTATTTATTTCATAAAACGTGCATTGATCAGGTTATCTTGGAGCATGGTCAGTCGAAGTGCACATTGTGTAGCCCACATACACGGCATATAGTCCATTTGAGTCTCAGATAGGCTATGTATTTTCATACACAACCTACCTGACTGGTGACCATAGAATTCGGTGACCACACATCATGTAGCTCATTGGACACGTCATGTACTCCATTTTCTGAGGCACAATTTACATGTTAAGTACCTAGGTGTGTGCCTCAGATACATGGTGAGAGATTTACATGTTGTGTATCTTTCTTGTACACACCATGTACTTATACCAAATTACATAGATTTAAAATTTATGTATTATATTGTGTAAACCTTATCGACGTGTTCTTATGTGTGGTCATTAAGTTGATAGGACACACCATGTGATGGGTTTTAATATATATATATATATAATTAATATCTATGTAATGTTCATATCTGCATATCATGTATGAGTCATATTATAGTTGTTACTCTATGTGCATTGAAGCATAACACGTGACCAAAAAATCATGTAATTCATGTAATCACTAAAGTAGAGTACACGTCATAAAAGTATGTAATAAGTTATGTGTTCCATATGTCACATGAGTAAATAGTATATGAGTATAATATATGTTGGGTAGAATCAGACGGGTATTCACTATATTTCTTCAAAGGTACATTTATCTACACAATTAATTTTAAATGATTTTTTTAATTTGTTTAAAATTATGATGGATGAGAATATCAAGGAAATATAGACGAGAATTAGGATAGAAGAATTGATTAATTAAAGAAGATAATTAATTGATTTGAGTGTGATTTATCTTAAATAATAACTATTAAGAATTGAATGCTAGTTTTGTTAAATGCACAATTCATTTCATGCATGTGAATGATCATGATCATAAAATAGACCTTTGTACGTGATTGGTTTCATTTAATTTATTATTAAATTAAATTATTGGTATGCATTCCTTCTCTCCTCTTATTATGTAAGGGCCTACGTGCCCATGGTTTCTTTTATGTAAACCCTTTTCCCCTCATTTACGTGTGAGTAAAATCATATATAAAGGATGGAGCTCCCAAGCTAGTAGAGGTGGTTTAAGTTTGGAGATGAGGTGAAACCAGTCCAAGAGAGATGCATAGGTGGACAAGTGGAAAGCTGTAACATGAAACTTAATTGGTTCAAGGTGTTTTTCCCCTAGGTCAATAGTTAGTTTATCAACTTCTAGATAAACTAACAATTAGTAAATCTCATGATCATACCACTTTATTATTTTAATTTTGTCAAGTTTCATGGTTATTTCATTATGGATGTTTTTTCGTGATCACATAATTAATGAATTAATGAGCATGTAAGATAGAACTAAAATAAATTGCCTTTTTCATAAATATTATCATGACATGGTTAATTACTTAAGTAAACCCACTTAATATTAACAAGCATTTGATAAAGTTAATTATTGGGAATTTAGGCATAAAAGGATAAAATCCATCAATAATATATATTAAGTTAGTATAGCCTTACACTACCTTAGTTAAAATCGAACCATAGTTTAAAGTGCTTGACCAGACAAAGTTGGGGTGACTTCAATTATCGGGGAATTCTAACTTGAAGTTTTGGGTTGACTTAACTTAATTCACATCAAGGTTTGACTTCAAAAACAAGACTTGGTGTAACTGAGAGGAAAAGGTTGAGGAAATACAATTAAGGATTTCAGGATTGGGGAGTCCACTCAGCAAATCAAGGAACTGTGAGTTAATATAGTTTCCATTTTGAATGCCTACCTAAAACCATTAAATTTGCTTGAACAACTAAACTTGGGTCAATGAGAAGGGGAATATGGATCCTTTCTACTAGAATTCCCAAGCAACATGATATTCCAAATCTAATGGTGAGGGTTATTGGGTTTCGATAAAACAGTGGGAGATTAATAAGTATAATATTTATTTATTTGTCTAAATTTTATCTAATAAAGTACTAAAATCTCTGCTCATCTTACTTGTAAGAAAAAAAATAAAAATAACATCAAACATACCATTGTGATTCATACTTGAGAAGGAGAATCTTCTCACTGGTAAAAATCTCTAAGAGTTCCAAAGTTACTTACACATTATCCTTTGCCATAAAAGGAAATTTTATGCATTGAAAGAACATTTTCTTAAAGCTCCTAGTAATGAGGAAAGTGATGAAGAGTTATCACTCTATGAGAAACATTTGAATGATTCCATAAATGTTCAAATTTTCATGCTATCATCCATGTCTAATGAGATTTTGAAGCAACATGAGGACATGAATGCATATAACACGATTTATAACCTTTGGGATCTCTATCAAGAGAATGAAAAATAAGAGAGTTATGAGATCTCCAATTTTTGTTTATAACTAATCTTAGAGAGTCTGTGCCAGCTGGGCCTCATGTAGTCAAGATTATTGGATACAATGAATGCTTAGACATCTTATGGATTAAATTCCTAGATGAGTTTCATACAGATCTCATACTTTCATGACTTTCCAAGAACTTCTATAGTTTTATTGTTAATTACAATATGAGTAATAATGAGAAGAGTCTTTTAAAACTTATTACTTTGATTCTCTAAGTGTATAAGGACATGTGGCATGATAAACCCATGGTCCTTATGGTGAATAAGAAAAGAAAGAACAAGGAAAAGAGACCAAGACTCATAATAAGTATAAAAATCCTGAGAATCATTCTTTTAAGAAGAATAAGATCTTGAGGTGGGGTAAGGAAAAGGAGGCGATATGTTTTTCATATGGACAACCAAGCCACTGTAAGAATAACTGTACCTAGAAGTAAGGGTAAGTTAAAGGTGTATTCGTGATTAGGTGTAATCTTTCAATATCTACACATTGAGTATCATATACATCTTGTGGTGATCACATCTATATCCAAATATAGGAAACAAGTAGATTATGAAAGATTACCAAAGGATAGGTGGATTTGAGAGCCACTAATGGTTCAAGTATGGATGCTCTGGCCATTGGTGACAACCACCTTTTATTTTCAACAATAATGATTTTGGTTTTAAAATATTATTATTATGTAACTACGATTACCAAGAACAGAATTTATGTATCATGCCTAGATACAAATTGGTTTATTTTCAATTTTGGAAATAAAAGCTGTTTATTTTATAAGGACAACATATGTTATGGTATAACACATTTAAATAATGATCTTTATGTATTAAATTATGAAAACCAAGTAGAAAATTGATAACGAATCATCTTCAAATGACTCATATAACACCCAGATTTGGAAACACTATCTTGGTCATGTAAATGAGAAACATTTGAAAAATCTCTAGTAAGATGGTTATTTAGAATCATCTGAGATAAAACCACTTGAAAGATGTCATGATTTTTTACAAGGAAAAATGACCAAACCACTATTTGGTGGATAGGGTGAAAGGGCCATATAGCTTCTAGGATTAATACAAACTAATGCATGTGAACCATTTCCAGTAGAATCTAAAGGTGGGTATTCTTACTTCATAAATTTTACTAATGACTTGAGTAGATATGGTTATGTCTACTTAATGAGTTATAAGTCTGAGTCCTTTAAGAAATGAAAGGAATTCAAGAATGAAGTAGAGAATCAACTTGGAAAGAAGATAAAGAAGTTTAGATCAGATCGAGGTGGTGAATATCTTAACTAAAAATTTATCAAATTTATAAAGGAGTTTGAGATTCTATCTGAACTCACTCCATCGTACACACCATAGAGGAATGATGTTAATGAAAGGAGGAACCATACCTTATTAGACATGGTAAGGTTGATGATGAGTAATGTAGATCTTCCATTATCCTTTTGGGAATATGAATTAAAAATTGTGGCATACACGTTAAACCAAGTACCAACTAAAGTGACAAATGGAGTTCCCTTCGAGTTATTGAGTGGAAAGAAACCCATTTTATCAAATACATGTGTATGGGGTTGCGAGTCATTTGTTAAGGTCTTCTTAGAAAACAAACTAGAACCTCAGGGCACAAAGTGTATCTTTATAGGGTATCCTAAGGAAACAAAGGGATACTACCTATACAACCCATCATATAAGAAAGTGATTGTCTCCATACAAGATGTATTTCTTGAGAGGGACACTACAAGAAAACTGCCGTTTAGCGGCGGTTTTTTCGCGGCGGTTTTTAAAACCGCCGCGAAACGCATTTTCGGGCCGTCATTTCGCGGCGGTTTTAAGAACCGCCGCGAAAAAACCGCCGCTAAACGACAATTTTTTTTTTTTTTAATTTTTTTTAATTTTTTTTTAATTTTATTTGAGGATTAGCGGCGGTTTTTTAAAAAACCACCGCGAAATAGCGGCGGTTTCGGTAAAACCGCCGCTAAATGAAATGAAAAAAAAACGTGAGAAACCCCGAAATCACTAAAATGACCATAACTTTTGATCCGGGCGTCCGTTGAAGCGCCATGACCAGTCAAATCGAAGCTCATGAAGAGATATATAGGCACATATAATCAAAACCGTGAGACGGTCTAAGGTGTGGAAGATATTAGAGTTATAAGAAAGTTGAAAAAAGTTCTCCAACTTCAAACGACCATAACTTTCGCTCCGGGTGTCCGTTTGGGCTCTACCACATATCAAATCGAAGCCAGCGAAGAGAGCTACGCACTGGTTCGACAAAAGCATGATTCTGTCGGGTTTTTAGACCCCAATAACCCCTCCAAAGGCCTTCAAAACCCCATTTCCGTCACCGGTGTCCCGTCGAACTTGTCTTCAAACATACCTAACTTTCAATCCGCTTGTCAGTTTGGCCTCCTCAACCTGCCAGATCATAGCTCGTTCCATGAGCTTCAGTTTGACTGGTCGTGGCGCCCACATGCACTCCTAGATCATATGTTATGGCTTTTTTAGTGGGTATCGGGTTTGTTATGTTTTTCAGTGTCTCGTTTCTAGCACCCGTTCTCCGTCAGCTTTTTTTAAATGGTCATAACTTCCGATCCGTCTGTCCATTCAAACTCTTTCACCTTTCAGGTTGAAGAGTGTTTCAGGATCTTTGATTTGACAGGTCGCAGATCTAAAACGGACTCTCGGATCATAAGTTATCTCCGTTAATGTGAGTCTAATGTTTTTGTCTCTTTATGACCGTTTTGACGGGTTTCCATGGTAGCTCCATTTATTACTGTTTATTTGGGTTTCCATGACTTTTTATCTTTATCAATGGTTTTTTATGGGTTATTATGATGGTTATGTTGAATTATTAAGGAGTTTTCCAGAGTTGTCACGAGTTTTCATGCGTTCTCATTTTTTATAATGCCTCATTCTTCATATGCTTCTCCATCCTTTTTTATGCGTTTTCATGATTTTTCATCCCTTATCACGTCTTTTCATACTTTTTCATGTGTTTCCTTTATTATTTATTATTTATTATTTATGATTTATTATTTATAATATACATTAATTTATTTATTATCTATTATTTGTAACTGGTTATTTATTATTTATTATTTATTAATTATTATTTATATTTATTTATTATTTATTTTTGTTTATTATTTATATTTATATTTATTTATTATTTATTATTTATATTTATTTATTATTTATTATTTATTATTTATTATTTATATTTATTTATTATTTATTATTTATTATTTATTATTTATTATTTATTATTTATTATTTATATTTATTTATTATTTATTATTTATTAGTTATTATTTATTATTTATTATTTATTATTTATTACTTATTATTTATTATTTATTATTTATTATTTATTATTTATTATTTATTATTTATATTTATTTATTATTTATTTTTTATTATTATTTATTATTATTTATTATTTGTTATTTATTATTTATTATTAATATTTATTTATTATTTATATTTATATTTATTTATTATTTATTATTTATATTTTTTTTATTATTTATATTTATTTATTATTTATTATTTATATTTATTTATTATTTATTATTTATTATTTATTATTAATATTTATTTATTATTTATATTTATATTTATTTATTATTTATTATTTATTATTTATTTTTATTTATTATTTATATTTATTTATAATTTATAATTTATATTTATTTATTATTTATTATTTATTATTTATTATTTATATTTATTTATTATTTATTATTTATATTTATATTTATTTATTATTTATTATTTATTATTTATATTTTTTTTATTATTATTTATATTTATTTATTATTTATTATTTATATTTATTTATTATTTATTATTTATTATTTATATTTATTTATTATTTATTATTTAATATTTTCTATTTCTTATTTCTTATTTATATTTATTTATTATTTATTATTTATTATTTATTATTTATATTTATTTATTATTTATTATTTTCTATTTATTATTTATATTTATTTATATTTACATTTATATTTATTTATTATTTATTATTTATTATTTATATTTATATTTATTTATTATTTATTATTTATTATTTATTATTTATATTTATTTATTATTTATTATTTTCTATTTCTTATTTATTATTTATATTTATATTTATTTATTATTTATTATTTATTATTTATATTTATTTATTATTTATTATTTTCTATTTATTATTTATTATTTATATTTATTTATTATTTATTATTTATTATTTATTATTTATTAGTTATTATTTATTATTTATTATTTATTATTTATTATTTATATTTATTTATTAGTTATTATTTATTATTTATTATTTATTATTTATTATTTATTATTTATTATTTATTATTTATTATTTATTATTTATTATTTATTATTTATTATTTATTATTTATATTTATTTATTATTTATTATTTATATTTATTTATTATTTATATTTATTTATTATTTATATTTATTATTCCTTATTTATTATTCCTTATTTATTATTTATTATTTATTATTTATTTTTATTGAGTTTATATTTATTATTTATGTATTATTTGTTTTTTCAATTAATATATATAAGTATATTAAATTCTGTTTATTAAACACATGGCGAGCTTGCTGGAGTGGTAAAGTCTTTGGAAAATATGCAAGAGGTTAGGGGTTCAAATCTCACCAAACGCAGAATTTATTTATATTGCATGTGCATGTGCAAAAATTAAAAAAATAAAAAACCGCCGCTAAAAAACCGCCGCGAAACGTTCTGCGACGGTTTTGAAAACCGCCGCGAAATAGTTTCCTGACGCTCGATTTAGCGGCGGTTTTTCAAAACCGCCGCCAATAGAGTTAGCGGCGGTTTAAACCGCCACTAAACGAAAAAAAAACCGCCGCTAAATGCCTTTTTTGCCGTAGTGGGAGCACATCCTCAAAAGGGGTAGTGGGAGAAAGATTGACTTAAATGAAGTTAATTCTCAAGATACACAAGAGTTGGTACATGAATAGGTTCCACAGGTCCCCATGGAAGAAACAGTTCCTAAAACATAAGTACTGCATATAAGCACAATAGAGGTAAGATAACTAGGATATGAGCACAAGATAGGTAAGAGAAATAGGAAGATATGGTTTTCTAGTCACTGAAGATGACTCATTATTGGTTGACAATGATGAACCTATCTTCTACAAAGAGGAAGTAGAAAGCTTAGAATCTGTAAGATGGAAAGAAGCCATGAATTCTAAAATGGATTCCATGTATCAAAACTAAGTTTGGGTTCTGGTCGATGTGAAAGTTTATGTATATCTTGTTGGGTTCAAATGAGTATTTAAGAGAAAATTAGACATGGAAGGTAAAGTAAATACCTATAAAGCAAGGATAGTGGTTAAAGGGTTTAAATAGTGTTAAGGAATTGACTATGATGAAACCTCTTCACTAGTTTACACATTTTAATCCATCAGAATTATACTTGCTATAACAACATACCATGACTATAAGATTTGGCAGATGAATGTCAAAACCACATTCCTTAATGGTAACCTTTAGGAAGATGTCTACATGACACAACCATAAGGTTTTGTGACTCTAGGTGATGCTAAAAATATTTTCAAGTTGCAAAAATCTATTTATGGTTTGCATCAAGCATCTAGGTCATGGAACATTCAATTTGATGAAGCTATAAAATAATATGGTTTTATTAAGAATGAATGTGAGCCATGTGTTTACAAGAGGTTTAGTGGGAATGTGACCATTATCCTTGTAGTATATGTTGATGACATATTACTTATTGGAAATGACATACTAGTCTTACAATCTGTTAAGGACAGGTTGAACAAGTGTTTCTCCATAAAGGACTTAGGTGAAGTAGCCTATATTCTAGGGATCAAGATCATTAGTAAAATATCCAAGAGGCTGATTGGACTAAGTCAAAGTACATATATTGACTAGATAACAAAGAGATTTAGTATGGAATAATGCAAGATGAAATTAGTTCCAGTGTCCCATGGTTTACATCTTTCTAAGAAAATGTTTCCTGAGACATAATAGGAGAAAGAGAGAATGAGTAAGATCCCATACACTTCAACGATAGGATCAATCATGTATGTCATGTTATGTACTAGACTTGATATTGCCTATGTATTGAGCATGGTAGGCATATATCAAGAAGATCCAAGTGAATAACATTGGACTAATGTTAAGGCTATCCTTAAGTATTTAAGAATAAATAAGGATATATTCCTGGTGTATGGAGGAGACGAGGAGCTGGTCATCAAGGGTTATACTAATGATAGTTTTTAGATATATCATAATTATTTGAAGCTACAATCAGGATATGTTTTGTGTCTTAGCAAAGGAGATGTGAGCTGGAAGAGTTAAATGTATCCAATTTTCACCAATTATATAGTGGAGTCTGAGTATATAGTGGCTTCTGATGCAACCAAGAGAGCGGTTTCGATGTCGAACTTCTTCTAGGATCTTGATGTGGTACCAAGTAGTAAAAACCCTATCACATTGTATTATGATAATACTGTAGTTGTGACTCTTTCAAAAGAGCCAAGTTCACACCAAATAACAAAGCATATACTCTAGAAGTATCACCTCTTGAGGGTTTTTTATCAGAGGGGTGAAGTTTCAGTAATCAGAGTACCCACAAAAGTGAACATGGTGGACCCCTTGACTAAAGTCATGTCTCAGTAGAAGCATGAGTATCATGTGAGATCTAGATAACTAAAGGTTATTAGAATTTGGCTCTAGTTCAAGCGAGATTCTGTTGGATTTGGGGCACTAGAACCAAATTCTATGTACTTTATGATAACCTGTATTGTCACGAACCAACCCGGGTACCCTGGTAACCTGATAACTGAGTCAATCCTAACATAGCCCGAAGGTCATTCCCGATGCACATATAATGTCTTATATTTTCCATGTATTGTTTTTAAATATTATATTTAATTATTACGAGACTGAGATTTTTTATGGTGTGCGATTCTGAGGCCCGGAGTGCCCAGAATAAATGTTTGGAATAAATTAAACTTTTAAACAGCATGTGCGAGCAGTTTTCCTGAAAAAGTAGAATAACTTTTAAACAGATGCCCAGATCAATAATATAAGGGTACTATTGCATTCAGAGTAGCGAATTTACCTTAGGCATGGCCTAACATTGACCGACATGGGTTAGCTGCAAGAGTTAGTTTTTGGACATTTTATTGGAAATAAATTAAATTAACAATTTATTTTATTTTAAACTTTTCCTTAAACACAACGACCTAATCCTCCCCTATTAATACCTTCTTATGAAAAGTTTGTAGGGTTAGACACATAACCCTATGAATTGAGGTTTTTCCATTGGAGCTTTGAAGTAGAACCCGTTGGCAGATGATGACGACGACATGATCGATCGACTCATCCCAGATTCAACAAACCTCACCAATGGACATGATGCGATGATAATTATTCAACTGAATCGTGGTAGGGGTTGTTATTTCTATTCTTATTTTCCCTGTTTTTGGATTAAATGAATAACACAGATCAACCCATAAACAGGTTGACTCGCGGATCGTGCATTCTTGTGGAAGGGTGTTAATTTCCGTTTTTTTGGGGTTTTAATTCATGTTTTGATCTTGTGTTAATTGTTGTATTGTTTTTGATTCTTCTGTTAATCCTATTAATTGTAGTAGATTGACGCTATGACGAATGATGGTGGAGGTGCATTCCTCCTTTGTTCATTGAATCTATTCCTTCTTTTTAACCCCGCGTTCTTCGCATTCTTCATGGGGTTATGAAAAACAGATCGTTGTGCGTCTGTTTCACGATGAAATGATCCCAAATTCGAGATTCGACATCACGATGACCTAGAAAAGGTGCGATGATGATGGCAGATGATGAATCGGATCAGATCAGGAGAGACCATTCTTTGAGCGTTCTTCACACAAGTGGATCAATTCATGTTTTCAGGGCCGATCGGAGGCCCGGAAACAATGGAGATGACTTTAGGACATCGGGGAGACCTTAACTTTCGAGTTTCGTGGCAAACGGATCGTCTGATCAAAGATTGGAGCAACATTGAGGCATGGTGGAGTAGGTTCGCATTTCTGGAGTTTTTTAGAACACACGGCGTGTATCCTGAAGAAAACGCCATGTGGTACGGGCAGTGGCAGATAGGGTTTGTGCACGACATGCAATGAAGAACACGGTGTGCCTCTAGGGAGACATGGCGTGTGGTCCCCACCCAGTGGCAGTTGGAGTTTTGGGTGAAAGGAAGCACTAACATGGCATGTGACCATTGTCACATGGCATGTGGGTCCTCACATGGACTCGACGTGTGTCTCAGAAGACACATAGACACAGGGTGGGTACATGGTCGTCTACACCACACAACCAGACCAGTCTGGTTGCATGAGCTGACCCGTGTACCAGTTACACAGGATGGAACACACAGGTTGAAACCATGTACGGGCACACGACCATGTACACGAGGGGAACCTGGTTACTTGGACACGATGTGTGGTCCGTACTATACACCATGTACTTACTTTTCTACACGACATGTTCTTATGACTTAGACCATTTCACACAGGTAGTTCCCAAAGTCGAGAGACACAACATGTGACCCTTATACTCTCCATGTATATACTAGAACATGGCTTGATCCTCTTGTCCACCATATATTGGACATGTTTCATTTGGGTTAATTCCCCCTTTTTCCCATTCCCCTGAATGTCAGGTATCATTTCCATCCACAGGAGTATGATCCCTTCAGTAAGACTTTTCGAGATAGAGTCATGTATCCCTCTGAGAGGCCTAGAACGAGATCCTCTATCCAATCTTGAACCTAGGTAGAGTCAGGTATCTACGTGACTACTCTTATAAGACGCTGATCCTCTACCTAATAGGTGAATCCAGATGAGTTGTGGTATCCACCAAGGCCCTGGTAATGATCCTCATCTGTGTATTGTGATCTTTCCCTACTCAGGAGTGTGTTCTCCCAGAATGAGTGTATCTATCCCTCATGATCTTTTTCAATGGATAGTACTTCTTGGACAGACAACATCAGAGCTATCAAACTCGTGGAGTGAGTTCTCCCGGATTATTGCTTCATGGAATATTTGAAATGAATCCCTAGTGGGGGTATGCAGTTGTGTGACTTGTCCCTAGACTACGGGTTTGGGTTTTGAGTATGTCTGGATGTGTTTATCTTGTTATATGTTTAGTATACATATACTATGTAGAGATGACTGTAATTTTCCTTTGTGTATTGCTTTGTGGTTTTCATGGCCCTCTACTGAGTATTGTTTTACTCACTCCTGTACGGGTTTGCCCACACGTGTTGTGTCTTGTGCAAACGAGCAGCCTTTTGATGGAGTCTAGGGTAGACCCGAATCGGACCAAGCTTTCTGAGTTCCCTATAGGTTGTGTTGTTCCTATGGCTACGAGTAGTAGTCCTAGTACCTCTTTGTGTTTATAGGTTGGACTTTTTAGTTTACAGACTCTTGTTTTTGGTGGGATTGTATTTTGGCCTAGTTTACTTTCCATACTTTACTTTTGTTATACTCTGTTGGTTGGGTTTAGTTGTATGCATGAATTTTGTTCCTTAGTGGTTTTTAGATTTCATCATTTGTGGGCTTGGAGATGTGTACGTGTGTATAGGTACTTAGGCAATGCCTCCTATGTTAGTAATATGCCTACTCAGTGCTAGTCACCAGCCCCTGACATATTGAAGGCTGGCTTGGGGAGTCATGGTGTGGGCCCCATTGGGATGGGTCATGACAGAGTGGTATCAGAGGTGGTCAGTTCTTCCTTAGGACCAAGAGTTTGTGAGATTGGTTTTAGGGTAATATTATTAAGTGTTTCGAACTTAGATTTCAGGCCAGAGACTCTAGTGTTGGTGTGGGCGACCAACATATCCATACACCAGGACTCTAATAACCTATTTTTTGACTCAGTACATGAAAACACTAGTTGTTGGGAAATAAGATAATGATACATGCATCATATAAGAATGATTTGTGTTTTCCATGTCCTTTGTGTCAGCTATTCAGATATACTCATTAACCATGGTACATATTATTTCCTTATATGATACCTATGTGACACATACCCATTAGGATTCAACATCATGATCATGAGGATGACCCCCTCAGTGATGAGGCTTCGATACATGGACCAGTTCCCCAGGCTTTACCTCCAGGTGGTGCACCTACTATACCACCACCAGCGAAGTATCCCGTGGTACCTGCAGTACCGACAGACGAGGGGCACAAGCTGAGCATACTCCATGAGTTCTAGAGATAGATATCCCTTAGGTTTTGAGGCAGACCCGACCCTTAGGTGGCTGAGGACTGGCTTGAGGTGGTGACCGGATTTTTCCATCTAGTGAGGACACCAGCGGACCAGATGGTGATCCTAGGAGCGAGCCTTCTTCAGGGTTCAGTGGGACGATGGTGGATTCTGACCATGTAGACCCACAATGAGGAGACTCTTTCATGGAAAGAGTTTGATCGACTCTTTAGGGAGGAGTTCTCTCCGGTTACGCTGAGATAAGTGCATATCCAGGAGATTCTTCAACTCCAGTAGGGCAGTTTGACGGTAGGTGACTATTCATCAAGGTTCACCAACCTCTCTAGGCACTCTATGGATATGGTTAGGGATCAGTACTTCAGAGCTCAGACCTTTGAATGAGGTTTAAAATGATACATCTGATCTAGTGTCATTCCTCTATTCATTTTGACTTATGCTGGAGTGCTCGAGCGAGCCTTGGTGATCAAGAGCTTCTTGGCAGAACAGAGACCCTCGACGACAGTCAGCAGTAGGCAGACAGGTGCGGAGACCTTGACAGTAGGGAGCCAACATTAGGCATAGGGATTAGGACGTGGGGGAAGTCATAGGAGGACCCATGATAGGGGATCAATAGTCAAGGGATCTGGGGATGGATCCAGTCAGCCTAGGGAAAGGCGATGCTACTCATGCGACGGTAGGGGAAATATTTCTAGAGACTATCCAACTCGTCGAGCTGCTAACATGGAAGCGATGGATGGACCACCGAGGTAGAGGTAGAGAGTGGAATAGACATACCCTCCAGGCGGCAGACATGGAAGAGGAGCAAGGAGAGCTACAGGTGGTGGCAGATGCTTTGATTTACTTCCACCACCACCACCCCCAGGAGGTCCGCACCAGGCTCAGGGAGCTGGGGGACTGGGGCGGGGACAACTGCATGCGGTTGAGGCGTATGACCCAGGGACTCCATGGATGATCTGAGGTATAATATGTGTCTTTTATACCTTAGATACCATACTTATAGACACAGGTTATAGTCATTCCTTCCTCACCACATGTCTTGTGTGAAACCTTGAGATTTCGGTAGATCCATTGACTCAACCCTTACACTTGAAGACACATACGGGAGGATACTTGATGATCACACACCTTTGTAGATAGTGTGATCTTACCCTTGGAGGTGAGAGTTTCAGTTGGAACCTCTTGGTGGCAGTGTCGATGCCTTACGACATCATTCTTGGTATGGATTGACTATCTTTAGTCCATGACCATATTGACTACTTTAGGAGAAGAGTGTGGTGTGTCCACAACAATGGGACAAGGTTTTCCTTTGTCGGTGAAAAGGAGACCCAGGCAACACATAATGGGAACATGCATATGAGGGTGAAGTCAATCACTCATGAGTTGGCTAGCCTTACCCTCAGAGTAGTAGATGTTGTGAGCTTCCAATTCCCAACATTAGTGGCGGAGTACAATGACATCTTTCCCGAAGATGTTTCAGGACTACCTCCTTACTGGGAGATCGAATTCTGCATCAAATTACACCCTGGGACGACACCAATTTCCTCATCATCATATCGAATGTATCCCACAGAGCTTCACGAGATGAGGGTGTGGTTGGAGGATTTTCAAAGAAATGGTTTTGTAAGACCCAGTGTTTCACCCTAGACAACCCCAATTTTGTTTTCCAAGAAGGTATATTGGAGTTTGAGGTTGTGCATGGATTAACGATGCATAAACCAGGTGATGGTGAAGAACAAGTATCCACTGTCGAGGATCGATGACCTCTTCGATCAACTAATAGGGGCATAGTGGTTCTCGAAGGTTGACCTTCGATCAGGTTACCACCAGTTACGAGTACGGGATCAGGATATACCGAAGATGACTTCCAGATACCACTACAGTCACTATGAGTACTTGGTGATGCCTTTAGGTGTGATGAACACCCCCGTAGTGTTCATGGGACTTATGAACTGGATCTTCCAGCCATACTTGGACCGACTCATAGTGGTCTTCATTGACGACATCCTTGTGTACTCGGCGTTAGAGGAGGAGCACGCAAGACACCTACGGATGGTTCTTGATGTAATCTTAGAGCACCAGCTCTATGGGAAGATCTTGAAGTTCTTGTTCTGGATTCATGGGGTTCACTTTCTGGGCACGTCATTTTAGAAGATGGAGTAGTTGTGTACCCGGCCAAAGTGGAGGCAGTGTTAGCATGGGATCCACCTCAGAGTGTGATGGAGGTGCAGAGCTTCCTTGGGTCGGCAGGATATTACTGGAGATTCATTCCTTATTTCTCCAAGATATCAGCACCGATGAAATCCTTGACCAGGAAGGGGAAACCCTTCCCGTGGACAGAGAATTTCCAGAAGTCTTTCGAGTAGTTGAGACAAAGTTTGAAGAGCACCCCGATTTTGAGTTTTCTAGAGGAGGGTGTTGAGTACGTAGTTTTATATGACACATCAGGGACCAGACTTGGATGTGTCCTGATGTAGAGACAGGAAGTGATTTCTTATGGTTCGCACTATCTTAGGCCACGTGAGTAGAACTATGAGACCCATGATCTTGAGTTGGCAGTGGTAGTCTTTGCGTTGAAGATGTGGAGACACTACCTTATGGGCGAGTGGTTTATTGTATACTCTGACCACAAGATCCTCAAGTACATCTTCTCGCAGAAGGATCTGAATCTAAGATAGAGGCATTGGCTAGAGTTCCTCCAAGACTATGATTTTGAGATCATCTATACTCTTGGTAAGGGGAACAAGGTGGCAGATTCTCTTAGCAGGAGATTGAGATTACAACTATTGAGTGAGGAAACAGAACAGTTGTCCTCATTACAGTTATCCTTCGTGGAAAAAGAGGGTTCATCTTACCTTCACTAAATATTTTTTACCCCTCCACTCTTACATAAAGTTAGGGAGGTAGAACTTGGGGATGTCGACTGTGAGGCTTTACATGCTCAGTTATCCTCAGGACATGCTCCTAATGGATATTCGCAAGGTGGGGAGCACATTTTTCTTTATAGAGGATGCACTGTTGTACCAGTGGCATTACAGGAGGAGGTCCTGAGGGAGTTTCATACACCCCCCTTGGCGGTAAACCTCGACATGGTGAAGATGTACTAAGATCTTTGATGGCAGTTCTGGTGGTCAGGCATGAAGAGGGCAGTAGCAAGGTTCATTTCTTGATGCCTTATGTGCCAACAGGTGAAGGATGAGCACCAGGTTCTAGCAAGGTTATCTCATCCCTTAGAAGTTCCAGAATGAAAGTGGGATGGAATATCAATAGACTTTGTGATGGGATTACTATGAACGTCCAAGGGGCACGATTCTATCTGGGTGATAGTTGACTGGCTCACCAAGTCTGCCCACTTCCCAGCTATCAGGGAGAAAATTTCCATAGAAATCTTGGGATGCCTCTACATGCAAGAGGTAGTTTGGATTTATGGAATCCCTTTAACAATAGTCTCAGATCAATATGCCTAATTCACATCCCAGTTGTGGAAGGGATTGCAGGAGGATTTCGGGACTCAGCTACGCTTAAGCACAACGTTCCATCCCTAGAAAGATGGTCAGACAGAGGGGACCATTCAGGTTCTAGAGGATACGTTGCAGGCTTGTATCTTGGAATTTGGTCGTAGTTGGGAGGACCGCCCACCACTGGTGGAGTTTACATACAACAATAACTACCACTCCACCAATGGTATGGTACCGTTTGAGGCTTTATATTGGAGACCCTATTGGTCACCTCTTTGCTAGACCAACCCTGGAGAATCAGCACTTATGGGTCCAGAGTTGGTGCGAACTACCACCAAAAAGGTTCAGATCATCCAGGAGTAGATGAAGACTACACAGATCCGGTATAAGTCTTATGCTGACAGAAGACGGAGACCTCTGGAGTTAGAGGAGGGAACCATGTCTTTCTTAGGGTCTCACCTCAATGAGGGTTGCATATATTTGGTTGGGGTGGAAAATTGTCTCTAAGGTTCATCGGCCCTTTTAAGATATTGTGCAGAGTTGGTGAGGTGGCGTACTGCCTATCTCTACTGCCACAGTTTCACTGGGTACATTATGTCTTCCATGTGTCGTAGTTAAGGAGGTGCGTGCATGACCCATCACACGCCATCGATTGGGGCAATCTAGAAATTGAGGATGGAGTGACCTTTACTGAGTACCTAGTGGAGATCGAGGATCAGCATGAGAAGATCCTTTGTGGGCGATCGATTCCCTTAGTTCGCGTCTGGTGGCAGCATGAGAATATTCAGGATAGCACGTGGGAGTGGGAGGCTCAGATCCATGCCCAGTACCTACATCTTTTTGAGTATCCTTTTTCTTTGGCTTTCTGGGACATAAATCCCTAAGGTGGAGAGAATGTGATGTCTCTTATTTTCATTGTATTATTTTTAAATATTATACGGAATTATTATGAGACTAGGATTTTCGATGGCGAGCGATTCTGAGGCCCAGAGTGCCCGAAATAAATGTTTGGAATAAATTAAACTTTTAAACAGCATGGAAAAACTTTTAAATGGGTTCCCAAATTAGAAATATGAGGGCACCGTTTCATTCAAAGCAGTGACTTTACCTTAAGTAGGGCTTAACATCGACCGTCGCAGGTCAGATGCAAGAGTTAGTTTTTGGATGTTTTAATGGAAATAAAATAAATTAATAATTTATTTTATTTTAAATGTTTCCTTAAATGCAGCGACCAAATCCTCCCCTATTAATACCTTCTTATGGAAAGTTCATAGAGTTAGCCACATAAACCTACGAATTGAGGTTTTTCTATTGGATATTTTAAGGAGAACTCGTTGTCGGATGACAACGACGCGATCAATTGACGCATCCTGGATTCGACGAACCTCGCCAATGAACATGACGTGGTGATCGTTCTTCAACCGAATCATGGTAGGGGTTGTTATTTCAATTCTTATTTTCCCAGTTCTTGGATCAAATAGTGAACGCGGATCTACCCATAAATAGGTTAACCCACAGATCATGCGTTCTTGCAGGAGGGTGTTAATTTCCATTTATTTTGGGGTTTTAATTCGGTATTTGATCTCGTGTTAATTTTTGTATTGTTTTTGATTCTCTTGTTAATACTATTAATGAGAGAAGATCGACTCCATGACGAACTACGGTGGAGGTGCGTTCCTCCTTTGTTCATTGAATCTCTTCCTTCTTTTTAACCCCACATTCTTCGCAGGGTTATGAACAACAGATCGTTACACATCCATTTCGCAACAAAAAGATCCCAAATTTGAGATTTGACATCATGATGACCTAGAGAAGGTGCAACGATGATGGAAGGCGATGAATCGACTTAGATCGGAAGAGACCATTCTTTGAGTGTTCTTCGCGTGGGTGGAACGATATGCATTTTCAGGGCCGATAAAAGGACCAAAAATAATGGAGATGACTTTGGGATGTCGGGGCGACCTTAACTTTTGAGTTTCATGGAAAACAGATCGTCGGATAAAATATCAGAGCAACACTGAGGCGCGGTAGAGCAGGTTCGTGTTTCTGGATTTTTCCAGAACACACGGCTTGTATCCTGAAGAACACGTCATGTGGTACGGGCGGCGGTGGCTAGGGTTTGCATGCAACATGCGATGAAGAACACAGTGTGCCTCTGGGTAGACATGGTAAGTGGGCCCACCCAGCAGCGGCTGGAGTTCTGGGCGACAAGAAGCACTAACACGGCGTGTGACTATTGTCACATGGAATGTGGGTCCTTACACGGACTCTGCGTGTGTCTCAGAAGACACACAAACATGGGGTGGGTACACAGTCGTGTACTCCACTACATGACTAGACCAGGATGGTTTCATGGGCTAACCCGTGTACCAGTTACATGAGATGGCACACACAGTTTGAAACCATGTACGGGCACACGACTGCGTACACAAGGGGAACCCGATTACTTGGACACGATATGTGGTCCATACTACATGATGTGTACTTAATTTTCTACACAACATGTTCTTCTGACTTGGGATGGTTCGCATGGGTAGTTCTCAGAGTCGAGAGACACATCGTGTGACCCTTATACACGCTGTGTATATACTAAAACATGGATTTATCCTCTTTTCCACTATATCTTGGACATTTTTTTTGGGTTATTACCCCTTTTTTCTTGTTCCCTTGAAGGTCAGGTATTGTTTCCATCCACAAGAGTATGATCCCTTTAGCAAGACTTTCCGAGATAGAGTCAGGTATCCCTTCGAGAGGCTCGGAGCGAGATCTTCTATCCAATCTTGACCCTAGGTAGAGTCAGGTATCGACGTGACTACTCTTATAGGATGTCAATCTTCTAATTAGCAGGTGAATCCATATGAGTCGCGATATCTGTCGAGGCCCTGGAAGTGACCCTCATCTGTGTATCATGATCTTTCCCCACTCAAGAGTGTGTTCTCCCAAAATGAGTGTATCTATCCCTTATGATCTTTTCTGATGGACAATACTTCTTGGACAGATGACATCAGAGCTATCAAACTTTTGGAGTGAGTTCTCCCAGATGAGTTGCTTCATGGAACCTTTGAACTAAATCCCTAGCGGGGGTATGCGGTTTTGTGATTTTTCTATAGACCGCGGGTCTAGGTTTTGAGTATGTCTGGATGTGTTTCTCTTGTTATATGTTTAGTAGACATATACTATGTAGAGATGACTATACTTTTCCTTTTTGTATTGCTTTGTGGTTTTCTGGGTCCACTACTGAGTATTGTTATACTCACCCCTGCACGGGATTTGCCCACACATGTCATGTCTTGTGTTGACGAGTGGCCTTTTGATGGAGTCTAGGGTGGACCAGGACCGAACCGAGATTTTTGAGTTCCCTACAGGATGTGGTGTTACTAAAGCTACGAGAAGTAGTCCCAATACCTCTTTGTGTTTATAGGTTGGACTTTGTATTTTGTAGACTCTTGTTTTTGTTGGGCTTGTATTCTGGCCTAGTTTACTTTCCACACTTTACTTTTGTTGTACTCTATTGGTTGGGTTTAGTTGTATGCATGCATTTTGTTCCTTAGTGGTTTTTACATTTCAATATTTTTGGGCTTGGAGATGTGTGTGTGTGTATAGGTACCTAGGCAATGCCTCCCATGTTAGTAATATACCTACTCGGTGCTAGTCACCAGCCCCTGGCCTATTGGAGGCGGGCTTGGGGAGTCATGGCGTAGGCCAAACTAGGATGGGTCGTGACAGCCCAAGGGTCAGAAACTATCACCTGACATCATATAAACTAAAAGTGGGAATGATTTTTCCACTAAAAATGCAGAAAGATAAGAGAGACAAGACATAATGCATATCAAAGGAAAACTCCACTGGGAGTAAATAACCAGAAGTTAAATAGGAAAAACTGCTAAAGTACTACAACTCAAGTACAAAAAGGGTAAAAACAGCCCAAAGTCCCTAAGGACACAACTCACAAAGACCAAAGTTCAGTAGCATGATCCACCTCCAAGAGATCCCTTTACTTTGCTCGAACCTGGAAGGAGATAATCTAAAAACACCTGAAGGCACAAGTAGGGTGTGATCCAAAGCCCAGTAGGATTTCACCCAAAGATTCCTTAACAAATTCCAATATCAATTTAACCAAAATGTGATTTCAATTTTAAAACAAACAGGTTTGGCATTAACAAAGAATATTTAAACCAACAATACTTTACAATTTAAAAGATAGAAATACCTTTAGTAAATAATTCTATACATTTCAAATGATGGAAAATATTTCAAAGGATGGAATTTTCCTTTAATCAAAGGATACTTTGAATAAACAAAAATTCTTACAAATTAATTAAATAAACACTTTATATAAATAGTTTATATAAATTCTCAAGTCATGTAAAAAAAATTATAACAATGGAATATATATGCATTCAAAAATTCAAACAAGTGAGAAACATGGTTATGTGCCAAATAGGTACGATAGTTCCAGGATATAGGGATCCAACACTATGAATACAACAAAGTATGTACATACGCCCCTTTAGGCCTAAGGTAAAGGGGTCTCATCACCAACACCTAAGGAATGGGATGTGATGATATGATGTTTTAGAATGTTGTAGAATCGTAAAGTTCTACCCAAAATTAACTCACTAACTACCTAAGGCTTGAATGTGCTCAAGTAAAAATCAATGATGGGAAATTCGTTTTATAACAGAAATTCAATTCATCCCATTCACCATTTCAAATATGAAAATTTTATCTTAAAAACCCATAATGGGTTTTTAATAAAAAAACATGAATTTTCACCAAGATGAAACCCTAAGGTTTACATCAAAACATTTTAATCCATTTTTCACAAAACTGGGATTTGAAACCAAATCAAACAATTCCATCATTTTCATCAAAAACTCCCAATTCACATGAATTGGGGGTTTTCAAAAACTTTCCATAAAATAATTTTTTCTTCAATTAAAATCAACATTTCAATTGATTAAATTCCTATCAAAACCAAATTTTTAATTAAACAAAATCTCTCTAAATTCCAATTCCAAGCCAAAAACCCATTTTTTCCTCAAAAGCCCCAATTCATAGGAATTGGGTTTTTCCAACAAAAGGATTGAAATCCATTTGATTAAAATCTAAAAAATTGAATTTAAATCCAAACAATTGAAATTTAAACAAAGAAATTAGGTTCAATAAATATTGGGCATCGTAACGAAACCACCTACCGAAAACAGTGGATCTTGCAATGCCAAACCCTAACCAAGATTTTTCCATGAAGAAAGAAGATCATAGAAACAGGAATCAAACCTAGGTTTAAGATCCCAAAAACAAGGGGTATTAGATCCATAAATCAATACAAAGATCTATGGAACCCTAAGAAGAAAGAGAGAGATTGCGGGAGGAAGATAATGAGAGGAGGAGACTAACTAAAAGGAGATCGATCGACGTTCTCCTAGATTTAGATCGCTTTCGGAAGGGGTTTGAGGGGCCAAGAATCCTTCTTGGGAGATCCAAGGAAGGGAGAAACATGTTTTCGTCGATGGAGGTCCGTCTGGGACCTAAAAAAGAGGCTTGGAAAATTTTAATAAAATTTTCAGATCTAGAAAAACCCATCCACACAGTTTTGTGGGAAACTGCGCATGATTAGGGAAAACCATGCGTAGACTATGTAGAGCCCACTATCCAAAACATGGCACTGGCGCACAGTTTTCCAAACCATGCATAGGCTATGCGTAAAGCATTATCCAACCTATAAACCTCTATAATTTACATAAAATCACCTGAAACAACTCCAAATGAAACCAAACCAAAGCTCAACCAAAAGAGGGGTTTAGGAATACCATAAAATGGTAATGGGATGTTATAACCTCCCCACTATAGAAACTTTTTGTCCCCAGAAATCCTATGAAGAAGAATCCCCATCAAAAAGATGAGGCCACTACTCCCTCATCAGTGCCTCCCTCTCCCATGTCTCATTAGAATCAGAACCGTACTACCATAGCACACAAACCAAGGGTATCATTCTCCTATGAAATACCTTGGTCTCAAAATAAACTATCCCAACTGGCCGTTTAGTCACAGATAAAATAGGTTCCACTTCAAGATCACACTAACTCAACACATGATATGGGATCAGATAAATACTTTCAAAGCTAAGATACATGAAACACATTATGTATCGACATCATCTGTGGTGGTAGTGCTAAACGGTATGAAACTTTCCCCACCTGATCAACAACCTCAAAAGGTCCAACAAAACAAGGATAAATTTACCCTTGCCTCCCAATCCTTCAATGACCCAAACAGGGCGAAACTTTAAATAAGACCTAGTCACCAATTGAGAACTTCAAAGGTCTATTATGATGATCAATATACGACTTGTATTGGCTCTGAGCTGTCAACATTCTCTGACGAATCAACTGAATCTTTTATGTCATCTCTTGGACTAAGCTCAGTCTAACCAAGGAACTCTCACCAATCTACGAACAACACAATAGAGATTTACAAGGCTGGCCATACAAGGCCTCAAAAAGGAGCCATCCTGGTCGTGGAATGGTAACTATTGTTATAAGAAAACTCAACCAGGCCTAAATGATCATCCCATGATCCAACAAATTTGAGAACGCAAACGCAGAGCATATCCTCAAGAATCTGTATAGCTCTTTCTATTTGGACTTCCGACTGTAGATGGTATGTTGTACTCAAACAGACATGAGATCCTAGTGCCTCCTGAATGCCTCTCCAAAAGTGAGAAGCAAACTGAGGATCTATATCAGAGACTATAGCATATGGAACTCCATGAAACTAAACAATCTCTTTCACATAGAGACTTCAAAACTTCTCAACTTTGGATGTATCATGAATCAGTTTAAAGTGAGATGATTTTGTTAGCCTATCAATCACCACCCAAATCACATTATTCTTCTTATGGGTACATGGAAACCTGAACACAAAGTTCATAAAGATCTCATCCCACTTCCAAGTAAGGAATAGAAGTGGATGAAGCAACCTCGAAGGTTTTTGGTGCTTAGCTTTCACCTGTTGGCATGTATAACAACAAGAGACAAACTCAGCAATGCCTCACCTTATACCTGGACACCAGAACTACCGCCTCATGTTGTAGAACATCTTTTTTTTCCTGGGTGCACAACCCACTGAGAATTATGGCAATCCCTCATCACAGATTTCTTTACCAAAGACAGTACCACAAAATAATTCAAATAGTATATAATTCCCTCTTTAGATAATGACCACTAGGACACTATCTCCCCACCATTAATAGAGTCTCTAATGCTACAGAATTCATCATCAAGCTGCTGATCCTGAAGAATAATTTCAAGAAGAGAGGATGAAAACTAAACACTGGCCAAGGAAACCTCGACCCATTTTTTCTGAACTCCAATTTGCAATTGTGAAAAGAGAGTGATCAAGTTTAACTCCTCCAAATATTCTTTCACTATCTAGGCCAGAATCTTTCTTTTAAAAACATTTGTAATAACATTCCCTTTCCCCGAGGTATATGAAATGTCAAAATCAAAAGACTAAAGGTATTCCACCCAATATTTGGCAGAGATTCAAATATTTTTGAGAGAAGATGTTAATAAAGCTTTTGTGGTCAGAAAACATGGTAAACTTTTAACTATAAAGGTAATGCCGCCAAATCTTAAGAGAGGGCATCAAAACTACGAGTTAAAGGTCATGGGTCAGGTAGTTCTTCTCATGCGGACTAAGTTGTTGAGATCCATAAGTAATGACATGATCACCCTGCAAAAGAACACACACTACTAGAAATTAAGGCTATATCCACCATTTGAAACCATGGCTATAAGCCCAAAACTATGGCTATAATTTATAGCCACAGTTCCATGGACCGTGGTTGGTATTGGCATGGCTATAGGGCAAGGCCTATAGCCACAATTTCAAACCGTGGCTAAAGACCTATAGCCACAGTTCAAACCATGGCTATATCCCCATATCCATAGTTTAAAACCATGGCAGAACCTCAATCCACACAAGGAATATAGCCACAGTTTGAAACCATGGCTATAGGCCTGTAGGCATGGTTTCAAATTGTGGAAATGGGCCTATAGACAGGGTTTAAAACCATGGATATAGGCCTTCCAATTTCATAAAAAAACACTCCTACAGCCCCCACTCCCCCTGTATCCCCTCCATCCCCCCTAGATAGACCCCCCAGCACACCCCTTTCCCCTTTCACACCCCCACTCTCCCCCTGGACAGACCCCCCTACACCCCCTGAACACCCCCTCCCCCTAGACACCCCTAGACACCCCCTGGACACCCCTGAGACACCCCTCCCCCCTTAGACACCCTCTCGACACCCCCTGGACCCCCCACTAGACCCCCCTAGACACCCCTAGACGCCCCCCTAGACACCCCATGGATACCCCCTGGACACCCCCCATGGACACCCCCTGGACCCCCCCAGACACCCCCTAGACACCCCTCTCCCCTAGACACCCCCCTGGACACCCCCTTGGACACCCCCACTGGACACCCCCTAGACACCCCCACTAGACACCCCCCTACACACCCCATGGACACCCCCTGGACACCCCCTGGACACCCCCTAAACACCCCCCCTTGGACACCCCCTGGACACCCCCTAAACACCCCCCTGGACACCCCCCCTTGGACACCCCCTGGACACCCCCTCCCCCCTAGACACCCCCAGACACCCCCTAGACACCCCTAAACACACCCCTGGACACCCCCTAGACACCCCTCCCCCCTAGACACCCCCTGGACACCCCCACCCCCTGGACAGCCCCTGGAAACCCCCTAGACACCCCCATGCATGCATATACGTGCAAACATGCATATTAAGAAAAGGCAAGAAGAAAAAGGAAAAAGGAAAAATGTAAACTGAGAGAATGTATAAAATATTTTTTCTAAAAAAATATAAAGGTACAAGATTCAAAAGTGCATACCTAGGGATCAACTATCCAACCATGATACATAGCAATGTTAAAAAGATCAAATATTGCACACTCAGAAGTAAACTCGAAATCATCAATTCAGCAAGCATGGGATATGTTTTATTGTTGGTTTTCAGCATAGTATTCATCCCTATCCTGCATACCAATAAAAGTCATCAAAATAAATAAATGATCAAAAAGGAAATTCCATCACAAATCCAAAAATAGGGAAATTACTTTGACATTACTGTTTGAATCGATTAAGCGTTCTGCAACCAGGGAGAGCAATTTTTCCTATGACACCTCCACTGTGTCAGAGTTCAAATTCAAGTTGTTTCTCAGTAGTAAAACATTGCCTATAAAAAATCGCAAGAAATTAATTAAAATGCAGAAATAATAACATTTTCACTGTATGCAAGACCAAGCCAACTCGATAGCAATATATTTATTTTCATATTCTTCAAGATTAATATAATATGTTTGATCATAGTCCAATTCAAGAATAAAATCATGGTTAATTAGGTAGAAAACTACTATATCTGATGGGAGGAAAATAATATAATGTAAAAAATAAAGTAATCACACAATTAAGAAGATATTGAAAATTAGAATAGAAATCAAGATCCCTAGAAATGGACAAAGTGGGACAGTAGGGGTTTATAGATGGTGAGGAGACACCCCCTAGACACCCCCTTGGACACCCCCCTTAGAAACCCGTTGGACACCCCTCCCCCCTAGTCACCCCCCATGGACACCCCCTGAATACCCCCTGGACACCCCCACTGGACACCCCCTGGACACCCCTCCCACTAGATACCCCCCTGGACACCCCCTGGACACCCCCTAGACACCCCATGGACACCCCCTAGACACCCCTCCTCCCCTAGACACCCCCTAGACACCCCTCCCCCTAGACACCCCCCCTGGACACCCCTCTCTCCTGTACACCCCCTTGCACACCACCAAGACACCCCCTGAACACACCCATGCATGCATATATGTGCAAACATGCATATTAAGAAAAGGAAAGAAGAAAAAAGGAAAAAGGAAAACTGTAAACTGAGAGAATGTATAAAATATTTTTTTATAAAAAAAATATAAAGTTAAAGGATTCAAAAGTGCATACATGAGGATCAATTATCCAACCATGATACATAGAAATATCTAGAAGATTGAATATTGAACACCCATGAGTAAACTTGAAATCATCAATTCTACAATCATGGTGTATGACAAGTAAATTTGATTAAAAAAATGGTTACTAATGTCTTGCAAAAAATGGTATAAAATAACCATTACCTTCTAAATTTTATATTCATGTCAATCCCGATTGCAAGTCATGGAAGCAAATCAATTGCATCGGCTATGTTTTGTTGCAGGTTCTCTGCATAGCATGCATCCTTATCCTGCATACCAATACAATTCATCAAAATTGAAAAATTATCAAAAAGGAAAATCCATCAGGAAGCCAAAAATAGGGAAATTACTTTGACATTATTGTTTGAATCGATTAATTATTCTACAACCAGGGAGAGAAATTTTTACTGTGACACCTCCACCATTTCAGAGTTCAAATTAAAGTTGTTTCTCAGTAGTAAAACATTTCCTATCAAAAATCTCAATAATGTAATTAAAATGCATAAAAAATAACATTTTTGACGTATTCAAGACCAAACCAACTCGATAGTGATATATTCATTTGAATATTATTAGAGATTAATATAATAGGTTTGATCAGAGTCTAATTCAAGAATAAAATCGTGGTTAATTAGGCGCTAAACTATCGTATCTGATGGGAGGATAACAAGATAATGTCAAAAATAAATTAATCACACAATTAAGAAGATATTTCAAATTAGAAGAGAAATCAAGATCCCTGAAAATGGATAAAGTGGGAGAGGAGGGGTTTACATATAGTGAGGAGACACCCCCTGGACACCCCCCTAGACACCCCCTGGAAACCCCCTGGACACCCCCCTTGGACACCCCCTTGGGCACCCTGGGACACCCCTCCCCCCTAGAAACCCCCTGGACACACCCCTGGACACCCCCTAGACACCCCCTGGACACCCCCACTGAACACCCCTAGACACCCCTCCCCCTAGACACCCCCCTGGACACCCCCCTGGACACCCTATCCCCCCTAGACACCCCCTGGACACCCCTCCCCCATAGTCACACCCTTAAACACCCCTCCCTCCAAGACACCCCCCTGGACACCCCCTGCACACCCCCTAGACACCCCCCATGCAGGCATATACGTGCAAACATGCATATTAAGAAAAGTCCAAGAAATATCATGAATGCAAAGTCCAAGAAATATCGTAATTCCTTCTGAAATTCATTAGTGATCTGATCAATGTTGTATATCCAGTATCTATCCATTCTAAGGCATATAAACATACATTAAATAAATAATCAAGAAAATTAATTAAAATTATATGTATTGTTTCATAATATAATAAGTAACCATAAATAACATGTTAATAAAAAAAGCATAACAAATATTATGGTTAAGGGAATTCATAAATGTTTCAAATTATAAAAAATCATGAATAGTCACACCTTTATATGACCACATAAGATTATTTTGGTGTACTTCCAACACCCACATTAAAACTTAGATGTTTTAATAATGACCTATTATGTTTTTTATATAATTATCTAATGGACACCCCCTCTTGGATACCCTCCTGGACACCCCCTGGGCACCCCACCCTCCTGGACACCCCCTCCCTCCTGGACACCCCCTCCCTCCTGGACACCCCTCCACCTCCTCCTGGACACCCCCACTCTCATGAACACTCTCCTGGACACCCCCCATGGACACCCCCACCCTCCCTCGTGGACACCCCCTTCTTGGACAACCCCTCATCCTGAAAAAACACATATTTTAATTACATTTTGATGGTATTAAATGTTCATTTTTGATCTTATGGGATTGAGTTAGTGGATTTTAATTTTGA
This sequence comes from Viscum album, assembly GCA_963277665.1. Classification (NCBI taxonomy): domain Eukaryota; kingdom Viridiplantae; phylum Streptophyta; class Magnoliopsida; order Santalales; family Viscaceae; genus Viscum; species Viscum album. The sequence goes on from OY728139.1 coordinate 1,046,931,233, forward strand.
ACATCCATTCTCATTATTTGTGCACTTCATGCCTAATGTACACCAATTTAGGCCCAATGATTCATCTAATTTTAAGGAATGTAAATATCTATATTTTAATTTTATATTTTGGGAAATATATCTACACTTTAATATGAACATTTTTCATTCAGGTATCAATGGAGGATTCATAAAGGATGATGGTGATATTTGGTGATGAAAGGAAACAATTCTGGAGAAGGCAGATTGGACACCAGACCACTGATAAGAATGTGGGGCCCACAATACTGGCCCAATAAATCTCAAATATCGTGGGATGCTATAATAAATTTATAGAAACAAATAATTATTCAGAAATCAGTACTAATTCGGTTTCCATGGTTGTTATTAAGGCGTCCCAAAGAGAAGATCAAAATATGGGTCATAATCTGCGGCCCAGAATTATATCCCACTAAAATGGTCATAACTCCCGATCCAAAACTCAAAATAGACCCAAATTTTTCATATGTATATAAGACATCGGGAGACAAAAAATCCTTTTCTATGGACAATAGATATTCGGCGATATTCTTTCCCATACAGGATGATCTTTTCAGGGAAGACAAGGAGGATAAAAAGTAAAGGAGGAGATCAATTTCTCCACTACTTTCCACCACTATAAGGTCTAAATTAATTTAATATTTGGGAATAAATTGATTGAGGATCGGCCTAAGTCTTCCCAGTTTCCTATTTAAGGCATTGGTGGTGAGGGGGAATACATATCTTGTTTTTTGTAATGTTATTATGCCAAAGTTCCATTGTAATGTTCTCAATTTCCATGTAAGTTTATTTTTTTGTATTTATATGTTCTTAAACAACATCTTTCTCTCATATTCTTCCCATTATCTCTTATTAAAACTCAAAAAGAACAGTGATATTTTTGTGTTGTGGTGAATTAGTTCACACATAGGTGTGAATTTCGTTCAGACACACGGAGGAGTGCTCGTTATTTCCGTGATTTTAATTTCTTCAATCCAATTCTTGTAAGCCATCTTCCACCCACCATTGAGAGTATACCACCAATGGAGGGCTAAAACATTAATGGGTTGATCTTAGGATGATGAAAAAGATAGATTGAATGTTATTTTATGAATTAATTTTTTTTTTAATTGGATAATTAATTCAAGACTTCCATTCTTTAATTATTTCCACTCTTCATCTTCACTGTATTTGAGGAAGATAAATCCAAGTACTAAAATGACCATACACCTTGGAGAGATCATGAATTTGGTTCTCTAAGTGTGTATGGGATTAGTAATTGAGTTTATTTATCATAAAATCATAAAATTATGAAGTTAATGTTATTTTGAAGAATGGATTCATCAAGAATTAATAAAACCAAAATTGTTTAAAGAAGTAAAATTCATTCAATTCACCCAAATCATAATCCTAAGATCAACCCATTTTCATTAAATTGAATTCACTTAGGTTTTTTAGTGTTCATTAAAACCATCTAAAATCAAAACCAATCTGGCCACTTCATATACAGAAATCCATCTCATAGGTTGTGCATCTTAGGTATCTTCTTAGGTCTCAGTGGATTCGACAACCCAAGCTAGACTACAAGGATCGTTCTACCTTCATCTCTTGGGTAAATTTGAGCGTGAATCAAATTTTGGCACCGTTTCTAGGGACCTAAGTAAGTACCTTAGACCAAAACCTTTTTTACTCAACCCTATTCTTCTATTCTCACCCAAGATCTCTTATCTTGTCCCTTTCTCACTTTTTTTTCCTTTTGGCGCATGTCCGCTTACACCCGCGATAATTAAAACAGACTAGTTAGGGTGGAAAGTCCTAGGATAGGGGAGTCAAGTGAACCTAGGGGATTGTTTCCATTATATCCTAATACTCTTGACACTACAGAGTCCAAATTTGATCCCATTTCAATGGAAGGTCTTCAAAGAAACCAACTCATAAACCTAGGTGGAAACCAAAATGGAAATCTAAATGAGGCAGCCCCAAACTTGGGGAATGCAGTTGATAAAACCATGAATGAATACCTCAAACCTTCCTGGACCAATGACCCCTCATGCATTAGACACAATTTCCTAGGATATTCCAACTACATCTTTAAACCCCATGTCCTAAACCACCTTCCCACATTCCATGGAATGGAGTCCGAGATGCCCTAACTTCACGTTAAGGAGTTCAATGACATTGTAGAAACTATGTGCCCCCACACATCAACTAGAATCAGCTAAGTTGAGGATATTTCCTTTTTCTTTAAAGGATCAAGATAAAAATTGGATAAACAATTTGAGACCATTATCCATCAACTCTTGGGACCAACTACAAATAGAATTATACAAAAAATACTTTCCCCACCACAAAACAATTACACTTAAAAAGAGCATACAAAACGTTTTTAAAAAATAGGGAGAGTCATTTTATGAAACATGGGAAAGGTTCAAATACACCCTAAACATGGTTCCACACCATGGTTTTTCTATACCTGAACAAGTTATAATTTTTTATGAAGGGTTGGGCTCAGGGAACAAACAATTTATTGACATGATGTGTAATGGAACCTTTAAAAACAAAGCCCCAAATGATGCTTATGAGTATCTGGAAAGCCTTGCTGAACAAAAACAAAACATGGGGAACTTCAACTTATTCTGAAAAGCCACAAAGAACTACTGGAATTCATACACTTAGAGAAGAGGAAAGCCTTAGGACCAAACTAGCAGCATTCCCTAGGAAGGTTGAAGAGATAGACCTTAGGAAAGTCCATGAAATCCAAACTGTTGACCATGTTTGCACAATTTGTGACAAAAATGACCATAAGATAGACAACTGTCCAACCATTCCATCCATCAAGGATGTTCTTGTAGGAGGACCCCCAGTGGAAGTAAATGCTTTGAACTTTCAAAAGCCTCAATACCAAAACAACTTCAACCCAAGGTTTAATGACCACCTAGGATTCCGCTGGAAAGATAACCAACAACCTAGCCAAATACAGGGAAAAAATACTTACCCCCATCAGAACTACCAAACCCATAACCAGTTCCAAACCCAACCTATCCAATACCAAAAACCACCAGTCCATTTTCAACAAACCATCCCACCTCAAAAATATCCCCCTGGGATAAACCAATCTTCTCAAGCACCAACCCAAACTATTCCACAAAGCCTACTAGAAAAACTGTGCAAACAAATGGAAAGGATAAACTCGGAAGTATCTTCCCTTAAACAAGAACTTCAAACCATCAAAACTGGAAAGGAACCCATGCCTACTCAGGTGGAGCCATCCTCAAATTCAAGGGGAGAGTAAAGTTGTACTCAAACAACTCATAAACAACTAAAGTATGTGACTGTTTTAAGAAGTGGGAAATCAATTGAGAAACCTGAACAACTAATTCAAAACCCATCTGAAGATTCAAACTTGGATGAAAATTCAAATGAACCACAAGATCAAACTGAGTAAACTGATAGCAATTTCAAAGAAAAAACTCTTCAACAAACAACCCCACAACCTGCACCATTTCCTCAACGCATGAGGGGGAAAACCAAGCCTGAATTAAGTGAAACATTAAGAGAAATCTTCTCACAAGTCAAGTTGAACATTACCCTTATCGATGCAATCCAAACCATAACTTCCTACTTAAAGTACCTTAAGGACTTGTGCACTTTTAAAAGAAAATTTTCACATAAAAACCAAGTCCTTTTAGCTGCTAATGTGAGTACCACCATTCAAGGAACCATTCCTCCTAAGTTGAAAGAATCGGGTTGCCCTTACATCAATTTTGAACTAGGAGAGAGAAAAGTTTTCAAGGCCTTGTGTGACCTAGGTGCTAGTGTCAATCTCATTACTTATGCTATGTACTTCTAGTTAGGTCTAGAAGATCTCCAACCCACATCTGTCACACTTCAACTTGATGATCGTAGCATTAGGGTTCCAAAGGGGATTTTAAAGGACGTTCTAGTAAAGGTTGAAAACTTCATCTACCATACTGACTTCATTGTCCTTGAAAACCATCCAAACTTAGGAAATAAGGAACAACCCCCAATCATCCTTGGTCATCCTTTCCTTGTAACAATCAAATCTGTTATCTGAGTTCGAAATGGGAACATGACCATCACCTTTGGAAACATGAGTCTAGACTTGAACATCTATAATGAAATATCACAAACAGGGGATGATGAGTACATTCATGAAGTAAACATGATAGGAAGCATTGATAATGAATCCATATAACATCAAGGAATATTTGATAGATGTTTAAATAGGGATGAGATTGATTTCCTTTGTTCACATGAAGGAAGTTTATCTCCTTGGATTGAATCATTTTCAAATTGCTCTTATGATGAAGTCTTAGGTCCAACAATTAGTGAAACCTTTCAGAAAACCAATTTCATGGAGAACAATCAAAATTCCTTCCCTAAATCTGATCAAACCAATATTGTAGCTGAAAATTCTACATATGGGGAATCAATCCTATCTAAAAATCTAGGAAACAAAATTGATCTTGATCCAATGTCCCGATCTTCTTCTAAAATTCTGAACCAACCTGATCTTGAATTGAAGGAACTTCTCGCTGCACTCAAGTATGCCTTCCTAGGGGACAATCAAACACATCCTATTGTCATTTCTTCATCTCTTGAATCCAATCATGAGAGGATGCTTCTAGATGTCCTTTAGAAACATAAGAAAGCCATTGGTTGGACCCTGTCTGATATTCCTGGGATTATCCCACTTATCGGGACTCATAGGATTGTTCCGGAATCTGATTCAAAGCCATGTCGTCAACCTCAACGACGACTCAATCCTAATCTCATGGAAGTAGTTAGAAAAGAAATTATGAAATTGTTAAAAGATGGTATCATCTATCCCATAGCTGAGAGTGAGTGGGTGAGCCCAATCCAAGTGGTTCCAAAAAAGGATGGAATCATAATGATAACCAATGAGGATGGAGAGATTCTTCCAACAAGGGTGAGTAGTGGCTGGAGAGTCTGCATTGACTATAGGAAGATAAACTAATTTACCAAAAAGGACCATTTCCCCTTACCATTCATTGACCAAGTCCTTGAGAGAGTGGCATGTCATGACTTCTACTGTTTCTTAGATGGGTACTCGGGGTACAATCAGATTGAGGTATCCCTAGAGGATCAAGGGAAGACTACATTCACCTATCCATTCAGCACCTTTGCCTTCAAACGCATGACCTTTAGGTTATGCAATGCCCCTGGAACCTTCCAACAGTGCATAATGGGAATCTTCTCAGACATGGTAGGGGATTTTCTAGAGGTCTTCATGGATAACTTCTCTGTGTTTGGGGATACATTTGAGGGATGTATGAGGAATGTGGAGAGAGTCTTTTTAAGATGTAAAGAAAAGAATCTGGTCCTAAATTGGGAAAAATACAATTTTATGGTTAAAGAGGGACTATTTCTAGGCCATCTGGTCTCAGGTAGGGGGATTGAAGTTGATAAATCCAAGGTTGACATCATTCGTCACCTTCCATCACCCAAAACTATTAAGGAAGTGAGGTCTTTCTTAGGACATGCTAGTTTCTATAGAATATTATTCAAGGACTTTAGTTTAATCTCTCTTCACCTTTATGCTCTCCTAGTAAAGGATGCTCCATTGTTTTGGACAGAAATATGCGAGGGTTCATTATCAACCCTCAAATCCTCTATCACCTCTCCTCCCATTATGAAATCTACAAATTGGAACCTTCCTTTTGAACTTATGTGTGATGCCAGTGACTTTGCTGTAGGAGATTTTTTAGGAAAATGTTATGTTAAAACTCCTTATGTAATTGCTTATGCAAGAAAATCCTTAAATGATTCCCAAATCAACTACACCACCACTAAAAAGGAGTTACTTGCTATTGTGTTTGCCTTTGAAAAGTTTAGGTCCTACCTCTTAGGATCCCCCATCATTATGTTCACTGACCATTCTGCACTAAAATACCTCTTCCAAAAACAAGATGCCAAGGCTAGACTGATTAGGTGGGTCCTTCTCTTACAAGAATTTGACCTCACAATCAAGGAAAAAAAGGGTGTTGAAAATGTTGTATCTGATCACCTCTCTAGGATGGAATTAAAAGACAACTCAAATCACCTTTCTGTGTCTAATTCATTTACTGATGAACACCTATACTCTGTGAGTGACTGCCCTTGGTATGATGACATAGCCAGATTCTTAGTTACGGGAGTAATTCCAAAATTATTAGGGACTCAAGCTCGAAGGAAATTCCTTTATGATGTTAGGAACTATGTGTTTGATGATCCATACCTCTATAAGTTCTTCCCTCACCAAGTCATTAGGAGGTGTGTCCCAAAATCTGAACAAGAGTACATCCTTAAATTTTGTCATAGTGAGGCATGTGGAGGTCACTTTTCTTCTAGGAAAACTTCATCTAAGGTTCTTCAGTGTGGTCTCTTCTGTCCCACCCTCTCAAGGGACTCTTACACATTTTGTCAAAGCTTTCCTAGGTGTCAACAAGTAGGATCCATCACAAAAAGTAATCAAATGCCACTCACTCCCATCTCAGTGGTTGAAATCTTTGAATATTGGGGAATTGATTTCATGGGTCCCTTCCCAAACTCTAGGGGATATCTTTACATTCTTTTAGCTATTGATTATGTCTCTAAATGGGTTGAGGCCATTCCTACAAAATCCAATGATCATCAAACTGTGATTAGATTTCTCAAGGAAAACATCTTCTCTAGATTTGGAATTCCTAGGGCTATCATTAGTGATCATGTAAATCATTTTTACAATTGTCCATTCTAATCACTCATGGAAAAGTATGGAATTTCTCACAAAGTGTCCACTACTTACCACCCACAGACCAATGGTCAATCTGAGTTAGCCAATAGAGAAATTAAACAGATTCTTGAGAAAACTATTAATCCATCTAGGAAAGATTGATCGAACAAACTCTTAGATGCTCTTTGAGCCTATCGAACTGCATATAAAACCATTTTAGGAATGTCCCCATATAGGTTGGTTTATGGTAAATCATGCCATTTTCTAGTGGAGATTGAACATAAGGCCTTTTGGGAAATTAAAAAAATTAATTATGACCTCTCATTGGATGAAACAAAAAGGAAATTAGATCTTAATGAACTTGAGGAACTTAGGATGGAGGCTTATGAAAATTAAAGGATCAATAAAGCTAAAGTACAAGTCTAAAAATCTAGAAATCTTAAAACCAAACACATTGAATCGGGAAAACCTGTTCTTTTGTATAATTGTAAACTTCACTTATACTTGGGAAAATTGAGGTCTAGATGGTCAGGTCCATACATAGTGCATAAGGTGTACCCCCATGGGGCTGTTGAAATTCAATATCCCACCAATGGTCAAACATTTAAAGTTAATGGTCATAGAGTCAAACCATTCATAGAACCATTCAAAAAACATGAAGTTGATGAAGACTTGTGTGAACCTACCTTAGATGACAAAAATAATTAATCAATTAGGGATCCAAGTCAAGCTAATGACATTAAACAAAGAGCTGCATGGGTGGAAACCCATGGTTTTCAAGTTTCCAATCATTTTGTTGTTTTAATCAACTTTATATTTCAAATAGGATTAGTGGATCATTTTGATATAACTTTATTCTAACTCAGACTGTTGACCTGTTCTTCTCTTATAAGTATGGATGGGTATGAAAGGGGAGCACCATATTCATCTGTGTCACGCGATGTGATCCATGAGTACTACCTTACCCAGAAATTAAAAAGAAGACAACGTATCATCAGTTGATTTAAAAAAACAAAAATAAAAACAAAAGGAAAACCATAAAAATGATGAGACTTAGTATTAAATAAATTATTGTGTTGTTTTTTTTGTCTGGTTTATTCTTGTTTGTATGGTTCAGGGACTATTTTTGGGTGATACATATTACATCAAGGAGGTTCCTACATCTCCCGTGAGAACAAAGAGTTATTTGGGAGCACCACAATCATCATTATGAAGCCACCAGGTGAACTTGTTCCATGCCCTTTCCAACTCATCCCCACACCTGCTTTCTCCTCTCTTTTCTTTTTACGAAACTAGGGACAGTTTCATTCTAAGTTGGGGTGTGTGGAAACAACATTTTTGTTAAAAAAAAGAGAAGTAAAATTCCTTTATCATTTATATAATAACATCTTTGCTCATATTAAAACTACATAGAAAATAATTTTTATTTCCTTGACTCTTAATTTAATTCACGATTAAGTTTACAAGCATTGATTTTGGAAGTTTGGTTGTCCAATGAGAATTTTCATCATTTTTATTTTCATCTATTAAATCAAAATGCCACAATGCACATCCTCTAGATTGTGGGGTACTAATTTGAATTCTTGGGGTCCCGTAATAAATAGCATAGGATGGTTTTATTTTTATGAATAATATGAGTATTCAAAAAATAATAATAAAAAAATAAAAATAAAATAAAAATAAAATAAAAATAAAATAAAATAAAATAAAAATTTGCATGTAGAGAAATTGATTGATAAAATGCGTGACTTTCGGTACTTGGGGATCATGACTCCAGAGTTGTATAGCCCTGAGTTTTTCACTCTATCTCTATTTATGGTAATATGAATTTGTTTTTGATCAAGTTAACTCAAGACGATGCCCGAGTATGTGGGCCTCACTTGATGCCCTAAGGCCTTTGAGTCTGGGAGTCATCGACAAAGTCTTGCTACATGGGTTAATTTGATTAACTGTAATCTCAATTACTATGGAAATATTGAAAAAAAAAAGAATCCAAAAAAAAGGAATAACGAATACTCATATTAGGATTAAATATGATTCCACATAGTGCTTCTATGATTTCCCCCTTTAATGAAAATGAACCCCCATATCTATTGTGATTCACAACACATAATTTCACCTAATTGAGTTGGATGAAGTATGATGATGGATTTGATCAAAGTAATGGGATTGGGATTGGGATCTGATTTTTAAATTTATCATGTTTTAAATTATTTTGATAGGCTATAAAGATATATTTGTGTGTAGTTTACATTGTGAGCACTGTTTGTTATAATGTGTTTGAAAAAAAAATAATTCAAATATAATCTTCAAATTATTTGCTCGGGACTTACAAATCTCAAGTTGGGGGGTGTGATTAGACAATAAAAACACATATGTTAGTTACATTTTAATGGTATTAAATGTTCATTTTTTATCTTATGGGCATGAGTTAGTGAATTTTAATTTTGAACATCCATTCTCATTATTTGTGCACTTCATGCCTAATGTACACTAATTTAGGCCCAATGATTCATCTAATTTTAAGGAATATAATTATATATATATTTTAATTTGATATTTTGGGAAATGCATATACACTTTAATATAAACATTTTTCATTCAAGTATCAATGGAGGATTCATAAAGTATGATGGTGATATTTGGCGATGAAAGGAAACAATTCTGGAGAAGGCAGATTGGACACCAGCCCACTGATGAGAATGTAGGGCCCCCAATACTGTCCCATTAAATCCCAAATTTTGTGGGATTATATAAGACATGTAGAGTAACAAATCATTCTCTAGGATTTAGAGCTATTTTGGCTTCCATGGTGGTTATTAAGGCAGCCCAAAGAGAAGATCAAAATCTGGGCCAGAATCTGCGGCCCAGAATTGTATCCCACTAAAGCAGCCATAACTCTCGATCCAAAACTCCAAATAGGCCCAAATTTTACATAAGTCTATAAGAAATCAGGAGACACAAAATACTCTTATATGTCCCACCAAGATTCGACGATATGCTTTCCCATACAGGACGATCTTTTCAGGGGAGACAAGGAGGATAAAAAGTCAAAGAGGGGATCAATTTCTCCACTACTTTCCACCACCCTAAGGCCTAAATTAATTTAATATTTGGGAATACATTGATTGAGGCTCGGAATAAGGTTTTCCAATTGCCTATTTAAGGCATTTGTGGTGAGGGGGAATACATATCTTGTTTTTTGTAATGTTATTATGCCAAAGTTCCGTTGTAATGTTCTCAATTTCCATGTAAGTTTCTTTTTTTATATTTCTATGTTCTTAAACAACATCTTTCTCTCATATTCTTCCCATTAACTATAATTAAAACTCAAAAATCACAGTGATATCTCTGTGTTTTAGTGAATTAGTTCACACATAGGTGTGAATTTCATTCACACACATAGAGGAGTGCTCGTTATTTCCGTGATTTTAATTTCTTCAATCCAATTCTTGTAAGCCATCTTCCGCCCACCATTGAGAATATACCATCAATGGAGGGATAAAACATTAATGGGTTTATCGTATGATGATGAAAAGGTTGGATTGAATATTATTTTATGAACAAATTTTTGTTAATTGGCTAATTAATTCAAGACTTCCATTCTTCAATTATTTCCACTCTTCATCTTCACTGTGTTTGAGGAAGCTAAATACAAGTACTAAAATGACCATACACCTTGGAGAGATCATGAATTTGGTTCTCTAAGTGCATAGGGGATTAGTAATTGAGTTTAGTTAGCATAAAACCAGAAAATGATGAAGTTAGTGTTATTTTGAAGAATGGATTCATCAAGAATTAATAAAACCAAAATTGTTTAAAGAAGTAAAATTCATTCAATTCACCCAAATCATAATCCTAAGATCAAACCATTTTCATTAAATTGAATTAACTTAGGTTTCTTAGTGTTCTTTAAAACCATCTAAAATCAAAAACCAAGTTGGCCACTTCATATCCAAAAATCCATCTCATAGGTTGTGCATCTTAGGTATCTTCTTAGGTCTCAGTGGATTTGACAACCCAAGCTAGACTACAAGGACCATTCTACCTTCATCTCTTGGGTAAATTTGAGCGTGAATCAACACCCCCCGGACACCCCCTCCCTCCTGTACACCCCTAGAAATCCCCACTGACCCCCATCCTGGACAACCCCCTCCCCCTGCACCCCCATACCCCCTGGGCACACTGCCCCCCAGCCCCCTTCACCCCCCCCCCCCCGGACACCACCCTTCTGGACAACCCCCTCCCCTGCACCCCACACCCCCTGCACACTACCCCCCAACCACCTTCACCCCTTGGACACCCCCTAGACACGCCCTCTTGGAAAACTCCCCTCCCCCTACACCCCCTGCCCCCTACACACTGCCACCAGCCCCCTTAACCCCCCCCACCCTTGAGCACCCCCTCCCGGACACCCCCTCCCCCTCCCCCCTAGACGGCCTCTTGGACACCCATCCCCCTCCCTCCTAGACACCCCCTCCTGGACACCCCCTGGAACCCCCCCTCCTGGACACCCCCACCCCCTCCTGGACACCCCCACCCTCCTTCCTGGACACCCCCCATTTGGGAACCCCCTGGACACCCCCCTCATGGACAAACCCCCCTGCACCCCCTTCCCCCTGTACACTACCCCCCCCCCCCCAGCCCCATTAACCCCCATGGACACCCCTCCCCCCTGGACACCCCCCTCCTAGACACCCCACCCCCTGGACACCCCCACCCTCCTTCCTGGACCCCCCTCATGAACCCTCTACCCTCCATCCTAGACACCCCCACTCCTGGACACCCCCTGGACACCCCCCTCTCCCTACACCCCCACACCCCTACCCCCCTCCCTGTCCCCTTCACACTGCCCCCTACCCCATTCACCCCCACTACCCCCTGCACACTTCCCTCCGCCCCCTTCACACCAACTACCCCCAACCTTCATGCCCCCACTTCCCCCCCCACCTACACCCCCACTACCCCCCACCTTCACCCCCACTGCCCCTCGCACCTGCACCCCCTATATATAGTAATCATTATAAGAAAAATCCTATAGAAATTACATCAATGAATAGAAAGGTAATATGAAGGTATAAGGGGAAAATAATTTCCCTAACATAAAGGAAACATAGGCCTGAACCTAAGAACAACTATAAAGGAAATAGAAGTTTATAGATTGGCTCAAGTTACCAGGATATGACCACAAAACATGTTCAACACCGCCATGAACTTTTGATCTCCACTAATATCAGGCCCACTAAATTCAAATCCAATATTTCTAGCATCTGTAAAAGACATGAAATGTATTGGAAAATCTCATGTAGGTATGCATATATACATACCCCATACGACACCCAAATAACAAAGAGGGAAGCAAAAAAATAAAATGGTTGGCTCAACCCATAAGGCAATATGGTAATGAAACCCAATTCCAATAGCTATCCAACACATCAAATCCAATGCCTAAATCATAACCATAATCTATCATGAATACCATCACTAAGACTTACCCAAACCTATCATAAACAATCCCACATATCTTTTAATGTCTTACACACCTCATCCTAAGACACATCTAATGTAATTACCCAAAAAATAAAAATTTGTCCCTCTCTTCTTCCCTCAAAATTCTCTCTACCCAACCCAAAACTGAAGGACATCATCTTAGGGGAGGAAAAAGGATTGAAAAGTAATGAATACTCTCAAGTGACTAATAAAAAATCCTAATCTCACATAAATATGATAATTATACCTCATATAAACTAACCTTTTTAAAAGTAAATGAAGGAACTACCATTCTAAGCATGAACCAACCCTCAAATTCATCTCAATAGAACTAGCATTAGAAAAACATTTCCATGTTATTGAATCTATAGTTCTTGTATTTATTTTAATTTAAATTATATTACCATTATTAAATAAATTATTTTTACACATATGATTTGACATAATATCATCAATGCATCAATGCATCATATATTTAATAAATAATAACTAAAGATAGTATAATGAAGAATACAGTTAAAATGTTATCTTTCCATATACTTCATCATCATTCTGGATTTTAGTTCTTCAATTATTTTTCAAAAATATTTCCCATTCCCCATAGAATTACACATAGTATTGGTAGTATATATATTCGTAATTTCATTATAATATATTGGTATAAGGATATCATGATTTTAAAGAAAAAGTTATAGTAATAAAACATTATAACAATACATGCATGATAAAACTAACAATGTGGAATTAAAAAGAATTATAAACATACATCATCCACTACCCTCAAACCAAACTCACAACACCAAACCCAAGATAAGGTATTTATACATGGAATATAAAAAATCATAAAAATAAGCCCATCCCCCATACCAAAACAAAAACATTAGGCCCTAGAGACTAGTATGGTAATATAAATGAACTAATTAAATAGAAATCCATCCCCTAAGAATAAACCATCTCTAATGATATTGAGTGAATAGTTTGATCTTACCATTTTATAAGAAATTTTAGAAGTTCGGTGAAGTGGTAGATTACCAAAAGTTAAAGTGGAACACGAATTCATAAATTATAAGGTTTAATGGAAGGATTACAATCTAAGAATTATGGTTATTTGAGACATTTTACTCTTTTAAAAACTCATTCAATTCCTTTTTAATTTCTATTTAACCAACCACGATGATTTTTGTCAGATCACAATGCAAAATCCAACTTTTTAATATGACTTAGAGATTCTGAGTTTGTATGATAACATATGTGACATCTCAAATCATGGAGGTTTCTATAACATTTATGGAAATGATATTCATGTGGGATTTAGAGAAGTTAAAATATGAAAAATGAAAGATAATGTTCTAAGAATTTCCGAAGAGATAATTTTGAGAAGTAGAATTGATACACTACATTATCAAAGAAGAATTACTATGAACAACCATGTGAGATTTATATGATAGGAAGAGGAATAAAATCGTCATATTGAGTCTATGTGTAGGATCACATACTCATATATGATTATTCCACTAAAGGAGTGCTTTGTTCTGGTTTATATAATGATGCATGTAACATTAAATAAATATGAAAAATATAAAGGCGAGTTTAACCAAAACCTTTGATGAATTCTTCAATCATCTTAATGCTTTTGATGAAGACATGAAATTTCTTGGGGAATATATTATTGACACCAAGATCCTGAAATGAATCATGAGAAGACTTCAATGATGGTTTAATCCCAAAGTGTCTATACTTGAAGACAAGGACCCAAAGGATGTATTTCTTTATATCCTTCAAAGCACGCATGTCACATATAAAATAAGAAATGATGGTAATGATACAAGAGAAAATAAAAAATATTAGGAAGTTTTATTTAAGAAAATTGATACATTCTTTATTAAGTTTGTTCCAAAAGAAGATGAGGTAAAATATGTGATATAATTTTTTCCAAAAACCCGAAGAGGGGAATATGAAAATTCAAAGGCAAGCTTATAATTCATTGTTTCTGATGTGTCAAGGCAGGTCACCTCATTTCTAAGTGTTTTAAAAACCTTCAAGATGATGATGATGAGTTTTTATGAATATTTTTTGTTATAAGTGATAAAACTAGGAGATAACTAAAATGAAAATTCATCAAGAAGAAAAATATTTTGTCTCATGAATATGGAAGTTTAGATGAGTCTAAAGTGGAAGAAGTTGATAATTTTAGGTACCATGTTTAAGATTCATTAGTGAATGTTACTAATAGAACATTAATTGACAATAATGATAGTAATAATAATGATTTATTGGGGTGATTTGATATGAAAGTGTTGTTTGAGGTATCCCTTTAATAACTTCACAAATAGAGGGATAAAACCATGAGAAAAAATGTATTATTTCCTAACCCAAATCTCTATATACAACAATAAGAGGTTAAAAATTAGAAATGATAGCATAGATTGAAAAAATTGAAAATTGGAATTTTTGGTAACTTAGTAAAGGAGTGGATCTCAAGCTCAATGTGGAGGAATGAGTGTGAATCAATGATGGTTTGGCCAATACTGTAAAATAATAGGTTAGGAGGTATGGAGAACATGATGTAGAAGTTAGGGTTTGATGGTGTAAGTGTAATTAATGACAATGAATCTTTACACCAAACATGAAATTTGGTTACTTAAAGAAATAAGTTATAGTTGAAGAAAAATATATCCTAGGATCTTTCGCTAAAGTGAGTATTTATATTCCAAAGGTGTTTCACCATTAAAAAAAGGGAAATATAATATGTAATGTGATAAAATGGAGTATAAAACCAAACCTCACACCAGAACATGGGCCTAAAATATCTGGAGGAAAGTGAAATTGGGATAATCTTAATAGCCTAAATATAAAGCTATCAGAAATGGGAGAATGACAAAAAATATTAGGTGTTTTTATTGTAAAAATTTTAGACAAATCCAATATGATTTATATATGGAAAATTGTTTTTTAGAGAGAAACAAAACCAAAAAATAGGCAATATTTTTTCCATCATAATCTTATTATTTTAATGGTTATTGTTTTTGGTGTGATGGATATAGACACAAGGATGCCTACTATGCCACTAGGGTACAATGAGAGGTGACTCACGAGAGCCATTAATGAGGATATCAGTAGCTTAAAACATCTTCCAACACATATAAAAAAATGTTTTTTAGTTTTTCATGATGAAAGGGAGTGTTCTGAACAAAAATATCCTCATAAGTATCAAACATCAGAAGAAGTTCCTCAATGGTCATAGAAGAAAATGAAATGGTATTAGAAAGAAAATGTATCTAATGTTTCTTTGAATGATATATACATTCCCAATTTTTGGTTTTTGGATAGAAGATGTACCTCACATAAGACCTTAAATAAAAATATTATTATATATATCAAATATGATAAAGGTGGATTGGTTCTATTTTCCAATGATGAATAAATCATGATCATTTGGTTTGAAAAAGGAAAAATTTAGTGGAATATATCTTTGGAAGAAAAGAGTGCGATTGAAATCATGATTTTTTAGCCTATAGTGATCTATTGTGACAACAAGAGTGTGATTAAAATCATAAATAAACCCATAAAATACTGTGGAGGGCATCTTTGATTGGAAGCATCAGGGAGGAGGGTGTTGCGGTGACAGAGGTCGTCGGGGAGCAGGGCGCCACAGTGAGAGAGGTCTTCGGGGAGGAGGGAGCCACTATGAGAGAGGTCTTTGCAGAGGAGGGTGCCACTGTGAAAGAGGTCTTCGGGGAGGAGGAGAGGTTTTTAGGGAGGAGGGATATGTGGTGATAGGGTTTAAGATTAGGGGAGGATGAGGAGCCTGATATAGATTGAAAAAAATGACAGGCGCGATAAAAAATTTATATACCCACAGAGGTTTAATTAAACCCTGGAAATAAAAAATATATAGCCACAAACCTATAAAAATGTGGCTATAGGTTTATATCTATAGCCTAAATTTATAGTAGTGGTAGCCCAATCCTAAACCCAATGCATCACAAAAGATAATGTAGCCCTTCCTAGCCTATGGAAGAGTCAAAACCAGTGCAGTAGTCAAAATACATTTCATCACAACAAAAGAAATCTGATATTTCTCATTCCAAAAAAACTTCACTATTTTCTGAGTAAGTGTAGTCATTAAAGAGGCCAACTTTGAGAAGTCTTTCACGAAGTGGAAATAAATCCAGCTAAACCCAAGAAGCTCTGAATCTTGAAGACATTCTATGGTTGTTCCCATGTCATAACAACTTTCACCTTTTCAAGATCAACTGAAATATCATGTTCCAACAACACGTGTCCTAATAAATTCACTTCCTGAATCCAAAAATCACACATTGTAAGATTGGCATAGAGTTGGTGACTTCTTAGAAAACTTATCACTTTTCTTAGATGATGCACACGATCCTCCTCATATTTAGAGTACACAAGGATATCATCCAAAAATACAACCAAAAAGGTATCAAGATACTCATGGAAAATCCTATTAATTAAATCCATGAAAATTGTGGGATAATTGGTTAAACAAAAGGGCATTATAAGGTACTCATAATGGACATACCTACTCCAAAAGGCAGTTTTCTGAATGTCATATTCTTTTATCCTCAACTGATGGTAACCCGAGTGAAGTTCAATCTTTGAGAACCACTTTTCCCCTTTCAACTAATCAAACAGAATGTCAATCTATGGAAATGAATACTTGTTCTTTACTGTTACTTGATTAAGCTTTTAGTAATCAATGAAAAGGCAAAGGTAACTATAAGATTTCTTATCAAAGATAATTGGCATCACCTAAGGTGACATGCTCGAAAATATAAAGCCTTTTTCAAGAAGATCATCCAACTGAGACTTCAACTCTTTCAATTCGGCTGGTGCCATACAGTAAGAGGGAATAGAAAATGGCTGAGTACCATACATCAAGTCAATAGAAAACTCAACCTCTCTTACCAGTGTAAAACCAGATAAGTCAGAAAGAAACACATTGGGAAACTCAATGATGAATGGAGGGAGATCATCGATCAAGGGTTCTCACTCTAGATCGAAAGAAAACTCTGATATTACTTTCCCCAACTCCAGATAAGAAGGTCTGGTACTACTCGACCTTAGGCCTCATTCTACTTAAAACATGAGAGACACACCGATGGGTGTAGTGAAGGAGACTCATTGAAGATAATAATCAATCCAGGTTTTATTGTCTATGAGCCAATCCATTCTAAACATGATGTCAAAATATTTCATGTCGAGAACCAAAAAGGTACAAGCTAACTCAACATTTGATAGAGAGAAAACACAAGTGAGACTATGAAGACCCTGTTCTCTCTTCATACCAAGGGGTGTAGTAATATCCATTAGACAAGATACATTCTCCATAAAAATATTAAGAAGATTAACAACACAGGTTAAAATAAACAAATGAGATGAACCACTATCAAATAAAGAAGTCACTAATGATGAAGATATAGTGATGGTACCTCTCATGGTCACTGGACCCATTTCTTCTTCCTATAGAGACTCTTCCACTGCGTGAAGGAGCTTCATTCTAGATGCCTGTGGATAGAACCCTTTTGCATGTGAAGAATCTGATTTCCCCATAGTTTTAGGAGGATATGATGATCCTGTCGCACTAAGCAGAGTGGAATAAATATGGAAGAACCTCTAAAAGTGACCTAAGCCACATGAGCCACATTTCTTAGGTTCATCTATACAAACCTTCTTAGAATTACCTAGCTTTCCACACTATTAACAAAATAAAGGGCCTTTTTCTGGTACTACAGGAGGTTTAGAAAAACCCTTCCATCAATAACTTCCATGAGAATAATCACACTTTCACTTTCCCTTGAAGGAACTTATACTACCACTAGGAGAAAAGGAGACTCCTGATAACCCTGACTTACTCACCAGGTCTATCTCGACTATCAATGCTCTATCTAGTACATCAACATAAGAGGGAAGCTTCAGCAATAAAACCTAATAAAAAAATATCCTAACAAAGTCCCAAATTGAACCTTCAAGCCTTTATCCTCTCATTCAATACTATCTTAGGTTTGAAGTGCACAAGCTCAGAAAAATGGATTTTATACTCTATCGCAGACATGTCAGCCTTCTCAAGTCTAAAAAACTTTGTAGACTTGGCCAAAAACATCAAAACTGGATAGAACTGGTCAGTGAAAAGAACTTTGAACTCTTCCCACTCTAAGCCCACATGTTTCTTTGTTGTCACCATAGTGTCCCACCATCTTCTGATCAGTCCCTCCAGCACGAAAGTGGCACACTTCACTTTGATCTCATCAGGTGTGTCCAAAAACCCAAATAATCATTCCAAACTAATCAACCACTCCTCAGCCTATTGAGGGTAATTTGTTCCCTTAAACGATGTTGGTTTCTGGTGAAGGAACTCTTTAGAACTAATCTTGAGAATGTCCCTCTAAGGTCATACAATGGGAGCCTGAATGAGAACTGGAGGTGGTGCCTATCCCAGAGCTTGGATAGTGCACATGATCACCTCAATCATATTCGGATCCACAATAGGATTCGCTCGCTGAGGTTCAGAAACAGCTTTCTCTTGGGTCCAATTCACATGTCTTCTCAGATACATGATGATAGAAAACATCATCATACAATAAGAAAAAAATTAGGCAATGCTCAAGATGAGCAATGGGGGAAATTAATCTCAATAGATAGGATGTACAAGATTTGGATTTCAAGCTATCCAAATCAAAAAAGAGAAAATACTAGAACTAAACCACAAGACGTCTTTACCTTACCACCCCTGGTGACTTAAGGTTTATTATGGTGAGAGATATCCAGACAATAAATTGAAAATACCTCCTAAGTCCTGATAATATTTCACAATTCATACTGACTTCAAGACAAAAGTTGAAGCTCCCTCTGATACCACTTTGTCACGAACCAACCCGGGTACTTTGGTAACCTGATAACTGAGTCGATCCTCACATAGCCTGAAGGGAATTCCCAATCCACATGGGTCGATGACTATCACCTAGCATCATAAAAACCAAAATTGGGAATGTTTTTTTCACAAACAATTCAGAAAGAAAAGAGAGACAAGACAATATGCATATTAAAGGAAAACTCCACTAGGAGTAAAGTACCATAAGTTAAACAGGCACAACCGCCAAAGTACTAAAAATAAAGTACAAAAATGGAAAAAACATCCCAAAGTCCCCAAGGACACAACTCACCAAGACCAAAGTTCAGCAGTAGGATCCACCTCCAAGAGATCTCTTTCCTTTGCTCGAACCTAGAAGGAGATAATCTACAAACACTCGAAGTCACAAGTAGTGTGTGAGCCAAAGCCCAATAGGATTTCACCCAAATATTACATAACAGATTCCAATATCAATGTTTTACCAAAATTTTCTTTTAATCTTAAAACAAATAGGTTTGGCATTAACAAAAAATATTTAAACCAATAATACTCTACAGTTTTAAAGATGGAAATACCTTTAGCAAATCATGTTATACATTTCAAATGATGGAAAACATTTCAAAGGATGAAATTTTCCTTTAATCAAATGATACTTTTCATAAATATAAATTATCACAAATGGATTAAATAAACACTTTATATAAACAGTTTATATAAATTCTCAAGGCATGTAAAATAGTTTATAACAATGGCATATATATGCATTCAAAAATGCAAACAACCTAGCAATAGGGTCATGTGTTAAATAGGTATGATAGTTCCAGGATATAGGGATCCAACACTATGAATATGGAAAAGTATGTACATATACTTATTTAGGCCTAAGGTAAAGGGGTCTCATCACCATCTTCTAAGTAATGGGATGTGCTCATATGATGTTTTATAACATTGTAGAATCGTAAAGTGTCACCCAAAATTAACTCACTAACTACTTAAGGATTGCATGTTCTCAAGTAAAAATTAATGATAGGAAATTCATTTTATAATAGAAATTCAATTCATCCCATTCTCCATTTCAAATATGCTAATTTTCTATTTAAAAACCATAATGGTGTTTTAATAAAAAAATATGCCTTTTCACCAAGATGAGACCCTAAGGTTTCCATCAAAACATTTTAATCTATTTTTTACAAAACTGATATTTGAAACCAAATCAAAAAATTCCATCATTTTCATCACAAACCACCAATTCACTTGAATCGAGGTTTTTCACAAACTTTACATAAAATAAATTTTTCTTCAATTAAAATCAACATTTCAATTGATTCAATTCCTATCAAAACCAAAATTTAAATTAAACAATTTAAATCTCTCCAAATTGCAATTCCAAACCAAAAACCCATTTTTCCCTCAAAAACCCCAATTCATCGGAATTGGTTTTTTCCAACAAAAGGATTGAAATCCAATTGATTAAAATCTAAAAAATTGCATTGAAATCCAAATAATTTAAATTTAAACAAAGAAATTAGGTTCAATAAAAATTGGGCACCGTAATGGAACCACCTACTGAAAACAATGGATCTCACAACACCAAACCCTAATCTAGATTTGTCCATGATGAATTAATATAATACAAACGAGAATCCAACCTAGGTTTAAGATCCCAAAAAACAAAGGGTATTAGATCTAAAAATAAATACCAAGATCTATGGAACCCTAAGGAGAAAGAGAGAGATCATGGGGGGAAGAGAACGGGATGAGGAAACTAACTGAAAGAAGATCGATCGACATTTTTCTAGCTTTAGATCAATTTATAAAGGGGTTAGAGGGCCCAAAAATCCTTCTTTGGAGTTCCAAGGAAAGGATAAATGTGTTTGGGTCGATTGAGGTCTGTTTGGGACCTAAAAAGGAGGCTCAGAAAATTTTAATAAAATTTTCATATCTAGAAAAACCCGTCTGCACGGTTTCCTGGGAAACTGCGCACGATTAGGGAAAACCATGTAGAACCCACTTTCCAAACTATGTCATTGGTGTATGGATTTCCAAACTATTCATAGGCTATGAACAAACCATGCTCCAGCCCAGAAACCTCCAGAATTTACATAAAATCACCCAAAACAACTCCAAACAAAACCCAAACAAAGTTTAACCAAAAAGTGGTTTAGGAATACCTGAAAATGATAACAGGATGTTACATGTATTCATAGTTTTGGATATTAATAAACTACTTATCACATCATGATTATTCTTATTCATAATATAGTATGAGATAATGTACTAAGAGTATTTGTCTCACTAAAATGTCATAACAGTTCCCCATTATGATGAGAACCCGGAAGTGATACATCACTATTCTTAAATATATGTTCTATAGTTGGATGGTATCATTAATGAGAAACAAATGATATAGGATATCAATGGTGTATACTCATAGGACTTTGAGGCATCTTCTCATGGTGTACGCCCTTGGTAATATCTAGTGCATGATATTATGAGAATGAGACCCTCTAGTAAGAAATACACTTTTATAAGTGTCCTTAGATGTTCCTATCTATAGACATGTGTATTGATACTTAGAATTTAAGATTATTATTAATGAGTATTATGAGTCACGTACTTTGATGTATTGATGAAAATTGTGATGACATATATTTGTAGTGAGGTAGGATAGGTTGGGTGCATCACGAATAATATTGCATTAATGAATAATGTGAGAAAGGATTTGTCCCTTTTATTCTTTAAAAAAATTTGATATATTATGCCCTTTGATGGAAATTATATATCCTAAATAAATCCACGGCCATGGTGTTCTATAAACAATTTCAGTTTTTGGGGAGTTAAAGAAAGAGACATCGAACACATAGTTTGATTGCACCAGCATGCAACCTACTTGATTTGATATATCATGATAAAGGGATTAACTTACACAATAAGCATCTGTATGAGGTGTTATGTCATTACAGTAATAAATTCTATCTCTATGGGCTCCTTGACGTGTTACTAGATGTTAATCTTGGACTTTAAGCTGCTTCACCTAATTCCACTAATAAAGAGACCTAAAGGGTTACACACTAAGTGTATCTTGAATCTCAATTAAATAATATATTATTATTTATTATTTAACAACTTGAATAAATATTATTCCTAGACATGGTTTAATAATTATCCATATATGCTTGATTTCATATATTCTGTCACTATTTATTTGAGAGAATATAATGTGAGTGCAATATTTAATAAATATTTATTTTATATTTAGTGAATTTAATATTTTATTTATTTATTAGAGAATAATACAGTGATATTTATTTAATAAATAAATAGTCATTATTCAAGGGTTGATAAATATTATGGAGGAATGGTGGACCGAGTTTTTAGGTCTGATGAGAAATAATAAATATTGAATATAATAAATATTTAATTTAATTCGCAATTTAATCTCATGTCGAGAAATAATAATAATAATATTATTATTTGACATGGGGTTTCACATGAATTAAATAAATAATAAAGGGAACTTGTGAAATTATTTTATTTTAACCTTAGTAATATATAAACCCAATTATATTATTTTCTCAAAGATTCAATTCATTTTTTTGGGTTGTGTGTAATGAATTTGGAGAATCCTCTTAAGCCTTAGAGAGCTCCCTTATCCAAGAACTCCCCCAAGAACAGAGAGTGGTCCTCATCCACCATCCACTCTCAAGTCAAGAGAGATCAAGGAGAATTTTTTGGAAGTGGTTCTCATGACGATCAAAGTTAGACGACGCAAGTGATATGATTTTCCATGCTAGCACTCAGATACTCCTACGACGACACCTAGAGATTTGTGGAACATGTGTGGATCACCGCTAGCAGGAATGTGCACTTTATTCCTACAACACAATGATGATCTAACACATATCTGTTTTTAGATCCATCAATGGAGATAAAATTCCAACAAGGCAATTCTTAATTAATTAAATTAATTATAAATAATATGTGATTCATCCCTCTAGTTCCAATGTGATTTCTATTTTCTATTTTTATTTGATTCAATTCCATTGATCATGGCGTTTATCATCATGTAGATCTTGGATTGATCATCAATTGTGAAAAAAAAACAAATTTGGGCATGACCCATTGTACACTTCCACTGTGCTCGGAACCTTCACTGTTTACATTATCACATTACCAGCACATCCTAAACTCTTTTAGGATAAAATGATATCAACTTTATTATGATAAATAATGTATCTGTTTACATTTTTCTTTACCACTATAACCTTAAATCTTTTAGAACATAAAGTGTAATTCTTTGAGTATTAAATGGTATAATTATTTATGGAATAGTAATATTCCCTTTTATGGTAACTAAATGTAATTTTTTACATTTTTTATTATCATTATATCCTAAAATCTTATAAGATATCAAGTGAATTTCACTTTCTTATAGTAACTAATGTAACTATTTAGATTTTTCATTACTTTAATATCCTAAAACTTCTTTTAGGATATCATGTGTAATTAAATTTCTTATGATAACTAAATAGAAATCTTTATATTTATTTATTATCATATATCCAAAACATTTTAGGATATTAAGTGAATAATTACTATAATATTAGATTGACACAATATTTTATTTGTTATTTTTTAACTTCTCTCAGTTAAAACATACTCCCACTATCCTCTTAGACATCATGTGCTCTTCATAATATATTTTTAATATTCAACACAAAATACTTTGTGTTTTAGGGAATAAAATTCATTTCCTTTTAGTAGGAATATTAAACAAACAAACTATTGTTTCCATATCACATATGGTATTCTATGTGTTTGAAGCATTATATTTTGTAAAGAATATTTTATTAAAATATATCATCGATGGATGGTAAGAACACATTCCCCCATATTTTAACAAATATCCAGATAAACACTTTTATCCTAGATAAACACTTATCCAAATATTTTTCTCAAAATATGATATAGTAATCTAATGAATCATAAACCATGTGTATAAATTTAATAATCTCATAAAAACTATTTTTTATTTAACATCTTATCTTATCACATAAGATAAATGAAATGAAGATACACATCTTATACATAGATTTATTTAATCTTGATAAACTCATTTACATTAAAATTATCGATGTAGTAACTATTTACATAATATCATGAATATAAACTACAATCTCAATAAATTATTCCTATGATTTTGAAATCCTGTATATTTACAACACTTGTAAAACAAACACTTGGTATCACATACCCTTCAAAATCAAAGAATTAATTCTTATAACATTAATACCTAACATGGTAATTCCATGGAGTTCCCAAACCCCTTCATGTATTTATTGGATAATCCAATCGTATTGAATTATTAATATTCCTTCTCGAAAACCCTAGGTTTTAATGACCTTGATTTACATTTTAAAGAAACATTGTTGAACTTTTTCAACAAACTTTTCTTCTTCCAGTTTGAATTTTAACCCACTTGAATTATCTTCACAGTACTAGAATCCTAACATCTTATGCCTAATTTATCTATTCTCAACAATTTAATAGTATTGGGTAAAATTCTCTTGAATTAATCCATATGTCCAGAACATTTTCATATATGAAAATAGGAAAAAATCCCTAACCAGAACAAGATTTATTTGAAATCTTAAACCTTTCAAAACATATTCAATCATATTGAAAATCATGGACATACCCAAGCATATTGAGTATATGAGACTATAATATTCTTTGAGTCATTTAGTATCTAATTCTTTTGAAACCTAAATAAATCATTCCATGTTTCCATAAGCATCTTGATTTTATTTTTAAAAAACTTTAACACTTGGTTACTCGGGAAGGAATTGTTCTAACACATAGAATATTTCTCTTGATCAATTTTTTTTCTTAAGATACCATTCTTGGGAGTTTCTTAATTTAATATTATCATTTAAAGAATTAATATAAAGTTTAGTTGGGTGATTATGATGCATTTATATACAATAGAAATTTTATCAAATGAATATCAAGTCTTATGTATTTTCATTGAGGAATTTTAATGAATGTGATCCCACTTAAATTGATGAACCTGTACATCATATCCATTTAGTGATCCAAGATCCTTATTTCACTAAGAAATGAGTCCTCTTGGGTGTTCCTCTCATTACTTAAATATTTATATATGGAATCATCCCAATCACAATAGTTACGAATCTTGTATCGTTGAGAAAATAACCCTTTATCCAAATTCATTATATGGATTCACTCAACTTTATTCCCTTGGTATCCTTACTAGGGGTTTCTCAGCTAAGTGTAGCCCAAAGAAAACATCAAAATTAGATTAACAAAGGACAATTTGGGGTCACATTGCGAAGGCAGAACCCACCCGAGTATGATATAGTATCACCTATTACTTGATTGCCTTACACAAGATAATTTAGGGGAACCCTATGAAGGAAGAACCTACCCAGTTTAATTATTGAGGTATTGATAACACTAGTAGAAATTTAATCTTTCGTGGAGGTGAATTTCGGGCGACCACCATTTGGACGTCACTATTGATATTATTAGTGACCACTATTTGGAGGCCAGTGTACTTTTTAACCCCCCCTCCCAACCTAATTTTTCCTCTCCCCTCTAGTTCACCCTACCGCAACCCTATGACCCTCCCGCGACCTCCACCCCTACCTCTGTTTAGTATCGTCGGACCATCCCATCATCGTCGAACCCTCCTGGTCCTGTCGCACCCTATCGTCGAACCCTCCCACCTCCATCGAGCTGTTCTGCCCCTGTCAAGCCATCCCACCCCTATCAAGCCCCGATGTCGAACCCCCATCGTTGAGCCCCTATGCCCCATTATGGATCCCTAATCCGGTCACCCCCTTTACCCATGGTGTAACGACCCAATCTTTTTGAGTAGTATATTAACTTACTCTTATTGATTTAATAAGATGTTAATGGTTAATGCAGAAAGAGGAGTTGATGGCTTCATACAGTAGACTCAACCCTTATGAAGCCCACTTATCAGAGCTTGGGAAGGAGGTAGCATCTGTGGGCTTCGCTTTGGGCCAAGCCCAAGCCGAACTCCAGCGTGTCAAGCTTGAACGGAAACACCTGCGGGAGAAGTTCAAGTTAGTAGAGATTACTACTAGGGCAATGTTATCTGAGCCTCCCTCAGATTCTCTCACCATAGCACACCTTACACTCAGGTCTTATGTCGGTGTTATAAGGGGCTATGTGACGAGACCCTAGATTCCTTGTGTAGTCCTTTCGGGTGAATAAATTGAGATTTCTTCCTTTAGTGATGTTTGTGAAATTTCAAATGTCCGGATAATTTTAGAATGTATTTTATTGATGAATTTCGAAAAAAGGATATTTTAAAATATTTATGTAAACCCTAAATAACTAATGATGTGTAATGATTTTCAAAAAATGGTCTTCTACAAAAGTGTTCAGTAAGGAATTTGGAGTCTAATAAGATCAACTTAATTTTTGATGAATAGTAAATTATGAATAGTGATTTTACGCTTAGGATTAGTAATGTGACCAAATGGATTAGTAATCTCACTTAAAGAAAGTTTTAATATAATTTAGACACCTAGATTAAGTAATGTGATTCAATAAAATGGGTAAATAACGGTTTCATAAATTATTATTCAAGTATTAGTTTTCTCGGATGAATAGTGTTTTTTAATTAAAAATTTAATTAAAAATAATTAGAAAATTATTTTTATAAAAATGACTTCATTTTTGAACTCAGAGCATCAATATTATGTTATGGTAATTTTTGGGGTTTTTTCTGAAAAAAATGAATTTTCGATGAATATTGTTTTTATTTAAAAATTAAATTAAAAATATTTAGAAAATTATTTTTATAAAATGGATTTCATTTTTGAAATCAGAGCATTGATATTTGGTTAAGGTGAAATTTTGGGATTTTTCTGAGAAAGTTGAATTTTCAGTGAATAGTAAAAATACAGTTTTAGGGATTCAGTATGTTTAATGACATCATAACGGTGTCATGATGATGTCATGAGATCTTTTGAGGGTTGGCCGGACAAGGGTGATGAATTATTGTTTTTGGGGCCCCATGTGGCCTAACTCCATGATAAATGCCAAGGGAGAGCACATGGGTTTGAGAAAAGCACATGTGAGGTGTCCCTTGGCCATTAATGCTTTGTCCCCTCACTTTCCCTATAAATACCCACCCTTTCCTCCCTTAGTTTTCACTCCCAACTCTCCCCCAATGAAGTTCTGGTCTTCTTACATTCCAAGGAGTCCTCCAAAGGTTCCCCCAAGCCCTCAAGGTCCAATCCTTTGAGTTTCAAGAGTCACGTTTTAAGGTAAGGGATCCGACCCCTCTCTTTCTTTTCATGTAATCTCTTTTATGTCATTCCTATTATGCTCCATGTTTTTATGTGAGAAGATGTTCTTTTATATTCCTCTTACTGCCCTTTCATGTTTATATGATGAGAGATCCCCTCTTACTCTCATCATTTCATTTTATGAAAGTTTAAGTGACGCTGTTAGGCTGCCGAATTTTTAAGGGATTCTTTCACCCTTCTCATTTTTCAAGTTCGATTTTCATGTCAAGTCTTTCAAGTTCCTTTTTATTATGTTGGGGTATGATCTCTATATCTATCATACTGATATCTTATGATCATATGATGAGGGACCCTATTTTAACTTGTCAAATCATTTTCTTTTGAAGTTAAGTGACGCCGTAAGGCTGCCGAATTTTCATAAGAGAAATCTAATCTTTTTTCCTTCCATGTTTTTCATTTCAAATGGTATGTCCCTCAAATTTCATTACCATGTCCATATGTCCTTCTTACTCTTTCACCCTACTGTTTTATGGATCATTTATGAGTGGGTGACCCATGTCCCCTCTCATTTCAATGTTTTCTAAAACCCCGAAACTTAGCCGTTATGCTGCAGAATTTTCCCTTCAAAATGCCTCTCTCTTTTCTCAAAAATTATTTTATGTTATAAAGTGAATACTCAAAGATCATATTTCTACAAGGGTATTCACATATATACCAAAATGTTCTATTTTAAATTCTTGGATTTACATACATGAGACCCACCTTCCTTTTCTGTGGGTTTTAAAGTGATATAAAGATCATGTCTTTAAAGAAGTTTTTAAAAAGTTATGATTATGAAATGAAACCCATTTCCTTTATGCTATATGGGTTATTTATGAAATGTTTGATGATGATATATGTGGCTCACATGATAATAAAGGAAAATTTAAGGGTGCGCCCTGATAGCGCTCCAATGCATTGGGTAATGATGTAACCACTAGAGATTACAATTTTCACGATACCTCGGTGAATAACCTTGGTAATTTTCAAATGACACCTTGGGGATGGACCTTGGTGATATGTTCATGATTGTCTATGTTAAATGATGTAGCCACATCTTCAAGTTATGAAAAATGTTATTTTTATTATGAAATGCCTCATGATTTCTTTCTCATGCCTTAAAGTTCTTTTCATGTCCTTATTGAAGTATCTCAAGTTCACCTGTAAAATGTTCCTCTTGTTTCCCTTACTGGGCCTTCTGCTCACCCCTTTCTTTTGGTGTATGTCCCCAAGTTATGAGATGCAGTAATGAACCTAGAATGAACTTAAGGAGATGCCTTTCAAGTGTTTAAGAAGAATGTTTTATGTTGTTTTCATGTATTATGTTCCTGGTTTCCAAGACACTAGACCTTAAAGATCCTCAGTTTTGTGTAATGTAATGAAAGTTTATGTTATAAAATGGCGGGATGCTATAGTTGGTATCAAAGGATGGTTTAGTTATTTGTGGAAATTAGGATATAAAAACTTTAGGAAGAACCCTATAGAAAAGTTTAAATATAGGAAAACTTCCTGGTATTTTGGTAAGTATTGAGTAAGTGGTCTATCAAACAAATACATCCCTGTCTGGATACGAGCAGGTAGAGGCGGCTCTGGCACAGATGTACATAGGGGTAAAACCTGAAAACACCGCTTTGAGCTAGACTCGAACGGGAACTGGTGCACGATAACGGGCCTTGCTGCACTCTTGGTTACGACACTCCCGAGGGATATGTTTGGTCAATCACATGCTTTTTATGAATCATTATGAAGGAATTATAGAGAACTATAATTGTCTAAGCACGAAGTCTTAGTTAAAAGATTCATAAATGAAATGAGTTTCTCACTAAGGTTTTATTCTTTTAGAAAATGGCGGGCAATAGGAGAAACCGTGCTGATGGTGACCGCAATGCACCATGTGCTGACGGCCCTCCGATGGAAGCCGGAATGGAAACATTCATGCGAATGATGAACCAACTGACTCAAGTTATGAGTAATAACTTGAATCAAGCTGAGAGGCCGACCTCACCACGAAGGGAACAACTTTCTGTTGAGTCCTTCATGCGTCAACGACCGCCAACATTCAGTGGATCTACTGACCCATTGGTTGCAGAACAATGGATAAGCTCCATTGAAAAGATCTTTTCTGTACTTCATTGTTCGGAACAAGAAAAAGTCACCCTTGCTGTTTACCGCCTAGAGGGAGAAGATGATCAGTGGTGGTCACTGATCAAAAACACGAAGCCACGAGGAGAGATGGAAGCTATGGAGTGGGAAGAATTTCGGGGGATTTTCTTTAACAAGTATTTCCCTCGTTCCATGAGAACGAAAATGGAGAAAGAGTTCCTCGAGCTGAAGCAGAAGGAGAACGAATCTGTCGGAAGCTATGAGATGAACTTCACAAGGGTTTCCCGTTATACCTCAAGCTTTGTCATGGACCCTAATGGTAAGGTTGATAGATTCTTTGGCGGACTACGACCACATCTGCGGAAGAATCTAGCCAACAGGGACTACGATAGCTATGAAGAAATAGTTCGAAGTGCTATGAAAGTTGAACTAGAGTTTGGGGAGACACAATGGTCTCACAAATCTAATGAGAAGAAGAGAACTTTAGAACCAAGCCTGGGAAGAAGTTTTGATCAGGAAAGATGTGGAAAGCATATGCAACATGCCACATGCAATAAATGTGGGAAGAAGCATCTGGGGAACTGCTTGATCGGAAGTGGCAAGTGCTATAGGTGTGGAAAAGAAGGCCATATTTCTCGGAATTGTCGTGGTGATGTGAAGCCTCAACTTCCCAACACTAACGACAGAGGAAAGATGGTTCTGGCCCTACCCGAAGTCACATGCTTCAAGTGTGGACAGCTTGGGAACTTTGCTAATCAATGTCCAAATCCGAGGGCGGTGGAGGGGAATCACCATCAACCTCAACAGAGGCCAAGGGAGCAAGGTCGTGCTTTCGCTATCACAACAACTGAAGTTGAAGTTCCGAACGATGTGGTAGCAGGTACTCTTGTTGTCCTCTCAAAAATAGCAAGTGCTTTATTTGATTCTGGTTCTACGCATTCCTTTATTTCTTCCAAGTTTGCAAAGAATATAGAATCAATCCCCGAATTGCTTGAGGTAGAGTTGTCAGTCAAGACTCCAAGTGGGATTATCCATGCATCAACAGTGTTTAGAGACTCTAGTGTTTACTTTGGTGAGCACAATCTTATCGCAAATCTAGTAGTCATTCCCATGATGGAATTCGACGTTATAATAGGGATGGACTGGCTCTCAAAGTATAATGCTAAGATCAAATGCAGAAGTAAGGAAATCTCAGTAGTCTTGAATGAACGACCTACAGTTATCTTCCAAGGAGAGATATCCCGAACTGATCCCTATCTAGAAGCACCTCCTATAGCTTTCTTTATGGAGTTAATCGGTGATGAGGAAGAAGGGAAAGGGAGCATACAAATTGAATATGTTCCGATTGTTCAGGAATACATGGATGTATTTCCTGAGGAGTTACCTGGACCTCCCCCAGAAAGAGAGGTAGAGTTCTCCATTGAACTCGTACCTGGGTCTCAACCGATATCAAAGACTCCGTATAGAATGGCAAATGTGGAGCTAGAGGAGCTAAAGAAACAACTCCAAGACTTGTTGGAGAAGGGGTTTATCCGACCGAGTGTGTCTCCTTGGGGAGCACCAGTTCTCTTTGTGAAGAAGAAGGATGGATCAATGCGGCTATGCATTGATTATAGAGAACTGAACGAGATCACAGTGAAGAACAGATACCCTCTTCCAAGAATTGATGATTTATTTGACCAACTTCGTGGGGCTCAATTCTTCTCTAAGATTGACCTTCGATCTGGTTATCATCAACTGAGGGTGAAGAAGGAAGATATTCCAAAGACTTCCTTCCAATCAAGATATGGGCATTATGAGTTTACTGTTATGCCCTTCGGCTTGACTAATGCTCCTGCTATTTTCATGGATTTGATGAATAGAGTCTTTAAGGACTACCTTGATAACTTTGTGGTAGTTTTTATTGATGATATTTTGATATATTCAAAAAGTCGTGAGGAGCATGAAGATCATCTGAGGGTTATTTTGAAAACTCTAGGGAAGGAGAGGATCTTTGGGAAGTTCAGCAAGTGTGAGTTTTGGTTACAACAAGTGGCTTTCTTGGGGCATATCGTAACCAATGAAGGAATCTCGGTTGACCCTGCAAAGACAATGGTTGTGGAGGAGTGGCCTCAACCCACAACAGTAACTGAGATTCGTAGTTTCCTTGGTTTAGCGGGATATTATAGGAGGTTTGTGAAAAACTTTTCACGGCTTTCTAATCCACTAACCAAGTTGACTCGAAAAGGGGTTAAGTTCATATGGACAAAGGAATGCGAGGAAAGTTTCCAAGAGCTGAAGAAGAGATTGGTTACTGCACCTGTTTTAACACTACCCTCTATCGGAGAAGGATTCGTTATTTTTAGCGATGCATCTCTGAAAGGGCTTGGGTGCGTCCTCATGCAAAATGACAAAGTAATTGCTTATGCATCTCAACAGTTGAAGATTCATGAGCAGAATTATCCTACGCATGATCTAGAGCTGGCGGCAGTTGTTTTTGCTCTAAAGATATGGAGGCACTATCTTTATGGGGAGAAATGTGATATATACACTGACCACCAAAGTCTAAAGTATATTTTCACATAGAAAGAATTGAACATGAGACAAAGGAGATTGTTGGAGCTTATTAAAGACTATGATTGTTCAATACACTATCACCCTGGAAAAGCAAACAAAGTCGCGGATGCATTAAGCAGGAAAGATCCTGTTGTCTTGGCAACAATGAGGATCTTAGGGGATCCCTTGATTAAAGATCTAGTAAAACTGGACATGGGAATTATAAGGAAAGGGACATCATCAACCATATCCCAAATGATTTACCAACCTTCATTACTAGAGAAGATCAAGAAGGCTCAAAAAGAAGATCCTTTGCTGCAGGAGAAGTTCGAGGCTGTAAAGGATGGGAAGTTCCCTGATTTAAATATTGATCAAGAAGGTGTATTGAAATTTCGTACAAGACTATGTGTTCCATCTATTCCGGAGATAAAGAAAGAACTGATGGATGAATCTCATAGCTCTACTTTCTCTATACATCTGGTAAGCACTAAGATGTATAGAGACCTTCGTGATCATTATTGGTGGGATAACATGAAGAGGGAGATTGCCGATTACACTACAAGGTGCCTGGTGTGTCAGCAAGTAAAGGCAGAAAGACAACTTCCTAAGGGGGTATTACAACCGCTACCCATACCAGTATGGAAGTGGGATAATATCACCATGGACTTTGTAACTGGTCTCCCGAAAACATCCAAAGGAAACAATGCGATATGGGTTATTGTGGACCGTCTCACCAAGATAGCCCATTTTATCTCTATTCGGGAATATTTCTCTCTGGATCAGCTTGCCAAGATATACGTGAAGGAAGTGGTAAGGCTGCATGGGGTACCACTATCCATCGTATCTGATCGTGACCCAAGATTCACATCAAAATTCTGGAGAAGTCTTCAGCATGCTCTGAATACTGAATTGAATTTTAGTACGGCCTATCATCCTCAAACTGATGGCCAATCTGAAAGGACTATTCAGACACTCAAAGACATGTTGAGATTATGCTCAATGGAATTTAAAGGTGGATGGGATCAACACCTCCCATTAGTGGAGTTCTCCTATAACAACAGCTTCCATGCGAGTATTCAGATGGCACCCTATGAAGCTCTGTATGGAAAGCGGTGTAGAACTCCTACTTGTTGGGATGAAACTGGTGAGAGGAAGCTTCTTGGGCCTGATCTTGTGCAAGAAATGACAGAACAGGTTCATGCCATCCAACAACACATAAAAGCTGCTCAGAGTCGGCAGAAGAGCTATGCTGACAATCGACGAAGAGACTTGGAGTTTGGTGTTGGTGACAAAGTCTTCCTTCGAATCTCTGCATGGAAGAGAGTCATGTGGTTTGGGAAGAAAGGGAAGCTCATCCCTAGGTACATTGGCCCCTATGAAATCCTTGATCGCATAGGAGCAGTGGCCTATCGTCTAGCACTTCCACCGAACCTAGCTCAAGTTCACAATGTCTTCCATGTATCTCTCTTGAGGAAGTACATACCTGACCCTTCGCATGTACTGAACCCAGAGGTGGTACAACTGGAACATGACCTCTCTTATGAGGAGCAGCCAGTGGAGATCTTGGACCGTAGAGACAAGGTCCTACAAAACAAGACTACCCACCTTGTGAAAGTGTTGTGGAGGAATCATAAATATGAAGAAGCGACTTGGGAGCCTGAGGAAACGATGAAGCAAAAGTACCCTCACCTTTTCGACTAGGCCTCAAGTATAAATTTCGGGGACGAAATTTCTTAATGGGGGAATAATGTAACGACCCAATCTTTTTGAGTAGTATATTAACTTACTCTTATTGATTTAATAAGATGTTAATGGTTAATGCAGAAAGAGGAGTCGATGGCTTCATACAGTAGACTCAACCCTTATGAAGCCCACTTATCAGAGCTTGGGAAGGAGGTAGCATCTGTGGGCTTCGCTTTGGACCAAGCCCAAGCCGAACTCCAGCGTGTCAAGCTTGAACGGAAACGCCTGCGGGAGAAGTTCAAGTTAGTAGAGATTACTACTAGGGCAATGTTATCTGAGCCTCCCTCAGATTCTCTCACCATAGCACACCTTACACTCAGGTCTTATGCCGGTGTTATAAGGGGCTATGTGACGAGACCCTAGCTTCCTTGTGTAGTCCTTTCGGGTGAATAAATTGAGATTTCTTCCTTTAGTGATGTTTGTGAAATTTCAAATGTCCGGATAATTTTAGAATGTATTTTATTGATGAATTTCGAAAAAAGGATATTTTAAAATATTTATGTAAACCCTAAATAACTAATGATGTGTAATGATTTTCAAAAAATGGTCTTCTACAAAAGTGTTCAGTAAGGAATTTGGAGTCTAATAAGATCAACTTAATTTTTGATGAATAGTAAATTATGAATAGTGATTTTATGCTTAGGATTAGTAATGTGACCAAATGGATTAGTAATCTCACTTAAAGAAAGTTTTAATATAATTTAGACACCTAGATTAAGTAATGTGATTCAATAAAATGGGTAAATAACGGTTTCATAAATTATTATTCAAGTATTAGTTTTTTCGGATGAATAGTGTTTTTTAATTAAAAATTTAATTAAAAATAATTAGAAAATTATTTTTATAAAAATGACTTCATTTTTGAACTCAGAGCATCGATATTATGTTATGGTAATTTTTGGGGTTTTTTCTGAAAAAAATGAATTTTCGATGAATAGTGTTTTTATTTAAAAATTAAATTAAAAATATTTAGAAAATTATTTTTATAAAATGGATTTCATTTTTGAAATCAGAGCATTGATATTTGGTTAAGGTGAAATTTTGGGATTTTTCTGAGAAAGTTGAATTTTCAGTGAATAGTAAAAATACAGTTTTAGGGATTCGGTATGTTTAATGACATCATAACGGTGTCATGATGATGTCATGAGATCTTTTGAGGGTTGGCCGGTCAAGGGTGATGAATTATTGTTTTGGGGGCCCCATGTGGCCTAACTCCATGATAAATGCCAAGGGAGAGCACATGGGTTTGAGAAAAGCACATGTGAGGTGTCCCTTGGCCATTAATGCTTTGTCCCCTCACTTTCCCTATAAATACCCACCCTTTACTCCCTTAGTTTTCACTCCCAACTCTCCCCCAACGAAGTTCTGGTCTTCTTACATTCCAAGGAGTCCTCCAAATGTGCCCCCAATCCCTCAAGGTCCAATCCTTTGAGTTTCAAGAGTCACGTTTTAAGGTAAGGGATCCGACCCCTCTCTTTCTTTTCATGTAATCTCTTTTATGTCATTCCTATTATGCTCCATGTTTTTATGTGAGAGGATGTTCTTTTATATTCCTATTACTTCCCTTTCATGTTTATATGATGAGAGATCCCCTCTTACTCTCATCATTTAATTTTATGAAAGTTTAAGTGACGCCGTTAGGCTGCCGAATTTTTAAGGGATTCTTTCACCCTTCTCATTTTTCAAGTTCGATTTTCATGTCAAGTCTTTCAAGTTCCTTTTTATTATGTTGGGGTATGATCTCTATATCTATCATACTGATCTCTTATGATCATATGATGAGGGACCCTATTTTATCTTGTCAAATCATTTTCTTTTGAAGTTAAGTGACGCCGTAAGGCTGCCGAATTTTCATAAGAGAAATCTAATCTTTTTTCCTTCCATGTTTTTCATTTCAAATGGTATGTCCCTCAAATTTCATTACCATGTCCATATGTCCTTCTTACACTTTCACCCTACTGTTTTATGGATCATTTATGAGTGGGTGACCCATGTCCCCTCTCATTTCAATGTTTTCTAAAACCCCGAAACTTAGCCATTATGCTGCAGAATTTTCCCTTCAAAATGCCTCTCTCTTTTCTCAAAAATTATTTTATGTTATAAAGTGAATACTAAAAGATCCTATTTCTACAAGGGTATTCACATATATACCAAAATGTTCTATTTTAAATTCTGGGATTTATATACATGAGACCCACCTTCCTTTTCTGTGGGTTTTAAAGTGATATAAAGATCATGTCTTTAAAGCAGTTTTTAAAAAGTTATGATTATGAAATGAAACCCATTTCCTTTATGCTATATGGGTTATTTATGAAATGTTTGATGATGATATATGTGGCTCACGTGATAATAAAGTCAAATTTAAGGGTGCGCCCTGATAGCGCTCCAATGCATTGGGTAATGATGTAACCACTAGAGATTACAATTTTCACGATACCTCGGTGAATAACCTTGGTAATTTTCAAATGACACCTTGGGGATGGAACTTGGTGATATGTTCATGATTTTCTATGTTAAATGATGTAGCCACATCTTCAAGTTATGAAAAATGTTATTTTTATTATGAAATGCCTCATTATTTCTTTCTCATGCCTTAAAGTTCTTTTCATGTCCTTATTGAAGTATCTCAAGTTCACTTGTAAAATGTTCCTCTTGTTTCCCTTACTGGGCCTTCTGCTCACCCCTTTCTTTTGGAGTATGTCCCCAGGTTATGAGATGCAGTAATGAACCTAGAATGAACTTAAGGAGACGCCTTTCAAGTGTTTAAGAAGAATGTTTTATGTTGTTTTCATGTATTATGTTCCTAGTTTCCAAGACACTAGACCTTAAAGATCCTCAGTTTTGTGTAATGTAATGAAAGTTTATGTTATAAAATGGGGGGATGCTATACATGGTCAATTCCTCTCTAGGTAAGTTGTTCACATTACTTCTTTGACTTCCGCAATCTAAGTTTTTAATTTGCGCAACTTACTCATTTCTTCTGGATGGTTCTCAAAATACTACATATGCTCCTTAATTGTTGCTCCATGTTCCTTATCAAGATTTTATGAAATGATAAACTAGTCTTAGAATAAATCATCATCATTATAATCAATTCCAAGAGGGTGTGGTCCCTCATTCTTAATACTGTCAGGATAATGCTGTTTGAAATTATCTTTCAATCGCTCAAGAAACACAAAGGGCACACTTATTCCAACTGAAGAATCTAAAAAAACAAGGAAAAAAAAATCCATTATCAATCAAAAAGGTAAATGTATGTCCATTACATGAATATGTAAACCTGCGGGTGTTTGAAGGCAGCTTTTTCAAGTATTGAACGACAACAATGCTAAAATTTCCTATGTATGGTGTGTGTTCTGCAAGAACAATGGTTACTTTTTCAAAAAATCTATATATCAAGCCTTTCTTAGTCATGCCGCGTTCTTTATTATCATATATATTTTCAATATTTTTATTCATCAGATAGTTAAATTCTAATTTTCTAATTTTACAATAATTGAACAATTTTAAAGAATGTTTACCTTTGTATCCTCATCCTTATTTTTTCGATTTTTTATACGAGAGACATGGTTTTTAACACTCTTTATCTTATTCTTCATAATATTTAGAGTTACTAGTAAAATATTATTTCTTATACTTTATTTTGGGTTTTATCATTATCTTGAATGAAATGGCATTCTTTTATTTAAACTTCTTATTAAACGAAGGGGATTTCTTATCTCATATGTAGCATATGTACTTAATAGTTCATATTGAGAGAGTAGGCTCAAATATATTTCTATAAATGAGGAAAAATTGGTATCAAATATATTAAAAACAAACCATAATGAATTTTTCAACATGGTGAATTCCTCCCATTCTTCTCCAAATATGTTGACGTTTTATGTAATTTCAATGAAAACTTTTTAAAATTTCATAAATGGTTTCATCATTATCCATTCTCACATCTTAAAACCTATCACTCTTTTTTTAGTTTGGATTTTTTTACATTAACATTTGTTTCATGGATATTCTCAATATTATCATAAATATATTTTATAGAATTTAATACATTACTTTGTTAGAGTTATTTTTTGATGGGGACACCATGATAGAATTCCATTACTTTCCATAAAATTCAATATTATTTTTCTAAACAAGTAAAATGGGACAATATTTTTCAATATATGTGAGGATAATAGGGGCATCTTTAATTATACTGAATCCATCTTATACACATTGGAGTTAAAACCCAATGAAAAAGATCTTCATAAATCTCCAATATGGTTCTTTATTAATAGATTGATATTATCATCTAGCCCAGAGTTCAATCATAGATGAAGTATATATATGTCTTGTATAAAATAACTCTTGATCATAATGTATATCATGATCCTTCATATTCATATAACCGAGTATACTATCCTTTAAGAATACCAATTCATTATTATTTATAAGTTATTCATGGTTGGTATTTCTCAATCTCTCATTATTATATTATATTCAAAGAAACATAATTTAAATATTCTCAATTAACATAAGATGGGATAATTTATATTTTTGAATATTGGAAAGCCTATAAATTTCATTTTTGAGATCATAATTCAATGCAGGTTAAATATCTTCCAAAACTATATTTTCATATCCAATATTAAAATATAGAAACTATTATCTTCTGGCAATGTATATAATTTCTATTCAAATATATCCTCCAATATCCATTTATTTTATTTCATTTATTTTTCCTCGAAAATATCTTTGAACTCATTGGTTTGTAAGTTTTAATGATATGTTTTTTAGAATTTAAATAAGATATTTCAATTATTTGCTTTCTATTAAATAAAGATATGGATAAGAGCTGGATTGATATACCATATAGGTTTTCTGCTAAATATTATGAGGGTATTAAGAGATTTCTGAATTTCACCAGTGGATTTCAATGCAATTTGATTAGTTGTACATGAATAAAATGTGCAAATAGATATCTATTCAAATGATATAGTGTTAGAGAACATCTATTTTTGAATGGGTTTTTGAAAAACTATAAGACATGGACAAGTCATAGAGAATAGTCTATTTCATGTCAGAAAGTATTCATATGGATTTTGATTCGAGAACGGTTGATTTGATGAACATAATTCTCAATGATATGATGCATCTATTTCAACCTAAAGATAGTAATGTCATTAATGATGATGTTGGATAGATTAATCCTCATTCTTCTATAAATAGAGAAGCAATGAAATTATTTGAAATTATTGATGGTGCATGTACTGAATTATATCATGGATGCACCAAATTTAGTAAAATTTCATTCATCATTGAATTGTTACACCTAAAGGCATTGAATTAGTGGTCAGAAACCTCATTCTACATGTTGTTGGTATTTTTGTGAAAGGTACTCCCTACTGGAGCAAATATTCCAGAGTAATTCTATCAAGTTCGCAAGTTGATTGATGACCTTGGTTTTACATATGAGACTATTGATGTGTTTTGAAATAACTATTTGTTGTTCAGAAAATAGAATTCACAATTAAATAATTATACTATTTTCTATTCTTTTAGGTGGAAGGAAAATGATATTAATCAA
Source organism: Viscum album (assembly GCA_963277665.1). Lineage (NCBI taxonomy): Eukaryota > Viridiplantae > Streptophyta > Magnoliopsida > Santalales > Viscaceae > Viscum > Viscum album. Next base: position 1,046,970,625 of record OY728139.1, read on the forward strand.
GGTAGTCATATTCTTCCCAACAGGGTCTTGAATCAAGGGAAACAAGTTTCCGCTAAGAAGGTGCGTTATTTCCCACTTAAATTGAGACTGAAGAGATTCTTTATGTTAACTAAAATTTCCAAATTGATGACTTGAAATTAATAGGGAAATAAATAGGTTGATAAATTAACTCACTCGACAGATTCTTTGGAATGGGAAGAGTTAGATCAAATAAACCCATACTTTTCCCAGGATGATCGTAATGTTTGAATGGGTTTGACAGGAGATGGTTTTAATGCATTTAGGTTCATGGTTAGTGCAACACATAGTACATGGCCAGTGGTGTTGGTTTCATACAACCTTCCCCCATGGATATGTATGAAGCAACCATTTTTGTTACTTTCGATTCTAATTGATGGACCAAGAGGACCTGGCAATAAAATTGATATTTCTATGAAACCTTTGATTGATTAGCTACAAGAATTTTGGGTAAATGGTGTAATGAATTTTGACTCAGTAGCTAATGAAATGTTTAGACTTTGGGATGCTTTTTTATAGACAATTAATGACTTCCCAACATATGATGACTTATCACGTTGGAGTACAAAAGGAGAAATTTCCTGCACTTATTGTAATAAAAACAAGAAATATATATGGATTAATCACTATAGAAAGTGGGCATATCTTGCTCAAAAAAAAATTATTCCTCTATTTCATAGGTTCATAAAATAAAGTGTGTCATTTTATGGGAATAGATAGCATGACCCATCACCACAAATAATGTCTCAGGTTCAAATTCGTGAACAACTTGATCAAGAAAACATCCATACAAAGTTTGATTTTCAAGATTTATTAGCTCATGAATTGCCTTCTATTCCTACTATAAATAGAAAGTTCAGTCATAATTGGAAGGAAAGAAGTATTTTTTTGATTTTCTTTATTGGAAATATAACATTTTAAGACATAATTTGTATGTGATGCACATTGAAAAAAATATGTGTTAATATACTGTGCACCATTTTAGGTGTCAAGGGGAAATCAAAGAACAATGCCAATGCTCGACATGATTTTCATGAAATGGGATTGATAAAACCTTTACATTTACATCCAGGTGATAGTAATTAGGAATACATTCCTACTACATAGTAAAAAATGATTAGAAAAGATAAAAAAACATTTCTATCATTTTTTGAGATCGTCAAGGTGCCAGATGGTTATTTCTCTAATATTTGAAAGCATGTCAATATGACAAGCATGACATTACAGGGGTTGAAAAGTCATCATAATCATATTATTCTTCAAAAGTTAATCCCTATATCAATTTTTGATTTCTTACCTACCCAGTTTGTTGAGCCGTTGATTGAAGTTTCTAATTTTTGCAGATAACTCTGTTCAAGGAATCATCACATGAGTGATTTGAAAAAGCAGTAGGATAAGATTTTAATTTCACTATGTCACCTAGAAAAACTATTTTTGCCATATTTTTTTGATGTCATGGTCCACTTTACTATGCATTTAACTAGTGAAGTCCCATTCAATTCAGTTGGATGCATCCAATTTAGATATACTTAAATACATTGAAATGGTACGTGCACAACAAAGCTCATCTAGAAGCTTCAATTGCCAAGGGATATTTAATGGATGAGTGTAATAATTTTTGTGATTCATATATTGATGAGTTTGAAACAATGTTAGATAAACCCTCCTAGAATGATGAGGGTCCAATTAGATAAGGGATAACCTTTGATATTCACAACGATGAGTGATTTCAAGCTCATTAATATGCATTGTTCAACACTCCATCGGTTATGCCATTGATATAATAAGTTTCATAGTTGATCTATTATGTATTATGTTTATATATTTATTTTATTACTTAACTTTTATTATGTTGTGATTTAGGATTCATATCACCGAGTTGAAATGTGAAAGGCCCCATACAACTGACCATGAAATCCAAAAACATCATTTCAAATCATTTCATGAGTGGTTCAAGACTCTGGTACATATAAATAATTGATTTAATTTTTTTATAGTGAAAATTAGTTGTATTTTCACAATCCTATATCCATTGAGTTATGTGAAATTTACAGATTAAAAAAATGTGTGATTTAAGTACTCATACTGTGAGCGAAGAACTCAACCAACTAGCTGATGGCTCATTTATTACAGCTCATCGCTACAAGTATTTGGATGCTAACAGATTCTGATTCTGTATTAGTGATGTTCTTGTGAACCTATCCATGAAGAACAATGGTGTTGGTTGTTCATTTGTTGATGCGTGTTATTATTTTGGATTGTTTAGGGATATTATTGAGGTTATTTATGGTCATGGATTTAAACACATATTGGTAAGGTGTGATTGAGCCAATCCGGTTCACAGAACAAAAGTTAATAACTTCCAATTTATATAAGTAAACTTTAAAAACATGCTATATAAAGATAACCAAGTAAGAAATGATCCCTTCATACTGACATCATAGGCAGAACAAGTTTACTTTGTCAGCATTGATTCTAATTAGAACGTTGTGGTGAAAATGACTAGAAGAGGGATTTTTCTGATTGACCGAGAGTAACCTGATATTATTTCCTTTCCTGATCAAACACTTGAACAAACAACTGCAACTGTATGAGAATAATATATACAATGGTCCATAGATATAATTGAAGGAGATATGATATAATTTCATGATCAGTGAAAGATTATAATTTTTTTCCAAGTTAGTGTTTGTAAAAAAATTTATGAATTATATGTATAAAAATTGATTGATTTAACTATATTTTTTTATTAATATAGGTATGTCACAAGGTGTTCAGAGTGGTTCACTTGATATTATCGGTGAGTATGTTTTCATTTTTCTAAATTAATTTATTGTAATTTTCTATGTATATTTCCCTAAATTTTTCTAATTTTTAATTAAAAACTAAATTATATTGTAATTTCAATATGAATTTATATTTAGCAGGATTTGGTGAATATTCTAGCAGATGAGTGGGTCCTAGTAGAGGGGTTTGATCCTGGAACTCTAAAGCCCAAATGGATGTGTTATTTGATGACTCATTTCATCTAGTTGGAGAAGGTGAAAGTGTATTGATTCATCAATTTGGGAATATTATATGAGACCCAAACATATTACCTATGAATACACATTATTTGAATTCTTTCCACAAGGATATGATTGACATATTATAGAGGGAGGTTCAAGTAAATTCAATGTTTAATTTTTCATGACATTGTTTTTATTATTATCGCAGCTACTGACTATTTTTTAATAGGATAATTTGACATCCTTTCTAGACGATTTTCAGGCAGTATGTATCACTAAATGCCAAAAAGTATGGAAGTATTATAAGGGAATGGTTGATAGAGATCATTGGATACCATTTTCAGGTGTGCCATACATTCTACAGCGATTCCCTCTGGGCATTCTTCCCATGCAGTGGTAGGATTTGGTTGCATTTTGGTCAAGTGAGGTGAAGATGGTAAAATTTAATGATTTTAATCTATAAATGACTAATTTTCATATGCATATTAACTAAATACGTTTAATGTAGACTGATTCTACTCATCATTCATGTAATCGAGGGATGCGGGGCATGCCTTCCAGACTTGGTACTCCAAACGTGTTACAGCTCATGCATGATGTAAGTTTAGAATTCACTATTCATTCATATATTAATTTTTTTTAAAGATGGATGGTGCCTAGACAGAAAACCAGGGTACTATAGAAAATAAATAAAAGAGTTACAAGAGTCTAAAAGATGGAAGCATATTATAATCTCTATTATGAAAGGGAAGTAAGTCTTCAAGGAGTTCATCAAGCCAGGTAATGTCTTGATTGAATCCTTTGTTTGCAAGACCATCAGCAACCATGTTAGCTTCATGATAAATGTGAGTGATGATGTAGTTGGTGTCGTGAAGAGAACAGATGCAGTCCATCCAGTGAGTGGTGATCGACCATGCCAGATGTATCACACCATTCCAAACAGCTTGCACAATAGTGGTCGAATCACTCTCAATCCAGAGGTTGTTCCATCCATGTTGTTTGGAAAAAGATACAGCATGAATCATACCCATCATTTTAGCTTCCAGAGAGGGAGAAATGCCACAACTACCATAGAAGTAACCAACAATATGACCAGTGTGATTTTTGAAGACAACACCACAACCCGCAGGACTAGGATTGCCTTTGGAGGAGCCATCCACATTAACCTTAATCCATCCTGGAAGAGGTGCACGCTAGAAGACTTCAAAAGTGTGCTGTGGTTGGAGAAAGTTTCCGGCAATGTGTAATCGACGAAGGATGCTAAAGTCTTGCACCGTGTTGTTGCAGTGACCCATTTGGATCGAAGCAGCTTCGCGAATGGAAATAAGGATCTGAGTTTTACCTTTATTAAGATTGGGTGAGCATTTATTATGAATAAAATGAATATAAATATATATTTGGTGGACCCATTTATTATAGTTACACTAGTGAGGTGAGCCGACCGATCAGATGTCAATATGGTTGAGCACTCGTAGGGCGGGTGATCCCGATGTTGTCAGTGTTATTATAAGAAAACTATTTAGAAACAAATGTATTTTTATTTCATATAAATTATTAATATTTTTTCATTAATTCATTATGTATATGCTATAGGATCTGTTTGATGCTAAGTTAGCAGAGCTTCCAGAGGAGCAATGTCATGGTACTATGCGTAGAGATGAGATATTTCAGTGTGTCGTGAGGCGTGACAGTCATGGTTATTCTTTGACTTATGGTAGTGGTGTCCCATGATGTGCAGTTGTTAGAGTAGAGGAAATGGGTGCATGCAGAGATGCAGGGATGAACACATAGACTGAGATAGATGCTTCCATGAAGGCTATCCAGTACAGAACAGATGAGTGGTTTCAGCAATTGCGTGTAGAGTATGAGGCAAGATTATCACATATGTTAGCACATATCGATGAAGTGACGACACAATGTATTGTTGATGTCACACAAGTGGTTCTATAGGTAAAAAAGAAAATAAAATATACTCATATTGACTTTTATTAATATGCTTAAGATACATAATATTTATATATATTGTAGGCTCTAGATATAGCTGGTGGACATCGCAGTGAGATTGGTGATCCAGATGAGGATGAACCTCATGTATGAGGTAATTTAAATTACCATTTTAATATCATACATGAATTAGGAATTAATGATTATTCTTGAACCTTCAGTTCTATTTACACCTATTTGTGTTTTATTATTTTAATTATTGTGATTTAATTTATTATTTTAAGTTTACTTGATTATTAATCATGATATATTACATAACACTTCAATTTATTACGATTTATCTTTATGTAAGTTTAATTTGATGGTTTATCTATTTTGGTCTCAAGTGATTGTATAGAAAGATCGTATAGTCAGTTAAGTAACAATGAAAATTTAGTTATATGGTATGTTAAGTAATTATGATTTTTTTTCATATGATCTGTTAAGTAATCATGACATTTTGGTCATGAGGTCAATTTACCTAATGATAACACTCCTAGTTATTGCATGGAATGTTATAAGGTGAGTCAACTGGACATGGTAGACTTCCCATCTCAACTTTTCAAAGATATTATAAAGGATCCATAATTTCACCAATAAATCATTAATAAAGGGTTAATATATATCCTTACAGATCAACATTTCCTATCGATAATTTGAATTTATTAGTGGAACAAGTTCTTGATTAGATTTTTGGTTCTATAACTATAAAATATAGTGAGGATTCTATTAATAATGGTTAATAAATAAATTATTGATAAAATATTATTTCTAGGAAGATATATAATATCTCAAAGCAGTTTAGTTATTGACTGAATCACATATAATGAATTATGATACTTTCTTGGATATAACCAGTGTCTGACAAAAAATAGTTGACCATTGTTGAAAGATTTTTGAATAATTTCATCCCTTTTTTAATGATGAAAGACATGCTCTATCCATGAAACCCTAAAGGGAAATCTATATTTTCTGAAATAATAGATGAAATTTGTGACATTGCTGGATCTTACTAGCTTGATTTTATAATCTGGTATTTATGGAATGTTAGTGCTAAATTCTAACTATAAAAGATGAAAATACCCTGCCTCCAAGCCCACCACCATTATTTGAGGAATCCATTTGATCCCTCTTTTGACTAATCTTTCCAGTAGTTCCATTATCATTTGTGTAAGGAGATAAAATTCCATTATTATTGATAGTGACAATATTAGAAACCATGCTAGTAGGGATAGGGAGATCCTTCTCGACATGCTTGAAATAATATAAAACCCTTTGAACCTTCTCATGCGAAGGTTGTTGTCTAGAATAACTCTTGACACACACACAGAGTTGTAACAGGTCATCCGCTATCATCTAAGGCATGATTTATAGGTCTCATTCCCCTTAAGACCAACCACTCATATCTCATAGGCTTCTTGGCCTTAAATCTGGTCAAGGCCACTGCATCTAATTTTTTGTTTCCTTTGCAAGCCATTAAAAATAACATTCTTTTCTCTTACGACTGCTAAAGATTAATATCATCCAGCATAGCATGTTCAAATTCAGATTGACCATCCATGAGATGATCAAGACCCTCCTCCACTTCAAAGACTATGATTAGAGAATCCCTAGCAGCATACAACCCCTCATACATCGAATCAACCCAAGTACCATTAATCTTACTAACATACTAAGATAATATTGATGTTTCCCAGGGTTCTTGGGGATGGAAGCCTACTCAAGCATAGGTTATTCCTAAATATGAGACCCAAAAAAGTCTCTTGACATTCTTTCCAACCTCAAAAATTCCCTGGTTCTTCTAAAAACCCAATGATGACTGAGCCTGACCTTCCCGCACAACATATTCATTCCCCTTCCCATCAGAATCCATCCTATGAATAATCACATTCTGACCGATTTTATCCCCAACAAAACTAGCACTTATATTATTACCTTCCTCCTGCACATCCATATCATGATTTATCCTTAATCCAAAACGTGTGTTTTATAGTCAAATCCATAGAAAAAAACCTTAGAGTGACATGAAATCATAAGAAAAACGTATTATTATTATTTATGATGTTTACGAGTAGACAGAACGTCAATCAGAGGTGTAATTTGTTCGGGATAACTGAAAACACACTTTTAATGTCATAAAACACCAAAACATGTGTTTAATGGTCATATATATAAAAAACGACCTTGAAACGACATGAAATCATAGTACAAAAAAATTATTATTATTTTTGATATGTAAGAGCAAACGGGACATCAATCAGATGTGTGGTCTGCCCAGAACTACTGAATATGCAAGTATTAAAGGTTTCACACCCTTTAAAAAGGTGTGTCTGGGAGTAAAGACCAATCAGACGACATATGAATGCCATGAAATCATATGAAAACAATTGTAACATGAATTTTAAAATGGTTGAGTAGAAAAAATTTCAATCAAAGGTGTTGTTTTCCCGAGATGACTGAAAACTTACTTTTAGTGTTATAAAACACCAAAACGCGCGTTTAATGGACAAATCCATAGTTAATGACCTAAGAATGAATTAAAATCATAGGAAAACCATATTATTGTTATTATTTTTTATTTTTATAACTTGAAAGAACATCAATCAGATGTGCGGTCTATTCAGAACTAATGAATATGTGGGTTTTAAAGGTTTGGCGCCCTTTAAAAAGGTGTGTTCAGGGGTAAAAACCAATTGAAAAACATCCAAATTCTATGAAATTAGACAAAAACAATTTTAGATTGAATTTTGAAATGTTCTAGTAGATATAATTTCAATCAGAGGTGTCGTTTTCTTGGGATGACCGAAAATGCACTTTTAGTGTCATAAAACACAAAAATGTGTGTTTAACAGTAAGATCCATAGCTAACAACCATGGAATGAATTGAAATCATAGTAAAACCATATTATTATTATTTTTGATGTGTATGAGTAGACAAAACATCAATCCGATGCGTGTTCTTCCCGGAACTACCGAATATATGGGTTTTAAAGATTTGACACCCTTTAAAAGCGTGCGTCTAGGGGTAAAAACCAACCGAACAACATCCGAATGCTATGAAATCATATGAAAATAATTATAGAGTGAATTTTGAAATGGTCAAGTATATAGAATGTCATTTAGAGGTTTTGTTTTCCTGGGATGACTTAAAAAAAACTTTTAGTGTCATAAAACACCAAAACATGCGTTTAACGGTTAGATCCATAGCTAATGACCTTAGAATGAATTGTAATCATAAGACAACCATATTATTATTATTTATGTGTACAAGAATAGGTAATGTCAATCAGATGTGCGGTCTTCCTGGAACTACCGGATATACAGTTTTTAAAGGTTTGACTCCTTTTAAAATTGTGCTTCCAGGGGTAAAAACCAACCGAATGATATCTGAATTTAATGAAATCTAAAGAAAAAAATTATAGAGAGAATTTTGAAATGGTAGAGTAGACAGAACATCAATCAGAGGTTCTGTTTTCCCAGGATGACCAAAAACACACTTTTAGTGTAAAAAAACACCAAAACATGCATTTAATGGTTAGATCCATATAAAACGACCTTTTAATGACTTGAAATCATAGGAAAACCATATTATTATTATTATTGATGTGTACGATTAAAAATAACATTAATCAAATGTGTGGTCTACCTAGAACTAACAAATATGCGGGTTTTAAAGGTTTGACGCCCTTTAAAAAGATGCGTCTGGGGGTGAAAACCAATTAAACAATATTCGAATGCCATAAAATCATTCAATAATAATTTTAGAGTGAATTTTGAAATGGTAGAGTATACGGAATGTCAATTAGAGGTTTCGTTTGTTCGGGATGACTGAAAATGCACTTTTAGTGTCATAAAACACCAAAACATGTGTTTAACGGTCATATACATATAAAACAACCTATGAATGAATTGAAATTGTAGAAAAAACATCTTATTATTATTCTTGATTTGTATGAGTAGAAAAAATGTCAATCATATGTGTGGTCTGCCTGAAACTACCAAATATGTGGTTTTTAAAGGTTCGACGCCCTTTAAAAAGGTGCATCTGGGGGTAAAAACCAACCGAACGACATCTGAATTCCATGAAATCCGATGAAAAAAAAATTAGAGTGAATTTTGAAATGGTCGAGAATACATAACATTAATCAGAGGTGTTGTTTTCCTAGGATGAACAAAAATTCACTTTTAGTGTCATAAAACACCAAAACACACATTTAACAGCCAGATCCATAGCCAACAACCTCAGAATGACTTGAAATCATAAGAAAACCATATTATTATTATTAATGATGTGTATGAGTAGACATAACTTCAATCGGATGTGCATTCTTCCTGGAACTACTGAATATGTGGGTTTTAAAGGTTTGACTCCCTTTAAAAAGGTGTGTCCGAGGGTAAAAACCAACCGAACAAAATCCAAATGCCGTGAAATTCGAATACAAAAATCGTAGAGTGAATTTTAAAATGTTAGAGTATATAGAACGTTAATTGGAGGTATTTTTTGTCCAGGATGACTGAAAACATAATTTTAGTGTCATAAAACACCAAAACACGCGTTTAATGATCATATATATAATAAAACCTCAGAATGACATCAAATCATAGGAAAATCATATTATTATTATTCTTGATGTGTATGAGTAGAAAAAACATCAATAAGATGTGCAGTCTACCCAGAACTATCGAATATGTGAGTTTTAAAGTTTTGACGCCCTTTAAAAAGGTGCGTCTGGGGGTAAAAACCAACCGAACAACATTTGATTGTCGTGAAATCAGAAGAAAACAATTGCAGAGTGAATTGTGAAATGGTCAAGTAGAATTAATGTAAATTAGAGGTTTTGTTTTCTCAGGATGATTGAAAATGCACTTTTAGTGTTATAAAACACCAAAACACGCATTTAACAGTTATATCCATAGTTAACGACCTCATAATGACTTGAAATCATAAGAAAACTATCTTATTATTATTAATATTGATGTATAAGAGTAGAAAAAACATCAATCGAATGCGCAGTTTTCCTAGAACTACCAAATATGCAGGTTTTAAAGGTTTAATGCCCTTTAAAAAGGTATTTCTGGGGGTAAAAAACAACCAAACAACATCCGAATACCATGAAATCAGACGAAAAAAATAGTAGAGTGAATTGTAAAATGGTTAAGTGGACAGAACATCAATCAGAGGTGTCTTTTTTCTGGGATGACTGAAAATTCACTTTTAGTGTCATAAAACACTAAAATGCGCGTTTAACGGTCAGATTCATAGCTAACAACCTCATAATGACTTGAAATCACAGGATAACCATATTATTATTATTCTTGATGTGTAAAAGTAGACATAATGTCAATCAGATGTGCGGTCTTCCTATAACTATAGTATATGCAGGTTTTAAAGGTTTGTCGCCCTTTAAAAAGGTTTGTTAGGGGGTAAAAACCAACCGAATGACATCAGAATATCATGAAATTAGACAACATCAATATTAGAGTTAATTTTGAAATTTTTGAGTTGATAGAACATAAATCAGAGGTGTTTTTTGTCCAGGGTGACTGAAAACACACTTTTAATGTCATAAAACACTAAAACATGCATTTAACAATCATATATATAGAAAATGACCTTAGAATGACTTGAAATCATAGGAATACCATATTATTGTTATTAGTGATTAGTACAAGTATACAAAACATAAATCGGATGTGCGGTCTTCTCGAAACTACCGAATATGTGGGTTTTAAAGGTTTGACGCCCTTTAAAAAGGTGCGTCCAAGGGTAAAAACCAACCAAATGACATCTGAATGCCGTTAAATTAGATGAAAACAATCGTAAATTGAATTTTGAAATGGTTGAGTAGACAGAACATCAATTGGAGGTGTCATTTGAGTAGATGATTAAAAATACACTTTTAGTGTCATAAAACAACAAAACATGCGTTTAACAGTCATATATATAGAAAAAAACCTCAAAAGACTTGAAATCATAGAAAAAACATCTTATTGTTATTACTGATGTGTAAGAGTTGACAACACGTCAATCAGACATGTGGTCTACACGATACGACTAAATATGTAGTTTTTAAATATTTGACACCTTTTAAAAAGGTGCTTCTGGTGGTCAAAAATAGCCAAACGACCTCTGAATTCCATGAAATCATATGACACTAATCATGAAGTGAATTATGAAATGTTTGAGTAGATGTTACCTCTATTAGATTTTTTATTTTACCGCGATGATGGAAAACACACTTTTAGTTTCGAACACCAAAACTGACATTTAATGGTTAGATCCATAGAAAACAACCTCAGAATGATATGATATCATAGGTCAACCATCTTTGTATCATTTCTAACATGTACAAGGAGGAAACACATCAATCAGACATGCAGTCTACTCGAAATGACTGAATGTGTGTTTTCTAAAGATTTGGCGCCCTTTAAAAAGGTGTGTTCGAGGGTCAAAACCAACTGAATGACATCCGAATGCCATGAAATCCAATGAAAAAAACTAGGGAGTTAATTGTAAATTGTTCAAGTAGACAGTATGTCCATCATAGGTGTTGTTTGATTGGGATGACGGAAAACACACTTTTAGTGTCATAAAACACCAAAATGTTCGTTTAACGGTCAGTTGCATAGAAAACGAGCTCTGAATGACATGAAATCATAGGAAAATTGAATTATTATTATTTCTGACATGTAAGAATAGATGAAACATAAATTTAAAGTGCAATATGCTCGAAATGACTAAATATGTGGTTTTTAAAGATTTTATATCCTTTAAAAATGTGCGTTTGAGGGTCAAATCAAGCCAAACGACCTCCAAATTTCATGAAATTAGACAACAAAAAATTTGGAGTGAATTGTGAAATGGTCGATTGGATGGAATGTCAATCTAAGATGGCGTTTTCCTGGGAGGACCGAAAACACACTTCTAGTGACATAAAACACCAAAACGTGCATTTAACGATCATATCCATAACAAACGACCTTAGAATGACGTGAAATCATAGGAAAACCGTCTTATTGTTATTCATGACATGTAAGAGTTTATGACACATAAATTAGACATGCGGTCTATGTGGAACGACTGAATATGTGGATTTTTAAATATTTGATGCCCTTTAAAAAGGTGCGTTCGGGGGTTAAAACCAGCAAAATGACCTCTGAATGTCGTGAAATCATACGACAATAATTATGGAGTGAATTGTGAAGAGTTCAAGCAGACAATACATCCATCGAAGGTGCTTTTTGATTAGGATAATGGAAAATGCACTTTTAAAAAAACCAAAACATGTGTTTAACCATAAAATGGATAGAAAAAAACCTCAGAATGACATTAAATCACAGGACAACTAACATATTAATATTTTTGATGTGTGTGATTAGTTGACACGTCAATCAGACGTGTGGTCTGCTCAGAATGATAAAATAAGCGGTTTTAAATTTCTAAAAAATGATTAAAAATTATTAATATATTTTCAAAATCAGATAATTTTGATTTTTTTTACTAATATTTAATTGAAATATTTTATTTCAATTCAATTTTTAGGTGAGATATTTTTTTATGAACTAATTATTTTATTAAATTTTGTCATGCAGTTTTATTCGAATATGGATGTGGAGCTTGAATGATGATGACACAAAGATATTTATAGTTTTAGATATTTTGGAAATATTTTTTGTGTTTTTTAAATAGTGGTTTTTTAAATGTTACTATGATTTTTTTAAAAAAAATAAAAAAACATATAGCGGTTGCCTTTTGGCGGTCGCTATAGGTCATGCCGAGTAGGGCTGTAGCGACCACAATTTAGCAGTTGTTATAGCCAATGTTGAATGAGCCTATAGTGGCCGCCTAATGGTGGTATCTTTATATGATAATGACCTCATTTATAGAATCCTCCATTTGGAAGACTCTATAGGAAAAAATGACGGGCTTAAAGTGTCCGCTATAGGCCTTTAGCGATGGCTTTTGGGGAATGCTAAAGGTCTCTTTTTACCACCTTTTGATGATGAATTTGTTTTAAATATAGTTTTTGATACTTTTATAAATTATATTTGACAAAATAAACTTCTTATTTAAAATTTGAATATCAAAATTTAAATTTTCGATATTTTTTCGATAAGTTTCATGTTTTGATGAATAGTGAAAAATACTGAAATTTAATTGAAAAAAACTTTTTGTATAAATATTTTATAGTATTAAATTATATTTTTGATTGGTTTTAAAGTATAATTAGATAAATTTTATATCATTTTATCCAATTTAGTTAATTATAATCAATTTCACATTGAATTAGATACAAAAACATTTCAATCTTTTAAACGTTTTCACTTTAAAAACTTGTTTTTTCATTCCATTAATGAGATTAATTTTAAATTAAATCTTGATAATTATGTGTTTTAAATTTTAAAAAATGAATTCCATATTTGAAATATGAAGTTCCAAATTTAGTAAATAGGTTCGTTTTATTTTTGGATAATATAATTAGTAAATTTTGTAATTTTTTTATTACCACAGAGGGTAAATCAGGTAATTAAGGGTAAAAATAATATTTTAAATAATATAAAATTATCCTAAAACTTTCCCTAATTTTATTTTATGAGTGATTTTCTAAAAAAACATCCTTCTTCTTATTTTATGACTACTCGGAGCCACTTAGATGACTTTAATCCCTTATAGTATTTTATTTTAAAGAAAAGTCAAAGATGTCATGCTTATGTTTTAATAACTATAATTTTTTTAATCTAGAGTTGATTAGAATATATCTTAGATTATAAATATTTATTTTAAATCTAAATTATTTATCTAAATCATGGTAATTTATTTATAATTTTTAAGCGATAAAATAATTACCTTAAATGATGACATAATGATGATGCATTAATTGTTAATTAATGGGAATATCAAATAAATGATATTAAATAAAATAAAATAAATATAATTTGAAATAATTAACATCAAAAATGAAATTTATAGATTACTTTTACATTTTATTGATATTTTAGAATTCTTGTTTAGAATTTATGTTTTTTTTAATTTTTTAAAACAAAAAAATAATGAATAGTGTCAAAATTGACATTAATGATATTTTAAAATAAATAATATTTTATTAAATGATATAAAATTCATAAAAATTTAAAATTTGTCCAAATTATTGATATAAGGTTGAAAATTTAATCAGTTATCCATTTATAATTTATTTGGAATTTTATTGTAACTATATTAACCCTTAAAGAGTAAAAATCGAAGTTATCATAGTAAGAGTTAAAGAGGTTAAATAAGGGTTAAATCCAAAAGATAAAGATTAAAAAATATTCAAAACATGTCTAAATTGCATTGAATGAATGGATTTTGATCCATAATAATACTATCTTCTAAATAACTCACTTTGGATCCTTTTAGTATAGAAAATTAATTTATATTAATTTAATATTTTAAAGAATTCCAAGAGTTCCCCTCTCCTCTCTTATAAAAGGGCACATCTTCTTATATTTTATTCATAATTAAAAACCAATTTTTTCAGAAAATATCTACCAAAATACCTTCCTATAATATCTCTCCACATTCTAGAGCTCTTAGTTTAGGCAGAACACCGCCCTTAGTAGTCTTAAGGTGTTAAGCAAAGAAGATCGTCTGAAGAAAAGATATCATTTTTAATTAAGTGATTCTTCTTCCAAATCCTTCAAATATTATTAATCTGTGATGAAATAATTAATACAGTATCCTAAATATACTTATATTTTATTATGTTAAAATCATCACCTAAATCCATCTCCACTTCCATCAAATGGGAAAAGAATTTATCATTCGTGTGTATGACATACTACCGCCTCGCAAACCGATGAAATTCGTTTTCCATCACCAACTATAAATAATGGTTATAATTGTGGAATTAAAGTTCATATATTATATTAATGAAATATTTATCATTATTAAAAGATAATTTATCATTTTTTCTCACCTTTCCATGTATAAAAAAATGATAACATCATTCGTGAGTACATGTGAATTATCACCTCCACGAAGCGATGTGATTAGTTTTTCATCACCACATGTCATGGATGATATATATAAGTATATATAAATTATTAATATGATAATAATGATATTATTATCATTATTTAATTATAAAATAATACTTTCCCTCTTTCCATAATGATCATTAAAAAATGGAAACGCTACTCATGCATACATACGACTTACCATCTCCATGATTGTAACATAGTTAATTTTTCATATCCATATTTAATGGATGTATTTAAAATTATAATTGATGTATAAAATTTATAATTATTTAATGAATATTATTTTGGAGATGATGGTCTAATGACCACTTTGGATATAGACATCATACCAAAGTAATTTTGGACTCATGTACCGAATATCATTAAAACGTCCAATGTGAACTTAAATAAATAATTAATTATTATAACATGGTAATAAGTGATATAAAAGGAACAATAAAATTTAAAAAAAATTCTCAAGAACATAAATAATTAACATAAGTTTATTATTTAGGAAGTTAAAAGACATATGTGATGAATCAGACTCAGGTAAGGGACTTCATATTAATTTCCTTTCATTGAGGCATATCTTGATGTTATGCACCATTATTGTTTTATAAGGTGTATATAATAACCCTTGAAATTATATATCAAGAATTTATTTATTCTCATGATATTTAGTGTTTTGTTTAATGTCATTCTTTAATGTGTTCTATGATTCAAGTGTTTCCTAAGTGATAAGGGGTTTTCCTTTGCAAAAATCCTCTTTTATAGTTTTCTTTCAAACTCTTTTTATTCCATGTCCATGTTTTTAAAATGATATTTGAAATGTTTTATTCATGTTGTGGTTCTTGGAAATTATAAATGATGGGTGAACCCAGATAGCGTTCAAATTCATTGGGTAATGATTATATTCTCCAGAAAATTATATTGGAAGTTGGTCATATGGTTATTCCAATCTATAAGGGTTTTGTAAGGATTCTTTGTGATGATGTACCAAGGTATATATATGATTTTTATATACTTTATAATGAGTTTGTATTGGAATAATTTGTTTCTAAAAGGTAAAATAAATGATATTTTTAAATGAATGATATTTACCTTTATAGGTAAAATTTTATGTTTTCAAGGAAGAGGATGATGACGGAGCTCCCGATCTCTCTCACAGCCATGGCGTAACCCTAATGCCCCATGGTTCTACTCCCTCCTCCCGATTGGAGGGGGGAGGCTCGCATTCTCAACTGCACAAGAAGGGGGAATCCTTCTTGCCGTTCTCAAAGCCTGATACCCTTCCTCTCTTCCCGAAGGTCTCGTTGTCCCTGAAAGTCCCCGATCTATTTCAGGATACGCCTCAGCTCCCTTTATCTTCAGTGGAGCTCACTTGCACCATAGACCTCTGTAAACTCACGCTGGTTGTGAGATTCCGACATCATCATCCATCAATTGATGAATTTGATCGCTTCGTCTTTGGTTCCTAGAAGCCACAGGAGCGTGCAGTGGTGGGGCTGATCGACCGACACCATTTTATGATTCGGTTTTCATCGGAGGAAGATCTTACTGTCGCTTGGTCTAGGGCACCCCGAAGATGCAACAAAGATTCCTTCTTCCTATTTCGATAGATTTTTGATTTCCACATGTGGCTCGTCCCATCTACAATCGCAATTTGGGTTAGTCTCCCTGGTCTCCCTCTATCTTTCCAAAATCCATCTATATTGTGTGTTATTGGGAATATGATCGGAAGATAAATTTTTTCTGATCAGAGAACGGAAGTCCTCTATCATCCAGTTTTTCCAAGAATATGTGTCGAGGGAGATGTTGCGAGGCCACCTATTAATTTGGTCTGGATCACAGATGGGGAAGAATTCCGATGGAAGCAGGAGGTCATATTCGAGTCTTGGATGAGTTTTTGTGCAATCTGCCGTAGGTTTGGTCATCATGAGTCGGTATGTCGAAGCAAGAAATTGGTCGGGTCTTCACAGGTAGTGAAATCAGGTAACGGTGGCCCTGGCGATGCTGATAGGGTGTCGTCGCTGGTGGAGATACAGCCTGTGACTTCTCTGCCTGGGCGGTCTTCTTCTTGTGCAAATGAAGGAAATGTTTTCCCTCAAAAGGCTATGAAGCAGACTGGAAAGGAGGCTTCTTCAGAGGAGGAAATGAGAGCGAATGACCAGTTGCATCCTGCTATGGCATGTATGGGTGTAGAGAAAGATCCTGGAGGGGCTACTGTGGCTGCAGCTATTGTGAAGGAGGTGCAAAATTCGTTGAATCCTTATGTGAAGCAGGTTTTTGATCATCTGAAAGCTGATCTTGGTGGCTGGAAGCGGCCTTTATCAGATGATACTAGCAGTGGCCCCCTGCAGTTGGATAATGTTTCCATTAGCAACTAGTTCGAGGTTCTAGAGACTGAGAAAGTTGTTCCTAGTGAGGATGGCCTTCAAAGGACTGACCCTACCAATATGTAGCTTTTTTCCTCTGATTTTCTTACCGTGATTAATGCTACATCTGGAATGGAGCCTCATGATGGTCATGACATTGAGGTTCCCCTGAAATGCCTCATGTTGATTGATGATAACATACAATTGCACTCAGCAGGAGGCGAATGTCTGACTATATCAAAGGGTATATTGTTTGGAGGGACTGATGGATACCAAACAGTTGATCCTGTGCACATCAACAAAAAGTGGGGAAATGTATCAGATAGTGACAAAGAAAATGCTAGTGATGCTGCCAGACTGTCTTACAGTTACGTGTTTCAAGGTGGACA
This sequence comes from Viscum album, assembly GCA_963277665.1. Taxonomy (NCBI): domain Eukaryota; kingdom Viridiplantae; phylum Streptophyta; class Magnoliopsida; order Santalales; family Viscaceae; genus Viscum; species Viscum album. The sequence continues at coordinate 1,046,988,397 of OY728139.1, forward strand.
AAATAAATTGCCTACAAGTAAATGTGGTAAGACTTCTCCTCCAAGAAGAAGGCCGAAAAAATATTACTCTTATCTACCAAGTCCAGTGTCTACCTGATCATCTACTGAGAGGGAGAGTTTCCCTGGGACTGTCACCAGTTTGAAAAAGGAATTGCAATCTTCTAAGGAGTTTCTCTCACTGGAGAAGTTTAATCTGAGAAGGAAATATGCTAAAATCCTGAGGCACTATGAAAGCTCGGAGTGGGAATCAGTTAATGTAGATGAATATGGTGATGGGGATGATTTTTATGATATGTAGCTGTCTCTTTGGTGTTCTTTACTTGCTTGCTGTACTTTTCTTTTAATTTAATAAATGGTCAGAGGTCCTCCTCTAACTGATCTTTCCTAGTAAAATGTTATGTTTTCAAGGAAAGTGTTTTCAAGGGTTTTAATATTTTTACTGAACTAATGGTTTCCTTTATTTTCATATCCCTTACTGAGGTTGTGTACTCATCCCAAGTTTTAATTTTTTTCATAGGGTTTAAGGGAGATTAGGGGTAAGGATGAGATCAAGGAGAAAAATATAAAGATTTTTCATAAAGAGAAACCATGTTTTATTTTAAAGAACTTTGTTTGGAGAAAAAACGGATACTGAGTATAAGTTTCCACTTGTAATGTATGGGTTAAATTTGTAAGAGTTTGTTATAATTATCTAAAAATATAAACTAAAAGGATCCTTGAATGTGAATTCTAGTTAAAAATCACTATAATATTTAATGTTTAAGGTCAGGTCCTTATAGTTATTATTAGAGTAAAGGTTTAGAAAAATTTAGAGATTAAGACATTTTATTAAGAGTTATGGATAACATCATAGGTTTATAATTTTTAGGTTGATCATAAATTTAGTATCATAGAAACCCATTTTGAGGCTTTATGTTATGAAATTTTAAGGTGACTAATGATATTTTAGAGATATTTATTTTGGAGGTAATTAGGGTTTATTAAATTTTGGGATGTAAAATGAAAGTTCTGAGATAAACTTTGAGGTTAAAACATATTAAGGTTATTTTTAAGGATTTTTATCACATTTTTGTAATTTTATAAGGATTATAATAATGTAGTTTTAGAAAAATGATACAACCTGTAGGATGGGTGACAACCTGTCGCGTCCGACAAGGTTGTATGAATTGAACCCACAACCGAAGGGAGTAAAGGGTGAATCATCTACTACTAACATACATGATGTCTTGGTTATTATGAAATTGTGTTTTTATTATTTTAAATATATTAATGATAAAGGTTATATTAATTTTTGGAACATATGTTTTATCGAATAGATGACCATGTGATTCGAAAATGATTTGGGGGATTAAGTGATTAATGTTATTTCAAAAGTTGTTCACTATTTTGGGAATCCTATACGATTAAGGTAAACATAATACTATGTGATTTTCTTTGAGGAATAAAGGTTAAATTTTATTTTTGAAGCATATATAATTTTATTTTGGATTTATTGTGATTCAGGTTATTCATAGAAATGATTAGTGTATCTTGAAGATTATTAAGGAAAATGATTTTTGGTATAAGACTTCATGAGTAATTGATGTTATTTGAATATAATTCTCAAAATTTATCTTGGAAGATTATGTAATCAAATCTTTTTGGATTTTGGGTTTCAATATTAGTTTGGATTATTTTTAGGAATAATAAGGATTGTTATTTGTTGAATAATCTAAGTTGAACTTTGGGTGTCAATGTTTAATTTTGGGAGATTGAAGTAGTTTTTCATCATATAAAGGTTTATTAATTTTTAGAATTATCTTATCTCATCCTAACCATTTTTTTGATTGATTTAAAAAGACAGGAGGAATAGATAGTTATAATTTTGTGGATTTTTTTATCCATAGAAGTTGATTCTAGTGCTTCATGTTTGAAAAATTCATATTTAATACTCATTATTTAGAGAAAAAGATGAGTTTGTGGTGGAAATTGATTAAAGGATGAAACTATACTTTTCAAGTAAGTATATTTCCTGATGTTCTTAATCCATGTAGTAAAATAATTACACGACTATATGAAAAGGATCTTAAAACAAAAATTTTATCAGTTTAATTTTATTACTTAGAAATCAATGACCTTTTAACCCATCACAGATTTATGATTTTGTGATAGATAAATTTATAATGACCATGCTCTCTATCACTCTTTATCAGAACTTGATAGTTAGTTTCCTCTTACATGTCCATGTTTTCCTATATGGAATCCTAGTATGTGTTATCTCAGGTGACCTGTGTACTTCCATTTCTTTCTTTTAAAGTGGAAGTTTTATTAATCATTTTTTTGATATGGGATTTTAATAAAGGTAATATGAATAGTTGAACCCTGGTTACTATGCCGAAGTTTAAATTGCGAGGATGCAATTTATTAAAGGGGTAGAATGTAACATCCCAAGATTTTAAGAAAGAAGCATTATGTTCGATAAAATACATGATACGAACCATCTATCTTAAATGAACAACTGAATATTATTATTTAAATGTTATAATTATAACCTAGCCATTAGAATTATGTGTATTAACAAGATTAACTAAATTCTTAAAATATGGTTCACACATGTGTTGACCTCCTAGTTTTAATGATCTAAAAAGCATGATTCTAATAATACTTATGAATTTCATGTTTTCCTGTAAGAAATATGTATTCTAAGATTAGGTGATAAATTCATCTAAGTATGAGACACCGTTGAGATAGACACCATTTTCCATGACACACCACCAACATAAAAATCTTTGAGTTTCATATACCATTAGTATTTCACACCGTTAGACTTTCATACCACTGGACTGAAGAATTGATAAAGTATTAGACACATTTGGTTGACACACTGCTAGGATTTCATGACACTAGAACATAAAGCTGGCTAAGTATGAGATACTGCCAGTTATCACACTGTTAGACTCATACCGCTGACACTAAAAAATTTCCTAAGTCTAAGACACCACTAGAAACATACCGTTGGAGCTTCACACTGCCAGTGTCACACCTTCAATGTCACATTGCTATATAAACACACCACTAGAACTTGAAACCACCAATGTCACACCACCAGAGCAACGCACCGTCAAAGCTTGACACCACAGTTCTTAATACACTGTCACCTTTTATATTACTTTACTTATTTTAAATTACAATACTCTAATAGATATATTTATCAAATTTAATTCCATTTACTATTTTAATTATTGTATCTTAAATGTTCAATAGAAAGCATGTCAGAATGTGCAATACAAGGAAATTTATTCAGATGTTCCTGTTACGACTGATAAAAGTGGAGCACACTCCCTTGTGAAACATACAAAGAGTCAAATATAGAACAATGTGAATATAAAATAAATGTTGTGGACATAAGGATATTTCAATTAATTTAATATATGAGAGCTAAAGATCTGAACCTGATTGAAAACACAAAGAGCTCACCTACTATGAACACTTGAATGAGGTGGCCAAAGCTTATCTCATCCGGTGCTTTCCTCCAGTTAGAAAATAAGATCTATGAAACTTTGTTTTCCTAAATATTTCAAAAGAACCCAACTCAATATTAATTTCTAAATCAAATCAAGAGTCATAAGCTATATTGCAACAAACCAAGCATATCTAAACTCTACACTCCTATATTGCTCGATTCTATTTATATTTATTACTTTTTGACTAGTGTGTGCTATAATTTGTTTTATATATGCACACTATCTCTTATGTTAAACTGGAAGATACTTGATATCTTCTCAAATACTTTTCTTATTTGTTTCTCCCATGGATAAGATTAGTAGAGGTCCTTGTGTGGCCTGTTTAATTTTTCTCCCATGAATAACTATGGAAGAGGTTGTGTGTGACTTGGATAGTATTAACTATTGTAAAACTCGATCCATATTGTGGTTCATTAAGTTTATGTTATATAAACTGCTTGGTGGTGGGTGATCACCAATTGGAGAGGACTAACTCTCTACTTGAGAATGAACATATTGTATTCAATATTTATACTATGTGTTTTTAATTTTGTTTTACTTTATTTCTACTTTAAATATGAAAATTATTTTTACCAGTAAACAAAATTCATACTTTGATAGTTTATCTTAATTCATTTTCATATAGTATTTTGATCAAGTAAATTTATTTCAAAGGATTCAATAATATTTTATATTATTCATTTGAGAACTAATCAATCTTTAGAGAAATCTTTAGAAAGATTATGATATATATCATACTACTTATTTTGATAAACTTTTCCATATTTAAACATTTGGGGGATTTTAAAATAATACATTTTTAACAAAAAAAATTATTGGGTACTCAATTCACCCCCATCTTGAGATACTCACTTTGACCAAAATTTGGTATCAATGGTTTTTCTTTCTTAGGTATTAAAGTTTTCAAAAAAAAAATTAACTGTGATTTTAGTTATACTTTAAAGATATTAAATCCCAGTTAGTTCTAAATTTAGTTCTTTAATATGGATAGTCATCAAGAAGGTTCTTCTACCAACATACCTCCTTTCTTAAATGGAATAAATTATTCCCAACTGAAGATAAAGATGAAAATTCACATTGACATCATGGGTTTTGATATTTGGTTAGCTATAAAAGATGAATATATAATACCTGATACTGCTAGAAGAACTTGGTATGATGCTACAAAATCAGCTTATAATAATAACTATAAAGCTATGAATGCCCTATATTGTGCTCTTGGTGATGGAGAATCTAATAGAATATATTCTTGTAAATATTCTTTTGGAATTTGGGACAGTTTTTCTATTTCCCATGAGGGAAATTAAAATGTTAAATAAATGGGTCTTAATACTTATACTATTAAATATGATAATTTTAAGATGAAACTTGATGAAATAATTTTTGATATGCACCTCAGATTTAATGAGATTGTCAATACCCTAACCTTGCTAGAAAAGCCTATATATAAAAAGGATCAGATAATGATATTACTGAGATGTCTACATGAAAGATGGAGAGGCACTTCAGTGTCACATATAATCTTGCAATATTTTTAAATTACCAGTCAAAGAATTGATAGGTAAACTTATGATGCATGAAGAAGAACTAAAGGTAAACTGTGAGGAGAATGAGGATCCTAAGAGAAAGTTAGTTTCTTTCAAGACTACTACCCCTAGACAATATAAGGAAAAAGAAAAAGAGAAGGTAAAAACTCTATATTCAAGTGCTAGTGAATATGATTCTAATAGCGATGAAGAAATGTATCATTTATCTAGAAGGTTTTATAAGTTCTTTAGGAATATTTTTTTCTTCTTCAAAAAAACCAAAATCTAAAGGAAAATATGAAAATAGAGTAAATTGGAAGAAGAATGATGACGATTCAAAGGAATTTTTCTACTATGAATGCAAAATAAAATGTCAAATAAAATCTAACCATACAAATATGAAATACAAAAAGAAATATGAGGAAAAGTAAATAAGATACAAGAAGGATATGAAACTCACCTGGAGTGCATATGAAGATAGTTCAAGTGACCTGGATTCTTCACCTGAAGAAAATTCAGGTAGAGAAAATATGTGCTTTATGACTAAAGTTAGTGAGGTATCTACTTAACCCACTATTTCTGATATTTTTCCTACTCATATGTCTAATAATTCTAATAATTCACATCATGATGATAATATTTAAAATGATTAATTATTCAAATATTACAATATGCTAGAGGATACCTTTAATGGATTAAATGATAAGTATAAGAGTCTTAAAAGATAGTATTCTTTAACTGTAAATACAATGTCTAAACTGTCTATAGAAAAGGAGAAAAATGTTCAACTGTTAAAATATAATGATGAAATCAAACTATTTAATGATAAATTAGATAATGACCTTGAAAAATTTACAAATGGTAAAGAGACACTCACAAAAATCCTAATAAAGAAATTTTCTCCCAAATATGCTACTAGGATAGGATATGAACCTGGACATTGGAGAATAAATAAGAATAATTTTGTTCCTAAATCCAGACCTGAAACCTCTACTATGAGAAATTTTTCAAAAGGACCCAACAATTTTTTTATTTATAAGAGTCTACAATCTTTTTATAGGAAACCCATAAGAAAAACTTGGGTTCCCAAATCTCTTATCACTAACATTTCTGGACCCAAATAGTTTTGGGTACTAAAATAATTTCTTATTTGAAATTTGTTTTGTCGGAAAACTACTTGAAGACATCTAGTAGAAGTCTATGGCACTTGAATAGTGACTATTCAAGACACATGATAGGAGATTATTCATGATTTAAGAGCCAGATAAAGTTTTATGGTGGGCATGTCACCTTTGTTGATAATGAAAAAGGAAAAATCATCGACCCAGACCAGATTGGTAATAAAAATTTCAGTTTTAATTTCTAAAGTTTTATATGTTGATGGTTTAAAGTATAACATGCTTAGCATTTCTCAGTTGTGTGATGATGGTTTTTTATGTTAAGTTTGAGAATGATTCTTGCAATGTTTTTTATTCTAAAAATGATTTAATTTTTACTTTTTTATGAAATGAAAATGTTTATGCTATTGATTTAAATTACTTAGTTTCTCAAAATGTTTCATTCATAATTGTCATTCATAAGGAATCTTGTCTTTGGCATATGAGACTAGGCCATTGAAAAATTCACTCACTCAGGAAGCTAACTAGAAAAGGATTACTTAGGTATCTACCTAAGATTGAGTTCCCAACTGATAAAGTTTTTAACCCCTGTCAAAATGGTAAAAAACATAAAGTTTATTTTAAATTAATGAAATAAGTTTAACTTCTCAACCTCTTGAGTTGGTTCACATGGGATTGTTTATACCTTCTAGATTTTTAATTCTTAATGGGTTGCACTATGTTTATGTTCCTATAGATGATTTTTCTAGGTATACTTTGGTATATTTTCTAGCCTAAAAAAGTGAATCCTAATCTTATTTCATCAATTATGCCAAGTCTGTAGAAAATCTTAGTGGAATTAGGATCAAGATCTTAAGGAGTGACCATGCCCATGAGTTTGAAAATCAATATTTTGAATCATTTCTCTCCCAAAATGGATACAATCATAACTTTTATACTCCTAGGACACCCCAACAGAATAAATATTTTGAAAGAAGAAATAGAACTTTACAAGAGATAGCCTGGACTATGTTGAATGAGTATGACCTGCCAATCTATTTTTGGGTAGAGGCTATTAATACAGCCTGCTATATTATCAACAAAGTTTTGATTAGACCTATCCTTAAGAGGACCCATTATGATTTATTGAATAATATAAAGCCTAAGGTGAATTAATTTAGAGTTTTTGGTTGAAAATTATTTATTCTTAACACTAAGGATAATTTGGGAAAAAATATTCCAAAGTCGATGAAGGAATTTTCCTTGGTTATTCAATTTCTAGTAAAGCCTATATAGTTTTTAATAAGAATTCAAAAACTATGTAAGAATTTGTTCATGTCAAATTTGATGAAACAGATCCACATGAGCCTAAAAAATCCTTAGAAAACCTTAAGGATGATTTATATTCTCTAAACTTAAATCCCAAACCATTAGATTCTGCTGTAAAACAATCAGAAAAAATCATCCAGTTCTGAATAATTTTCAGAACTTCCAGAACCTAAACCTGAGAATCCAGAAGTGACCAATCCCTACTTCTCTAAAGCTTTTATAACCATTAAGTACCATCCTTTATATGTTTTTATAGTTAATCTAGATAAAGGAACTAAAACTAGATCTTCTATTAGAAACCAATTTGAACATCAAGCTTTCTTGTCTCATCTTGAACATAAGAACATCAATGAAAATATTAATGATAAATTCTAGGTAATAGAAATGCAAGAAGAGTTAAATCAGTTTGAAAGGAAAAAAGTGTGGGAACTTGTAGATATTCCCAAGGACACCTTGACTATTGGCACTAAATGGGTGTTTAGGAATAATGTTGATGAGTTAGGCAATATAGTTAAAAATAAGGCTAGACTTGTTACATAAGGTTATAGTTAGGAAGAAAGAATTGACTATGAGGAAACCTTTTCACCTATGGCCAGAATTGAGTCTGTAAAAATTCTACTTGCTTATGCAGCTCATCTAGATTTCAATATTTATCAAATGGATGTCAAGAGTGCATTATTAAATGGTTTTATAATTGAGGATGTTTTTGTGGAACAACCCCCTGGTTTTCAAAATCCCCACTTTCCAAATCAAAAGATATATTAGTAGTACAAATCTATGTTGATGATATTATTTTTAGATCTTCAAAAAATTATTTATGTACTGATTTTTTTAAAATGATGCAAAAGGAATTTGAAATGAGTTTAATGGTAAAACTAAAATTCTTTCTTGGATTTTAGATTTTTCAAAACAAAGAAGGAATTATTTTGAATCAAAGTAAATATATAAAAAATATTTTAAAACATTTTAATCTAGATAACACTAAAATTAGTGATACCCCTATGAGTACCACCTATAAATTGGATCTTGATGAAATTGGGAAACCAATTGATCAAACCAATTATAGAGGTATGATTGGAAGTCTTCTCTATTTGACTATTAGTCAACCAAATATTATGTTTAGTGTGTGTATGTGTTCTTGTTTTTAAGAAAACCCAAAGGAATCACACTTAATTATTTTTAAAATAATTTTCAAATTCCTCAAATATATAACTAATTTGGGTTCTTTTACCCTAGAGGAAAAAATTATTTAGTAAGTTATTCTGATGATTATTTTGGTGGATGAAAGTAAGATAAAAAAAGAACCTCTAGAACATGTCACTTTTTATGCAAGTCTCTAGTTTCATGGTGTAGTAAAAAGAAAATTTTTGTTTCATGGTCTACTACTGAAGCTAAATACATAGCTATAGGTAGTTTTTGTGTACAAATTTTATCAATGAAACACACTTTACTAGAATATGGATATCAATTCCAACATGTCCCTATAAACTGTGACAATACAAGTGTAATTAATATTTATAAGAATCCTATTTTTCATTATAAGACAAAGCACATTGATATAAGACGTCACTTTTTGAGAGATTATTTTCTAAAGGGAGATATCACTCTTGAATTTATTGGAACAAAACATCAGTTAGATGATATATTCACTAAGCCTTTGAATTATGAGAGAATAAATTATATAAAAAATGAATTAGGAATGATAAATTTAGGTTAAGTTTAATTTTCCATGTCATACCATTGGCCATGTCATACCATTGGTTTTTCATACCATTATCTATGTCATACCATTGGTTTATCATACTTTTGGTTTTTTCATACTATTGGTTTTTCATACTATTGGTTTTTCATACCATTGGTTATGTCATGCTATTGAGTTGTCATGCTGTTGAGTTTTCATGTCATTGCCTTTTATGAATTTGCAAATTTTTCTCTTCTGGTTCTCGATACTTTGAACTACTAGTTTATTTCCCAGTTTATTTTATTTAATAAAACATGATGCATGTTTTTTTCTTGTTTTTTATTTTTATGTTAAGTATAATTTTGATTATAGAATACCTAATATCCCAAATGATATTAAAGTGGTATACATGTATTCCAAACTTACCTTGAGCCTCGTGTGATACTTGTGTATCTCTCTCTCAAGCTGAGTGAAACCATTTGCCTCCTTCATTTCAAACTCTCTCCTTACCTTTTACCAAGCTTTATAAGCCAATTAGAATGCTTATAATGAAGTGTGCTTTTGAGTTTTCTCTATCTAAGTCAAATTATTCTAAGAAGTAGAAGAAAGAGCTGAGTGCATCTTATCCCATTTCTTCAGTTAATCCAGAGCTTATCAAACAAGTTGTTGTTGTAGAAAAGGAAGTAGACTCAAAGTGGTTGTTGTTGATTAAGTCCTGGTACTTAAGGTTCTCCAAAACCAAGGGTGGTTGGAATGGTTTCTTCAAATAAGATTCCATTATACCTGAAGCTGTTATATGAGTTTTATCAGAACATAGAGTTAGTGTTTAATAAAGATGGTTCAGATTGGATTAAAAGCCATGTCAGAGGACACGTCTTTGGTTTTTCTTCAAGAAAATATGCTATGTGTTTAAATGTACCTCATTCTGGAGTCTTTGATGATTAAAAAGTATTCCAAAAGCTAATTATATGTTCATTTATGAGGATGCCCTTACTTTGCTAACAAGAGATGGTTCAACCAGAAGGCCTATTGCCTCAGAGTTGGATGGTGAATATAGGCCCCTATTTAAGTTCCTGCAGCATATGTTATGTCCAAGAAAAGGATATTTTGTGACCCTAATGTATCAAGACGTTTATATCCTATTTCTTATGATATAATTTCATATGATTAATCTTTGTAGATATCTAGTGGTACATATGTGAGAGATGATCAAACCAACCTCCAAATCAAACTTATTGATCTATCCTAAGATGATTTCTACCATGTTAAAGGATAAGGTCCTAGTTCATGATGATGAAGTGTCTATGATTGACCGTGGTTGTTTCTGCATAACCAGGGCCACATATTCAAGAATGAAGATAAGATGAAACACATCAAAGAAACAAAGGGTTGGTGATAATGAGTGGTTATATGCTAAGTACAATTCTTTGATCATCCTACCAGACCTAATGATGAAATTGATCCAAGTTTGAATCCTGATAAAGTTGTGAAATACTCAGATGAGGAAGAATACATTAGTGAAGAAGTGGAAATGGAACAATCTATTGATGTATGGATTGACCCTGACCTTTCTCCAAAATCATCTCTCATTACCTTTAGAGATCCTAGTCCATCTAGAGGGTTTACAAGAAGAGATAAGTTGGTTAAAAGTGATAAAGAAGAGATTGAGGTCTCTGGCAAGGATCAATATAAAAGTTTAAAATCCAATTAAGGTGATGATGATGATGAGGAAGAAGAAAAGGATGAAGAATATGTTGTCGATAATAGAAGTGATGAAGGAAGTGATTCTAAACCTAGTAATGATAGTGTATGAATCAATGATAAGTATGTGTAAATGACTCTAGAGCTTAAGGATGCATTTATTAAGGGGGAGCATTCCCCATCCATGGATATTTTTCATGAAGCTCCAGATATTGATGACGTTGAGGCTAGTTCAGTTTCCACTGGTCAAGAAGTTCAAGATTCTACTATGAATGAGTAATTATGTGTTATATCTGTTGTGAAAAAACATGTTACTGAGCAAGAGAAGAAGGATCTTATTGAGGAATAATTTGGAAATGATTAAATATTTGATTCAAATGTTCATAAGTCTCATGTAGATTAAAGTGTGAAAAGTCAATCCACTACTATTGATGCTCAAAAGGATGTTGAGATACAAGTTTCACCAGCTTTTGGTACATAGTTGGAAGCTGAACCTGCCAGTGTTGATCTCATAATGGCTACTCCAAGTTCTGAATGTCAGAGGAATCTGAAAGTTTTAGTTTTTTCTACCACTGTGGTACCACCAACCACAGTATTTGTTTCAAACTATTGGGTGGACCCTATAGAATAGGGGTGGGAAAATTTCTCTATTTTTGTAAAAATATCTTCAAAGAATAATAAACCTGAAGGTAGTATTGAATGTGGTCATAAGGGATCTTTGATAGCCCAGGTTGATCTTGAAGGTATTATTGAAAAGTTCAGTTATGTGAGACCTCTTGTACCTGAACCCACTCCATCTCCTCCAGTTATTCCAATGGATATAGTCACTCGAGCTTACTTAAAAAAATTTAGTGAAAAGTTTTTGTTTGAGATTCATAAGTGTGTGAGAAATAAATCTCCTCTTTTTACAAAGCTTAGTGAAGCGGATGCTCGTTATCTATTTGAGTTGGTTATCCTGTATATCCAACCAAAAATGATTCATCACATACGTGAGGTGGAAATTGAAAATAAACAAATTGGAAATGAGTTGTATTATATCAAGTCTTTGCTTGAAGAAATAATATCTGCATTTAAATATTCCTTGGTTGGTATTATCAAATGTATTGAGGATACTTCCCTAGATTATTTTATTCATTCTTCTCCATCCATGGATGTTGATCAGTTAATAAATGTTGTGCAAGAAGAAGTTGTAGCTACCTCTAGTGGCCCCTCCAGTGGAGAATCAGTGTTTCCTTTAAAATTTCTAAGGAAATTTGAGCAAGGAACTGAGCATGATAATATGATGATCTGGAATTGTGCTATGGACATGGATAATGACAAAATTACTGTTACTAAATCCATTAAGTATGATTTCTCTCAAATCTATACAGAGCATTCTATAGAAGAAAATTTCAAATTATTGGATGAGAATCTTTGAATGCCTCCTATGTCTCAATCTTTCAAATATCAAGTCAGATATATCAAAGAGATGAACCAGTGTTGAATATGTTTATGAAAGAAAATGATGACTTTTTTAGTTCCATGGAGAGGGGTGATAAAATCATAATGGATTTCATCAACCTCATGAATCCATTTCTTCATGTTCAAGGCCAAACAATGGTTTCTCAGTTATCAATTCTGATTACTCCTCAGTTCTCTTTTAGACCTGGTGTTATTAGGGATTCCCCTATACCTCTTCCTACTAGTTTTCAACCTTTTCCTATGGATCCTACTCAAGATGTGCGCCATCTCAGGTTAGTTTTTGTTTTGGAAGATCATTCTGTTCGGGCTCACCTTGATCATTCTCCTATTTCTCCCTCTACTCTACCTCAGGTTGATTCTGCTACCTCAGCTAAGGACCAATAGAAAGATAAGGCTAAAGGAAAAGAACTTATAAATCCTTCCACTAAACCTTAAGTTTTTATTTTATTAGATTCGACTGTACTATCTTTTATGGGATCCGCCTTGTAATAAATTTGTGCTTATAATTTTGAATGTCTCTTATTTCCAACTGTTTTTACTTTTATCTGTCATTCAAATCTTCTTCATGCATTTATTGTCTTTATTTTCCTATTCTTTAACTTTTTGATAATCCCAAAAGGGTGATAATTTTTATGTCATATGTGTTTCTAAACATTTTTATTTCATACATAAATTGTGTTTTGAAGTATTTATGGAATTATGTTTATCTATTTTCTAACCTTATTATCTTTGATACTATTTTTTATGATACTTACCTTTGATACTTATCACTTTATTATTATTTTCCTTAAACCATCTACACATACTGTTAATGATAAGTCTTGATTTATATTTGGATATTACCTTGGATATCATGGTTAAACTCATGTAATATCCATGATGACTTATTTTTATTTTCTTTTAAATATATTATTTTGATGCCATTATTTGTGATCATAAAAAGGGGGATATCATTGACCTCCTAGTTTTAATTATAATAAAATAACGATTCTAATAATACTGATAAATTTCATGTTTTCCTATAACTAGTATATATTATAAGATCAGGTGATAAATTCATCTAAGTATGAGACACCATTGAGACAAACACCATTTTCTATGACACATAACCAGCATAAAAAAATTATAAGTCTAAGGTATCGTTAGGATTTCACATCATTAGATTGGAATACCACTGGGCTAAAGAATTGAAAAAGTATGAGACACTATCGGTTGACACACCACTAGGATGTCATGCCGCCAGAACGTAAAGTTGGATAAGTATAAGATACCTCCAGTTATCACACCGTCAGACTCATACCACTGACACTAAAAAATTTCCTAAGTCTGAGACACCACCGGAAACATTCCACCAGAGCTTCACACCGCCAATGTCACACCACCAGTGTCACACAACCAGAGCAACACACTGACAGATCTTGACACTGCCAGATCTTAATACACCATCACTATTTTTTATTACTTTACATATTTTTAATTACATTACTCTAATGGATATATTAATCTAATTTAATTCCATTTACTGTTTTAATGATTGTATCTTAAATGCTTGATAGAAATCATTTTAGAATGTGCATTATGAGGAAGCTGATTCAGATGTTCCTACTACTGCTGATAAAAGTGGATCACACACCCTCATGCAATATACATAGAGTCATATAGAGAACAACATGAAGATAGAAAAACACTATGGATAGAATGAGATCACGATTCACTGAATATCTGAGAGTTAAAGAACTGAACCTGATTGAAAAAATGAAGAGGTCATCTGCTGTGAACACTCGAATGAGGAATCCAAAGCTCATCGCATATGCTGCTTTCCTCCAATCAAAAAACAAGAGTTGCAACACTCTGTTTTCCTAAAGATTTCAAAATAACCCAACTGAAGCTTTATTGATGAATCAAATAAAGAGTCAAAAGATGCATTGAAATTGACTGATCATCTCTATACTCTACACTCATAGATTGATTGATTCTTTTTATATTTATTACTTTTTGAGAAGTGTGTGTTATACTCTGTTTTATATATGCACATTATCACCTACGCTAAACTGGAAGATACTTTATATCTTCTCAAACACTTTTATTATTTGTTTCTCCCATAGATAAGTGTGGTAGAGGTCCTTATGTGAACTATTTCATTTTGATCCCATGAATAACTATGGAAGATCTCATGTGTGACCTGGACAATGTTAACTATTGTAAAACCCAACCATGGTTGTGGATCATTGAGTTTATGTTATATAAACTACTTGATGGTGGGTTATCACAAAGTGGAGAGGATTAAGTCTCTACTTGAGACTGAACCTCTTGTATTAAATAATTCCACTATGTATTTTTAATTTTATTTTACTTTATTTACTTTTTAAAACTGAAAAATGTTTTTACCTATAATTTCATACTTTGATAGTTTATCTTAATTCATGTTCATATAGTACTTTGATCAAGTAAATTGATTTCAAAGTATTCAATAATATTATCTATTATTCATTCGAGAACTAATCAATCTTTATAGAAATATTTAGAAATATTAATATATACATCATACTACTTATTTTGATAAACTTTCCCATATTTAAACATTTTGGGGATTTCAAAATAATCCATTTTTAAAAGATTTTTTTTATTGGGTAATCAATTCACCCCTATATTGAGATACTCACTCAAACCAAAAACATATATATATATATATATTGAATAATTTTGTGACCAATTAATTATAAATTAAAATAGAACCCTCTTTAAAAATAAAAGGAAATATTTTTCTAGAAAACTATTTAAATACGCACAAGTGTGTTTTATACTAATAAAATAAACAAATAATGATTTTTGGATTATATTAATGATATATATATATATATATATAATATTATGTATAATTTTTAAATTTATTATCACGACCTGACCTGTACCGGGGCTCGAGTCGCAACTACTCCAAGCCCGCCTCCATAGGCCAGGGGCTGGCGACTAGTGCCGAAGGCACAACAAACTAGGAGAGGCCTTTGCCTAAGAAACTGTACACACACACACAACCAACTCAATGTAAAAGTGCAGAGAAAGGAAAGTAAGATACAAAACTGCTACAAAAGGGAAACCAAGATACATGCATCAACCTCTAACCAGTACAAGTAAAGTGCTAAAAGGTACTGACAATTAAACTGAACAGTAAAAGGGGAAAAACACGCGCCCAACCAGAAAGGTGCCACAACCCGGCAATAGGTAAAACGAAAGTAAACCACTGGTGAGTCTCATGTCCAGAAATCCTCCTATGACCACTGAATGTAGCCCAAGCTCCTGTTTCCTCTACGCTCCTCCGTAGTCTTGATCGACCTGTCCATCGTCTGCAAGGGTACACCAAGTGCGGGCAAAGCCCAAGCCGGGGTGAGTATAAAGATACTCAGTAGGATGACCCGAAAGCTCAAGGGATAAATGAAGGAGGTACTAAAATCGTGAGTAGTAGATAGAAAAAAGAAAAATGCAAGAGTAAAAAAGAGATAGTGCAGATCAACCCAACAAAAGGAAGGAATTAGACTCATCCAATCCAAGAGGAGATAGACACGGAAAGCACGTGGCATACCCCGCGCGTCTTCGCCCCTGTTGGATGGAGAGTAACTGAACCCAAGGAGTGGGAACAAAAGTAGGGTTTATATATATATGCTCAACAAGAAACCCGAACGATTGTGTAAGGGGATCTCTATCTCCAAGCTCAGCCCAAGAGAAATTGCCAATAGTTCTAAGGGTAGCCATCACTGATGCCCAACAATCCCGCACGCCAAAGCTGCCTCATCACTGAACCATACAACCAAGGGTCCCACTTCGGTAAACACGGAAAAAAGCCACCGACTAGCCACATCGACAGGGCTGAGTCTGAAAGAGGTCGCCAGGTAACCCACTGCCCAGCCCCACTGGAGTGTAAACCACAAGAGATCGTTAGGTATCCCAGTGCCCAGCCCCAATGGAGGGTAAACCACAAGATATCTTCAGGTAACCAACTACCCAGCCCCATTGGAGAGTAAACCTGAAGGACCCCGGGACACCCTGAGAGGGGAGGGGTGAATCAGGGTGACAACTTTTTCTTTTAATGTGATGGATCTTGTTCCCACATAGGTAGGAACCTTTTGAACCTGTATGATGAATATGATCTGAAATCAAACATTCACATGCACAGAGAAGACAAAACACTTTTTACTTGGTTCACCACTAAGGGCTACGTCTAAGGAGCATAGGCCGACAAGTTGTTGGTCGTACCAAATTCCACTAATCTTTACTAGCTGTGGATAACAAAGGTTTAGGCACAGTCACTCTGTCCTAGGCTCACTGCCTTTACAAAGGTTCAGGGGTAGCTCACTGCTTCCCTTAGGTCACTCCCGTTGACTCCCCCTGGCTCACTGCCCTTGGTGAAGTCACACTCAGTTTATAGACATGAAGGTCTCTTCAATAGATTTTAATTGAAGTCTTTGTCTTTGCTTAGCACGAGACTCTGCTTGCATCCAAGTCCGGAATTGATGCACTAGATTGCACAGAACCACTGAACCGGATAACCCGAACGTGTAGAAAAGCTTCACTGACAATTGTGCACAACACCAATTCTTTGCGCGCAAAACCTTCCTATTGCGTGCAAAATTTACTTTTTCATGCGGAAAAATATTTCACGCCACAACACCCTTTTTCATGCAACTGAATCTTTTACACACAACCCCAATTTTTACGCACAGTTCTTCCTTTTTCGCGCATCCCAGAATTTTCCGCGCAATCCATAATATTTCATGCAAGTCCCTTTACGCGATCCTTTTTCGCGTATCAGACCTCAGATCTTCTCTAAGTCTTCAACCATACATAAAGAGGGGGGGGGGGGGTCACCTCTTATTTATAGGCGTTTGAGACCCCCACACGCAAAACCCACTGTGGCGTGTAAAACATCTCATCTGGCACGTAAAATTTCACGCCGGTATTGTTTTTCGCGCACATCTCCAGATTTTTTGTGCAGCCCATGCCTTTTCCATTTTTCAACATTTTTATTCCGAAACACTATTTTCACGAAAAATCTCAATCCTCTATTTCGCGCATCCCGCTTTTTTTCACGCCCAACTAAAATATTTCGCACACAACCCTTATTTTTCACGTACCACTTACTCTTTACACAGACCTGCTTTTTCCAACAATCCATGTATTCATTTTCCGATTTTGAGGCCCAAAAATTTGGCAAACACTGGGAAACAACACCACCTTCAATGCTGTTGTCTTCTTGAACTGTATGATCACCTTGCTGGTACACATTCTGAACTTCCACTGAGGATTAAAAACAAACACAAACCAAACTCTAATTCCTAGATAGAACAACCATGGTTTCAACAAAACCACAAAAGGTCATCAGGTAACCCACTGCCCAGCCCCGCTGGAGGGTAAACCTCAAGGGGTCGTCACGTAACCCACTACCCAGCCCCGTTGGAGGGTAAACCACAAAAAGGTCATTAGGTAACCCACTTCCCAGCCCCGCTGGAGGGTAAACCTCAAGAGGTTGTCAGGCAACCCACTGCCCATGCTATCACTGGGTGTCACTAGCACCACTAACATGCGTAGGTTCGGAGTGCCTCAAAGGAACCTCCGAACAATGCCCTTTCATGTTTCCACATTAAATGATATCTTCAAAGAGGCTTCGCATGCCCAAACAGATTACACCGTTGTAATCCTCATGGTAAAATACACGAGATAGACTATTTACTAGTTGGAAACGGGCTCCTGATGGAATAGTTATTCAACACCGCTTTATGCCCATGTGGCGTCTCGTGGGGCCCACACCTCGGTTTTGAAAGAGGTCGGGTGAACTACACCATCGTGATGCTCTTGGAAAAATATACCGAAATGACTATTCATACACCGCAAACGGATGCCTGATGAAAAAGACACAGTACGCTGCATACAACTCAAAAGACTGCCCATGGGTCCCACGCCTAAAGTCTGTCTTCAATTCCTGAAACCACTCTGGTCAACTTCACCTCGATGCTAGGGTCACAACGCCGCTGACGACACCTAAAATGGACTCCAGATGCAGAAGCTGCAACTCCTCGCGTTATTTGCAAACGGGGCCCTGTGGGGCCAACACCTCGACCCCGAAACACGTCATGGAGATCGTACCATTACGTTCCTTGCAGATAACCACGCGGTGTAAGCTATTAATTTTCCCTGAACGGACTTATGAAGCATAAGTCGTAAAAACGCAGCATACGCCCGAAAGACGCCTCGTGGGGCCCATGCCTCAGGCCCGAATTTAGGCGGGCGGATTGTGTCATTTCAATCCCCTCATAAAAACACTTAGAGATGAGTACTCAAACACCCAAAACGAATGACATGTGAAAAAGTGGCGTTTCACCGTAAATCATGCGAACTAGGACATGTGGGGCCCACACCTTTTCTCCAACCCGAACGCTTCAGAAAGCATCTCAAAAAGTTCGCACAAGGACTGGGGTCATGCTGCCGCTGATGGCACATCAATCGAACATCCCAAGCAGGAGTTAGGTCAGACACAAGAATAATTAATTAATTATTCACATTAAGCGTTTCCTGCCACCGGGTAACAAAACCAAGTCGCAAGGGTTCCGAACCAACTTTGGAAGGACCTCCTTAACTCTAGGGCCACCGCACCTCTGACGGCACGTCAAATAGACGTCCGACTCGTGAAGTACGTCCGTCATGATCTTTAATAATAATTTATTATTATTAAGTTAGAGTGTTCTGGGTTACCTGCCTTCGGGCATAGAACCC
Source organism: Viscum album (assembly GCA_963277665.1). Lineage (NCBI taxonomy): Eukaryota > Viridiplantae > Streptophyta > Magnoliopsida > Santalales > Viscaceae > Viscum > Viscum album. The sequence goes on from OY728139.1 coordinate 1,047,007,457, forward strand.
AAAATCCTGAGAACCCACTTCAAATAGTCCGTCTCGCTGACACGGACTCATAGCCACAGACGGCGCGTCAAATGGACGCGCCGTTTAGAATTTACAACCCCCCAAACGCAAGGGGGCCCAATCGGGCCGGTTCACCCCGGCCGGCCCGGTCCGAACTGCCGGCCCGCAGCCCAGCTGCAGGAACGGCCCGAACCGCCATGGCCTGCTCCAACTGCATCGGACCCCTCAGGACGGTTCTCCCCAATAGACCGACCTTTTGGCCGGTCTTCACCGCGTCGACAGGACCCGTGTTCGGTGGGTCCTTATCCACGCTGCACACCCGAGGCGTTGACCGCCTCAGGTTCCCCTTCGATTGCGACGGGCCGACGCCCACGGCGCCTCTGCCTCCCACAGAGCACCGCCGCACTTTGCCACGGCCCGCGCCGCCCGACGCTGCCCCTCCACGACACCTTCACCCGACGCCGCCTCCGCCTCAGCTCCCCGCTACGCCACATCGTCACCGTGAAAGTCGGATCCACCTGGTCCTCCATGCTCTGCCTCGATGACACCTGATGCCGGCACCTCCGAAGCCTCGACCACGCAGCCTCAGCTCCTCCCGGAGCTACCCCAACTGTGTCGGTGACACCCGACGCCGATAACTCGTCCGAACCCCCTGACCGCACCCACTGCCTGACGCCCGACCTCCGGCCACCTCCCTTACCGGAGCCGGGGCTTCTGACGGCCGCTGCCACCACTCCGGTGGCCCGATTCCAAATCTGAAGGAGGATTTAGAATCCTCAGGGTGAGACATTCGCAGTGCCTGCCCCCGATCATTGATCCGACAAGAATTGATGTGTCCGAAAATTTGGATGAAGAACTCCCAAGAACGATAATCAAAAACAGGGCTCGGAAAATGGTCGTGTTCATTCAACCATTTCCCCAATTCTAAAACTGTAAAATTAAAACGACGAAATTGACAAAACTCCAGAAATTGATGAAGGTGTGGAATTTAACAAGAATCCTACTTCGAACCGCTTGTTTGTCGTTGGCGACACGCCTGCTGCGATCCCACTTCAATCCGTCGAAGTTCCAGTGGTGGTCGCTCCTTGATCCGACGAAGAACGGTGAAGAACGGCTAGAGAGAGAGAGAGCTTGGATGTTAGAGAGAGATAGAGTGTGTGTGTGTGTGTGTGAATTAGGGTTTTTCCTTAACCCTAAACACTTAACTCTATTTATAGAGATTACACTTGGCGCAGAATCCGAATTCACCGCGCCCTCTCATTTTATATCACATCTAGGAAAAATGCCCCGTTTCGTACTCAACGGAAGTCTAGGATTTCCATTCCGAGGCTTCATTCAAAAGTTATTTGAAAAGAACGCCAGTGATAAAAGTCACTAATTCATTAATTTAAAAAGACGATTTTCCCCTGGGTGACATCTCTCACAGAAGGCCCGTGCCTGTAACTTTTACACCCCGCCTAAGGTAAACGACATGTTCCGGACACAATTGTGCTCTCAGATTTTCAATCTGAGCTACCGTTTAGGAGTAAACACAGCCCCACCACGTGCATAGTATAAAAACACTTAACATTTTTATAAAAAAAATTCCGGGCACACCGGGCCTCGAAATCACACACCGTCTTCGCGTCTAGCTCTGGATTATATATAGAAGTATTCCAAAGTCTTACAGGGCAAAAAATGGGTCTCTACATTATTCCCTCCTTCAAGATTTTCATCCCTAAAAAGCAAAACTAGTAAAAACAACACAGGATACAGAGCTCACACTGAGCTCTCCCACTTCCAAGAAAACTTGCACAACACCATGCTAGCACAACACACGAACCAAATGGATGGTTCATACTTATAAGGTCTGCTACTTTCAAGGACATGCATAGGAATACACATGAACTTCATTAGCTGTGACACATGGAAGATATCGTGCGCCCACTCCTACTATTGGGAGAGTAGGGAAAGACGATAGGCAACCTCTTAATCCTTTTCATGATTCCCAAACATCCCAAATAAACTTTGGGGACTTCCTTGGCCAAACCTATACTTTCCACATCCCGTCTGAAATCACAGTTTGTTCCTGGAACAGGATCTCGTGATTCCCTCCTTCAGAATACCCATCGGGTGCGTCGCCCATGGATATCTGATCACACAATACCTCACTGTCGACATCCCCCAGTTGCGACTCTCTCACACGCTCAAGGAGCGAAGGATTCAACACCATCGACTGCAGGAAATTTGTACCCTCCTGCTCCACTAAGGTCAGCCGTAGGGAAGCTAACTACTATGAAACTTCCCACGCCTAACGAGTCTGAGACTTCCTGCTAAGGGAACCTGCTACAACACTTCCATTTTCTGGAACATAGACTACCTCAAAGTCATAGTCCTGTAGGAATTTCAACCAGCACCATTGCCTCAGGTTCAAGTCTCTCTAGGTGAGGATGCACCAGAGAAACTGGTGGTTTAAGCAACCCACAAAGCGCTCTCCCAAAGATAGTGTCTCCACACTCTTAGTGCAAGGACCACCACCAGCAGCACCACATAGTGAAACACGTAGTTCTGTTTATGGGGTTTCCATCACCTCGACCTGTACTTGATAATGGTATCAAGATTGATGTTGAGCACACAAGGTACCAAAGAACAGGGCAGGTGAGAAAAATCATCCAACCGGTAAAGGCTAGACATGGAAAGCATTTAGCATACCCCACGTGTCTTTGCCCCTCTCGGAAGGAGAGTAATCCCCAAAACAGGCACTCTTCCAAACCCACTAGTGGCACCTCAAGCGAAGGGAGTTCAAGCAGAAAATCCCCACTAGAAAATCCAGAACCTACTCTGACACTCCACCGCATAACCCCACCATGAATGCACATGTCAGAGGGACTCATCCACTGCACCTCAATACTATCTGATTTGGGTGGTACTAACTCTACCTCATAGTTTTGATCACATCACAAAAATGCATATTAGTGGGGGAAGAACCCCTCCTTCTCATGCATTCCAAGCTACGTCGGACAACACCAACATAGGGTTACACTGACGCCCTGCTTTACCCTCGGTAACCCCTCGAACAAGGAGTTAGATGAAAAAGAGTACCTCACCCAGTTTCTAACAAGTCCTACTGAGAAAAGTAGAAAAAGACACAGAGCGTACCTCTTATCATCTCATGCGTTGCAAGATTGTAGACATCCATAGCACACAGCTGCCCGCGACCCCATCCGTCAGCTCCCTGAGCCTGACATGGGCCACCTAGTGGTGGTGGAAGGACCTTGAAACGCCATCCGCCAACCACAGTTCTTCATGCTTTTCTACCAACACTGCCTCCCTGGGGACCACCCTGTCCTCACCTGGGGGTTCTCTAATCACAACACTTCCTTTGTCGTGGCGGTGCATCAACCAACTATCTGGAAAACTCAACACATTCGGTCGGGTAATCTCATGCCAAGTGACCTTGCACATCTTAAACATAGCACTAGTCCTCCCTGTGCTATCTCGGTGCTCTACGCTATCTCCGACCATGTGCCTGAGTCTCATCAAGGGGGAGTCCTCTGGTACCGAGGCCTTGCCAATTAACGTCCCTCCGACATAAATTTCTCTTTCACCAGTGCCTGCTCTAGCACCCTAAGATGGGTGAGGATGCACAAGGGCACTACGCTAGCACGAATCTCCTCTAAAGAGACCTCACTCAAACTTCTGTGCTCGGAAGTTGCCATCATGGACCACATCCAAAGTGCACTGAGTAAGGTCTACGAACCCAGTCACGTACTCAGCCACCACCATCATTCCCCGCTGAAGCCCCAACGACTCCTGAAACTATAAAGAGAATAAGTATGAGGGGTAGTACCCCTCACACAATAGCTACTAGAAGTCATCCCATGAGAGTACCAACTCATCGTGCATCTGAGTAACCCTGGCTCTACTACGCCAACTGCATGGTGGAAAAAGATTGGGTACCAAATCCACCATCAACCTATCAGTGTCTGAACAAGCCTGAAGAGGTGAACCACCGACTCTAGCCAACCCTTCACTGTCTGAGGGTATGTCTCACCACGGAACCTCCGTGGTATCTGACGCTGGAACTCACGTAGCGCGCCCAGCCTGTGCTCGTCATCGGCCTTCGCTACCGGTACTATCTGCTACTCCACAGGTGGTGGTGCTACTGCCTGTCTTAAGGAGAAAGGGTAATCATATGACGGGTCTCGAACTGAGGCCTCGTCGCTCATGGAATTTATTGTCATGAACCGGAGCTAGTATCCTAACTAGCTATCATCTTGGAGACATCCTGAATCCAATAAAGGAGTACCACGGTCAAATGAGTATATATATATCAACAATGATGGGGAGCTGACTCAAGAAGGACAGTCAAAGACTCAATCCTATATGATGCATGAACCAAATTCCCTGCAACAAGGGTCTCAGTGTGCTGAGTCAAAAAGTGGGTTATCAGGGTCCTAGTGAATGGATACATCAGCCGCCGCACCATCACAGGACTCCCTGGCCTGATAGCCTCTCTCGAGACACGTTGACACTATTGCCCCAAAACTCAACCAATTCCTTTTTAGGGACGTCCAAACAACGCCCCAAGGAATGAACCACCTATGATACCACTTAGTCACGACCTGAACCATACTGGAGCTCGAGTCACAAATACCCCAAGCCCGCCTCTATAGGCCAGGGGCTGGCGACTAGCACCGAAGGCAAAACAAACTAAGGGAGGCCTTTGCCTAAGAAACTGTACACACACACGCAGCCAACTCAATGTAAAAGTGCAGAGAAAGGAAAGAAAGATACAACACTGTTACAAAAGGGAAACCAACATACATGCATCGACCTCTAACTAGTACAAGTAAAGTGCTAAAAATTACTAACAAGTAAACTAAATAGTAAAAGGGGAAAAACATGCGCCCAACCAGAAAGGTGCCACAACCTGGCAACAGGTAAAACAAAAGTAAACCGCTGGTGAGTCTCACGCCCAGAAATCCTCCTACGAGCACTGAATGCAGTCCAAGATCTTGTTTCCTCTAAGATCCTCCATAGTATCGATTGACCCGTCCATCGTCTGCAAGGGAACACCAAGTGCGGGCAAATCCCAAGCAGGGGTGAGTATAAAGATACTCAGTATGATGCCCCGAAAGCTCGAGGGAGCAAGGAATAAGGTACTAAAACGGAGATCAGTAGATAGAACAAAGAACAGTGCAAGAGTACAAAATAGAGAGTGCGGTTCAATGCAACCAAATGAAAAAAGTAGACTCGTCCATTCCAAGAGGATCTAGAAATGGAAAGCATGTGGCATACCCCACGCATCGTCATCCCTGCTGGATGGAGAGTAACTGAACCCAAGGAGTGGGAACAAAAGTAGGGTGTATATATATATATGCTCAACAAGAAACTCGAACGAGTGTGTACAGGGATATCTTTCTCCATGCTCAGCCTAAGAAAAATTGCCAACAATTCTAAGGGTAGCCATCACTGATGCCCCAAAATCCTGCATTCCAAAACTGTCTCATCACTGAACCGTACAACCAAGGGTCCCGCTCTAGTAAACACAGAGAAAATCCACCGACTAGCCACATTGATAGGGCTGAGTCTGAAAGAAGTCATTAGGTGACCCACTACCCAGCTCTACTAGAGGGTAAACTACAAGAGATCGTCTGGTAACCCACTGCCCAGCCTCGCTGGAGGGTAAACCACAAGAGATCGTCAGGTAACCCACTGCCCAGCCCTAAAGGAGGGTAAACCAAAAAAGGTCCTCAGGTAACCCACTGCCCAGCCCCGCTGGAGGGTAAACCTCAAGAGGTCGTCAGGTAACCCACTGCCCAGCCATGCTGGAGGGTAAACCACAAAAAGGTCGGGAGCTAACCCACTGCCCATCCCCGCTGGAGGGTATACCTCAAGAGGTCTTCAGGAAACCCCCTTCCCGTGCTATCACTAGGTGTCACTAGCACCACTACCGTGCGTAGGTTTGGAGTGCATCAAAGGAACCTCTGACCAACACCCTTTCATGCTTACACATTTAATGATATCTCGAAAGAGGCTCCACATTCCCAAACAGATTACACCATTGTAATCCTCACGGTAAAACACGCGAGATAGACTATTTACTCACTGGAAATGGACTCCCGATGGAATAGTTATTCAACACCACTTTATGCCCATGTGGCATCTCTTGGGGCCCGCACCTCGGTCCCGAAAGAGGTCAGGTGAACTATGCCATCGCGATGCTCTCGAAAAAACACACCGAAACGACTATTCATACGCCCCAAACGGACACCTGATGAAAAAGTCGCATTATGATGCACACAACTCAAAAGACAGCCTATGGGGGCCACGCCTCAAGTCTGACTTCAATGCCTGAAACCACCCTGGTCAACTTCATCTCGACACCAGGGTCACAACGTCTCTCATGGCGCCTAAAACGGACTCCGGATGCAGAAGATGCAACTCCCTGCATTATATGCAAACTGGGCCCTGTGGGTCCCACACCTCAACCTTGAAACACGTCACGCAGATCGTACCATTACGTTCCTTGCAGATAACCACACAACGTAGGCTATTCATTTACCCTGAACAGACTTATGAAGAATAAGTTGTAAAAACGCAGCATACGCCCGAAAGCCGCCTCGTGGGGCCCACACCTCGGGCTCGAATTTAGTCGGTTGGATTACTCCATTGCAATCCCCTCGTAAAAACACATAGAAACGAGTACTCAAATACCCCAAACAGATGACGGGTGAAAAAGTGGAGTTTCACCGTAAAGCGTGTGAACTAGGCCCTATGGGCCCCGCACCTTGTCTCCAACCCAAATGCTTTGGAAATCATCTCAAAAAGTCTGCACGAGTACTGGGGTCACGCTGCCACTAACGGCGCATCAATCAGACATCCCAAGCAGGAGTTAGGTCTGATGCAAGAATAATTAATTAATTTAAATAATTAATTAATTATCCACATTAAGCATTTCGTGCCACCGGGCAACGAAACCAAGCCTCAAGGGTTCTGAACCAACTTTGGAAGGACTGTCTCAACTCCAGGGTCACCGCACCTCTGACGGCACATCAAACGGATGTCCGGCTCGCGAAGTACGTCCGTCGTGATCTTTAATAATAATTTATTATTATTAAGTTAGAGCATTTTGGGTTACCCGCCTTCAGGCGCAGAACCCAAAATCCCCAAAACCCAATTCAAATAGTCTATCTCACTGACACAGACTCGCATCTGAAGACAGCATGTCAAACGGACGTGCCATTTAGAAGTTACGACCCCCCGAACGCAAGGGGGCCTAACCGGGCCGGTCCGGCCCACGACCCAGCCGTGGGTCTGGCCCGAACCACCGCGGACCGCTGGTCTTGGCCTGCTCGAACTGCATCGGACCCCTCGGGTCTAGTTCTCCCCAGCAGGCCGGCCTTTTGGCCGGTCTTTGCCGCATAGGCAGGACCCGCGTTTGGCGGGTCCTTGTCCACGCCGCACACCCAAGGCGTTGACCGCTTCGGGTTCCCCTTTGATCACGATGGGCCAGCGCCCTCGGTGCCTTTTCCTCCTATAGTGCACCTCCGTGCTTCGCCGCGCTTCGCCGCGGCCCACGCTGCCCAACGCTGCCCCTCCGCGACACCTTCACCCGACGCCGCCGCCGCTCGGCTCCCCGCTGCACCACGCCGCCGCCGCGAAAGCCGGCTTTGCCTGGTCATCTGCGCTCCGCTCTGGCAACACCCGATGTCGGCACCTACGAAGCCTCGACTGCGCTGCCTCGGCTCCTCCTGGTAATACCCTGACCGCATTGGCGACACCTGACGCCGACAACTCGTCTGAACCCCCTGGCCGCACCCGCTGCCTGACGCCCGACCTCTGGCCACCGCCCTTACTGGAGCTGGGGCTTCCGACGGCCTCCGCCACCACTTCGGTGACCCGATTCCAAATTTGAAGGAGGATTCAAAATCCTCGGGGAGAGACCTTCGCAACACCAACCCCCGATCGTCGATCCGACAAGAATTGACGCGTCCGAAAATTTGGACGAATAACGCCCAAGAATGATAATAAAAAACGGGGCTCGGACGATGGTCGTGTTCGTTCGACCATCACCCCAAGTCTAAAATTTTAGAATTAAAATGACCAAATTGACAAAACTCCATAAATTGACAAAGGTGTGGAATTTAACAAGAATCCTACCTCGAATCGCTCGTTTGTCGTTGGCGACGCGCCCGCTGCGATCCCACTTCAATCCGCTGAAGTTCCGACGGTGGTCGCTCCTTGATCCGATGAAGAACAGCGAAGAATAGCTAGAGATAGATAGATTGAATGTTAGAGAGAGAGAGTGTGTGTGAATTAGGGTTTCCCTTAACCCTAAAGACTTAACTCTATTTATAGGGATTCCACTTAGCACATAATCTGAATTCACCGCGCCCTCTCATTTTATATCACGCCTAGGAAAAACGCCCCATTTCGAACTCAACGGAAGTCTCAAATTTTCATTCTGAGGCTTCATTCGAAAGTTATTTGAAAAGAACGCCAGTGATAAAAATCACTAAGTCATTAATTTAAAAATATGATTTTTCCCCTAGGTGACATCTCTCACAGCAGGCCCGCGCCCGCAACTTTTACACCACGACTAGGGTAAACGGAACGCTCTGGACACAACTGTGCCCTCGGATTTTTGATTTGAGCTACCTTTTAGGAGGAAACACAGACCCTCCATGTGCATAGTATAAAAATACTTAACATTTTTATAAAATTTATTCCGGGCACACCGGGCCTTAAAATCACACACCGTTTTCACGCCTAGCTCTGTAATTATATGTAGATGTATTCCAAAGTATTACAGAAAAAAAAGGTCTTTAAATTTATTCTATGTGTTTTCTAGATATGATATAATAATAAATTCAGTTTTATACTTAAAAACTATATTTTTCTAAAATGCAGTTTTACCGCCTTTTGATGATACCCTTGTTCTAAATCTAGTTTGTGACAATTTTATAAATTGTATTTGAAAAAATAAACATATTATTTGAATTTGATATATCAAAATGTACTTTGGTTGAATTTTTGGTATTTTTCTGACAAGTTTCATGTTTTGATGAATATTGAAAAATGCTGAATTTTAATTGAAAATAACTTTTTCATCTAAATAATTTATAGTGTTAAATTATATTTTTTATTGGTTTTAATGTATAATTTGATAAATTTTATATCATTTAATCCAATTTATTTAATTATAATCAATTTTCATGTTGAATTTGGTATAAATACATTTCAATATTTTCAACGTTTTCACTTTAAAAATTTGTTTTCTCGTTCCGTCAATGAGATTAATTTTAAATTAAATTTAGATAAATATGTGTTTTTAATTTTGAAAAAATGGATTCCATATTTGGAATCATAATTTCTAAATTTATTAAATATTTCCCTTTTAGTTTTTTGACATTATGAATAGTAAACATAATAAATTTTTAATTACCACGGTTAAGGATAAATCAGGTAATTAAGGGTAAAAATAATATTATAAATACTATAAAATTACTATAATACTTGTAATAATTTTATTTTATGAGTTATTGTTGACCAAAACCATCTTTTAAATGATTTTAGGACCTCTTGGAGCCACTTGGATGACTTTAATCCATTTATATTATTTTATTTTAACGAAAAGTCAAAGATGTCGTACTTATGTTCTAATAACTATAACATTTTTAATATAGGGTTAATTAAAAGAAATATTTTACTATAAATATTAATTTTAAATCTTAAAAATTTATGTACATAATGTTAATTTATTTATAATTTTTAAATGGTAAAATAAATTCCTTAAATGATGACACAATGATGATGTAGTAATTGTTTAATTAATGGAAATATCAAATAAATGATATTAAAAATATTAAAATAAATATAAATTGAAATAATTGTTGTTATAAACGAATTTTATAGACGAATTTTACATTTTAGTGATGTTTTAGAAGTATTTTTTTTAATTTATCTTGTTGTTTTTATTTTTGTAAAAACCAAAATAACGAATAGTGTTATAATTGACATTAATGATATTTTAAAATAAATAATATTTCATTAAATGATATAAAATTCATAAAAATATAAAATTCATCCAAATTATTGGGATAAAGTTTAAAAATTCATTAATTATACATTTATGATTTTTTTGGAATTTTATAGTAACTATATTAACTCTTAAAGAGTAAAAATCCAAGTCATCACGATAAGAGTTAAAGGGGTTAAATAAGGGTTAAAGCCAAAAGATAAGGATTAAAAAATATTCAAAACATGTATAAATTTCTTTTTATGAATTTATTTCTAACCATAATCATTATATATTTTAAATAAATTACTTTTGATCCTTTTGGTATAGAAAATTAAATTATATTAATTTAATATTTTAAATAATTCCAAGAGTGCCCCTCTCCTCTCTTATAAAAGGGCACATATTATTATCTTTTCTTAACACTTAAAAAACTATTTGGTTCAGAAAATATCAACCCAAATACCTTCATATAATCCATCCCCACATTCTATATCTCTTATTTTAGGCATAACACCACCCTTAGTGGTCTTAAGGTGTTAAGAAAAATAGATTATTTGAAGAAAAGATATTGTTTTTAATTAAGTGTTGTTGTTTTGTTTCTTCTTATAACTCCTTAAAATATTATTAAAACATTATAAAATAATAAATATAGTATAAAAAATATAATTACATGTTATTATGTTAATATCATCACCTAAATACATCTCCCCAAATGGGAAAAGACGTTATCGTTTGTGTGTACGACGAACTACTGCCTCACGAACCGATGAAATTCGTTTTCCATCACCATCTCTCAAGAATAGTTATAATGATGGAATTAAAGTTTATATATGATATTTATGAAATATTTATCATTATTAAAATATAATATATCATTTTTTTCTTACCTTTTTCATGCACATAAAAATGATAACATTGTTCGTGCGTACGTGTGAATTATCACCTCCACAAAGTGATGCGATTCATTTTTCATCACCACATCACATAAATGATATATATAAGTACATATAAATTATTAATATGATAATAATTATATTATTATAATTATTTAAGGATAAAATAATATTTACCCTCTTTCTATAATGATCATTGAAAAATGGAAACATTACCCATGTGTACGTATGACTTACCGTCTCTATGATTGTAACATTGTTCATTTTTCATATCAACATTTAATGGATAGATTTAGAAGTATAATTGATATATAAAATTTATAATCATGTCATTAGTATTATTCTGTATATGATAGACGAATGACCACTTTGACTATAGACATCATACCAAAGTAATTTTGGACTCATGTGCCCAATATCATCAAAACATCCAACATGAACTTAAATAATTAATTGATTATTATAACATGGTAATAAGTGATATAAAAGGAATAATTAACTTGTAAAAAAATCTCAAGTAATTAAATAATTAACATAATTTTATTATTTAGGAAGGTAAAGTACATATGTGACGAATGAGACTCAAGTTAAGAGACTTCGTCTCAATTTCCTTTCATTGAAGCATATCTTGCTGTTATACACCTTTATTATTTTATAATATGTATATACATCCCCTTTGAAATTATATATTAAGAATTTATCTATTCTTATGATATTTAGGGTTTTTTTTAATTTCATTCTTTAAGGGATTTTACGGTTCAAGTGTTTCCTAAGTGATAAGGGGCTTTCCTTTGCAAAAATACCCTTTTATGATTTTTCCTCAAACTCTTTTTATTCCATATCCAAGTTTCTAAAATTATATTAGAAATGATTTATTCATGATGTGGTTCTTGAAAATTATAAATGATGGGTGCACCCATATAACACTCAAATGCATTGGGTAATGATTATATTATTTGGAGAATTATATTGGAAGTTGGTTTTATGGTTATTATAATATGTGAGGGTTCTGTAAGGGTTCTATGTGATGATGTCCCAGGGAACCTACATGAATTTTATATGATTTCTAATGAGTTTTTATGGGAATAATTTATTTTTAAAAGGTAAAATAAATGATCTTTTTAAAGGAATGATATATACCATTATGATTAAAATGTCATGTTTTCAAGGAAAGTATTTTTCAAGGGTTTTCATATTGTTACTAAACTAAATGTTTCCTTTATTTTAATATCCCTTAGTGCTTATATGCTCATCCCAAGTTTTAAAAAGAATCACAGGGTTTAAGGGAGAGTATGGACAAGTATGATATCAATGAGAAAACTATGAAGAGTTTTCATAAAGAGGAACCATGTTTTATTTTAAAGACCTTTATTGAGTGGAAAAAATGGATACCAAGTATAAGTTTCCACTTGTAATGTATGGGTAAAATTTGTAAGAGTTTTTCCTAATTATCTAAAACTCTAAATTGAAAATATCCTCAAATGTGAATTTTAGTTCAAAATACTAGAATATGTAATGTTTAAGGCTGAGTCCTTCTATAAATAGTCATTGTGAACTAGTTGTTTATGATGAAATAATATTTTTGTGGTAAATAATATATTTCATGTTAAATATTTGAAATGTTCCAACAATCCTATAACATCTGTACCCGACTCACTCAATGAACTGTAAGTAGACTGGACCACCACGTAACCTTAGGTTCACCTCCCTGAATGCTAGAGGATGCCAACTAATAACTAGGGTCTAAGGAGGTATCATGGAGAGGCTATACCCCCTATATCAGTGTGAAAAATATAATATAAAATAACTAAATATAATCCATAAAAATAAACTAAAACCAGAGGCAATAAATATAAATAAGACTGATAATAAATGAAGTGTATTAAAGGCCCGAATAGTCATACCAAACATACGCCGAATGGGCTAGTTACATATACAGATGTTGGAGTTAGTTCCCTAAAACCAAATTCTATGTACTTTATGATAACTTTTATTCATTTTTTTGAATATTTATGAACTACTTATCACATCATTATTTTTCTTCTACTTTATATAATATGTGATAATGTTCTAAGAGTAGCTATCACACAGAAAGGTCATACCAATTACATGCTTTGATGAGAACCCATAAGTGCCAAAAAACGTTCCTAAATATATTTTCTATAGTTGGATGAAATAATTTTATGGAAAAAATGATATAGTCTATCAGGGGTGAAGAATCATAGGATTTTGAGACACCTTCTCATGGTGTACACCCTTGATAATTTATATTTTAGTAAATTATGAGAACGGGACCCTCTAGTAGGAAATCCACATTTATATGTTTCATTGGATATTCCTATTTTTGGATGTGTGTATTGGTCCTTATAATTAATATTATTATTAATGGATGTTATGATTCATGTACTTTGATGTATTGACAAAAACTGTGATGATATATGTTCATGGAGAAGTAGGATGCATTGGGTGTGTCACAAGTAATATTTTATTAATGAGTAATGTGAGAAAGGATTTTTCCCTTCTATTCTTTAATAGAAATTGATATATTAGGCCCTTTGATGGAAATGATATAGCCTAAATAAATCCATGGTCATGGTGTTCTCTAGAAAATCAACGAAAGAGACATCTAGCACATAAGTTAATGACACTAGCATGTAACCCACTTGATTAGAGACATCGAGATAAAGGGATTATATTACACAGTAAGCATCTATATGAGGTTTTATATTGTTGCAACATTAAATTATTTCTCTATGGGTGTTTTGAAATGTTGTTAGATTCTAACCTTAAACTTTGGGAAGCTTTGTCTAATGTCATTGAGAAAAAGGCCTAGAGGGTTACACACTAAGAGCATCGAGAACCTGAGTTAAATAATAATAATATTTATTATTTTACATATGGAATAAATATTATTCCTACATGTGGTTGAATAATTATTCATGTTTGATTGATGACATATATTCCATAACCAGTTATTCCAGAGAATATTTTGTAAGCAAAATATTTAATAAATATTTATTTTCTATTTAGTGAATATAATATTTATTTATTTATTTATGAATAATGAAGTGATATTTATTTATTTATAAATTATCATTATTTAAGGTCTGATAAATATTTTGGAGAAATGATGAACTAAGTTTAATGGTCTGATGTGAAATAATATATATTGAATATTATTTGAACAAATAATATTTAATTTAATTCAGGAGTTTAGTGCATGTCCAGAAATAATAATAATATTATTATTATTAAAATCGACATGAGGTTCCGTAGGAATTAAAAAAAATTATGACGCATCTGAAATTATTATTTTTTAACCCTATCGGTATATAAACCAAATCATATCATTTTCTTAGGGTTCCCAATTCATTTGTTGTGCACAACAACATCTGGAGAGAATTCTCTCAAAGACCTAGAGAGCTCCCTCTCTAAGAACACTCTCAAGAACAGAAAATCCTCCTCCTCCACCACCACTCTCAAGTATAGAGAGTTAAAAAATTACCCTTTCTTGAAGAGATTCTCAGGGCAATCAAAGGTGAATGAAAAAAGCATAAAGATATACCATGATAGCACTCAAAGATTCATATGGTGATGTTTGGAGGTTCATAGAACACGTTTGGATCACTGCTGAAGGGAATCTACTATTGATTCCTACAATAGAACAATGATACAATGTAGAGATGTTTTCATATCCATAAATGAAGTAACAATTCACTGTAATGTAATTCTTTAATTTTTTAAATTAATTATAAACAACATTTTATGATCCTGCGTCTTGGTTCTGGCATACAATTGTTAATTATTCTTTTATTTATTTCCATTGACCATGACGTTCATCATCATCTAAATCTCGAATTAATCATCGATTAAAACAAAAATCCAAGTTGGGCATGCCCCATCCCGTGCTTCCACCGCATCCAGGACATCGAAGAGGTATCAGAGTGGTTACATAATTATTTATAATTATTTAAATACCATTGATTGATTTATGTATTCCTCATTAGTTTTAAATTTCAGTTTAATCATTATTTAATATGAATCGCGAAATCTTCTCTTATCCTTCTTCATTCTCACAAGTATAATCAAATCTATTAATTTGATTAACAAAATACATTTGAAGATCTCATTAAGAGGTGATGAGGATTCTGGTTGGATAACACAAGAGTACACACCGTGTAGTATGTTGGTACATGTCGTGTACCCATGTCCAATGCACTAAGAATTAATTCTGAATTAATTCAATCCATGTGCATTTATTCCGCACAGTGTGTATTTAAATACACCGCATATTGACTAGGCCAACCTGACACACGGTTAGCCCGACTACACGCTTTCTAACATCCGTACATGGCATGTAGTCCATTAGTTAGAGACGGGCTATGTATTTTCATACATGACCTACATAACTAGAGATCGTGTAACTCAGAGACCACATGAAACATATCCCATGTAAACACTATGTACTCCATTATTTTCTATGGAATAGTTACAGGCCAAGTCCCTAGGTGTGTGTCACGAATAGACAATGAAAAAAATACATGTCGTGTAGCTGGATTGTACATGTCATGTATATTTCCAAATTAAGCATAATTAAATTAATTTTTTATACTTCTTAAACCTTATTACCATTCCATGCAGTCATTAAGTTGATAGTACATTCCATGTAATGGGTTATGTATATACACTAATATATATCGTGGTATTTATGATGATGCATTTGTGATGGACTTCCGTCACAAAAGGCCATTTATGATGAGAGCCCTTCGTAAATGAGACGTTGCAATAAACAATATCGCAAATGAAGGTATTTGTGATGGGTCATCGCAAATAAAAATTAATTATGATGGGCCAGATGTATGTCATAAATGTTATGCATCTATGTTTTAAAAAGGCAATTCTGATGGTCTGTCACAATTAATATTATTTACGATGGACAATTATTCTGTCATAAATACTATTATTTAAAAAAAAATTAAAAAATTTAAAAAATTAATTTCCTTAATATAATTAGAAAAAAATAAATATAAATAAATATATCTAGATATAATTAAAAATATTTTTTTAAAAAAATTTAATAAAATTAAAAATAATTAAAAATGTTAAAAAAATACAAATAATTTTAAAAATTAAAAATAATTAACAAAATTAAAAAATAAAAAAAATAAAAAATATTAAATAAATTACAAATAATTAAAATTAAAAAAATTAAAAAAATTATAAAAAAATTAAAATAATTAAAACAATTAAAATAATTAAAACAAACCTAAAAGTAATACATCATTTCAAACATAATATATTTTTTATCCCAAATAACAAAACAATCATAAAACTTCACATATCATCAACTGGCGTTGGGTGGAGGAGGATCACTCAAAGGATCAGGGGGAGGACACTCCATACCAATGCCATGCACAAGTCATCGCATATACTCTAATATCTGTTCATCTCTCTGACGTTGTTGCTCACACTTCTCCCCCCTCTCTTTTTTCATCAGTTTTATCATCTCATCTTAAGTGCTTAACCTCTCCTCACACTGTGCAACAGATGAAAACATCGATGAAGACTGGAATGCACATCACAACATGTGCAATTTTTAATATTTATTAACTTACCAACTACTGCAGAAGCGATGAGTAGGGTCGAACCATAGAGAGAATATGGGTAGACACTAGGAATACCCTCTTGGAATAATTTTCAGGCAGATGAATTCTTAATGTGATTAACAACTAAAACTTATAAAAACTAAACAATATTTAAAAATTACTTTTTAAATTAACTAAACTAGCTAAATAAACTAATTTAATCTATGAAAGAAATAGGCGGAGATAGAAGTGTTAGAGATGTGACGTCCATTCAGGTGCATGCAATGCCAATTATTTAATTCTCACATCTAAATATTTATTTATTTAATCATCACCGTTTCCAAATTTAATCAAAATACTATCAAGTCTCATTCTCTGATGTATGATAGTATTCTAATTTTTACCCAAATTATCTGTAAATTTTTTTTCTGGTCCGACGAATAATTTACATGTCATTATAGCACTAAATCACTTGGTGAAATACCATATCTTGTTTCTCACAAAGTTGAAGTATCTATCTATGTCGGGTTTGCTCACATGAGATTACATATTTGGTATCACTCATGTAAGTTTTAAGGATAGCACACACAAAATATTAATATTTCAATTAATATATTTATTTATTTAGAACTTGGTCGTGTGCGATTTAAGATTATTTCACATGTACGATCAATTTATGGATAAATAAATTATTTGATGATCTCTCACCAGTGATTACTTATTAGGTATCACACAAATGGGCATCAAAGAAGGTGTGTATGGTCCAAATGACAATTAATTAAAAAGTAGATATAATTAATTAAATAAACATCAAATTAAAATTAATTAATTTAAAAGACAAGAAAACATGGAAATAAATTAAAGACATACATAAACCATCACATTTATCAAAACCCAACACCAAAAATATTATCCCATCATTGCGCAAACACGATACATAAAATAATAAATAAATATCACCATGTTTGTGTTTGTATTAGTATCACTAGAATCCACAAAAGATAATCAAAAATTGATAATCATCGTCCACTGATCAGCGCAGTACCAAACCAAACCACCGAGCATGTATTTCAACATGAAAAAATGATCAGATTCATCCCGTTGTGCAGTTTCAATCTTCAAAATTAGGGAAAATCAACTGTGTGTGCGCCAATGCTCACCAAAACTATTTCCCTCCAACCCGAAATATGGGATTTGGCCTAGTTTTTTGTTCGGGTGAGGCCGAAGGGGTGCGTTGGGGAGACAGAGGTCATTCGACATGGTGTGGTTTGTGATGTCGGAAGAGGGCAGACATGACTGTGGTGCGGCTGTAGCTGAAGAAAGAGGCCAACAAGGGGAAAGGGGGAGCAAGGGTGTGGGGGCAGCCAAGGTGGGATGGGGGAGCAAGGGGGGATAGGGGGGAGGGGGAGGGAGGGGGTTAGTTGGGGGTGGTGAGATGGGGGGTGGGGGTGGGAGGAGGGCAGCGAAGGGATAGGGGAGAAGGGATGAGGAGGCTAGGGTTTTTGTGTATAGGGATGGAGAAGGAGAGGAGGGCGTCTACATAGAGAGTGGGGTAGGGGGTAGCGGCCGAGCGGCCCAGCCCTAGGGTTTCTGGAACCCCATGTGTGAAAAATCCTCCTAGATCCCCACATACTAATATATACATAACAAAAAAAATATTAGAAAATAATAATAATAATAATAATAATAATAATAACAAAAACAATAATATCAATATATATAAAAGATAATTATTAGATATATAAATATATAAATGTGTGTGTGCACGTGTGCGTGCGCATGCGCCTAGGGTTAGATATCTTAAAATAATACATAAAATGATATTAATAGTTAGAAAAAATTAGATTCTATCCTAAAAATAAAAATATTACTATTAAATGTTAATATAATTTAATAATAATAAAACTAACATAAACAAGAATATTACTATTATAAATAATATACAAAGTTAAATAATATATAATACTAAAATAACAATTACAATAATTACTAATAAATATTAACAATCTTATAATAAAACTAATATTAATTAAACTATAAAAAATAATAAATGTGTTAGATATTAAATTTTAATAAACTATAAAATTAATATAAACTAATAATAAAAAATAACTAATATTTATATATAATTAACTAAAGATTATAGAAATAACAAAAACACTACCAAACTATGAATAATGACTAAAATATTAAAAACAGTTAAAATATTTAATTAAAACTAAGTTAGAAATTTATAAAAGTAATAGAAAAATCCATGTACATAAAATCCCCCACACTTAAACTTTTTCACTCCTGGGAAAAAATATAGAAAGAATACACTGGTGGATTCATAGACAAATCAAAAAAATTAAAATTACAAGTTCAAATTTTTTCATTCTCTTTTACCCACAAAATATAATGCTTCATTTAAAATTCAAAATTTTAAAAACAATTTCCCTTCCACTCACATTCTTTCCAAAACAAGTACATGCACTTATGCATCATGTGACCTACCTCACCATCACTATATTCACTCAAACAATTTGATCAAATCCATGATTAATTCTTATACACAAGCATGTTTACCATAGGCTTTCCATGAATTTCACATCTCCATAGCAGGAATAAAAAGAATACACTAATCTCAAGGGATTCAGAGTAGGTTCAAATGTCTTTGAGGCTGCGGGACGATGGGTCATAAAAAATTTGTGACAGTTTTTGGAAAAAGGAGGGATGAATACATGATAAGTATCAATTCAAATGTCTCCCTCAAACTCTAGATCCCTCACACTTAAAACATTACTTGTCCCTAAGCATATAAAAATACAATGCCTCTCTCAAAGATTTTTTAGGGACACAACTCACTCAAATAAGATAGGAAGAAAAAATCGGTGAGTAACAACTCCAAACCCCATGAAATATATGTAAGAAAAAAATACCAAAGAATGGTACACAAGTAGCGTGCACACTGTAGCATCTTAGTAAAAGTAGTCCATATAGAAAAATCTCTAGATATTGGAGTAATAATTCATAACTTTTATAGGTATCCCTAAAGGTTATGGTTACTGTGTAATGACCACATATATACTCATTATTGGAACAAAAAAGGTTCTATATTCCCATATCAAAATACATGTAATGAATGTGGCTACTACAAAATATAACACATATAATCATGACGTGATAATGACGATCCATGTGCATCAAATGAATAATTGTCCCTTAAAAAACCCTCTCTATTTATAAATCTCCCCCCACACTTAGATTGAAAATTATCACGTAAAAATTCAAGAATTGGGTAGGGAAGGGTTTTAGATGTGGGCTCATCCTAAAAAGGATTCTTCGTGGATTCTAAGGGATACATAATAGTGAAAATGAAAGGGTGGTTCAGTGGGTCAAAGGGGATAAAAAAATAAAATAGATGGCTCAGTCATTTTAGTGAAACATCCAAAATTACTATCCCTTTGACAAAAAAACATGGCAAGTTCTAGAAGACATAACATGGCAGAGATTCCCTCAAGAAAAAGAGAAAAATGTGATGATGTAAAAATGGGCCAGAATCCTCACAAGTATTGAAATATAATGTTGGATAACACAAATAATCATGAGTGAAAATAGGTGTCTCAAAAATGTACAAGTTTCCAAAAAAATATTTTCAAAATATGAAATAATATCACCAATCATTTATGCTGGGGTATCAATAATCAAAGCATTCCAAACAGGAATCATGTGCTCAAACTTCCTAGGGATACAAGTGGTATGTTCCCAACTATGTTACAAGAAAAATGCAGTCGCTTTTATGTGGGTTCAAAAATGATAAGAATGTTAGTTTTTTTTCATTTTTTATTTTTTTGTTATTTATTTTACATACTATTTTTTGAAAAATAAAATATAATAGATAATAAAACACTTCTTTATGTAAGTGAGGATAGATGCAAAAAAGATTTATGTATCCGATAAAGCTCTATAAATAACGTAACCTTTAAAATATACACATAGAAAACACATACAAACATCATATCAAAGAATTCACACCATAATAAAAAGAATGTGGATGATAAAAATATATATGATGAACTCTTTTCCATTGTAGTGTGAAAAAAATAGATTGCGGTAAATTCATGTCATTTTATTAAAAGAACTAAATGAAATGAAACTAAATTATATTAAAGGAAAATAAAAAAATGATGGGTTTCCACTCATTTATCACAAAGTTTACTTATTCTTCATCCATACATTGATGAAACTATACCAGGATCAGACAGAAATGTATACCATGCATCTTCTTGTTTTTCAGTCAAAGTGTGGAATCCATTTATTGAAAATAAGATTATCCTACAAGCTGCACAATATCTCAACGAAAACCTGTCAGAAAAATGGATGGGTGGGATGAAATGAAAATAGTTCAACTCATAAGGGAAATAATATACCTCATTTAAAGTAAGACTCACCAAATAAGTGAAGTTTTTTCAAAGGGGATTATCATGAAAATCATGAACATTACATTTTTGAATTTTCAAAAGAGAATAAAATTATATACCTGAATCCTTTAGTGGTCAGCTTATATCCATCATATCATTGAATGCAGTATTTGGGTTGATGATCTATCTCAATCCATTTTCACCACCAACCACCAGTATAGGGAAATCCACTAGTTTTCAGTTCAATTCAGGCTCGATGCATGGAGCAACTAGGGTGGGTTCAATTAGAGTAGATGACTCCATTGTGTCAATAATGACATATTTTTCAAAAGTTTCTTCTATACTGACCTCATAATATTTCTCCATTGGCACATGTTTCCCCACAAACTCAGGATCCTCCACGAAATCTCATTCTTCCATTGTTTCTAGAAAATTATGAGTGTTTCCCACCTCAATCATTGACTGATTTTCTAACTCATAAAATGTTTCATATATCTCTATTTTGGAAAAATTTTCAGACTCACAAATATTTTTAGAAAGTGGTGATTCAATTTCATTTGAAGTGACGTTCTCTTGTTTGTGAAAATCTATTGTGTTTTGGTTCAATTCTAACTCTCTCGTGGTAAGTAAGGGTCCCAGTTCAATTTACTCTTTAGCCTCAAAATGTGAAATTTTATAGACATCAGATGTGTCATTTTTCACTTTGGGATGTATGGGTTGTAAACTCACAAAATAAGAACATGAAATTACATTTTCTGATGGACCATTATTTTCAAAATGGTAGAAGACTAAGCTCACATATTATTGAAATGTGATTATATTGTAATAATCAATTTGGGATAGAGAGGAGAATCAATGGTATGATAGGAATAAGTATCAATCAAAGTAGGCTCATCCTCAAAATCAGACAATGAATGCTGTTCAAATGGAACCTCTACTATACTTTCCTCAAGAGAGTTATTCTAAATTGGATCATTGAGTGGAAATGAGGTAGCTAGTTAGACAAGATGAGTCAGTTGATTTTCTATCTTCTTCATTTGATTTTATAGAACTTTTTATTTTATTTTATAAATATTTCATTGAAGAAAGCAAATTTTCATTATGTTTATCTCGAAGTTCAAACATACTATTTGTCTTAGTGATAGAATAATGAAACATGTGCTCAATTATTGAATCATTTGTCTCACATGAATTATCAAGTTCTAAATTTTCAGGATTTATTTGACTTTGAAAATGATCAAATGTTGTAAAAGTACTTGTATAACAACATGGTGAAAAATTCTCATATGGATCATTATATGGACTTGAATAAAAATCATTACAATAAAAAGGATTAATTAGAGATATCATATGTGGTGAATCATTATACATCGTACCTTGAGATATGGTCATGCAGGGTGGGTATTGATTATAGCTGCATGGTGATGACCACACCATTAAAAACTTCTAAGTGTCTTGAAAGTCCCTATAATGATAAAAGAAACACTCAGAGTTGATCTAAACTTTTTGTGTGTGTTTTTTTATTACCATTTTTTTTAATTTTTAACCTAAATTATCATTTTTGAGAAACTCCTAATGATACTATTCTCCCTAGTAATTGCACCAAAAATTTGGTACATGAGTTTCAACACATTCAATTTGAAATATTTATTAACCTTACAAATACTATAGAAGTGGAGAGAAGAGTGAAAACACATAGAGAATGTGAGTAGACACTAAAAATATCCTCTTGGAAGAATGTTCAGCTAGATGGGTTATTAATGTGATTAACAACTAAAAATTCTAAAAATTAAATAATATTTAAAAATGACTTTTAAAATTAACTATATCTTTCTAAATGAACTAATTTAATACATGGAATAAATAAGCAGAGATGGACATGTCAGAGTTGTGATGTCTATTCAGGTGCATGCAATTACCATTATTTAATTTTCACATCTGGATATTTATTTATTTAATTATCACTGATTCCAAATATAATCAAAATACTATCATGTATCATTCTCTAATGTTAAAAAGTGTTCTAATTTTTACACAAATTATCTGTCATTTAATTCTCTGGCCTGATGAATAATTTGTGTGTCATTGTAGCACATAATCACTTGGTGAAATATAACAACCCGTTTCTCACAAAGTTGAAGTATATATCGATTTTCTTAAATGAAATTACTTATTAGGTATCACTCATGAAATTTTGAAGGATAGGGAACACAAAATATTGATTTTTCAATTAATATATATATTTATTCAGAACTCGGTCATGTGTGATTTATGATTCCCTCACATGCGTGATCAATTTCTGAATAAATAAATTCTCTGATGATCTCCTACCCATGATTACTTATTAGATATCAAATGAACATACATCAAATAAGGTGTGCAGGGTTCAAATGAAAATTAATTCAAATGAAAATATAATTAATTAAATAAACATCCAATTAAAATTAATTAATTTAAAAGGCAATCAAACATGGAAATAAATTTAAAAAAAGCATACACTATCACATTTATCACAACCCGACACCAAAAATATTGGTCCTCCATTACACAAACTCGAAACATAAAATAATAGACAAATATCACCATGTTTGTGTCGATGTGAGTATCACCACAAGTATCCACAAATGATCAAAAATTGATAATCATCATCCACCGATCAGTGAAACACTGAATCGAACGACCAAGCACGTATATCAACAAAAAAAAATGATTGGATTCATCCTTTAGTGCAGTGTCAATCTTTGAAAGTATGGATAATCCACCACACACACGCAAACACTTGCCACAACTATTTCACACCCACTTAGAATGTGGGATTTGACTTGGTGTTATGCTTGAGTGAGGCTGAAGGGTTGTGTTGGGGAGGAAGAGGTTGTTTGGCCTAGTGTGGTGTACGACAACAGAGGAGGGTGGATGCGATAGTGGTGTGATTGCTGCATACCTACTGTTGAAGGCGAAGGCCAACAAGGGGAAATGGAGAGTAGGGGGGATGGGGGGGAGTGGGCGGTGAAGGGAGGGGGAGGGAGCAAGGGGTGTGATGTGATGAGGGGGGAGTGGGGCAACGAGATGGTGGGGGAAGGGGCGCTGAAGGGAGAGTGGGGAAGGTATGAGGGGGAAAGGGTTTCTATAGATAGGGATGGAGAAGGAGAGGAGTGTGGCTGTAGAGAGAGGGGGTAAGGGGGCCAACAGTTGAGCAACTGATCCCTAGGGTTTTTGGAACCCCATGTGTGAAAAATCCTCCTCCTGGATCCCTACATACTAATATATATATACATACTAAAAAATTATTAGAAAATAATAATAATAATAATAATAATAATAGATATAAAAGATAATTATTAGATATTAAAAATATATAAATGTGTGTGCGCGTGCACCTAGGGTTAGATATATTAAAATTATACATAAAATATTATTAATAGTTATAAAAAATTAGAATCAATCCTAAAAATAAAAATATTAATATTAAAAGTTAATATAATTTAATAATAATAAAACTAATAAAAATAATAATACTTCTATAATAAGTAATATACAAAGTTAAATAATATATAATACTAAAATAAAAAATTAAAATAATTTCTAATAAATATTAATAAACTAATAATAAAACTAATATTAATTACACTACAAAAAATAATAAAAGTGTTTGATATTAAATTTTAATAAACTATAAAATTAATATAAAATAATAATAAAAAATAAAAAATATTTATATATAATTAACTAAAAATTTAAAAAATAACAAAAACACTACAAAACTATGAAAATAAACGAAAAATATTAAAAATGGTTAAAATATTTAATTAAAACTAAGTTAGAAAATTATAAAAATACTAGTGAAATCCATGTACATAAATGACTCTCCATGTGCTCCCTTTGAGCTCATCGATGACATTGAAGAAGTACCATAATAACTAATAAATGTCTGTTGGGAACTAATACCAATCACCCAGCCTTTCTTGACACCATGAAAAGTCACCTGTAACGAGGCCCCTCATCAAAACTCAAATAACCAATGACATCTTGTTAACCCTTAGCTTGACTCTTTTGTGAATGAGAAGTTTTAGCCTCATATGTTTCCATTAAATATAATTAAAAATTAGAATAACACTAAAATTAATATTTGTGAAATTTTTAAATAAATTGCTAACCAAAATATGGCGATGTCAGTCGCCTACAACTTCTCATGTACAGGAATCATTATATATATTATTATAAAATTCAAACTCCATAAAAGATGGGTCAATATCAGCCTATATAATATAAAAAAATATGTTATAGTTATATCATATATACATTAATAAATAATATCACTTACCATATGTCATTGATGTATGCCAAATGTATGAATTATAGCCCCATGTGTGACCTATTTCCTCCATCATATCTGATATCTAGATGATGACCACCTCCTAAAAGTCACTCCTATCTAGTAGGAGTAAAATCCATCCCATACCTGAGCTGAGATATAGTTAGGTCAATGGGAGACGCAAGACTGGTCAAAAACAGCAACATAAGCTTTATCCATAACTCAATTTTTGAGGTTGTGTAGAAACTAATGAAAGTGATCATGTATATAAATCTCTCATTAATCTCAAATAGGATCTCTTAGGCTATTATAAATCAGATAAAATAAATTCTGCAAGACAATTAAAAACAGTATTTCAGTAATTAAATGAATTTTAAAAAATATATATTATTTAATAATGTATAATCTAGTGGTCAAACATCTGGTGACACGTGATGATGGGAACCAAGTCCCATGAAACCCATGGCAAATAAAAATATTTTTTAGAATCACGTCAACATGTCCAATATATAAATGTGAAAAACCGTGCAATTAAAAACAAATAATCAAAAAATTATTACCAAAATTAATACACAAATTTAATATAAAATAAATATCATAAAAATTAAATATGCCTCCATAAATTAGGATCAAAATAAAAATATGGTGTTCTCTCTAGAATAGGATCCTAAATCATCAATCGAGTAATATCACACCCCCTCCTAATAAGCGCAACATCTTGGGGATTAGATGAATTTGGCACATCTGCAAGTAGTTCGACATCAGTGAGAGAACAAAATAGATTGTTAGGAGCATCTCCAATCATCTAAAACAAATATTCTTACCTATAATAAATTATTAATATAAACATAAAATATAAAAAACTAATAAATACCAGAATATAATAATATCACCTGTAACAAATAGTTAATACAAATATCAAATATAAAAACTAATAAAAATTAGAATATAATAATTACATTTAAATAAATACCTGAATATAATATATCAATCATCATCTTGTAAATAATTTCTATGAAGAATAATGTCTTCATCCTCATATTCAGCATCATCAACTTTCATATGACTTTCAATTTCATTATCCATCATTACTTCATCAACATTATCTATATCATTGGCCCTTAACTGAGCAGTTTCATCATCAATATAAATATCTCATCAGGTAAGAGATATATTTTGGGATGTTTCTTGAAAAATTTCAATATCTTGCACTTCCAAAGAACCATTTTAATTTTCAATAAATTGATTTCCACATTATTTCATTTTTATCACACTCCACCAGTCATTCAAATCTCTCAAAACATCACAATAATTTGCATAATAAACTTGATGTGCTTGATGTGCCAACATAAATGGTCCAATTAATGCAGGAAGACTGTTATATTTAATTTCAATAACTCCATGTCATGGATGAACTCAAAAACCAATGACATTTAAATTTTTTTATATTATTTGGTCCTAGATAAAATAACTCAATTATTTTATCCAACATACCATAAAATTCAACTTCACTTTATTTATGATGATATCCTTTCAAAAAAACAAACATGTTCATTGATTTCTTCGAGTCACCATATATGTGTGTATGGAATCAAAATCCATTAAACACATACCCATTATAATATTTTATCAATTTGTATGGAGGGTTTTAAGCACATATAATCATATATCAATTTTATTTTCATGTTGTGTTTCTTACAAAAAATAAAAATTATTAATAATAGATATTATTTCATAATTGATTTATTGTTCCATAGAAAGCAAATTAACCTACTGGTATTTGAAACTTATATGAAAACTTTTGTTGATGACATTCTTTAAGAGTATCAGATGTAATTTGTACAAATTTTTTGTTGATATAGTCATCATATAGTCTATAAAAAATAATGTAAATAAAGGTATATTTTATAAATATTTAATAAAATAATAAAAAATTAGTACTTACTACACAAATCATGTCATTTCTTCACAATTTGGAAAAATATATGTTTGATCTCTATGGAGTTCTTAATCTGAAATCCATCATTAACAATAACTACCAATACTAAGATACAGTTGATTAAAAATAGAAAATTGATGGTCTGTGACATCATCATCATTTGTCTCATTATTACTCATCCAGTTATGATTTTAAGGATATTTTGATTGAAAATAATAAGAGAAGAAATTTTAAATTTCCACCTACAAGTACGCTTCTACAATTGACCCTTCTACTGATGATTTGTTATGTACTTTATTATTTAACTTTTTCATACATATCTCAAATGGGTACATCCATCAGAATTGTACCGATCCTAGACATTTAGCTTCATATGATAAATGAAATATTAAATGTTCCATTGAGTCAAATAATCCTGGTGGGAACATTTTCTCTAATTTACATAAAATTAAAATAACATCCTTTTGAAACATACTCAATGAATCATAATCTGGTGTTTCTATAGAAATATCTCAGATGAAATATGATATTTTGGTCAACACATCCCAGACTAAAGAATTCAACAGCCCTCCAAGACCAACATGTAATAATCTTTCCATTATAAGATGACAATCATGAATTTTAAAACCAGTAATATACCCATTTCTGACACAGTGAGAAAAATTAGAATCATAACCATATGGTAATCACAAATCTCAAATCCACTGAAAAAAATAACAAACTCTTTTCTTTATAAATTTAATGAGATTATTTTGGATTCATTAATTTGTGTGATCTTTCAACTTCAAATAATTCAAGTTCAAGATGTATACAAATCTGGGCAAGATATAACCATGCCTTTACATTATCTTTGGTATTACTAGGTGTGTCCAACACGGTATAAAATATGTTATCAAAAAAATTCTTCACAATATGCATTACATATAACATATGATGAACCAACAAATTAGACCAATATGGAAGGCCCCAAAAAATAATCTACTTTATCCAATTATGATCTTTCCCAAAACCATTTTTTTATTTATGGTTGGTCCAAAATTAATAGAAGGTAATGGAGATTTGATAGGTTTTACCTCAATACCTGAGAGCACTATTGGAGGTTCGTCTTATTCAATTCTAATTTTTGTGAAATTATTTTTGTTCCTTCGAAAAGGGTGATCGATAAGAAGAATTCTTCGATAATAGTTAAAATAACTTTTCTTTAACCCTTTACCAATAATAAACACTTTTTTCTAAGCCATTTAGTATATACATGATTTTAGACCATCTGTGATCCATCTAGATAACATACCATACACCTAAAATTAACTGGTTATCCATATTAATAAAACCTTCAGTGTAAAATTCTGATCTGCAAATTTATCAAATGTAGTCACACTGTTGTTCAATAATGAAATTAACTCATCAATAGTGGATTCAAATAAACATAAATGTTATTATTTGGATATCCTAGAATTAATATCACCAAATATATATATGGTTCCTTTATCATCATCGAAGGTGGTAAGTTTTATTGAGTAATAAAAATAGGACAACAAGATTACTGGCTTCCATAATTACAAAATGGACAAAAACCATTAGAATAAAGACCCAACTGTATGTTATGAGGTTATGAAGCAAAAGAAGGTTTCATCTTATCAAAGTGTTTCCATGAATCACCATCACATGGATGATTTAATCTACAACTGATGGAAATATTTTATTTATATCATGTCATCAATGCAACTGTGTTATGATACATAAATAAAAGCTGTAAATGATATGTAATTAGAAAATACCTCAACTGTTTCATAAGAAATATAGAATTTCTTTATTGTGCCTTTTTATACCTTGATTATCCACATGTTAGAAAATTAACCAAGGATTCATAATCACCATAATATAATATTCAATCATTTTAACTTGCATGAATCTTCTGATAACCAAGACCCAAATTATGGACCAACCTATAACTTTTATAGAAGCTTACAAGTAACATATTTCTATTATTCAACAATGATTTAACCAATAATAATATCTGATCAAAACAACTATTTGACATTCCAAAATATGATTTAATAGACACAAATTTTGTAATAGCTTCAAGTTTACTCATCTGGAATCCCAAATAAAAGGCCTCCTCAGTAGATTTTAATAAATTGTAAAACTGAGAGGGTTTTGATTTAGGATTTAGAATATCATTCTGAGTTATTGTTTCTAGAATAGATGGACTAGTATCATCATTTATTAAATTCTGAAATGATGGATACGAAACAAAAAAATTTGTATTTTCTACTAAATTATGTTCACCATGTTTATACCAAAATATATAATATTTCTAAAAACCAAAATTAAATAGATGAAGTCCAACATTATTAAACATTTTAAATCTCCTAAGATTATATTTCTAACATGGACATTTAATTAGTACTTCAGAAACAAAATCTGATTTCGATGATGCAAATGATATGAATGTTTCAATACCTTCAATGAAGACATGATTTATACAATATTCATTGGGATTTTTTCATTGATTTATCCAACCATGATTGTGTAATAGAAACTGGTGTCTACTTCATGAGAAACAAAAGAAATAAGAATAATTATTACTGATCATTTTGACTAACTTAAAATTATTATTATATACTAACACCTTGAAATATTTTATGGATTTTGATTAGAGTGATTTGTAGGTTTAACATTGGATTACAGGGCTTGTAGAGGCTCATCGCATATAGAATAAAAATATTAAAAATATTATATTAAACACACATTTTTTTAAATAATATAATATATCTCAAATGATGTTTCATATGAGAAATCAGATACCATCGTTAGATCTAGGATGTTTGGTTTACCCTATTCTCAACATAATATTTATGCATATTGATAGTTTAGTAACATCACCCACAATGGTAATTCCATTTAATATTTTTATTATAATTTTTTACAAAAAATTGAAGTATCTTCGTAATTGTGTATCATATCATAAATCTAATACCACCATTATATCGGGGATGTTGGGTTTACCCTAGGCATGACATAATATTTATATGCATTGGGTGTTTGGTTATATGGCACGTGAGGGAAATTCATTTAATATTACTATTATAATTTTTTATAAAATATTTAAGTATCTTCTAAACCATGTATCGTATGAAAAATCAGAGATCATTGTTAGGTATGAGATGTGTTGTTTACCCTCAACACAACATTTGATTTCTATGTGATGGGAGTTTAGTTACATTTCATGCGAGATTAATTCAATTAATTTTTTTATTATAATTTCTTATAAAAATTTAAAGTATCTTTCAAACTGTGTATCGTATAAAAAACCAGAGACCACCACTGGGTTCAAGATGTAGGGTTTACCCTAGATGCGATATATCATTTTTTGTGCCTCGAGACTTTTGTAACGCCATGCACGATGGTAATCTCATTCAATATTTTTATTATAATTTTTTACAAATAATTGAAGTTTCTCTATAATGATTTATCATATTATAAATATGAGACCACTATTAGATCGAGGATGCGGGGTTTACCATAGGTGGGATATAATAATTGTGAGCATCGACTGTTTGGTAACATCACACACAAGGGTATCATTTTTAATCTTTTATTAATATTGAATATATATATATATTACAAAATTTATATGAATTATTTTAATTAATACAACATTAATATGAATTATTATGAATTTATAAAAGTTATGATTTTTTGTAATTTTTTTAAGGTTTTGAAAAAAATTAGTATTTTTATTACAATTTTTAGCAGTTGATAAAATTATTCATTAAGTAATATTAATTATTAATTATTTATATATTAATTTATAATAAATATTACTAATATTTAACAATTACTAGTATTTCATATTTTTTTTTAAAATTTTTGTAATTTCTTCAAATTTTCAAATTATTAATAATATTTTGTAACTAACACTAATATTTACTATTTATTATTAAAATTGACTATTAATTAGTAATTATTATAAATTATGTAGTGATTACTGTTAGTTATTTAAATTATTATTACATTTTTAATAATTACTATATATATACATATATCACAATTTCTTAATTAATATAAATAAATCAAATGTAATAAAATAAACCTTACAAGTTTTTTTTGAAACTTTTATATATACATATTCATATATTAATATATATATATAATTTATAAATAATTTTACTTATAATTAATTTTGATTATAAATAATTTTGATTCACTTGAATTAATAATTTATATAAATAATTTTATGTTAAGTTTTTTAAATTAATATATATTTTGAATCGATATTTATTTTTAATTAATAATTTTGAATTAATAATTTAGAATTAATAATGTTTACCTAATTTTGGTGACATGAAATATAATGATTGATTAAAATCAAAATTATTGTTTATATAATTGATATGATATAAAAATAAAAATAAAATATCATTGCTAATATATTTTTCAAAATTAAATGTCTATATAATTGACATGATATAAAAATAAAAATAAATATCATTGCTAATATATTTTTTAAAATTAAATATCTATATAATTGATATGATATAAAAATCAAAGATACAATTTAAATTTATAATATTTTTTATTTGGAACAATTGACTATTGGAAGACTATGTTTTTTTAAAAATATTACCCGAACCCACCCGGAATAATAATGAGGTAACAATTTCAAATTTAATTTTATTATATATAATATATATATATATATATATAATTATTTAAAATATTTATAATTATATATTTATAATTATATAAATATTATATATATGTGTGTGTATTTATAATTAAATATCTATATATAAATATATTTTTTCATATAAATTTAACTTATAAAAAAGAAATATTTATACAAATATAAATTTATTTTATAAATATATATATTTATGAAAGAATATTTTTATAATTATATATAAATAAATATATTTATAAATATGTATATATATATACATATACAATTATATAAAGATATTTATAAATATATATATACAAATAGGATATACACATACATATATCCAAATCAATTGAAATAATTCATGCAGACCTGATTAATATGAAAATGGGGAATAATAAATTTGAAGCAATATTAAATACCAAATACAACATCAAAACCGGATACACACATACATATATCTAAATGAAACAATGAAAAAAATACCTAATAATCAATTGAAATAACTCATGCAGACCCGATTAATATGCAAAAAAAGGACTAATAAATTTGCACCAATCCTAAATATTAAATACAACATCAAAATCAAATAAATTTATAAACATAGGGTTTGGAAAAACTAAATCATGTAATAAAATGAAAAAATGCAAAAAAAGAAAAAGAAGATAAAAGGAATCTGTATAAAGGAGATTCGAAGACGAATCTATCAAAAATCAGCAGCAGCGGAGTAGATTTGACTAGGATTGAATCCGGTGGTGCGTGTAACCATTCGGGAGATGGAGAGGAAGAGTATAAGAAGAAGAATAAGGGGAAACATGACTGTTAAAACCTAATATTTATTATGATGGACTATTTGTGACAGAATTAATTCCATCGTATATAGTCATTCTGTCAAAAGTATTTGCAATGGTCATTATTGCTCGTCGTAAATACTTCAAATATGAGAACTATTTGCGATGAAAATATCGTTCCATCACAAATTCTCATTGCTAAAAACATTTATGCTAGGCAGTGGAAAGTCCCGCCAAAATTATTTGTAATGGATAGTTTATTCTGTCACAAATATAGACTATTAACAACGGAATAAACCATCTGTCATAAATAGTTACCTTTCAGAAAGTATTTGAGATGGGAAAATTTCCTATCGTAATTAACCCATCATAAATATCCTTTATTCTAGTAGTGATATATATATATATATATATATATATATATTAAATGTCTAATTAATTTATGTGTAATATTAGAAACTACATATCATGTATAAGTCGTAATACAGTTATTACTCTACATGCATTGAAACATAACATGCTACGTAAATACCATGTGTTCCATGTGGTTATTAAGTTGATATTACACACTATGAAATTACATGTTAATATTTATATGTCACATGTCACATAAGTAAATAGTATATGAATATAATACACGTTAGGTAGTTCAGACAGATACTCATCGTGTTACCTCCATGGCGGTTTTTGTAAAAAATTAATTTTGAATAAATTTATTTAATTTGTTTAAAATTATGATGGATGATAATATCAAGAAAAATTCAGATAATAATTAAGATAAAATAATTGGTTAATTAAATAAGACAATTAATTGATTCTAGTGTGATTTATCTTAAATAAGAACAATTATAATTTAATGCCTTTTTATTAAATATGTAATTTGTTGTATGAATGTGAATGATCATGATCCTAGACTAGAATTTTGTATGTGATTGGTTTCCTTTTAATTTATTATTAAATTAAATTGATGGCATGTGCGTCATACCTCCTCTCATTATGTAGGGCCTAAGATCCCATGGTTTCTTTTATGCAAACCCATTAACCAATACTTCGATTCCCCTCACCTGTGTGTGAGTAAAATATTATGTAATGGGTGGCTCGCCCAAGCTAGTGTAGGCGGTTCTAGTTTTGAGATGAGGAAAACCAATCTAATAGTAATATGGGTGGATAAGTGGAGAGCTATAACATGAACCATAAAATGGTTCAAGGTGTTTTCCCCCTAAGTCGAGGGTATTTTATCATCCACTAGATAAACTAAACAGTAGTAAAAGCTCATGATCATACCACTTTATTATTTTATTTCTGTCAAGTTGCATGGTTATTTCATTATGGATGTTTTTTTTCATGATCACATGAATTAATGAATTAATGAGCATGCAAGATAAAAAAATAGATTGAATTATGCCTAAATTTTATCTAAGACATGGTTAATCATTTAAGTTAATCCACTAAATATTAACAAGCATGTAATAAAGATAATATGGGAAATTAATGAAAAAAAATAAAATCCAACAATTATATATATTAAATCAGTATATCCTTCCACTACTTATGTTAAAAACAAATCTTAGTTCAAAGTGCTTACACATCCAAAGTTGGGGTGCTTTTAATTATTGGGGAATTCTAACTTGAAGTTTTGGGTTGACTTGACTTATTTCACATTAAGGGTTGTCTACCAAAGAAGAACTTAGTGTAATTAAGAGGAAAAGATTGATGAAATCCAATTTAAGGATTTTAGGAGTAGGGAGTCCACTCAATAGATCAAGGAACTGTGAGTTAATGCAGTTTGAATTTGGAATACCTAACTAAAACCCTTCAAATTGCTTAAATAAAAAAAATTGGGGTGATGAGAAAGGGAATATGGATCCCTGCCACTATAATGTATAAGAAATATGATATTTTAAATCCATTGGTGAGGGACATTGAGTTTCAATAAAATATTGGGAGATTAATAAATATAATATTTTCTGATTATCTACTTTTATTAGATAATTTACTAAAATTTTGCTCATATTAATTGTAAAAACAATAATAAACATGACTTTAAACATATCACTATGATCCATACTTGTGAAGGATAACTTTTTTGCTTGCACAAATTTCCAAGAGTGGAAAAGGCACTTATGCATTATCCTATGCCCTGAAAGGAAATTGTATGTACTGGGAGAACCTATTCCTAAAGAACCTGGTAAAGTGGTTAGTGAGGAAGAGTTGTATCTCTATGAGAAACATTTGAATGATTCCATATATGTTTAGGGTTTCATGCTATCATCCATTACCAATGATCTTCTAAAGTAACATGGGGATATGGATGAATATATAATGATGTCTCACCTTCTAGATATCTATCAAGAGAATGTGAGACAAGAGTGACATGAGATCTCCAATTCTCTATTTACAACCAACTTGGAGAGTCGGTTCTATTTAGGCCTTATGTAGTCATGTTTATTGGATACATTAAACACTTAGACATCATAGGGGTTAAATTATGAGATGATTTGAACATAGATCTTATACTTTACTCACTACCTAAGACCTTCTATATTTTTATTGTTAATTATAACATGAGAAATAATGAGAAGAGTCTTTCTGAACTTCTTAATCTGATTTACCAAGTGGACAAGGACATGGGGTGTGACAGACCCACAATCCTCATGGTGAATAAGAAAAGGAAGAACAAGAGAAAGGGTCTTAAGACTTATAATAAGTCTAAGTATCTTGATCATTTTCCTTCCAAAAAGAGGAAGATCTAGAGGCAAAGAAAGGAAAAGGAAGCAGTATGTTTTTCATGTGGAAATTAAGGCCACTAGAAGAGTAACTATACCCATAAGAAAGGGGAAGCCAAAGGTGTGTTCATTATCGAGTATAATATTTCAATATCTACACATTGGGTATTAGATACAACTTAGGGTGCTCATATCTGTATCCAAATATAGAAACCAAGTAGATTATGAAATATTTTCATAGGAGAGGTGGATTTGCGAGATGCCAATGGTGCGAGGCTAGATGCTCTAGCCATTGAAGATTACAACCTTTCATTACAAATAAAAAATATACCAGTTTTAATAGATTGTTATTATGTACCAACTATTACTAAGAACATAATTTTTATATCCTTCCTAGATATAGATGGTTTTATTTTCAAATTTGGTAATACAAGTTATTTCTTTTATAAAGAATACATATGTTATGATATGGAAAATTTAAATAACGGTATTTATGTATCAAATTACAAAATCCAAGTATTGTCAATTGATAATGAATAACATTCATATGAATCATATAACACCTAGTTGTGGCACCACTGTCTTGGTCATGTAAATGAGAAACATCTGACAAAACTTTGTCAAGATGGTTATTTAGACCCAATTAAGCTAAAACCACTTGAAAGATGTCATGATTGTCTACAAGGAAAAATGGCCAAACCTCCATTCAATATATAGGGAGAAAGGGCCACATAGTTTCTAGGATTTATACATAATGATGTGTGTGGACCATTTCTATTAGAAGCTAGAGGTGGGTATTCTTACTTCATAACTTTTACTGATGACTTGAGTAGATGTGATTATGTTTACTTGGTGAGGTATAAGTCCGAATCCTTAGAGAAATTAAAATAATTCAATAATTAAGTAGAGAATAAACTTGGAAATAATATAAAGAAGATTTAATCATATCTAGGTATTGAATATTTTAACCAAGAGTTTATCAACTTTCTATAGGAGTTTGGGATTCTATCTCAACTCACTCCACCTTACACACCATAGTGGAATGGTGTTAGTGAAAGGAGTAAGTATACCTTTATTGACATGGTAAGGTCGATGATGAGTCATATAGATATTTCATTTACTTTTGTGGATATCCATTAAAACTAAGGTAAACACACTAAACTGAGTACCAACTAAAGTAGAAAATTGAATTCCCTTTGAGTTAGTGAGTGGAAAGAAACCCATTTTATCACATACATGTGTATGGGGTTGAGAGGAATTTATTAAGGCCTTATTAGGAAACATTATAACGACTCTATTTTTACCTTTCAAGACTTTGGAATATTTCAATCAATATTTTCAAATCCTGGCGCTGAGACGATGTGAAATTCTAAGGCTTAGTGATCCTGGTATGGATATAATAAAAATATTAAATATATTATATCACACGCACACAATTTTTCTGAAATAATGGAATAGATCTCAAAAAATTATTATATTAGAAATACAAGACTATGTTTGATTCTAGAATATGTGTTTTACCCTATGAGTGACATAAATTTGGTCGACGTCGGATGTACGGTTGAGGCGGTCGTTGGCCGGTATGTTAAGTGAATTAATTAATTAATTTAAATAACCCTAAACCTATAAACCCTCTTTAAATATCATGTTCTAGTAAAACTCTAGGGTTATCTACATAAACCTAGGATAATTAGAGTATAGCCTCATTGTTTTTGGTAGATTAGGACTGAGTATCGATGACGAACGAATCATGGTCATGATCCTTTTGAGCATTAACCTCTCTATCCACAATGAACTATATGTCTTCAAATTTTGAACCACCCCATTAAACTTTAATATCTGAATATTATTCCCTTAGTTTATGGTTACAACATAGTTCCCCGGTCTCAACCCATCTCTCATCCAGAGTATAAGTCCCAAAGGAGGCATTCCTAGTAGTATGGTCATGAAACTCACTCTTTAAATAAATTTCTGGTATTCAACCTCATCCCCTAACCCCTTATTCATTAATTCAATATTTTCAAGGTATAATTTATATTTTACTCTATACCCCTTGTTTGAATGGAGTTTTAATGCCCTTGGTGTTACACATTCATTCATATCTACATGTTGGAAGGGGAAATAATTCCATTAGAGTTACACCAGACCAGTCCACTCAACTCTATGGGTTCCCTTACAATTGTTGACGTGAAATTCCAACATTGGATTGTCCTATTTTATGTGCTTTGTTGTAATAAAATTAATTTTCCAACCACCTATTATTTCTCAAACTGAGATTGAATCACATGAACTTAGGGGTTGTGGTTCATTTTTTCAATTAGCATGGTTGAGATGAATCATAATCAGAATTAGTGAGACCATAGTCTTAGCTTCCTTAGATGATCCCATTACATAATGGGACCTTACTTAATTTCTTAAGAGATTTAATTTACCCTTCTCTTATATTAGGGTTTATTACTTTTCCCCAAATATCCTATCATTCACATTATAATATATATTTATATTATTAAAACCCATTTTGTCTTCTTTTCTTCCACACAACATACTTTATACCTTAAGATGTTTGAATTGGCATGAACAAATTTATTGAGTATAGATACTCCTCTTGGCATCCCAATAACCCTTTCATAGAAATTGGTATTAGGTTACTTAACTAATATGAGTGGACCCACTATTGAATGGTTAATAGATTGGTTACCTTTTAACCATTAATTAACACCTTGGGGTGTTTTTGATTCTAGAGGAAAGGTCCCCCTTAATATATATGTACTACTTTATAATGGTTTGGTGGTGGTTTCTCCATCACCAATGGTCAACCTACTCCCACCACTTATCATTTATTCATCTCTAATTTATAAATTTAAATACATGATTTACTTTAT
Source organism: Viscum album (assembly GCA_963277665.1). Lineage (NCBI taxonomy): Eukaryota > Viridiplantae > Streptophyta > Magnoliopsida > Santalales > Viscaceae > Viscum > Viscum album. Next base: position 1,047,045,657 of record OY728139.1, read on the forward strand.
TTATATTCCCCGTGTCTAAGTAGATCTAAAATTTATCTATATTTTACACCCTTATGCATTACTTGCGCTATTGAGGAGGCTCCAAGTTGCATGAACATATACTGCATGACACTTTGGTCAATATTGTACGACCTTAAAATCCATCCCATGATGTTCTTAATTATATTACCTTAAAATTCATGACACTTAAGTCACAACTAAATTAATTAAAACTATATAACAGTAGTATTTGTTGCATGAATTAAATTTCATGACATATTGTCCATCCCACATGATTTTAAAGAATTAATATTGGTCCATCCTATATAACCTTAAAACTAATTGGATAGGTATATCCTATATGACCTCAAATTATAAAATTCCCCTATATAAGAGATCAATCAATATAAGGGGTTTCTTTCCTTAGAGGGTTTGTTGTTATGGCTACACTAGTTAACCCCAATGTCATGGTTAACCTAACCCATGAAAAAAAATCCCTTTATAAGAACTAAATGTGTTGAGGTTCATTCTATCATGGGATACTTAGTGATTCCTAGATCAGTTATCCTAGGTATAACCATATATTTCATTTCTATTCCCGAATCTTCCTTGGTGAAGAGAACTTCACCAATATATGATGGGTCTTCTCGTGGCCATTTGTTAGGATAAATCCCTTTCAGTTTATCTTGGTGATTAGATCTCATTAATGTTAGGTTTACTCCTTTTCACATCAGGGTAACCATCCATTTCATCAAAATGTCTCCCATGTATGAGCTATATCTTTATGGAGACTGTTTTTAAAGAACTATATGTGTCTTGATTCCTATTATTTTAGGTTCTGTAATGATGCTTAGACTTCCTATTTTAGGTTCAGTTGTGAATTTCCCCAAATTAAATTCTAATACCCATAATTTTACAAATTAATTTCAAGTATAACCCTATAACTTGACACTATAATGAATACACCCCATTTTATCTTGCATATAAACCAAATCTATGCATAGATATCCAAAAACAACATGTTTCTTGATTCACGTTCCCACTAGGTATGTAATAAAACCTAGATCTCTAATTCAAGGATGGATAAAAAAATTCCATCCAAATTCAATCCAATAATCATGAACTTAAATAGTATACATATTTTCTCTAGGTTTTCTACATTATAATTTAGATCTCTATTAACATCAGGTTTTTCTTTCCCTTTTTTCAATATAGAGTACCTCAACTTTTGGTCAAATCTGTATGAATTTAAAAAATAGAAACACTTGGTCAATGTTGTATAACCTTAAACTTAATCCACATATATGGTAAAGTATATATAACCTTAAACCCTGATCACTTAATTATAGTCTACTTTACAGGTCCTTTAAATTGCAAATGAAAGATACACAAAACTTTTCAGGTTAAAAACCCGCAAAGGGAGGCTTGAGGAAAAGTCAAGTATCTACTCACTAATCAATTTCCTTTTATGGTTTAACCAAAATTTAGAGCATAAAATGAAAAAGTAAAAAATATTTTAGGGACTAAAACTTAATATTAAAAAATAAATTTATGCTCATTGGACCACCTTGTCTAAGAAAAATCCAGAGCAGATCTTCCTTTCCCCCTTCCAGTGGGCCTAAGTTGTGCCGTGGGTAAATTTTCATTTATGAAAATACTAATTATTTTCATTGAGTAAACTACCCATTTAAGTGATCATGTATTCAATAAATTTCATGTTATATCCCTTCACCTTAATAATGTGTTCAATACATAGCGGCATAACCTTTAGGGTGCTCAAACCCTTCTTAAATACCTTTTTTCTCCAGGAACCTAATTCACACCTTTAAAGTTTTAATAACTAATAACCTAATTAATTGAGTAAAAATACTCCTCTTAAAACCCCATAACCTTGATAAAATCCTCTTACACCACCATTTTATAGCCATTAGTAACATGTTTATTGACTGATCAGAATAACCCCCTTTGAATGGTGAACAACAAAGTTTCTTTTGATCCATTGAGTAATTCCTAGGGGATATTTTTTATCTTATAGGAATGGTCCCCCTTAATTAAATGCACTATTTATAAACTGTGTGAATGTTTTACTACTGTTACCAATGGTCAACCTATTCCCACATGTCTCAATTTCCCATTAACTCAGACATTATTATGCTATGATTTACCCTTTCCATAACCCAACTATTCATGTGAATTCAAATACCATTGATGTTACACATTTTTTTCATTCTACCTATTTTCAAAGAAAGATTATGACATCATGTTATTGTACTCTTTCATTTTTGGGTATGAATTTTTTGTTAAAAATAAAATGTTTTAAGTTGAGATACTCCCCATAGTATCCCAAAGCCTTGAGTTGAGACTCTTGTTTTGGAAAATTTATATTAGATATATGGTCCTCCTCATGTGACCTTGAACCACATGACATAATGGTCTAAGAGATAATACCTTAAACTAAATGAACCTATCTATGGGATTATATATACTATCATTGGGTCCTCCTTTCATGTTGATTTTATCTCACCCTTTATATATAGATTATCTTACCCCTTGGTCGAGGTTGTGTGACCTTAAGATCCACCCACTTCTCAGTCCAAGCTATGTGACCTTTAAACCCCAATAATTCTTACTTTGATCACTATGACCTTAAATTATATTCACATCCCATGAGGTTGTATATATTAGTTTAATTAGGATTTTATTAATATTGGTTCAACTTTGACCTTATTGTTAAGAAAATAGCCTCATATTTTGATCAAAGTTATATGATCTTAAACATCAACTTTTTTTGTTCAACTTGTAAGACCTTAAAATACACAAGGAAAGAGACATAGCACTTTCTAGGTTGAAGACCTACAAAGGGGGACCTATGAAAAAGTAGTGTCTCTACTCATTAGGTCTGAACCTTGTATGGACTTGGAAAAACTCTAAGCATTTTTAAAAAGGAAAAGGCAAAAAACCTGTGAGGTTAAAAACCCTTAAAGAGAGATTTTGAGAAAAATACAAGTTCTTTCCTATTAAGCCTATATATCAATGGATTAGAAAAATTTTAGGGTGAAAATTAAAAGATATAATGTTCATAGGGAACACTATTCATTCCTATAAAAAATTGAGTTATTCTCTCTAGGTCCACCAACCTAGGTAAAAGTGAGATCACCCTTCTCTTCCTCACATATATTAGTTCAGGTGATCCATATGAGGGTACATAGTACTCATCACATTTCTTTAAAATACATGAATTAATGTTCTATCCAAAAATACCCTAAAATACTTAGAGTGTTCTATAACTTATGGTCTAATTTTCTTACACATGATCCATATCGACATAAGAGTTCCTATTGTATGGGTTTATCAGTTCATTTCAGGTCTCCCCTAATAAATCTACATTGGGAAATGAAAATTTCATTATATTCTATAAAAAATCCTGATGATATACAAACTCTCTTATAATAACTATGTGTGGATTTATTCTTGTACCTATATGATATATAGTGATGTATGGATCACTTATCCCTGACATAGTCATAAATTTCACTTTCACCTAAACTCTCCCATTGTTTTCTATATTTTCTATACACCGGGATACTATATATATAAACCTATATCTTCTATCCGGGGTACAACCATGGTGATTATTCTAGATAAAATCCCATACTAGAATGAAAATTCCCCTTTTAAGAACTACATATAACTTGATTATTGTTTTCATGGGATACATAGTGACATCTAGATCTCCTATATCATATTTGACCATAAATTCCACTTTCATTTCATTCCCCCAACCATCATAGTATTTGCGCCCACAACTTTAGGTTAGGTTTACCTTAGTTTATCCCATTCTAGGATATCAAAATACTTTATTAGATTGTTTTTCTTGGTGAACAGAATACCTTTAGTCAAAATTATCCTCTTAGTATAAAAATACATGAGTTGAGACCCTCCTCTTGGTGGATATATTCTCATTTGGTGAGTTAGCTCTATACACCTACTAATTTTTTAATCAATGTAGAATAGTGGCTTAGAATACCTTAAAACTTTGATTATATTCATTTTTGATGGGTCTAATTTTAAGAGGGGGTATTTTTTGGCATTAAAAAATGTGTTCCATGATCTTTTCTGTAGAATTCATAATACGATCCTTACTCGGATGACACAAGAAAAACATGGTAATAAAAAATATCTTTCTACATTAATTATATGGAAATAGGACCTCCATGCACCAAATGATTTCTCACATTACAAGGTATGGTGATTCCTCAAAAACATTTTCCAGTCATGTGATGTGGTGGTGAGAACCTCTCGCTAGTAGTAGGACATGTATTTCACCCATTGCTAATAAAAAGGGTCATTTTTGTGGGTATTATGGACATTTTTTGGCCTTTAAAAACACCCAAAGGGTATAAACCTCATATATAAGGTAATAGTTCATTTTTCACACTTCGATTCAACTGATCATGGAGCCAAAACATACTTAAAGATCAAAATTTTGTGGTTGTTTTAAATTAGGATTCCTTTTAGCATGAAATAAAAATGATAAAGGGATAATTATTACGAAGGAATGTTTTTCTTAATTTCTTCATGGTTGGGAATTGTTTGTAAATCCATGTAAAATCCTTCATGGCTACATAAATACTTTGTGATCAAGTTTCATTTACAAAGTTTGAATTAATCCTTAACATCCAAATAAATCCTTCATAGCTATATAAATCCTTTGTGGATATGTTTGTTTGTGAAGCCAAGATTATAATTCTTTATGGCCACATAAATACTTCATGTCCATGTAAATCCTTTTTTCCGTGTCATTTGAAATTATATAGTGAGAACCCTTCATGGTTGTATGGCACTTAGTGACTATGAATGTTTTATGTAGCCGCATATACCAAGAAACTGGTTATGGTGTGCTGCCAATATATATTAGAAACACATGTCGAGTTAGAGAAACATTTGAGGGATGAAATTGAGGAGGAATGTTTGGTACTACAAACTTTAAAGGATCCCTTATTTTTAGTAATTCTATATCATGCATAAAATAATTCATAAAGAAGTCTCATGGAGCTCCTATCACGACCTGACCCAATGGGGCCCGGGCCGTAACTCCACAAGCCCACCTCTAATAGGATAGGGACTAGTGACTAGTGGTAAGTAGTCATATCACATAGACATGAGGCATTTTCTTAAAGTACCTATATGCACGCACCCAAAAACACCTCCATGCAATAATGTAGATATATAAGAAAATTGGAAACTAAAATTCATGCATACATAAAACCAAAACTATAGTACAACATAAGTACTGAAAGCATAAAAGGAAAAAACACATGTCTACCAAAAAATATAAAAGTGTCCAACCTGTTTAGAAGGAGGGGGTCAATTTCAAATACAACCCCCAAAAAGATCCTAATCTCAGCTCCAGTAAACACCTCATTCAGTCTAGCTCACTAAGATCCTCCTACCTTGGGTCCTCTGAGGACTCCATCTAAAGGTATGTGGTCTACACAAGACAAAAAACATGTGGGAAAACCCCATTCAGGGGTGTGTATAAAAAATTCTCAACAGGTGACCTAAAACCCCAAAAGAAAAGGGAGAAACTAAAAGACAATATTCCACTCAACCTAGACAGAGGGAACCCAATCGATTGAGAAAATCCATCTCAAACCATCCTTGACTATACATGACTAGTTAGCTTAGTCCATAAGGAGTGTCAATCCAGACACGTGAAAACACCACAATGACTCACGGAATCACCTAGATATACTCTTCTTAGACTCCAAGTCTCATGAGTTTTTGACCTCATAGCCATTTATAGGATTCTACTCGAGGATATAAAGGTAACAAACAACCAGGATAATGCTATCCATGAGATCATCTATCCTAGATGGGACCCTTCCGAGAGATACAATTCACCAAGAACAACTCTAACATTATTGATGGTACACCTGAGAGAACTCTCTCCATCGAGAAAATATCACTAGGTCAAAATATAATTCCCAACACCAGAGGTCCTATCATATCTAACTTGTGCCCTGTGCAAATTTCTAAGAACCCAAGTGGAGAGGCCAACCCCTCATCATTACATACAGTTTAGGGAGTGATGCTCCAGACTATGCACCACATGTATCCTCTCTAATGAGAGATAATAGAGGGACTCACACCTCACCACTACCCTATAGTCATCAGAGTACTAGGTCATAACTAACCTGTGAAACCTCTATCACTTCTATGTGGAGTGTCCCACACCTCAATATGTCAAGGGAGCACTAACTTCTAACCAGGTATCATACATAACTAGTGGAGGGGACCACTCCTCATAACTGTACTCAACAGCTGAGGGAGCTCCAAATCTAGTGGATGGCCTTCTCCCCACTACTACTTGGAGATGGGGGAGTACTAATCCATAGATGAGGACCCTCACCCTAGTAAAATAGGGGAGTACCACTCAGTGGCTAGAGGACCTGCACCCATGGATGATAGGGGAGTACCACTCTACCAGAACCATTACTATAGGGGACTAACACCCAGAAATGATATGGGGTATCGAACTTAGGCTATAGGACCTACTCCCTGATATGACATGGGAGTACCAACTCTTCCATAACAACACGTATGGAGGACCCGCACCCTGGAACAATAGGGGAGTTATGGCTCCAAGGATAGAGGACCTATGCCCTAACATGATAGGGGAGTACCCACTCTACCTATACAACACATATAGAGTACCCCCACCCTAACATGATAGGGTAGTATCAACTCCACTGATATAGGACCTACACCCTATTCCAATAGGGGAGTACTGACTATATCTGGTCAACAAGTATGGAGGGCCTGCACCTCGGCACTATAGAGGAATGTTGTCTTCAACTACACAAATGATACGAGGAACCCACACCCTAATCCAACTTGGGAGTATCATCTCGAGAGAACTACCACATGGGTAGAGAACCCACACCCATGAAATGGGGAGTCCCATATATACCAAAGCAGATAGGTAAGGGAAACTTGTACCCAGATGCCATAGGTGAGTACATCCTAATGTATCTCTAAGAACCACACTGATCTCTAACATCGGTCAAGTGTCACTAAAAGGAGTTTCATGCTTATCTCACCTCAAATAGAAACACTACCATAAGTAGGGGACTTATTCCTTGATTCAACAAGGGAACACCTCTCTGCCGGACCTAAGAGTCTAGGGGACTCACATCCTAAGGTGATAGGGAAATATTCTAACCCCGATGAGCGAAACTCGCCACATCATATCTTTTAGGACACTATGAATTCCACCATCACATTCTACATATAAAACTACCCAAGATAGAATACTTACAAGCTAGAATCTGAGTTTTAGAGAAGAAGATACACAAAGCAGAAGTTCCCAGGAAGATCTTAAGAAGTACACAATGTGCACTGGGGTCCACATGGCATGTGAACTTTCTCGAGAACCTGGATGTATCTCCCATTCACATGGATTGGCTTGGCTATGTAGGTGTACACAGTGTGTCCTGCCTCACCCAACCCCAATCCATATTCTTCTTCTACATGGCTCGACTAGCCATGTCACTCACATGGCGTGCATCCCATAATACCCAGTTTTTTTAATGAAAATTTCCACCTGGATGTGCCTTCTACCCATGCATGTGTACTTTGGTCGTGTACTTTTACACATCCATGTATGATCACACAGCTATCCCGACATTTCCCTCTGGCCACACGACTTGGGATCACAACATGATGTGTAACCCTGGTACATGGTGTGTAAACCCCAAAAGATATATTCCTTGAATGGGATGTGCATAGGGTATGTTGATTTAGTTTATACACCGTATAGATGGGTATTTCGATGGGAATTCACCTACGAGTTTCCCAATTCAACCTATTTACCTCTGTAACCAAAATATCAATCTAGAAGGGATCAATAGCAATTTAAAAAGGGCTCTAAAACCTTAAAACAATTCATAAAAAAGGGAATCAGGACCAAAACTAAAATACTCCTACCTCGATTATGAAACACTGAAGCTTCAGATCCAAAATGACACTCGGATCATACTTCTCCTTGATCTGATGATGATTAGTTCTAAGAATAGAGATAGGAAGCACCTTGTTGCTTTGATTTGGCTTGGTTTTTGTATATCGCTAAAGGAAAAGGGAGAGGGATCACCTCTCTCTCATGTTGTGCACACCGATGAGGGAATGGGTGGAATAGGTTATAATTTTATTAATTAAATTTTCATTTAATTAATAATATCTCCACAAAATGATCAGCCAACTCACCCTCACTCAAACACCTAGCGTGGATAACTTTATGTCGCGCCTAGGGTAAACACGGTGTTTTGAACTCAAGTACGGTCTCATAATTTTGATATGAGGGTCCTCTCGGGAGTTATTTCACATTTTAATTGAAATTTTGTGTGTGTGATAAAATATATTTAAAATTTTTAAAATCATTATGTTGAGGCTCTCAGGGTCCCAAAATCCTACATCAACTTATCACCTTGCTTTGAAAATATTCTCTAAAATATTAAAAAGTTTTATAGGTAAAAACTTGATTCATTGCATTCTCCCCACCTTAAGGATTTCCCCCCTAAAAAGAAAAATCCTAGGCATAAGGGAAAAAAACTGAGCTCTCCACTGGAACTCCAATGCCAACAAGCTCACCAAGGATTTCCATACTACTTCGAAGCACACAGTTAGGGGAACTAACAAGGACAAACTATGACCACATCCATCTCTAACCAGGTATACATAATACAATAAAGGTCACACATCTTCTCAGCTACAACAGGGAAAAAACACAAAACACTATGTTCCATCTATAGTTATAGGATCTAGCAGTACACTACCTCGCTAACATAACATAGTTACTGACGTAACCCCACTGTTCACATCCACCCTTGGATGAACTTCACCGTGAATTCCTCAAGATTCTTTCAATTAGGGTTGATGTTGAGATCATGAGGGTACCAATGGACAAAATAGGGCAAACCAAGTTTAAACACTGGGTCTTATCAGTCCCTTCGTATGTGAACCTCCAACTATAACACAACTCACTAAACTAGAAACACTACCACACCCACTAGTGGAATCCTATATGAGTATAGATGGTGGGAAAACAATCCAAACTATGGAAACATCATAGATTATAACTATGCCACTATATAATGGTTTTATGAAATTTTCTCCCTCTACCAAGGATTCCAAGAATAAGGGTCAAGCAGAAAAGCTCCACTGATAATGCTAGGACCTTCTTTGACACTCTATCATACAACCCTAACTCAAAAAAACAAGTTTAAGGAAATCATCCACCAAACATCAACACTATCTACTTTTGGTAGCACTAAATCACCCACATGATTTTTATCGCATCCCAAAAATGCATCTCGATGGGGTAAAGAACCCCTCTTTCCCATGAGTCCAAAGTCACATCAAACAAAACCCACAAAGGGTTCTACCGATGCACCACATCACCCTAGTTAAACCTTAAGAAATAAGTGGAAAGAAAAGGGCACCTCCCAATAGTGTCTAGAAATTACTACTATAGAAATTAGATAGGACATGGAGGGTACTTCTATTAATCCTCGAAGCCTCCAGGTCAAAGGATTCTATGGCATACAGTTGTCCTTGCCCATGTCCTCCAGCTCCTTGAGCCTAGTGTGGACCACCTGGGGGTGGTGGTGGAAACATATTGAACCATTTTTCACCTCTTGATTCTCTCTCAACTCCTTTACCTCATCTATCATCGTGAAGAATTACCTACTCTTAATACTGCCTCTACCAAGGTGGTCCATCGACTGGATCCCTCTTAGTATCATGATGAGTCAGGAAATCTCAAACAAGATTTCCCCGGCTGCCATAAGCATAACAATTCCTCTCTTACGTCTGACATGATCCCTGGAATGACTCTTGAGCTACAAGCCCACGTGCCTAATTCTAGGAATGGGTATGCATCCTGAGCCATGATCCTATCATATATTATCTTCCAACTACCGTATATTCCTAAACCTTGTAACCATCCCTACGGGCCACATTAGCTTGTCCCTCCACTAGGAATCTCTCTACTACTAGAGATTTCTCAAGTACACTCACATAAGTAGTAAGGCACAAGAAGACCACACATACTCATACATCTCTATAGAGGCCCTATTAAAAGGTTCAAGCTCTAAATAATGGGCCTTGAACTATATCCAGGGAGTATTGAAATAGGTCTATGAACCTCACTGAATACTCTTCCACGATCATGCTACCCTACCAAAGCTATAGAAGCTCCGGGATACGCACTGATCTAAATGTGGATGGGTAATAAATATTCCTTTAAGATCCAATTAGACTCCACCCAAGTGATCACCGCATCATCATGGGTTTGCATCACTAGACTCCACTATCGCCCACCCAAACCCTAGGGAAGGCTCACCGCTAGGACCACCATTTGATCAGAAGGTGTCTTGACAAGATGAAAAACACGTGTGAATACCTCAAGCCAATCATTAGTTTCCTGGGGTTCTGGATCATACCAATACCTCAGAGGTCCGTAACTCCAAAACTTGTTAAGTGAATTCAGCCTACACACATCCTTGGCCTAAACTGTAATCACAATTAGCTGCTCAATGGGTGGTGGCTCAACTAGTGGACCACCTAGAGGTACTTCCTCAGAACCTATTCCCTATACAAAAGTCTCATCATGGGGAAGATCATCATCAAAACCATGTAGTGTAATACTATCTGGATATCATCACAGTGGAATCCTAAAACAGAATCAAGATGTTCAAAAAGTATATTTGTGGAAATAACTAAAGAAGGGAAAGGAAAACCCAAAACTCAATCATGTATGATTCATGTATCATTATTTATCTATGACCAATGTTCTAATATACCAAGATAAAAAGAAGGTTATCAGGGTCCTAGTGAATGGATACATCAATTTTCGTACCAACATTGGAACCTCTGGCCTAAGATCCAAACTCGAAACACCTTAACATTGTTTCTATGAAACCCAAGCCAAAACTCATGACACTACGGTCCCAAAGTGGAACCCACTCTGTTGTGAACCGACCCAATGGGGCCAAGATAAAAACTCCCCAATCCCACCTCCAATAGGTCGGGGTCTATTGACTAGCATTGAGTAGGAATATCACATAGATAAGAGGATTTTTCCTAAATTATATGTATGCACATACCCAAAAACACATCCGTGCAATAGTGTAAAGATATAAGAAAACTGGAAACTAAAATAAATGCATAAATCAAACCCAAACTAGAGTATAATAGAAGTAATAAAAGAATAAAAAGGAAAAAAATACACCCACCAAGAACTATAAAATCATCCAACATGTTTAGAAGGAGGGAATCACTGTCAAATGAAACTGTTGGAAAGATCCTCAGCCTAGCTTCGGTAAACACCTTGGTCATTATATCCCACTAAGCTCCACCAAACTTGGGTCCTCTAGGGACTCCATAAAAAGTTCTATGGTTTTCACATGACACAACACATGTAGGTAAATCCCGTATAGGGTGACTGTAAAAAAAATGCTCAGTAGGTTCCCTAAAACCCTAAAAGAAAAGGGAGAAACTGAAAGGAAACACTCTTCTCGACCTAGCTTGAAGGAACCCAATCGAGAGAGAAAATCCATATCTAACCATCCCTGGATATACATGAATATTCAGTTAATTCCACAAGGGGTCTCAACCCAGACACCTAAAAACACTACAAGGACTCCCAAAATCACCAAGATATACTCATATCTAACTCCAAGTCTCATGAGGTTCTGACCTCATAACCAGCTATAAGATTCCACTTGAGGATTTAAAGGTAACACATAACTAGGAGAACATAACCCAGAAGATCATCCATCCTATATAGAACTAATCTAAGAGTTACACTCAATTGAGAACAACTCTACCACTCTTGATGGTACGTTTGAGAGAGCATGCTCTATCGAGAACATCTCATTAGGCCAAACTATATATCCCAGCACTAGAGGTCCTATTAATGCTAACATGTTCCCTGTGTAAAGTTGTAAAAACAAAAGTAAAGAGACCCTACCCTCATCACTACACATAGTTGAGGGAGAAATGCTCCAGACTATGCACCATGTTTGTCCTCTCTAATGAGAGATAATGGAGGGACCTACACCTCACCAGTGTCTTGTAGTCGAGGGATTACTAGCTCCTAACTAACCCATGAAACCTATATCACTCCTGTATAGAGTGTCTCGCACCTCAATCCATCGAGGGAGAACTCACCCCTAACCATGTATCATACATAACTAGTGTAGATTCCCACTCATTGTAACTTTACTCAATAGTTTTTGGAGCTCCAACTTCAGTGGAGGACCCTCTCCCCACTACTACTCAATGACAAAGGAGTACTACTTTGTAGATGAGGAATCACACCCTGTTACGATAGGGGAGTACCACTCTGTGACTAGAGGACCCACACCCTGGGATGATAAGGGTGTACCACTCTACCAACACCATCACTATAGGGGACCCTCACCCTGACATGATAGGGGAGTAACGACCCTAGGCTAGAGGAATTGCTCCTTAGTACGACATGGGAGTACCAACTCTGACAGAACAACATGTATGGAGGACCCACACCCTAGAACTAAAGGGGAGTTATGAATCCAAGGATAAAGGACCCACGACCTAACATAATAGAGGAGTACCCACTCTACCTATACGTCACATATATTGGACCCATGCCTCGACACATTAGGGGAGTATCGACTCCATGGATAGAGGACATGCACCCTAGTCTTATAGGGGAGTAACGACTCTATCTAGTTAATGCATATGGAGGGCCTGCACCCTACAATAGTAGGGGAGCATTGTCTCTAACTTCAAAAACAATATGGAGAACTCGTTCCCTAATCCAATAGGGGAGTATCATCCTGAGAGAACTACCACATTGGTAGAGAAGTCGAACCCATGACATGGGGAGTCCTATCTCTACGAAAGTATAGAGGTAAGGGAAAATTTTTCCCTGACTCCATAGGGGAGTACCAATCCCAACACCTGTCTAAGAACCACATTGATCTACAACATCAGTCAAGCATCACTGAAATGAGTGTCATGGTTATCTTACCTCACATCACAAAACTACCATAGGTAGGGGACCCACTCCTTGACTCAACAAGGGAGCACCGCTCAACCAGCCCTAAGATTCTAGGGGACCCACATCCTAAGGTGATAGGGAAGTATTCCAACCCCAACATAAACCCAATGATCCACCCTAACCACTACCCAAGGTTAATCACCTCTACTACAACGTATTTCCTGAAACTCACCACATCATATCTCGTAGGATGCTATAGAGACCACCATCACGTTCTACGTGAAAAAATTCTTAGGATGGGCTACTTACAATCCCAGATCCAATTTCTAGAAAAGGATATATGAAAAGTGGAATATCCCAATTTGATCTTAAGAAGTACACAATGTGCACTGGGGTCCACATGGCATGTGAACCCACCCAAGAACCTATCCATGTTTCTTATTCACATGGCTTGACTTGGCCATGTAGGTGTACACAGTGTGTACAACATGTACATGGTGTGTCCTGCCTCACCCGACCATGATCTGTGTTCTTCTTCTACACAAATTGGCTGGCCATGTCACTCACATGACTTGCATCCCATAATACATAGTGTCTTCAAGTGAAACGACCACCTGGTTGTGTCTTCTACCCATGCCCATGTACTTTGGCCATGTACTTTTACATGACCATGCACGATCACATAGCTACCTAGGCCTTGGGATATGGCCACACAACATGGGGTTATTTCATGAAATGTAACCCCAATACATGGTGTGTAGACCCCAAAAATCATCTTCCCTGAATGATAAGGACAAACTATATGTTTCTCTGGTTTACATGCCGTGTAGACAAGAATTCTAATGGGAATTCACTCACAAGTTTCCCGATTCACCCTGTTTCCCCCCAAAACCAATAGATCAACCTAGAAGGGATCAGTAGAAATTTAAATGGTGATCTACAACCTTAAAAAACACATAACAAAGGGTATTGTGACCAAAATTAAAATACACCTACCTCAATGGATAAATTCCAAAGCTTCGGATCCAAAATGTTGTCTGGATCATGCTTCCCATTGATCTAATGATGATCAGTGCCAAGAACTGAGATCAGCAACACCTTGTTGTTTGTATTTGTCTTGGTTTCTATCAATTTCCAAAGTAAAAGGGAGAGTTATAACCTCTCTTTCATGTTGTGCACACCAATGATGTAATGGGGTGGATTCAGTTAGAATTTTATTAATTAAATTTTCATTTAATTAATAATATTGCCACAAAACGGCCCTCCAGCTCACCCTAAATCGAACACCTGGCAGGGAAAACTTTATGTCATGATTAGGGAAAACAAAATGTTATAAAATCAATCTTGGTCTTATAATTTATATATGAGTCTCCTCTTGGGAGTTATTTCATGTTTCAAGAGAAATTGTGCTTGCGTGAAAAAATATATTTAATATTTTTAAAATCATCACACTAAAGATCTTCGGGCCCCAGAATCCCACGCTGACTCAATTCCTGGCTTCGGAAATATTCTATGAAATATTAAAAAGTTTTATAGGTCAAAATCTGAGTCATTATATCTCCTTTACAGAGGAATTCCATGAACATTATTTATAGTGGAGTCCTAAAAACCTCCTTCATGGATGACTCCCATGAATCTCTTTCATGTATAAATTCCATGAAACTCTTTTATAGAGTACTTACATGAACCTCATTTATGGAGGATTCCTATAAATATCTTTAATAAAGGAATACCATGAAGATCCTTAATATATTTCCAACCACATCCCCCTTTCACGAACCAAGCAGTCTTAACTAACATGCCTCTTCACGAACCATACATGTTATTATAGTATTCATCCTATGAAAACATTTAGGTTTATAAGTTTCATTTCACCAATTTTATAAAGTAATTGGGCCAACAAATATTTGGTTCATTATTGACCACTTTGAGAAGGAACCTTATTATGGGAAACCGGGCCTCCTTTGCATGCTTTCCTTCACTCTGGTCACCCACCTAGACTAAATCAACCTAAATGACCTTATTAGATTTCTTTCACCAAGGTTAAAGCTTTGATAGGATATTTATATTAATTCCTTCTACCAAGTTTAATTCCCTACCACATTATCATTAATGATCTCTTCCATGTGGCCCCATTAATGAACCATAAAACCATAGGCCTCCTACCAGGTGTAAGACCCAACTATACCTATCCTATTTAGTTACAATTAGATGGGATGAACAAGAGAGGTCAGTAAAATGTGTAATCTCCAATAAATACCATGTTTTATTCCATTTAATGACACAATATTACTTACCATGTGACATTAAACTATATGGATTGTTCCTTCCACAAAACCATGAATTGTGTAACTCAAACTATGTGGGTGTAACACCCTGAACAAATTATCAGGTCCAAACAGTGTGTCACATTACCTCATGGTCATCTCCCCATATACAAGAGGCTACTAACTAGTGGCATGGTCCTGAATAAATTTTCAAGGATACTATACACTTGGTAACAATAACCATACACCAAAATCATAATAAGGTATAAATAAAAATCCTGAAACAATATAACAAAAAATAATATCATCATTCTATAAAAAATGACCTCTATGTCATACAATATAAACCAAAATAATCCCAATGTGGTAAGTTAACCAAGGAATGATAACCAAATAAAATAAACTAAAAACATTTTAGTAATGGTCTATAGTCTATCCCAACATTTCCTTTATCCTTTGAGATCCACCTGCTCAGCTCCTCGGTGCAGGACCCTTTCCTTTAGTTGGATGCCCAACCATGAAATTTGTATGCGTATCAAGATAATAGTGTAGGGTTTGAGTATAAACCCAATAGTACACCACCAACACATCCTTAACATAAATTTCACATGTATATACAAGTGTATTCCATGAAGTAAAGTAAATGTAAAAATAATAAACCAAACATATACCAGGTTCTCATGTGTTAACCAGACTTCCACAAGACCTAACTGCACCTACTTTGGATCCATTAAAAAAGGAATATCTCATACATTATCACATATTATATAGGAATATAAGGCCATCACATGTCTTGGATCAAGTCCCATAGCCAATCAAGCCTCGGGTTATGCCACAAGGTCGTTACACCCCTTTCTTAGCCTTGGGTCCGGCCACAAGTCTATTATACCCTTTCATCTAATGGTTTAGACTAAAAAGTCATTGTAACCGATGATATATCCTTATATAGACCATAATTCAATCATAACTCATCCTCTATCTCAAGTCAGGAAACAATTCCATTATACCCAATCCTCTATCTTAGGCTAGGCCACATGGTTGCTGCACCCCTTCCCTGTCTTTAGGTTCCATCATCAACATTGTTGCATGTTTCACTGGAACATGCTCTTTTTATAAGGTATAACTAATCCATGATAATTCGTTATATAACTTTTATGCTAGATACAAACCTCCACAAACCAAAATTTACACACAATAGGTAATAAAACATAAAGGGAAAATTATAGCACATAAGGCATAGATCTTATAGGTCAATCAATCACACCATTTGAAAATCACAATCATACCATATCACACAATGGTTCTCATGTACATGCACACACACATGAAAATCAACTTTATACAAAGGCCCCATATGGTAATAACTTCTTACATTATGTATATCGATGTTAGTTTCCAAGATCTATCATCGAACCATGCCTATACACCAATGATTCCTAGAACCAATCCAAAATCATCATAACTAGAATTATAGGATAAAAATTCAAGAATAAGAATCTAACATGGTCTTATAGGTAGATCAACCTACCCAATAAGATCCAACTACAATGGGATATCTAGATATGTTCAAGTAGAATATGTAAATTCCCTATATTAGGCTACATATCCATCAATAATTTGAGTATTCCCCATTAGATAAAATTAGAACCCATAGATCTATCTATGATAGCCCAAATCTATGATTCCTTTCAAGAATTGGATAGGAGATATAGAATAAATGAAAATGACGAAATAAGAATGAACTTTTACCTTGAATTATCATGGGCCAAGATCTCTAGATCCACCAAAATTTGATCTTTGAGGAAAATGAATCACAAGGAATAGCTACTGGAGTCCCTGAGTTCAATATCCTTAGACATTGGAGGAAGAATGAGAGGTTTCAGAGTGGTTTTAGGTTAAAATTATAATATTTATATTACTTAAAACCACACCCATGTTTTTGTCACACAATTCACCAAACCAGTCACTAACCATTTGAGGTGCACTGCCTATCTAGGGCACCCACAAGTTTTGGATGCACGGTTTTTTAAACCATGTTCCAATCATGATTTTTCTTATATTCTTAGATACATAGTTTCTTAGGGGATGTTTCATAGTTATATCTAACTGTGTTCCAATTGTGTACCATTTATTTCCCCTATCCAATTAGCTGTATGGTTTATTAGGGATAACCACATAGTTCTCCCAAACCATGATCAAACTATTCACACTTAAAAGCTTCTAAAACCCTATACAACTATCTAGAAGTTACCTAAGACTTCAACCAAGAAAATAAAAACTAAAAAAAACTTAGAGAAGTGAAAAAAGTAATCCATAGAATACTTAAAAGTCCACAACATTACAATCTCACCCTTTAAGGATTTTTTATCCTCAAGAAGTGTCTCTAGAGTTCCTACTCAAGGAAAATGGTCCATTGCACCCATACATCATATTTTCCCTCCCAAGTCTCCTCTTGGACATGATCGTGATACCATAAAACTTGAACAAGGGGAAATATATTCTCTCATATCCCCTTATCACTCTATTTCATGATGTGGATCAGATATTCCATGAACGATGCATAAAGTTCCAAATCATCATCTTCACCATCGATCACATGTGCAAAATCGGGCCCATGCCTCCAAATCTAAGTCACATAGAACACATTATATATACCTTAATACCATGGGGGATATCTAATTGATAGCCCACAATTTTGATACATTAAATTATCTCAAACATACCTACAAACTATGGTTCCGGTTTCCTATTCTTCTATAATCATTTATTCCCCAATCGAGGTGACACTCGTAAGAAATCTTGGTTGCCCATAATGAACTCTAATGGTAATATCCTCTAGTTAGCATATGATGATTGCCTACTCCGAGTAGTAACCAACCAATTTTTAAGAAAATAGACCCAATCAAAAGTATCTTATATTATACCCATCTCAATAAAAACTACCTCACATGTCTCATGCCAACACAATGATGAAATACACAATCGACCATAAAAATAATCGAACGGTTCCCTCTAAATCGAAAAATAGTAACTGTAAAAATATATAAACTCTACTAAGTTTAGATGATCATACCATGATCCACTGAAATCTAGGATGCATTGCTGAAGAATGTCCTCTAAAATATATACAGTCCTATCCAATTTACAATTGGTCTATAGATGATATTCTGCACTCATCTTTAACTAAGTCCATATGAACTTGTGCAAAATTTTCTAAAACTATGATATAAAACATGTTTCAATTCCCAACACAAGGCCCAAAGTAACTCCATGAAGTTATAAAATCTCTTAAATATAGAGCTTTCTTAACTTGATGATGAAATGAGACTCTTATATTGATTATAAATGTGCCACACTCATCAACCGATCAATCGTAACCCACACAACATCTCATCCTATCAGGGTATTTGGATACCTTATAAAAAAGTTCATCATCACCTCATCTTACTTCCAAATAAGCATGGGAAGAGGCTAAAGTAGACCACCTGGTCACTGATTCTCATCCTAGATCCTCTATCTAGTAATACAATGAGATACAAAACCAATAATGTCCCTCTTTATACTTGTCCACCAAAACCGCCATCTGATATCACAATACATCTTCATTGATCCTAGATGCACTAACCACTATGATGCATGATAGTGCTTCATCAGCTCTTACCTCATGGAAGTAGGAACTAAAACTCTCCTGTGTATGTGGATCACATCATCTCCATCTAAATACCATCATGAAACTAGTTCGTTCAACACTAACCACCTCATCAATCTCTATTTCTCCTCTGAAGGCTACTCTCTATGCTCCCACATCATCATACTAAGAGAATATACAATAAAATTACCCTTACTAGGATCATAATCCATCTCAATATCCAAAGACTATAGATACTCAACTCGACGCCTCTACTAGAGATTCAAGTCCCACTAAGAGAAGATATATAGAAAGCTCTTGTATTCTATAAAAATGAGAAATCTCTCACTGAAAAGATAGTGTAACCAACATTTCAAGGCATGAAACACCATAACCAACTCCAAATTATGAATAGGTTATCTCTACATATGAGGTCATAGCTGACGAGACCCATAATAAACCACTTGATCTCTCAATATCAAAACTTCTCCCAAACCATCACTTGATACATAATAGTAAACCAGGCATCCAATCCCAAGATTGACTAAGATAAAAATAAGAGATAATATCAATATCCTATTAAACTTTTAGAAGGAATATTCACACTAATTTATCTACACAAACATCACCCCTTTCTTGGTAAGCCCAGTCATAGGTGTTTCCAAAAAGGGGAAGTCCTAAATAAACCATCCATAGTGCACCACTAAAATTAGGAAGCCCTTGATCTTAAAAACATTTATAGGGTTTTCCCAATACATAACCACACTTACCTTCTCCAAATAAAATGATATTCCCACTTAATCACATGCCTAAGGAAGTGTTCCTCCTAGATCAAAAAGTGACACTTCAAAAGCTTGGTATAAAGCTGATACACTCAAACTGTACTCAACATGATCTCAAGGTGTCTGGCATGCATATTTGGGTTATGTGAGTATATAAAGATATAATTAATGAATAAAATGACAAAAGAGTTAAGATATGGATGGAATATCATATTCATGAGATCCATACACACCAATAGAGAATTCTCCAATCTGTAAGACATGGAAAAATAATCATACAGTCCATACCTGATCCTAAGTTCTTTTTAGGCATATCCTATTCTCTAACATGAAAATGGTGGTAGGATTATTTCAAGTAAATATTAAAGAATCATCAGGATCCCCTCAAATAATAAAAAAATCATCTATCCTTGACAATGGGCACCTATTATTTTTTATGACCTGATTTAGCTTTCTATTGACCATGCACAGCCAAAGGCTCCTATTAGCCTTCTCAGTTAACAAAATTAAAGCACCCCAAGGGGAAATGTTTGATCTAATAAATCCATTTATCTCTAAATTATCAAGATTTACCTTGATTCCCCTCAACTCATCTAATTCCATATGATATAAAGGGATTGATATAGGTTGTGCTACTTGAATGAATTTGATCTCAAGTTAAATTTCTTTACCAGGATAAAGTAATAAGAAATTTTCTAGAAATACATATTAATAATGGTACATAACTAGAGAAAAATAGGATCCAGATATTGCTTGATTCATCATGGGAACCATTCCCACTACCTGTGCAACACCCAAGACTCTACTACAGCAGTTAAACACTATATCCTGAACTATCATGAAATGTACCCTTTAAAGATACTTTATTCATGAATTTATTTGAAATTTTAATTTTATAATTTTTAATTGACCAAACTAACTACATTTTTTAACACATAATATCAAAATTATCTTATTATGAATTTTAATTTTTTTTGAAAGGTTTATTTTCAATAGAAAAAAACAATTTTCAGGAAACTTGTAATTTTTACGACTTTATTATTATAAAATAATGACCTAGAAATTTATAAAACCTTTTATGTAATCAAATATTAATTTTTAATAATAAAATTATTCATTTTAAAATATTCATTGAACTTAGAATACCTATAAAAAACATTTTTATATCTAATTAAAATGTTACTTTAATATAAAAACATATTTTCAGTCATTTCATTAAATCAAGTATTTTTTAAAGGAGGTTTGTTTTTTCCTTACCTTGGAAGCCTTGAATCCTTTATTTATTTTAAAATAATTCATTTTATGTCATTATAATTATTATCCAAGATAGTTTTACCATATTTATAAATTTAAAGTTTAAAAACTTTATTTCAATAAAAATAATTTTACATGTTTATATTTTAAAATTAACTTTTCACATCTATAAAAATTTTATTTGATAAAATGGTTTTAAAATTTGAGAATAAGAAGGTTCAAATTAGGTAATCAGGTCAATCACCTATACCAAGTCCAAAACAAACTTCTTATGGAATAGATAATAACACCACTAAATTCTCACATAAAAGAAAAATATCATTCCACCTATATGAATTTAAAATTCCATAACACCTCTTCAATTATAAATTTTTATTCAACATAATTTTAATCCACATGATCATGTTGTACTTAACTCCTCAGAAAAATATTTCTCTCATGCTCAAGGATTTGAATATGGAGATTTTCTCATTCTCAATAACATGCATGATATCCACAGGCTTACTATATTCCAATTATCTCAACTTATCAGAGTCATAAATGTGTTTATCATGAGGGATTTTACAAGTATTTTTCTATGGATGAGGGTTGGTAGTTTTTAAATGTAAAAATATCAAAGGCATAATGAGGAGGGTTAGTCTATAAAGTAAATTGAATGGATGAAAATAATCTTACCCAAGAATGGTTGACTCCTTACTAATCTTGAAAAATGAATCACCTACAAATACCTCTTGATATACTTGGATAGTCCACACTTGGTCATTTCAATAGTAGAAAAATATTTATTCCTTCTTCCCTAATTTCAGTAGTTTTGTTTACTTTATTTAATATTAGGAATTCCATCTCAATTTTTTTTGAGGGAAGTGTGGTACTTTTTGTATTAAAATATTGGTGAACTCCTATCTCAAATTTGGAATGATATTTTTCTACTCATCCATCTTTTCATCATGATTTTCCTTCTTGAAAAGTAATAATAAATATGGTAGAACTTTCAATTCACCTCAAACAAATTCTTCAAATTAGTAAAACACAACCAAAATCCCCCCACACTTGAGTTCAATAATAATCATGAATTTGAATTATAGAGAAGGTTGAAAATGGATAAATGGATTGTAATGTGAATTCCTAACAAATTATTTCATGGTTAATGGAGGATTAATAAAGATCACATGTAAATGTGGGCTAAAATAAGAGTTCAATGTAAAAGGGGTATTTCAAAATGGTGATTTAATAATACATGACACATTTCATGAACTCTAAAATATTTAAAAATGAGAAAAATAGTAGGTATCACAAAATATAGCTCAATACTCTCAAGAAAAATAAAAATGTAAATAAGATGTCCAAAAAAAGTTTATAAACCTCTCATGTTGGGAAATATTTTCAGTTTAAACAAAATAAGTGTACATGTGTTTTATAATTAATCAAACTTAATTAAATTAAAAGATTGAAAATTGGGATAAAACATTCATTTAGAAATTATTTAAATCCTTAAAAATTAAAATCAAGTAGAGTGCTAAAATTTTCAAGATGGTTTGAATTTTCCAAAGCATTCAATTTAAGCTCAAGATCCTAAAAACATAAAAAAAATAACAAAACATTAAAAAATAAAAAATCAAAAACATGAAAAGTAATTTCATACAAAATTCATAAAAATAATTTCATATAACCCATACACTTATGATTTAACTACCCTTTAATTTCATATAAAACAAATTAAAAAAGTTAATAGAATTAAAACAAATGGGAAAGAAATACGCAGCCTGCATTTATTTTTTAGTGGCAGCTTTGATTTAATATCCTAATAACTACCACTTTAAAACTACAAGGAATCGATAAAAAATCAAAAGAAATTTATTTTAATAAAAATATAGAAAAATAAAGTGAAAATGAAAGTAGGATATAACACAGTTTGGACCCCCATGTGGGTTTTACGTTTTACTGCCCTTAGTCAGATAGTTTCAACACTTTATCTCTAATCTGAAAGTAGATGGGGTTTTCATGGAATGGACCACCACATTTTATTTTTTTCCAACATCTATAAGTGGATATAAAGAGTGGGAAATCCCAAAGAAAATAAAAAATAGTATCAAACCCCAATATATAAGAAATAGAGAATTTGTGGTGTAGAGGGTGGGGGGAAGAAAAGATATGGTTGCTCCCTATTGACTTATGTGGTTTCCTCCTCTGTATAATATTTTTTTTCAAGGAGGTAGTCACATCACCATGTGATCCTAAAGATTTTCTTCAAATTACAATGTAATTTCCTCCTCTATGGTGTGTTCTTTATCATCTTCATCGCTAATCTCCAGGACTAACACTGTTGTATCTGAATATATGATTTTAGTATAAGTGATTTTAGTTTACAATTCAGAAATAATGAATTTTAAATAAAAATAATTCTAAAAAAGTATATTTCCCTCAAAAAAATTTATCTTAAAATACATTATCTACATGGAAATCCACTAGGAATTTATTTTTTTGAGAGGGAAGTGGATCTTCAAAGAATTAATTATCACCCCCTTGGGTTATTCAACTTAAAATATTAGTGGAATAGGATTTATATCTTCTTTGTATTGCTCATGTTGTTATTCCCACCATAAAGCTTTTATTTCCTCAACTGTAGTGGAAAATGATGACACTTTTATTCTAGCTTCTTATTACATTCTGAAATTTTATTCTTGAATTCTTAAAAAAAATGTATCTTAGTTTTAAATGATTATTACCTTATAAAACATCAATAATATGTCAAGAATAATAAAATTCACTATAAAAGTCCATCTTTACCTAAAAACAAAATATATGCAATGAATTCATTTTTTTAGTTTTTTAAATTTATGGTTTTTTATAAAAAATATCACGTGAAAGTGATTGGCCTCCCTAGAAATGGTTCTAAATTAATGTGTGGGGATTTTTCATAAGTCCCCAGTAAATAAGTTTTTTATTTACCTAAGAATTCAACATAGTGAAATCCTAGGGTTGATCTTGATGAGGCTTCTCACACAAACCAAATTTTTATTTTCACTATTTACAAATTAAAATATACTATAAAATATAAGTTATATCATTTGGGTTTTTGAAATTATTGTGATATAAATATATAAAGATTCATGAAAAACAAGAAACACCAAGAAAAGATATTAGAAAAAAGAATTTTATTATCATTCTCTAGGGTTTACATAGATATTATCCTCATTCTATTAAATTATAATTCTTGGAATTCTATTTAATGATGAAATCAATACATATCACTCAACACCCTCTTGTTTTAATTTTGATTATCCTACACTAATAAATCTATATATAGTATAATCTCTCTTGCCTCATCACCACAATTATACTCCATTGTATGCAACATTATAATGAAAAAAGATAGTATAAAAGATGAAAAATAGGACGAAAATAGTTATAGGGAAAATGGGGAAACCACACACCCTAATCAATTTAATCATGACTGAAATCTTAGAATAAAATAACAATAATTCATTAATGTACAACAAACTTAAAACATCACTAATTTCCCTATCAAACAATAATGAGGGTTAGTTATCTATAACCATATAGTTGAGATAAGTATGGTAGGGGAAACACAATATAGAAAAAAGAGAGAAAATAAGAAATAAAATAGTAATATAATGATAGTATATATTAGAAATGTAGAAATATACTACAATAATAAATCTCTTAATTAGCTACTCAAAATGAATAACTACTTTAAAAGGAAATGGAGATAAAAATTTATAAGAATGAGAGTATTGGTTGTAGAATATGGAAAGAGGGGGTGAATTTCCCTTTTAAAGATTAAAGTAAATAAAAAAGGTAAATTCAAAATTTAAAGATATTGATACGATAAAGTGATAAATTTTATAAAGTGATAAATTGATAAATTGATAAATTTGATACATAATGAAAATTTAATTTCAATATCAATTAAGTGGTTATGAATAAAATAAAATGAACATATCAAATTTATTCAATTATATATGTCATAGTTGAATGATGCAATGCATAAAATAAAAGAGAGAGAAAACACTATTTGATAAAGGAGTTTGGAAATAACTCGGTGTAAGACCCTATATCTACTCCCCTTGGGTTGAGTGGTTTATGTTATTTCTACCTTTATCTTGGTGGTGTAAAATAAACCCATCCTTCATAGTTATGTTTGTTATAACCCTCTTATAATTTTTTGATAGCCAAGGAACTCATCCCTAACTTTTTTGATAGTGAGGACTCATTGTAAAAAGTGATGAGAAAAATAGAGGTTTTATTTTATGAAAATCCATTACAATTCCACTCTCTTATATCTCATAAGGATTTGTATAATTGGGTTGATATATATATATTTGATAAACAAATATATCATTTTATATTAAGAATAATTGAGATTGGATCTTGAGTGATATTTGATAGGATATGCTAGAGATTTTCCTTTCATAGAGCTAATGCTTTGAATGGGAATCAAATTCACAATTATGAAATTGTTAATAACTAGTGTAAATATTCCAAGACACCATGGAGACCAATTTATAAGCTATAATATTCCAAGGAAATTTCTCAAAAACATTGGAGTTTTTAATCATCACCAATAGGTGATTAAGAGCTGCAAGGTCTATAAAAATTAAGACATTTGACTTGTTGTTCGAACACTACTGGCTAGATGAACGATCCCACCGACTAGTCGGTAGGCTTGCTAGGGGTCACTTATATATTCCTAATTCCACCGACTTCCCAATGTAATTCTACTATATAAGTTAATTTTTTCATATGGAACCAACTAACCGGTGTCCTACGTTGGCTAGTTGGTGCTTCCTGAAGTCCTTCAACTTCAATTAGAGACTCCTCAACTTTCTTTAATTTCCTTCAGTTAATCTTCCAACTTAATTCCATGATCTAAAAACTTTAAAGAAGACAGTTACAATCCTTTAACAATATCATCAATATGAATTTGAATATACTTTAATATCTTCCTTTATTCCCTTAAAATCATGACTAAAATTCCAAAATATGAGACTAAAATTTTCTCAAAAGGGAATGTTAAAATACAAAAGAGTGTTTTTGATAATGAAAACACTATGAGAGATATAAAGGTATAAAAATACCACCCTTTAATGATTATAAACACCTAACATAGAAAAGATATATCAAGTTTAAATCAAGAGTTAAAGAAATATAAATGTATTTAGGATGTCAAAGTATACAAGATATTTAAACAAGATATTCAATATGCTCAAGAAGTAAGTATATCAAACATTACATATTTAAAACAAAAATAAAACATTTAACTCCTAATTTTTGAAATAATTAAATAATAACACATATAATAATAAGACTAAATTTCTACCTTTTTTCAAAAAAAAAATATAATTTCTTACCCTTTAGATAATTTCTCTCCCGTTGTGATTATCAAAAGGTAAAAAAAGAGAGGAAATAAAAAACTTAAAATTAAAGATTTGAAGAAAAAATCAAAAGATATTTTTATAAATTTGAAAACAATAAGTAAAAATAATAAAAAGGTTTGAAAATATCTCTTAATTTATAAACTCCATTTTTAATATGAGAATTAGTGAGAGTGTTAGGAAAGTTTAAAATAATTTTTAAGGGATAAAACAAAGAGATAAAGGAAAATATAAAGGAAAAGGAAATAAAATAAAGAAATAATAGTAATAAAGAATAAGAAAGATAATGAAAAAGGTAAGTGAAAAAGAGAGTAAGAAGGAAATGAAGATAAAATATAGAGAAAAATAAAAAATAAAAAAAGAGAAAAAAGTAAAATAAAATTGGTATATACCTTTTTCAAGAAACTTATTCCCTTTAAGGTTGGTTTTACCATCATTGAATGATTTATTCATATAAATAGCTTTGAAAAAGTTCCTTTTTATATGGAAACATACCTCTAAAGTATCCTTCAATTTTCATTATGTCAAAGACAACTAAAAAATATTTTTAAAGATAATATATATATATATATATATATATATATCATTTTTATTCATCATTAATCTTTATTTAAGAGATAAGGCATTCCATAAAATGAATACACAAATGAGATATACGGATCATATCCAATATAGAGAAAATAGAAACCAAAGAATATAAAAATAAATCAAGAACCTCAATATTTTAAAAGAAAGTGAAAAGGATTTAAAACCAGATAAAGAATATTTTTTAAGAATTTTACTCAAGTTAGACATGGTCAAATCAAAATCTTCACAAGAATACCATTACTAATTCACCTTTAATGAAATAAAAATGATCAACTGCTTGGAATTTAATTAAAATATCAATAATTTGTAAGTTTATCCTAAAAATTTTCAATAAGATATCACCCTTTTGAAAGATATATTTTAAGAATTTGTGCTTAAGTTCAATGTGTTTAGTGTGAGAGTGGTGGATAGAATTTTTAGAAATATTAATGTCTCTAATGTTATCTCTTCCAATAGGGATATTGTCATATGTAATCCCAAAGTCTAAGAGAGTGTATTTAATCCATATTATTTGGGAGAAAAAACTACCAATGAATATATATTCTTCTTTGGCTGTAGAAATAGAAACATAGTTTTTCTTCTTACTACCCTAAGATGTGAGGTATTTTATAAGAAGGAAGCGAGTCTCACTTGTACTTTTCCAATCTAGTTGACATCAACCAAAATCAGAATCATAAAAACTAGTTAATTCAAAAAAATCCTTTAGGATAAAACAAACCAAAATTTTTTGTTCCTTTTAAATAATGAAATATCCTTTTAACAAATTTAAGATGAGATTCATTTGGATTTGATTGAAAATGAGAAGAAATACAAACACTGAACATGATGTCAATTTAGGTCATAGTAAGATAAAGTATACTACCAATAATAATTCTATAAATCTTATTATTAATCATCTTATTAGCTTTAGCCAACATTAACTTACAAGTTGTACTCATGGATATACTAATTTTCTTAGCATGATCCATGTCGAATTATTTTAAAAATTTATTAGTTTATTTACCTTGGTTTAGAAAAATATCATCATTGTTTTAAGAAATTTGAAAATTGAGAAGGAATTTGAGTTTACCCATAAATATCATTTCAAATTCCTTTTTTATTTAATTTTAAAATTCAAAATAAATAGATTCATTGGTTGAGTAAAAAATCACATCATCAATATAAATTTGGATGAGTAATAAATAATTTGAGATGTGTTTTAGAAAAAGAGTTGAATAGGGTTTTTTCATTTTAAAACCATTTGATAAAATAGAATTAGATAAATGTTCATACCAATACTGAGTAACTTTTTTAAACATAAAGAGATTTAGTTAATTTTAAAACATGATTTGAAAAAAAAGGATTTTTAAAACTGGGTGGTTGTTCCACAAAAAAAATCATTTATATAATCATTTAAAAAGATACGTTTAACATTCATTTGAAAGAGTTTGAAATTAAGGTGAGTGGTGAATGCCAACAATATTATAATGGATTCTAACCAAGTGATGGGTATAAAGGTTTCACTATAGTTGATTCCTTCTTATTAGTTATAAAATTTATCTACTAGAGAGGCTTTATTTCTAGTGATATTACCAAACTCATCTAACATTTTCCTAAAAATCCATTTAGATCCTATGATAGTATGATTGTTAGGTTATTTTGTGATAGTCCATACATCATTCTGAGTGAATTTATTTAGTTACAATTGCATAGAAGGAACCCAATTTTCATTGTTAATGACATCATTAAGATTTAGGGGTTCTAAGTTAGAGACAAATATAATATGTTCAACCTCATCTAGGACCAATATTTGAGTATAAGTTCCTATTTTCAAATCTCCAATGAAATTTTCAAGGGGATAATATTTATATTTTTTAGAGATTTAGGTAAAGATTTTGAAAGAGATTTTTTCTCAACATCAAAATATTTATATTATAAAGATTCGTTTGAAGTTAAAGCATCTTTTTCAAAAACAATTTTAGAAATATATTTTGGAATTATTTTAACAAAAATAATATGAATTGATTCTTCTAATATTTTAGTCCTTTTATTAAATACTCAATATGTCTTGTTTGAGTTGGAGTATATAAGAAAGATATATTTATTGTATTTTGAATCAAAATTTCAAGATTGTATTTTATGTTAAGAATAAAACATTTATATCCAAAAACTCAAAAAATCCCAATTTAGGTTTTTTATTTTTCCAAACTTCATAAGGTGTATTTTGAAAAAATGTTCTTATGAGAACATGATTAATGATAAAACAAACGTTATTCATAGCATCAACCTAAAAATATTTAGGTAAATTAAATTCAATCAAAAGAGTTGATGTGATTTAATGGATAGTTAGATTTCTCCTCTCTAATAACCCATTTTTAGGGGGTTCTAGTAGAAGAAAATGAATGATTATAGCCTTTAGAAGAGCATAAATCATCAAATTCATTATTGTCAAATTCTCTTCCATGATCACTTCAAATATAAATAATTTTAAAACCTTTTTCATTTTTTAATTTTTTAGAAAAATTGATGAGGTATTTTCAAGATTCACTTTTATGATATAATAAGTAATCCTAAGTTAATCCTTTAAATTCATTAACAATAACAAGAGTATATGATTCACCTCCAAGACTTTCAATTTGAGAAGGTTTGGATAAATCAAGATGAATTAATTCTAGATATTTAGAAGAAGAAATTATATTTTTATATTTAAAATAATATTTTTGTTGTTTACCATAATGTAATTATTCATAAACCATGTAATATTTGAAATGAAATTTGGGTAAATCTCATACTAGTTTATAAAAATTGAGTTTAACAAGTGATTTTATGCTATAGTGACCAAGGAATTTATGCCAAAGCCATGAATCGCTAACTTTTGCACTCAAGCATTTGAAATTTTGGCTACTGATGGATTTTAAATTTATTTTATAAACATTTTGAAAATGATAAGTGATAAATAAAAGATTTCCTTTTGAATTAAAAACTTTTAAAAGAACATTTTTGAAATAAATTTTAAAATTTTTATCACATGATTGACTAATTATTATAAAATTTTATTTTAATACATTGAAAAATAAAACATTTCTAATAAAATTTGAGTTATAAAAATTTACAGTACCTTCACCAATTATCTTACCCTTCAATTTATCACTGAAGGTGACATGACCTCCTTCTAGATTATTGATTTGAATGAATTTAGAGAGGTCACCACAAATATGTCTTGAGAATACACTATCTATGTTCCATATTGCTTCTTGGGTTTTTATTAAAACCTAATTTTCCTATAAAATCAAATGACTAAAGGTTTTGTTACCCAAACAAACTTGGGTCTGCTAACGTTAGCCAATAAAGATTTAGGTATCCAAATTTTTTTAGTATGATATTTTTTTTTGAAATACTATTTGAAAGATGAATTTATTTTGGTCTCCTGTATCATTTATTCTTAAAATAAAATTCATATATTAAATTTCCAATTCTTTTCCAATAATTTTAAAACTTTTCTTATGAGAAAGCATTAATAAAAGTGGTTTTCGATTGATTTTTGAGGTGCTTTCATGATTTGAGAAATCAAGACCAGCGCATTATTTTTCATGTCTTAGAGAGAGAAAATTTTGATTTATATTATTTTCACCTTGAGTAAATTTTTATAGGAATATTTTTAGGTCTTTTATTATAGATTCAATTTTTTTAACATTCATTTAATTCTTTATTTTCATGGATAATTATTCCTTTTTACTGTATATTTGTTCATAATCTTCTAGAAGATATCCTTTTTCATTAATAACTTAATTTTATTTATTATTAAGTTCATTTTATAATGAATAAATTTTATGAAAACTATTTTTGATTTGATCATGAGCATATTTAAGGTCTTATTAATTAAGGTGACTTGAGGAGAAAAAGGAAGAAGAAGAAGGGGGAGAGGTGAGAGAAGAAATAGAAGAGTGGGAAATGGGAAGAGGGGTACTAACCTTGATTTATTCATCAATATGTTTCATAAATAACTTATAAATTGAGTCACTTGAATATTTTATGGAAGTTAATTTCATGGATTCATTACTTACACTCTAGGTTGTAACTTTGAGAGCCTTCTTACCTTGTTTCTTTTCTTTAGTATTCCTTTTGAAGATGGGGCATTCCAGCTTTATGTGACCCTTTTTCTTGCATTTCTATAATGTCACTTATGGTTCCACTTTTTGATTCACTTTCTTGGATCATTTGAAATATTTTTTTCCTTGAATAATGTGTTCATGTTCTTGGAAAGTTGATCAAAATATTGAACTTCACCTTTGAATGAGTCATTATTGGTGGCTTTGAAGGCAGTTATTTTCTATAAAACATTGGATTCATTGACCTTCTTTTCTACTTATCACTTAATAGTAATTTGGTATGATATTATGGATCTAATAAGTTCTTTGGAAACCATTTTCTTTATGTCCATTTATTATTGTATAGTTGTGACCTTGGGTTCCCAATTACATAGAAGGACCCAAAGTATCTTTTTTACTAAAATTTTTATTGACAAAACATCACCAAGTGACCTCAAATTTTTTTCATATCTTATTAAACCATATAAAAATACTAGTAATGGATTCATTTGGACATATAGAAAATATTTCAAAATATTGTCAATACATATCTAATCTAATATATTTAACTTTATTGGTTCTTTCATGAGTGACTTCTATCAATTTTCATATTTCATGGGAATATTTACATATAGGAACATGATTAAATTCATTTCAGTTATGACCATAGTGTAGATCATTCATGTATTTTTCATTAATCTCAAAAGCTTTAATATCATTGGTTGTCCCCTTATCTTTAGGTTCTTTAGTAGAAATATATTCATGCATAACCATTTTCCAAACAGGGTAACTTATGCTACTAATAAAAGTTGACTTATGATTTTTATAATAAGAATGATCCATGAAATAAAAAATAAGAACATGAAAATAAGGGTTAGATGGAATCATAAAAAAATTAACTTTGAAAATGATTAATATTAAAAAGAATTTTTTTGAAAAAAAGATCAATTTTTTTTTCAAAACACGATTTTGAAGGCAATGATTTTTTTAATAAAAACACAAAGAACCATTTGATACCAATTTTTGGCCAGATAATATAAAAAGAGTGGGGGAATAGTAAAATGTGTAAATAAAAGAAAATAAAAGAAACACTATCTTCAAACAAAACAAGTGTCTCCTCCTGAACCCATGTGGAAACAAAATAGTCTCTTCCTGAACCCAAAGAGTCAAACTCAGAAAAACCAGTGCAATAATGTAACATGTGTAAAGAAAAGAAATAAATAGAGAAGGAATAGTAAAATAAACCACAAAAAGAGTACTGGTATTACTATTCCCCCACTACTTCCATATGTTACATTATTTCACAGGTTTTACTGTGTTTTACTCTATATGTAAAACATCTTATACAATACACAAAGAGTGAAACTCGGTAAAACCAATGCAATAATGTAACATGTGGAAAGAAAAGAAATATAGATAGAAGACATTATAAAAGAAACCAGATAAATAGTATCCTCCTAAACCTATACAGAGAAAAAATACTGAAGCACGTAGCACTGTCGGCTTTAGGCTGAGACACAACGCCTGAAAACCTAATAGGAAGACTCTCAATGAAAGATTTAAAAATATCCTTAAAAGTTATATTCAAGTTCTCTACCAGTTCTCCACCTAAGGATATGACCACCTAAAACAAAATTCAAAGGAGATATCCACAAACAAATAGAAACTACAAGTACACATGCATGTAGTCCCAATATCCTAGGACAACTCTAAAATACGAGAAAAAAGGGGGGAAGCCAGTTAAAGAACTAGGGGAAATAAGATAAAAAAAGAGTTACATATCATGGTCTATATTTCTAATGACATGTGGTTCCTAACACTAGGAAACCAAAACTAAGCTACTAAAAGGGTCATACAATAAATTCAAGAAGCTTAGTGAATAGTGGAGAAACAAGCAAGGGAACTAAACCCACAAACTACCCAAACCCAGATGTTGAACTAGTAGAAGATCCATACCTAGAGTAAATGGTCCTACAGGACATAGAGGAATAAACCAAATATATCATAATCTCAAATCCTAGGCAAACTATGGACATTGGAGACCTAAAACCCTATCAACACACCTCACTGATAACTAGAAATTAGACATAGGCTAACCTCACACAGAACCTTTCTTTCCCCAAAACTAGAGAAAACACATAGGTAACACCTACCAAAGGCATTTATAAGGCTCAAAAAGGAAAAGAAAATAGTGAAAAGATCAAGGAAACAACATTCGATAACAGATTGTAAAACTACATCCAAAAGAGATAAAATAACCTAGTTGAATGAACATAAAATCATATTTCAATGTAAAAGACACTAACTAATCATTTAAAGGAATGAACAATTGATTTAAAATAGTAATGAAGAAAAAATAATCTCAATTATCCTATGATACCACTTTTTTGTAATCTAAACTGTGTGAGGTGGTCCACATTCAACTATGATGTTCCACTTGGGTTAATTTTGGTTCATAAAATCTAAAACCAAATAATTATATTTATTTCTAGTCTATAACATATAAAATAATAAAAAAAATCATGTTCACATTGTATTATAAACATTAGAAAATTTTAAATGATTCCAAGAGTGAAAAAAGTCTAAAAATTAGTGGCAATTACAAATCAAAAATTGAAAGAATTTTCGTGGCGCAACAATAAAGGTTATTAAAGTTATTCTCATTACAAAATAAATTGAAATCTATACAAAATTATTCAAGGAAAACATAATAAAAATGTGATAATAAAGTTCCAATATGTATTCATTTCCAAGACAACCAACATGTTCTTGCATATAAACAATAAAATGCAGAAAGTAAAGATTCAAAAGGCAAGACCATGTGCTGATGTAAACTAAGAAAAACAAAGTATTAAGATATATTCTATATCAAAAGGCTAATTAAAAGTATCTTTGAATAAATACCATAAGTAATGAACAATTCATTAATCTATAAGGTTGATAAAACAAAATACAGAAAGTAGTAAATGGACATAGGGATTTACGTGTTTCATCAAATTAACTTACATACACAAGGCATAGTAATCATGGGTTTCCACTATGTAAAAAATGGAAAGATATTAGAAGAAACAAAAAAGATGTAAAAAATGAAAGTGAAATATGAACACAGAAAAAAATCAGCAGATATAATATTTCCAAAAAAATTGATAAAGAGAACTGAAATAGGATCAAGACCCCCTTACTAGGGCTCAGTAAAACCTTTTTCCAATAATAATCCCACTGCAAGGATTTGAAATCATTAATGTAGAGTGTCAATGTTTGTCTTTATTATCAAGGTTCATTTTCATACAAGATCACACACCACATAACACCAAGGGGTAGTAACAACTTTGGGATCTAAGTTCGGGCTCCATAAACCATCCATCACCCATATTATCCTATGATAAGCCAAGAACCAAGGTCATTAGACCTATTCCCTCTTGTCACTCTCTCTATAACTCTATATCATCATATTAAAAAAGTATCTAAATAAATATATCAATCCCTCCAAATTGATTCCCCTTAAATCTAGAAGAACTAGGGTAGAAATACCCATGAGAGATGAGGGGTGTTGCAACAACTCAGTGGAATCGAGATAAATGAATTGATGTAAAAAAACCCCTAATAGCCCTAAATCAATGAAATAGAAAACCAACCGAAGTGAACATAGATTAAAATGCTACATAAAGGTCAACAGGTTGAACACCTACTTTGTAAAGGTAAATGAACCATGGTGTAAGGGTCACACCTGATACATAAGGGTCACACTTGTTGTATTAGGGCCACACTTTCATACAAAGGGTATATTGCTCCATTGCGTAAGTGTGCACTAACCCTCGCATAAAGGTAATAATAATAAATAAAAATTCCAAATAAGGGTAGACCCTAGCTCACGTAAGGGTAACACACCCAATACACACACCACCTAAGGGTCAACCCAAAATCACATAAGGGTACCCACGCATCATCTTGGCTATGTAAGGATATAACAACCTCCTATGAAGGTGATCTATGTATCTCAAATCTCATTTAAGGGTACCCAAAGCACATGAAAATGTAATGATGGCCTCACTTAAGGGTAAAACCAAAGAGGAAGATCTCACAAAGGGGTAAAACCAAAACTACATAAGGGTAATATAAATACCAGGTGACAAAACTAAGTTTTATATGATTATTTTGATATAAAATGAT
This sequence comes from Viscum album, assembly GCA_963277665.1. Taxonomy (NCBI): domain Eukaryota; kingdom Viridiplantae; phylum Streptophyta; class Magnoliopsida; order Santalales; family Viscaceae; genus Viscum; species Viscum album. Next base: position 1,047,080,833 of record OY728139.1, read on the forward strand.
TTTTTATATATTAATTATTTAATATTTTTGGTATTTAACTATTTTTGTGTTTCCTAGAAGGATTCAAAGTTTGACTGAAAAAAAGCTTAAAAGTATTGAATTCATGATGCAGAAGTTGACATGTAATGTCCTATAGGAAAAGGACCTATCACACCCCAACCCTAGACACTACCTTTCTGTATACTTTTCTTGGTATTAGATCTTTCTGTTTGGGTTTCAAGTTAAGACCTGAATAAAATTATAGGATTTTAAAACTTTTGGGTGAATTTTTGTCTTGTGTGAGATTGGTGCACATCTTAGCAGAACATATGGCCTACTCTACGACTAAAAATAATAAATATTAAATAAATAATAAAATTTAAATAAAAAATAAAATAATATGAAAATAAAATAAAATGGGAATATGATAAAATTACAGGAATGTTTAATAATAATAATAATGATAATATTATTACGATTACTATTATTATTATTATTAAGTTTATTATTATTATTATTATTATTATTATTATTATTAAGTTTGTTATTATTATTATTAAGTTTATTATTATTATTATTATTATTATTATTAATTTTATTATTATTGTTGTTGTTGTTGTTGTTATGTTAATATTATTATTGTTGATATAATTTTTTATTTAGTTTTTTTAGGGATCCCCTTAGGGGGTAGACTCCACCTTTGTCCCTCCTACATGTTGTGCCCGACCCCCCTCCTTGTGCGTGTTATGCCCAACCACCCCAGCCCGCTCCCCCTTGTGTTGGAAACCTCCCCTCCACCGGTGACCACACCTCCCTATAGCTCCCCCTTGCATAGTTCCACCCTCTTCTCCATTCTATACTCGTGAGCAACCCAGATGGTCGATCCCAACCCTGCCAGTGACCCTCCTTATCTGATGCTCTACCCCACCGGCACTGCCTCCTCTCTGGCTAACGCTTCCTTCTCTGGCATCCAATGATGATGATGACGATCCTCCCTCTAGTGAGTGTTATTTGGTTTCGGGTTTCTTTTTTGGTTTTATGATTTGGTCGAACCCTAAATCTAGGGTTGATGTGCAACTCATTTTCTTGGGGGATTAGGGATTGCAGATCATCTGTGGGGTGTTGTTCCCTCTCCTGTTGAGGTTTCTTTGCCTTCACACTCAACTAGTAGGTGTTTTTATTTCATTTCTTTCAAATTAAATCCATTTGATTCTTGTGTGTTATTAACTAATTTTTTAAACATGATTCTCACAACCCTGATACTCATAGTTAGATTTCTATGGTGTTTTTTTATTAGTAAAAATTGTTAAAAATGGGTTTTTAAGTGGTTCTTTATAAATGTCCCAATGTGTGTGTGCACCTAATGTGTTTTATAAAATACTAATTGAGTTAAATAGGTTGAATTGGTTGGTTTGTGTGATGTGGTAACTCCTTGGCATTTAAAGTGTTTTCTTATGCTTTTCAAATTAAATGTGATGATTTGGTTTGTTCTAAAAAGAATTAAGTGTTTTGGAAAATGATTTCAAAAGAGGTTTCTTAGTCATGAGGTTGGTTTCATTGGATGTTGTCACATCCATGGGTGCACAGGGTTCACACATGGATGTGTGGTCAGATAAAGATGGCACCTAGAGGTATCTTTCCCTTAAAAGCTTCTCTCCTCTGCTCCTTCCTTCATCCTTGTAAAACGGTTTCATGGTTTTTTTTCAAATAAGGTAAAGTGGTTTAAAATTAAATCTAAGAAGGGTATTCCCATTTGTAAATGCTTAGTGAAAAGGATATTTCACATTGTTTGGGAAAACGGTTTTTGAATTTCTTTTGGTAAATGCATTCAGGGTGTGTAAAACTTAAAGGCATGTTTGGCACTGCTCACTTTAAAAATAGTGTTTTCCATTAACATTGTTTTTTTTAAGTTTTCTTGGTTTTTGAATTGTATCTTAGTTCCTTTGTTTAGATTAATTTTATTTTAGGGTATTAGGATATTTAGGGATTCCTGGTTTTTTTAATTAATGTGTGTTGGTCACTGCTTTATGGTTTCGAGTCGTCAGGTATAAGGCGGATCGCCTACGTATGCATAGGTAAGTATATATATGTGGGTGTGTAGGTTCCCCCATTATGTGTATATTCATCCATGGTAGTGAATATACATGTATGAGTCTAGGTTTTCCTATTTATATATTTGGAAATGCATACATAAGTGAGTGTAGATGGGTATATTCATATAAGCATATATGTAAGGATCCCCTTGCACATGTTCATGGCCATTCGGGTGTGTGCATAGGGGATAGGTTTCCTTATATGTATGTGAAGATTCATATGCTCAGTGGGGGAGCACCAACACTTAGTTAGAAAGCTCCAAGGGTCAAATGTTCGATTTGGTTCCACCCTGAGGTAGGTTTCCCTATGTATTAGCCTTTAAATTTAAAGAATTATTGATTTCTTGCTTTTCACACCCTTATTTAATGTTAATTAATAATTTATGGATTTTAGAATAAATTATTATTGTGAAATAGAGTTATTTCCTCTTGTATTTTAATTGCATGAAATTGTTTATTTAATGTACATGCTAAGTGTTTGATGAAATGCCCCACTGGACTTTATAAATGTGTCTTAGATTAAAAATGGTGACTTTGTTTTCTTAAATTGGTATTTCAGTGAAATTTTGGTTTTGAAAGTGGTGTGTGTTGGTTCTTTTGAAAATGGGTTGGTTTTGAATGGTTGGTTGAGGCTCATTTGGTACTTTTATAAAATAAGTTAATTTGAAAACTCTCTTTGGGATGCACCTCTTTCCTTGTTGGATATTGATGGTAAGGGGTGGTCCTTATATGGGACTTCCCTCGTGTGTTGATGGTTTAAGGAAAGAGAGTTAAAATACCTTGGGGAGATTCAGGGGTGATGGTTGTGTGTGTTTCTTGTGTGTGATGCATGTATATGTGGTTGGTTGCTTGTTTGGTTTGATTGGCTCACCCCTTTTTAGTCTAAACTTGGGAACCTAACATAGCGAGCGAATTCTTAGTGAATGATCATTACACTAGTCTAGGTTATTGAACTAGATAGTGGACCATAATAGGGGGTTATTCTGTTATCATTGCTTTGGGATTGGGCCCCTAGGTCAGTCCAGGTAGGGCGACGATCGGGCGTTTGGGCGTTATGAATTCATCAGGTAGTGCCTACCTTCAGGATGAGTCACATGTATATCATGTTCTAGATTATTCACAATCTCATAGGTTCTCCCATGTTGTATGGTACTTGTTTATCTATGGAATATGGTTGGGATGCATGTGTTGGTTGGTTAGTCATGTGTGATGTTTTTTCATTGCTCGTTTTGTATGTTTGTTGATCTTGTTTCCTTGAATAGTGTAGATTATTGATAAAAGTGATAAAATGGTTTCAAGTGTTTATGCAAAAAGTTTTTGAAAATTTTTTACACTTCATTCCTACCTTTTTATTATAAACATCACCTCCTTTAAAATGCCAATGTCTGGTTCCTAAAAAGGGAATGTGGTTTTTAATTGAAAATGGAAGTGGGCTGTGATTTTTTTTTAAGAAGAAAATGTGTGAAAACTTAGTTTTATAAATTTTAGCTCAAACTTGCAATTGATGGATCTTTTATTTAAAGTAGATTCATATAGGAATAAATTGTTTGGGAACACCTACTGAGTTTTAATACTCACGCTTATAGTTTTATATTTGTTTTTAGATTTAGGTGTTGCTTCTTGCTTGGATTAGGTCACCATAGTGCAACGTTGGTTTGAGGTTGGTGGTGACCCATAGGGTCACATAGAGGTATGTATAGTTTTATTTTCTCACTGCTGCTAGTTTTAATTTTCTTTGTTCAGTTTTTATTTATTTATTTATTTATCTTTCATTTATGGTCCAAATTATTCCCACCTATTTAATTTTGATGCTTGACACTAGTTTCCAACCTGTGGGGATATAGAATGCCCTTTGGGCCATGCCGTGGGCTGGATTAGGTGACCGGTTTAGGGTTGACCTGGGTTGGTTCATGACAAAATAGTATCAAATGAGGTCCTTGTTATTTGGGGTGTATGGTAGTTGGATATTAGAATTATTGGGATTCAGGAGGTAGGTCATGGGTTAGTTCCCGATCACCACCACTCGTGATGAAACCTGAGTTACCAAGGGTAGTCCGAGATTTGAGTCTTCTATATTTTTTTGGGATTGAGGGATGACAATAGAGGCAATCTGGTGTTACATCGTGATCTCACATGGAGTAGTGACCCATGTGGATTTTAAGTGCATGGTTCGAGTACCTCTTAGTTGTTGATGCTTGCTTGAGGCATGACTCACTACCATGTCGTTAGGTTAAGCATTACTACTAGTTACTCATTCTGGTGTTTTGGTGTAAGTTGTGCTTAGTTGTGGTTTTCTTTGGTGTAAGTGTGTTTTTGGAAACGAAATGGGGTTTTGAAATGAATTTTTTTTCTTTAAAATGGATTTAAATTGGTGAAATGGATTTTAAAGGAAAAATCTCTAGTTAGAAAATTTGGTACCTGTTTTAATTGGTAAAGAAATGATTTAGGAGCAACCTTGGGTACTTCTTATAAACATTTTCACATGTGAGGGTGTGTGTGGAATGTGTTTGTTGGGACACATGGATGGAAACAGATGACCATATGATTGATAGTTCATAGGAGGCCATGGGTGGGTGATTGAGATTAGAAGTTTGGCCTTGTCTTTCTAAAGTGGTTTTGAAAAGGGAAAATAGTTTCAGAAACCAGTTTTTATTTTAGAATGTGGGTTTTGTTTTGTGAAATTTGGTTTTGTGTTTGGGAAGTGTCTTGAAATAGGATGGTTTTGAAAATCAAAATGGAAATTTAATTTTTTAAAAGAGATGTATTTTGGTTTTGTTGGCATGTTTTCGTTCTACAAGACTATTGATTTGGCTTGAGGTGTTGCTTTTGGTAGTGCTTTTGTTTGATGTTGGTTTTGGTTTGTGTTTTTTGTGTTGTTCAGAATGCACCAACCAGAAAGGTCCCTCAAAGTTCTAATGATTCATGACTTATTCCTAAGTTTCTTAGATTTTTCCTATATTTCATGGTGTTAGAGGTCCGTTAGAGGTATTTATATAGCTTGAAGAGGTAAATCATGTCTTCAACGTGTTGGAAATTCCTACAGCTATTAGGGTTTGTGCTATTTTGGAGTTGTTTGAGAGTCCAGTTTTGGACTGGTGGAAGTTGGTTTTCCCATATTCACTTGAATTTTGGGTGACATGGGAAATGTCTGAGTCCACCTTCATCTGGAGGTTCAAACCTGAGAAGGTGAAATTGAGGAAGGTGTAAGAGTTGCATGATGTTTGGAAGGGTAAGCGGTTGGTAAAATTTTACATTGACCACTTTAAAGAGATGGTTCCTGGGGTGTAGTCAATGGTGGTTGGAAATCTTGAACCTCTTATTGTTCCTAAGGGTTCCCTATATGAAAATAAGTACAGCCCGAAGGAACCTAATCCTAAGGAGTCTTCTTTGTTGGTTCAGGAATCTAGTTCTTCAAAACGCTTCCTAGTGTGCCACTGATGTGGTGGGTTTGAGAATTTGAATCCATCTCGTCGCATCCCTCTGAAGTCATGTACTCGATGTGGTCGTTCGGTTCACTGGGATAAGTCTAGTAGGAAGCGTTGCTTGAAGAAGGAGTTGTGACCAAGGGATGCCCATACCTACCTGTGAGGCAGGAGATGCTTCATTCATCAAATCCCCAGCCTCAGGTCTCTAGGTGAAGCTCATGCACAGTCAAGGTTGATAGGGGTATGTGAGACCTTTTCCTGGTTCTTTATCTTTTGTCTTGTAATAGAGACACTTAAGGTTTCCTTATTCCTTTTCCCCTGCCATTATAATCTCATCATGTCATTGTAAGGTTATGATGGATTTTTTTTGTTATCAAAGTAGTTTTAACTATTTGAATATGGATTTTGGAGTCATTCATTTTTTTAGGGGATGTTTGGACCTCGAATGGGTTGGTTTCACTTTTGGTTCCAGTTGTTCTCATTTGGAGATGTAAGTGTTTGGGAAGATAGATTTTGGAAGGTGTGTTTGGGTCTACTGTTTTGTTCAAATTTATTTTTGTGGGTTTTCCTTAGTGTTGGGAATCTAATTCTAGTGGTTTTTTGGTTCTTCTCATGCTAGGGGAGTTGGATGAAGTTCATGTCAGGAGTTCCCAATCTCGTTGGGGGTGTTTTTAGTTAATGTGAAGAAAGGGTTGTGTTGGTTTTTTCATCCCGATGTCCCAATTTTTCAAGTTCCATCATAGTGGGTTCCTTGTTTAAGTCTTGGTGGTGTTGTTTTGGGTTTTAAGGTTCTCAATATGGTTGAGTTCTTGTGGTGGGGAGAACCCCCCTCATGTTCTCCCCTCAATCTTGGGCTTCAGTTTCCTCTAAAATCAGTCAGGTGTGACCTATGGACAGTAAGGTCATCCCAGGATTCATGGTTTTCCTCAGTTTTGTCTGAGCATGGACTTGATTTTTGGTTATCCTTTAGCTTGGTGACTTTTTGGGGGCAGAAAGTGTATGTGGTGGGGAGAATTGTCATACCCTGACCCTGGACACTCCTTTTATCTATACTTTTCTTGGTCTTGGATCTTTTCGGTTGGGGTTCGGGTTAAGACCTAGGTAAAATTATAGGATTTTAAAACTTTTGGGTGAATTTTTGGCCTGCGCAAGGTTGGTGCATGGCCTAGAAAACCATACGGCCTACTCTGCTTCTAAAAATAATAAATATTAAATGAAGAATAAAATTTAAATGAAAAATAAAATAAAGTGAAAATAAAATAAAATGGGAATAGGATAAAATTAAATGAATGTTTAATAATAATAATGATGATGATGATGATGATATTATTACAATTATTATTATTATTATTAAGTTTATTATTATTATTAATTTTTTTTATTATTAAGTTTATTATTATTATTATTATTGTGTTAATATTATTATTATTGATATAATTTTTTATTTAGTTTTTTATTTTTATTTTTTTTAGGGAAACCCAAAGGGGATCGACTCCCCCCTTCTCCCTCCTCCATGCTGCGCTCGACCCCCCTCCCTATGCATGTTGCGCCCGACCAGAAGGTCCCAGACGCAACGGAATCTTGTGGGTGGATGTGCCCACTTGATTTTTTGTCATTAGCAATGATCAATTTGAGATCAATACGACGATAAATGCTAGACTCCGCAGATCAAATCACAGAAATAGACAAAGAAGAAGAATAGTCTTAGAACCACAAAGGAGGGTCATCACATGTTGACTATAATTAATATAATTAACTGACAAGAAGTACCTTTTATGGAATTATTTCTTCGTTGATATTTCTGATCATGTTCCAATGTGATTCGTCATTGCATCACAAAATCCAAGTGTATACTTCCTCTAGAGGTGATCCACACGTGCACCATGTATCTCTAGATGTCGCCAAAGGAATCTCCGGGTGCTAGCATGAAGAATCCTTTGCTTGCGTTGTCCACATTAGATCGCCTTGATCTGATGGAGGAGGATCTCTCTCGGTCTTGAGAGCATTCTTAGAGGAAGGAGTTCTTTCGGACATGAGAGAATTCTCCAGAATTTTTGTGCACAACGATTAGGGAAAAGTGTTGGGGTTGTGGGGATATTTATAATCGGGTTTTAGGTTATAGAGTTATGATAATAAATAAATGCATTACATGTTTTATTTATTTCATTAACTCTTATTGAAAACCCCCATGTCAAATCATTAATTCCTTGACATGCGCCCACGTTAATTATAATAAATATAATTTAATAAAACTATATTATTTCCTCATAATCCCGACTGGAAAAAATACACGGCGTGTAATCATTAATACACGACGTGTACTCGTTTTTCATTTCCTTTCCAAAATGAAAACTACACGGCGTGTACATTCAATATACAAAGCGTGTATATCTTGTTTTCATTTTATTCTTCCTCAAACATTAAAATGATTTAGGATTCCTTTAATAATTATTAAACCACATATGGGAATAATATTTATTATACTTTAGATACTTGGATACACTTAGTGTGTGACCCTCTAGGCCTCTTTCTCATTGCCATTAGGTGGGATTGGGTAAAGTCTAATATTACTGTCTAGCGACGGGTCAAGGCACCCAAGAGAAAGAAGTGGATGCTGCATTGAAGTGTCACCTCATACAAAGGATTACCGTGTAATTTAATCCCTTTGTATCAATATCTCATCAAGAAGGTTTAATGGTAGTGTCATAAATCTATATTCTTGATCCTCCATTCTTTGACTTCCAGAAATAAACTCGTCATGACACCATGGCCATGGAATTTGGGAGATAGTTCTATTTCAATAAAAGGTCCCAAGATATCTACTTCCATAAATATGGAAGGGACAAATCCTTCCTCAACTTATCCATTATCAACATGTCATTTGTGACGCACCCAACGTACCCTACTTTCTGCCAACTGTCTTTGTGACGGTTTTCGTCAGAAAATCTAAGTATGCGGGTCGTGACATGAGTTAATGATAATCTTCCAGTATAAGGATCATTACACATGTTCATAGATAGAAATGTCCGATGACACCAAGACATGCGGAATTAATACTGGCGGGTCTATTCTCATAATCACCCATCTTGGAGATTACCAAGTGCAAACTCCCTGAGAGAGAGTCTCGTCTTCTTATGAGTACTCGCACATGACGTTCTATATACTATGTGTCCTATCATAGTATGTAATCCAACCATAGAACTTTATTTAAGAATATTATTATAGAATTTCAAGGTTCTTATCATAGCGGGGATCTGCAATGACCTTATTAATGCAACAAATATTCCAGGACATTATTATATTATATTCATGTAGAACAATGAATGATATATAATAACTGTACATTCATGTAATCAAAGTATAAACAGTTGGTTCTTAGGACACCAACTCTAACACGACCACCTTAGCCCACTCCCCCCTTGCGTCGGTGACCTCCCCTCCACCGAAAATTGCACCCCCTCCAGATCCCCCTTGTGCGGAACCACCCTATTATCCCTTCCCTTCTCATACGCAACCCAGACAGTCGACCCCAACCCCACCGGCGGCCCTCCTTCTTTGGCGTGCTACCCCACTAGTGTTGCCTTCTCTCCAACTGATGCTTCCCTCGTCTTCATCCTCCTCCTCTAGCGGCGGTCCTCTCTCCGGTGAGTGTTCTTTGGTTTGGGTTTTCTTTTTGGGGTTTATGATTTGGCCAAACCCTAAATCTAGGATTGATGTGATACTCGTTTTCTTGGGGTTTTAGGGCTCACAGATCATTTTTGGGGTGTTGTTCCCACTCTCATTGAGGTTTCATTGCATTTTCACTCAACTGATAGGTGTTTCCATGCCATTTATTTCCAATTAGATCCATATGATGCTTTTGTGTTATTAATTAATTTTTTAAACATGATTCACACCACCCTAATACTCTTATTTAGATTTCTATGGTGTTTTATTATTGGTAAAATTGCTAAAAATGGGTTTTGAAGTGGTTCTTTATAAATGGCCCAATTTGTCTGTGCACCTAGTATGTTTGATAAAATAATAATTGAGTTTAATAGGTAGAATTGGTTATTTTTTGTGATTTGGTAACTCCTTGTCATTTAAAGTGGATTCTTATACTTTTGAAATTAAATTTGATGGTTCAGTTTGTTCTAAAAAGCATGAAGTGTTTTGGAAAATAATTTCAAAAGAGGTTTCCTGGTCATGAGGAGGGTTCCATTGGATTTTGTCCTATCCATGGGTTCATGGGGTGCACACATGGATGTGAGTTCAAATGAATATGGTACCCAAAGGCATTTTTACCTTAAAAGCTTCTCTCCTCTTCTCCTTCCTTCATCCTTGTAAAACAGTTTCATGGTTTTTTTGAAATAAGGTAAAGTGGTTTTAAAATTAAATCTAATAACGGTATGCCCATTTGGAAATTATTATTCAAAAGGAGATTTTACATTGTTTGGAAAAATGGTTTTTGAATTGATTTTGGTAAAATCATTCAAGGTATGAAAAACTTGAAGGCCCATTTGGCATTTCTCACTTTAAAAATAGTGTTTTCCTTTAACATTGTTTCTCTTAAAAGTTTCATTGGTTTTTGAATCATATCTCGGTTAGTTTTTTTGGCCTAATTTTATTTTAGGGTATTATAATGCTAATGGACTCCTGGTTTTTTTTAATTAAGGTGCATTGGTAACTGCTTTGTGGTTTCGAGTCACCGGGTCTAAGGCGACTCACCTACATATGCATAGGTAAGTGTATATATATATATGCAGGTTCCCTCGTTATGTGTATATTTATAAATAGTAGTGAATATACATTTATTGGGATAGTTGTTCCTATGTATATATATGTAAATGCATATATAGGTGAGTAGAGACAGGTATATGCATATAACCATATATGTAAGGATCCCCTTACACGTGTTCATGGCCATGCGGGTGTGTGCATAGGGGATAGGTGTCCATATATGTATGTGAAGATGCATATGATCAGTGGGGGAGCAATAGCTCTTAGTTAGAAAGTTCCAAGGGCTGAATGTTCAGTTTAGTTCCACCCTGAGGTAGGTTTACCTATGCCTTTAAATTTAAATAATGGTTGGTTTCTTGATTTTCACACCCTTATTAAATAGAAATTAATAATTTATGGATTTTAGAATAATTATTATTGTGAAATAGAGTGATTTACTCTTGTATTTGAATTGCATGAAATTGTTTATTTAATGTTCATACTAAGTGTTTGATGAAATGCCCCATTGGCCTTTATAAATGTGTCTTAGATTTAAAATGGTGACTTTGGTTTCTTGAATGGGAGTCTAAGTGTATTTTTGGTTTTGAAAGTGGTGTGTGTTGGTTCTTTTGAAAATGTGTTGGTGTCAAAAGTTTGGTTGAGGCCTATTTGGTACTTTATAAAATAAGTTACTTTGAAAACTCTCTTTGGGATGCACCTCAATCCTTGTTGGATATTGAAGGGAAGGGGTGGTCCTCAGATGGTACTTCCTCATGTGTTGATGGTTGAAGGAAAGTGGAGTAAAATCCCTTGGGGTGATTTAGGGGTAACTATTGTGTGTGTTTCTTGTGTGTGGTGCATTTTGTTTGATTGGCTCAACCCTTTTTAGTCTGAACATGGGAACCTAGAATAGCGAGTGAATTCTCAGTGAACGATTGTTTCACTAGTCTAGGTTATTGAACTATCTAGTGGCCCATAGTAGGGGATTATTTTGTTATAGTTTCTATGGGATTGGGCCCCTCGGTTAGGTCAGGTAGGGCGACGATTAGGTGTTTGGGCGTTATGACGTCATTGGGTAGGGAATGCCTTCGGGATGAATCACATCTATAGTACGTTCTAGATTATTCACTCCTAGGTTCTCCCATGTTGTCTGGTACTTGGTTATGTGTAGTAGATGATTGAGATTCTTGTGCTAGATGGTTACTCATGTGTGATGTTTTTTCATTGCCAGTGTTTTATGTTTATTGATCTTGTTTCCTTGTGAAGTGTAGCTTCTTGATAAAAGTGATAAAATGGTTTCAAGTGTTTATGGAAAAAGGTTTTGAAAATGTTTTTCACTTCCTTCTTACCTTTTTAGTGTAAATATCATATCCTTTAAAATTCCAATGTCTACTTCTTAAAAATGGAATTTGGTTTTTAATTTAAAAGGGAAATGGATTGTGATTTGTTTTAAGAATAAAATATGTGAAAACCTAGTTTTATATATTGTATCTCAAACCTGAAATTGATGGACCTTTTATTTAAAGTAAATTCATATGGTAATATATTTTTTGGGCATGCCTAATGAGTTTTAATACTCATGCCTATAGTTTTATCTTTGATTTTAGCTTCGGGTGGTTCTTCTTGCTTGGATTCGATTGTCATAGTGTGATGTTGGTTTGAGGTCGGTGGTGACCTGTAGGGTCACATGGAGGTATATACAGTTTTATTTTCTCACCACTACTATTTTTTGTTTTATTTGTTCAGTTTTTATTTATTTATTTATTTTTCCTTCATTTTTGTTCCAAATCGTTCCCACCTTTTTAATTTTGATTCTCAGCACTAGTTACTAGCCTGTAGGGATTGGGAACGCCCTTTGGTCCATGTTGTGGGCTGGTTTGGGTGACCATTTTAGGTTCGACCTAGTTTGGTTTGTGACAGGACCAAGTACAAGGAATCAAAGTGAAGAACCCAGCAAAAATGGATCAAAATATACTGGAAACATTATTTTACTTGGTAAATATGTATTTATGATGTATCACTTGAAGAATTCAAGATGTAAAAACAAAACGCAAACGAGAAAATAATTCTAGGCAAAGAAAGCATGTTTCATGCCATGAATCCCCCTTATATTTTTATAAGGCCATAATTTCATGTTATAAATAATTCCTAGGGTTATTCCTCAGTGATTCCATGCCATAAAACACCCTTTTATGATGTAAAAGTGCTTGGAAGGGCTTAGAAACAATATTTGTTGATGATTTTAACATTAGGACCACAATTGAAGGACTCTTGAAAACCCATGATACTTTTAACCTATTTATGAGGCCATTTTTGGAACCTAGGGGTGAAAAAAGTCCTATAAATATATGCTCAGGGGTGTATTAAAGAGAATCATTTGGCAACAACTCTCAATTATGGGGTGCTACTGCATTCTCTTCCTACTTTATTTTCCTTTATTTTATTTTATTTCATTGTTTCCATGTATATCCTGTCCTAAATCAACTCAACTACCCTATCCATGGAGGGTTAGTTTTTTTGAGTGATCAGGAAAGAGGGAGGCTAGATAGATTATGCTTTGTTTGAATTTTTGTTCCTAAATGAATAAAATAATTTATTTCCTCTTCTTTATGGTATCAATTTTCTATTTTAGCTTTTAATACTGAATGTGATTGCATTAGGGTTAGATTATTTAATTTCAATTGTCTTGGTTAATGATCTAAAATCTCTCTACACCTAATTTTAGTCTCTATACGATGGAATAGGATGTGGTTGGGTAGTGATTAGTCAACAATTTATATCATGTGTGTGGAATTGTGGTTGTAACTTTTATTAATTAGGTAATAACAATACTCGATGGGGGATTTCCCTAATTAATTAAGAGTATTCATTATGAAGACACATACATGGGAAGAAGGGTAGACTAAATTGGAATTTCAATTTGGGATAACCTCACTATAACCATCTAGACAAGGGATAGAGATGAATCAATAGAGGAATTTCTCTATTACCGGTCAACAGAATAAGAATTGGTGATAATTAAAAAATCATGATAGAATTGCACTAGGTATATCCAAACCCACTTTTTTTAACATCTTAATAAACTATTTTTAATCAATCAATTTAAATAGATTTCTTAAAATTATCAATTTCTCAAATCAAACTAATTAAAATCAATTTTCCTAATCACCTAAAAATAAAAAGACTTTTTGTGTGCACTCCTCTTTAAGAGACTACCTAGGGTAAACCACTAGACTATAATTATGTAATAGAAATTTTTTTTCTAGGCTCCATGATAGATGTGAATCAATCTTGTCACCTTTTATTGGGATTCAGTGCCACAAAACACCAAAAACTAAAAAAATATTAACCTTGAATGACACAAAGTTCAACAAACCAATTGATTAATTTTGACCCAAAAATTGAAAGAATGATAACTAAATTAAGAAATATTATCTTTCAAATAGTATTTTAGGAAATAAAAATTTTGTATTCAAGTGAAACTCTCAATTTTCACTCTGAACACAAAATTATGGTTGGTAATCCCAACCAAACCCTTCAAGATTTATGCACAACCCAATTTACGAATCCTCATAATCAACTTTTTATCCATCTTACACAAAATGATTTCAAATTACATGTTAATATTATCTCTATACTCTCTAAATTTCATGGTCTTTTAGGTGAGGACTCAAATAAACACATTCAGGAATTCAGTTATGTCTGTTCAATCTTTAGGCTGACAGGAGCACCTGAATATTAGTTCAAGTTGAGGGAATTCCCCTTCTCACTTGAGGGAGCTATGAAATAATGGTTGTAAAACCTACAACCAAGAGAATTAAATGACTTGTAAGAAATTAGATGACACTTTATTCAAATATTCTTCCCCACTTCTAGAAGTAAAAAATCTATAATGAGTTCTACACCATTTGGCGAACATCTAGAGAAACCCTTTACAAATATTGGGAATGCTTTAAGAAGCTCTGCGCCAGCTACCCACATCAGACTATGGAGGAGCACCACTTTCTCATTTTCTTCTATCAAGGACTACTTGTAAATTACTTTAACTTACTTGTTGACTTGTCTAGATGAGACCTGATAGAAAAATCACCTTCAAAATCAAGAGGATTAATTGAAAATATTGCATAGAACTCACAACTATTCGGTACTAGAGGTACAGGAACCAGAGGGATCCATGAGGTATAAATTTTTGATTCATCACCCTTACTTATAACCAGAGTTGAATTAATGACAATTTTTTTGATATAAATGGTTGTGAACAAAGTAAATGGGAAACTAAACTAGCCTAAAGTATGTGGTTTATGTTCTTCACCCCATCATTTTACTGACTAGTGTGCTGAAGTGTAGGGAATGGAAAGTTGTGTTGCCGCATTCCAACCAAGGAAATTCCAACAAAACCAGACTAGATCCCATTTACAAAATCAAACTCTCTTTTAGTAGCAATAATACCAAAACACACCATCATTTTAACAACCCTAAAAGATGTTGTATCACTAGTAAGCTTTTAAAAACACCACATTTTCAAAAGAAATCATATGAACAACTATTAACAAGTTCTTAGTAAAACCACCAAGGAGTAGCGATTGAAGAGTTGAAGCACTTAGTAAAAGTTTTAAATAATAATTTTTCCAGTATTATGGAATTATACCAAGAATCCAAGAAAACATCCATCCTAGATAATCCTAGATCCCAATGAGAGTATAAGAATGATTACAACATGAAGTGGAAAAGAACTTCAACCACCTAAACAAAGAAAGGAAAAAAAATTGAGAATAATTTTAAATACCCCCCTAGTCTTCCAAGAGAAGAGTATAAGAATAAATTATAAGTAAGGTATAGGTTTGGGAAATACATACCAAATACACCCATAAAAAATAAAAAATGGGAGAATAATAACATTCCAGCACCATTCCCTTCTGCATTAATTCATTCAATGAAGTTTGAAGAAGAGAAGCTTTAAAAAGAGATTCAAGAGACCTATTGGAAAGTCAAAATCAATATTACACTCCTATAATAAATCCATAAAATCCCAAAGTATGTGAAATTTATCAAATATATTTTTAAAATGAGAATGAGGCTTAATGTAAATGAAATAATCAAATTAGGGTGAAGTGTCTCATCACTGATCACACCTTTTATTCCACAAAAACTTCAATATTCAGGGACATTTTATATTCCTTGAACCATTGGATATTTAAATTTTACTAATTCAATATTCAATATAGGTGATTCGATAAATTTTATGCCTAATTTGGTGTTTTTATCCTTGTATATTAGAGAATTTAATCCAACAAGAGTGGTGGTTAAATTAGAAAATAGATCCACTATATTCCTAGCTGGAGTTTTAGAAGTTGTTCTCATAGGAGTAAGAGGAATGATTTCCCCAACTGATTTCTACATAATAAAGATGCATTAATATAGGATTTCATCACACTCACCCCTCATTCTAAGGAGACCATTCCTAAATACAATAAAAACCATCATCAATTCCCATGAAGGTACACTTATAATGGAGCATGGAGATATAAAAGTTCACTTTAACATACTTGACTCCATGAGATATTCATCAAGAAACCATTCACTAATTGTAATCTCTTGTGAAGAAGGTACAGAACCAATTGAAGAATATGGTATGTTTTGAAAATTCTTATCCTTAGAATATCATTTTCTAAACAAAAATACCATAGAACGGGTAAATAACTAAAAATCCAAAAATTATAATTTCATGTTTGAAAAAGCGATAACATCTGAATTTTTTGATAGTTTATTAGAAAAGGATGAAGAATTTTCATACTCACATGATGAGATCAATAAATATAGGGTTAAAGAAGTTGAAAATTAAAATATTACTATAGATCTCAGTAATGAATTAGATATGAAGGAGGAATAATAAATGTCTAATATGCAATCCATATATCTCATTGCACAACACGAATTGCACAATGTTAAAGAAAATTTCATTAAAACTGTAGAGGTAAGTGAAGGATCTTCTCAGACCGATGAGAAGAAAGGGAAATTAGAACAAGGTAAATTTGTACATAATTAATTTTAAAATAGACCTATTTTATTTTATAGTGTGTATATTAAAACCAAAACCAAGGTCACGTGGGTCAAGAAAACTAGGGAGAAATCTTTTATAATAAGGGAAGATAAGAATATTCCAAGGAGTCCATAACCCTATAAGAAAAGAGAATTTAGAATTTTACAAAGACAAAAAAATATCTGGAAAAATAAAAAACCAACTTAGAGAAACAATATTTCAAGGGTTTTTCTAGTTTTGTGGTAAGTATAGACACAAGGCTAATTCTTACTAGTTTAAAATGTCTTTACTAGGAAAGAGGAAAGAATAAGGGGAAGTTTTGGTGAGTTATACATGGAAAAACTGGAAAGAGAGGTTACTTATACTATGAAATGGATGAGGTTTCAAAATAAATCCATTGGTAATAATTTTCACAAAGATTCTTTAGTTTTTTGGTCACATCAATTACAATTGGATAAATAATTAGAGGAAGTTGAAGAAATTTTCAAAACCAGTGGAAATCAAATGGCTTCGAAAGGAGGAAACTCATTCACTATAAATGGGTAGAGACTAAAGAAGTATCATGGGACTATACCTCAAGAACCAGTAGAAAATATTAAACTCCTTAATCCTAATTACCAATGAATACCCACTAGGTTTTACCTTTCCTTTACATTTGATTAAATGTAGTAATTCCATTTTAATTCTAATTACATGAATAATAAATTTAAATGAATTAAGGACACTGCATAAATTAAGTGTGGGGGAGGTAATCTTATAGTATAGGATTTTAAACATTTTCATTTTTTCATTCGATCCAATGAAGGTAAACAAAATCACTCTCAGGAGGCAACCCATGTTTTTTACCTTAGTCTACTCTTCACGTGAGTCATATTTTAAACGTAATTGAACAAACATACACCATATTTTATTTTTATTCTTATTTTTAGGACCATTGACATTTAATAAGGCAAAATGAATAAGATATATATATTTCACACTGTAAAAAGAGAGATTACACTGTAAAAGGATATTTCACATCGTGAATGTTACATAATAGAAATTAAGGAATGGGACTTGCACAACCTGACTAAAGCATCATTGTTAAGGAGAGTTTCCTATTACAATTCATTATATTTTGAACTCCCTACCCAAAGTTAGCTTTATTTCTTTACTTGACTAGTCTAGAAGACGTGAATTTCTTAAGAATCCTAGGATTCCATGTTTCAGGTTTTTTAGTAAAAAATATCAGATGAGTAAAATAGGAAATTTATTGATTAAAGGTAATCTTAGGATGTTAATTTTGATGAATCTGATTTTCATATTTTGAATTTATTAAATTTATGTGGATTGATTTTTTATTATTAATGCATGTCAGGAGTGATTTTCCCAAATTTATATGTTCCATTCCTGAGAGGATTTCTGGACTAAATACTTTTTATATTATCTTGATTATATTTCTTGAGTGATATTGGAGAGTGAAACCTTATAAAACTTTTATAGGAATTTTTAAAAGTTATGGTTATACAAAACCACATTTAATATGATTGAGGTAAATTTTAATTGTTAATCCCTTATCACTTAGACCACTTTTTACATCAATCTTTATATAGCCCGTAGAATCCATGAATGACCTACCTATGAATGAGACACATTACAAGACATTTATATCCATTCCTACCCCACTCTATTTATATTTCATGTTATGTTAAAGTTTAAGTGTAGAGGTGTGGGAAGTCTTGGTGTACGGGAGCATTATATTGTATGGAAAAAGTATGGGGGTGCTATTTTGGGTATTAGTACATGATCATGTTACATCCATCATAATTACTATTTTACCTTATCATAAGAAAAAATAAAATAAAAAATAAAAAATAAAAGAATTGGTTATGTTTTGGGAAAATCAAAAATCACCATTTTCAGAACGAAGATATTTTGATTGTATGTGGTTGGGTAGTGGATGTGAGATTTGTTCCAAGCATAACTTTGAAAAAAGTAAAAAAAAAAAGGAGAAAAATTTTAGAAGTTGTAGTTATTTCATTATACTTACATTGATCATGACTTTGCTCTGAGTTCTAGGATGTGGGAGTTATAATTTTGCAAGAGAAATTTTCATTACACTTACTTTAGGTATCATTCAGTATAAGTTAGAGATAACACTCCTTTTTTAGCCTTAATATTTTGAGAATAAATCCCTACCAACCTTAATCCTTAGATTCATCAAAACCTTATTTGAAAATACCTCATGATTTTATGAGAATTTTTTATTTACAAAGTGAAGAATGTAGATCCTTTGAAAGCCTATAGAAAAGGAACATGTACTCATGATAAGAGCATAACTCTACTTGAATTTTCATCATGTGTGACGAGATAAAAGAATCCATTATGAGTTAATTCATGACTTGGACTGCTTGATAATGATGACTTATGATATATGGGTGAATTAAAAGAAAATATCCACCATTATTAATGGAAAAAAGTAAAATACTTGGGTTTATTAGTCTCTTTGAAGAGTGTGAAGTTGAATTGATGTTTTGTGTGGAACTTGGAGGTTTTATCCCCCATTAATAATAATTTAATTTAATTGCTCTTAAATTTGATTATTGATAACAATGTGTTCCTCTTTAATCTTTGTTGAGATTATATACTTAAGGATAAGCAGGTTCTAAGTGTGGATGAATTAATAGAACCATATTTTGCATGATTATTTTGATATAAAATGAATTGTTTATATAGATTAATTATTTAATCTTGTTGGTATTTAAATATTTTTTTATTTCATGGAAAGATACAGAGTTTGACTAAAAATAATCTTAAAAGTGTTGAATTCAGGATATAGAAGATGACTCATGTTGTCTTATAGACAAGTACTAAGTATAAGGCTTCAAAGTAAATAACCAGACTGAACTGGAGAAAAATATACTATAAAACACCATTTTATATCATAGATATGCATTTTATGATGTAATACACAAAGAATTCAAGGTGTAAAAACAAAGAACAGAAGAGAAAAACCATTTTGGGAAAATAGATAATGTGTCATGGTGTTCCACATTTGTGTCATGTTGTGATGCCCCTTCAGTTTTCTTATGGTTGTAAAGTATTCCTAAGGTTATTCCATAATGATTTTATGATGTAAAAGTGCTTGTATGGGCCCAAAAACAACTATTATTGATGAATTTAATGTTGGGCCACAATTGAAGACACCTTGATGACCCGTGATACTTTTGAGATATTTATGAGGCCATTTATGGTGCCTAGGGGTGTAAAAAAGGCAATAAATAGGTTCTTAGAGTTGGATTGAAGATAATCGATCGACAAGAGCTTTATATGATAGAATGATACTACATTCTATTCTTACTTTATTTTCTTTTATTTTATTTTATTTTATTTTATTATTTCCATGTCTACCCTCTCCTAAATCAACTCAACTACCCTATCCATGGAGGCGTAGTGATCAGGAAAGGGTGAGGCTAGACCGATTGTGCTTTGTTTGTGTTATTTTTCCTAAATGAATAAAATCATTTTTTTACTCTTAATTCTGGTATAAATTTTTTGCTTCAGATTTTAATACCGAATGTGATTTTGTTGGGGTTTGATTATATAATTTCAATTATCTTGGTAAATGATCCAAAATCTCCCTCCACCTAATTTTAGTCTGTATACGATGGAACATATTAGGTTTGGGTGGTGATTCTTGGCAATTTCCAACCCCTATGTGGAATTTTGGTTAGAAAATTTACTAATTAGAGAATAACAATGCTTGATTGGATATTTCCATAATTAATTAAGAGGATTTTCTATGAATACATGCACATGGGAAGGAGAGTAGACCAAATTGATATTTTAATATGGGATAACATCACTCTCACCATATGGCCAGTAGAGATAGATGAATCAATAGAGGAATATCTATCCTACTAGATAGTAGAAGAATAATTAGTAATAATTAAATAACCATGATAACATTACAATAGGTCTAGCCAAACCCACTCTGGTCAATGTCTTAAAAAACTATTTTTAATTAATCAATTTAAACTGCTTTCTTACAATCCTTAATTTCTCAAATCAAAACAATTAAAATTAATTTTCCTAATCAACTAAAAGTGAAAAACCCATTTTTTGAACACTCTTCTTCAGGATACTACCTAGGGTTAACCAATAGACTATACTTTGGTGATAAAATAATTGTTTTACTATGCCCCACAATAGGAATGTGTCACTAGGTGATGAGGAAAACAAGACAGACAAGTATATTAAGACCGAATTTAATTAAAAACACAAAAAGAAGAAATTATAATCAAGTGGTAAACAATAAATTTTCCCTCGATGCCTTTCTGATGCATACTTGAAATTTTGTCTTATTTGGACAAGTATAGCCTAAGTTATGACCAAATTACCAATGAGAACTTTTCTATCCTAAAGACTCTTCAAATTTCCATTCTTCTATTTCACATGAATTTATGGTTATGGAAGAGGATGGATATTGAGATTCCATAATTAATGAAGTTATTTCATATATTCTTCTGTATATACCTTTAAAATTTTAGCGCCTTTAGTTTGGTTATTTGTGAGATGTGGGTCTATCTTTAAATTCATCAAATTTGGGCACATATTTTAGTTCCCAAATAATGAGCTTCATTTGAGCCTCAAAAGGTTGGATTCAAATTTGGGTTAAGTTGAATGAAATTTATCCCACCAGGCATGAAATCCAAAAAAATAATTTCACATTTTCAATCAATGTTGAAAAAGTTATGGCTGAAATACCAAAGTAAATAAAAATAGCTAAAAATTCAAAATTAATCCATTTTAGGAGCTCAAATCATTAAAAAAATCAAAAAAAAATAGAATTACCCATAAAATAAAAATTTAGTTAGATTAAAAGCATTTAATTAAAGAAAAAAAATTGTGAAACCATAATCTTTATCAGGCTTCTTTAGTGATTTGCAGTCTCATGGATTTGATGGTGCCTATCACCGGTCTTAGGTGGGTTACATTGTCGTGTTGACATCATAGGGGATATAAAAAAAATTATGCTATATTTTTCTTGTAATTTCTTATACATTGAATTCATATATCCTATAGATCATTTAGAATTAAAATTTCAAATTATCAAATTTTCAGTTTGGAAAGTTGTTGATTGTTAGAAATTTTGGGATATTTTTAGCTTCATATAGGGGTGATTCAATCTTAAGTAGTTCACAGTTCCATAGAGGGGTGATAGCAGCTTTCAAAATATCATTTCAGTTGTTTCTGGTTTTATCAAAAAATTATTTTAACTTGATTATTATTGCTAAGTTTTCTCTAATTTTTGGATTCTTCTAATTACATTTTTTGGTGATCAGACATATGAGGAAGAACTTTCAGTCTTGTTCTATTCAGCCGACTCTTGTTTTTCAAGGTTCATGGAGTGACCTTGTTGATAACTATATAGCAAGAGAAGATACTCTTATTGAAGTTTCGTCTTATTTTCATGCTCATAATAATATTAAATCTTCCTTAAAGGTTCTTGATCAGCTTGATAAAATGACCAATAAACCACAAGATTGTAATATAGAGGATAGTTCTTCTGGTCCCAATCTTAATAGAGGTGTGATGAATGGTAACATTGATTCATTTTTTTAAATTGGTGACTGTGTTAAGGTTATAATTGACCATTTTTCATCATAAGAGAGAATAAAGTATTGTAAATTCTATTTGATTTCTATGATTGTTTATTCCAAGGGTGATACTCTTTAGAGTCTTGAAAAAATTAAATCCAAACTCAATAATATTTGGAATTAATATGATTGGAGACTTATTTCCTCAAGGTGAGGCATTTTTAAAGATCTTTTGAACTATTTAAAGGATCAAAATATTATTTTTTCCTTCGGTGCAAGTCATTCATATTTCAGAAATGTTGGGAGTGAAAAACAAAAAATGATTCATAGAAGACTAAAATGGAAAATCAAAAGAATTAGAAGAAGATCAAATGAAACAAAAATTTACATGGTTTGGAAAATAATCCCTATATCCATATAGAGGTATAAAATTCACAATGATCAAGATTATAATTACTAGGTACAATTAGAGTTTCAGACACATAGAAACCCTAACTTGAATGATTTTATAAATAAGATAAAGTAATCATGCCACCAACTGCACAGTAAGCCCACTATGCTGAAGTGTTGCACCCACCCAAGTCCAAGGTGATATAGTGTCAGTGGAAAGAAGTCCATGAAGCTACAATACTATTTTCTCCAAAATTATCACTACTACAATGTCATGTCACGTGTTGATACAATAAGTATGCATTACTATAATGCCCTGTCTATAAGGATTTGGCCTTAAACATTACAAAATCTTGAGTTTTAAGTCACAAATTCATTATTTTACATTTTATAATCTTTTTAGGTTTATAGTTTTAGAGAATTATGTCATAAATCATACATTACAAAACCATATAATACAAAGTGGACACTTTTGATTAATATCTATTTTTTCTATAATATAAAACTTAAAATAAATCATGATTTCTTTTAATGGAAAATATTCATGGCTTTAAACTTGACTTATTCCTTTCTCATACCCATCCTTAAATCTTATGAAAGATATTTAAAAATGTGGGATGAGCACATAAATCTCAGTAAGGGATACACTAATAAGTAAAATATTTAGTCATGTAAAAACATTAAAACTCATATAATATTTACCTTTATCATCAAAGTTATTTGTGAATATGAAATAAAACATTTTCACATAAAAAACACACAAAAATTTTTGCTCAAAGAAAATAATTAAAACTCATAGAAATAAATTAAAAACACATCTTAGTAACTTAGGTAATCACATTCATAATCTATTTTAAACCCATGTCATAAGTAACTAGAGCCCTGTTAAATCTATAAGAGAACCATTTGGCAACTCCCTCCTTCTTGCCTATTAATACAAGAACCATTACCCAATGAATTGTATTGCTATTTGGTTAAACCCATTATTTAAGCTATAATGGGATCACCTGATGCTATATAATCCACCCCATCATATAATTTGTAATGGACTCACCTGGTGCTATCTGGGATACCCCATTATATAAGTTGTAATGGGCTCATCTGGTGCTATCTGGTCCACCCCATCGTATAATTCTCAAGTACCATATCTTGAATAAAACATTTTTATGCTTGAAATTTTCTATCATAAAACATTTGAAAAACGCCTTTAAACTCATAAACAAATAATTTTTTTATATTAAAATACCCTTTTCTTTTAAAACCCCATTTTCAATATAAAAATACCCCTTTCTTTTAAAAAACCATTTTCAATACCAAAAAACCCCAAAAGGGAAAGGGGTATTTCATTGATAGAAACATGAAATCTTGCAAAGGAATCCATAAATCACATAATGATCATGGCATAAGAAAATTAATTTTTATTGTGTACATTAATAATTCCTTTTGTAGTTTGTTAAAACATTCTGTATAAAACACTTAAAAAGATTCCTTTTGAAAACTTTTGAAAATAATGTATAAAATTTACTTTATAAATATTTTATGTACATATGAAAACATTCATAAAATAATTTTAAAAAAACATGTACATAGAAGAGAAATATAATTTAAATAAAAAACATTAAAAGATGATTTTTTTTAAAGTAAAATTCCCTTATCACTTGGGAAAAACATGAATCATAAGCCCCATTAAATATTAACATTAAACAAAATATTAAAAACCATAAGAATAAAAAAATCATGATATAAAAAATAAAAGGGGTTGTATATACCCTATTAAAATAATATAGGTGAATAACATCAAAAAATATTCCTAAATTATAGTAAATTAATACAAAGTCCCTTACCTTGAATCAGATTCGTCGTGTGTGTCTTTATCTCCCTCTTCTTTGGGTATCTCCTTTTGGTTTGCACGAAATTCCTTACTTGGTTGACTTTATACTCAATGTATGGATTATAGGATGATAAGAGGTAAGTGAATAAGTTATTTGGGTAGGTATTGTCTAAACCAACAAGTTTTCATGGTGTTAAAATAGGAGGGGAGGTGGTGGCCTTTTATAAGTGAGTTGAGTGTCACACTTTTAATTTTTTTTAAAGTGTGAATTTCATCCATGTTTTTTTTCATGTCACTAGGACCTAATAACGCACAAAATTAGATAATAGAAGAGATAAGGTAAAAATATGTCCATTTAATTAGTTTTTTTGCAAGTTTTGGGTCATTTTCTCACCTTATATTCTAAGTTTAACCACTAAGTAAACTCGTTCTTACCCTAATCACTGTAATTAATTTTAATTGTTTTCACCAATCACTTTAGTCAAAAATTAAGTTAGAATTATTAGAAATTAGAAATTATAATGATTCCAAATATAGAATCCAATATTCCAAATTCAATTCATAGAATTGAAAATTTTTAATTTAATATTAATCCCACAGATTCCGTGAGACATCGGGTTTTTGAAAAGAGTGTTTTTTTAGAAAAAGATGATTCTATATTAACTCTATGACTAATAATAATTATTGTATGAAAATAAAATAATTTTTTATGATATATAATCTATAAATTTCATTTAAAAAATACCTATTTGGGATTATTTTAATTAATTAAAAAGTATAAACATTATGCATTTTAAAAAAAATTAGAAAAACCTGTCTTTAAAACCAAAAACAAAGTTATATTAAAAATCAATATAAAGTTGATTCAAAATTAATTATAAGTATTAAATATAACATAAATAATAATTAGGTTACTTTAAATCATATTAAAAACATATTGGGACTCTTAAATTACTTAATTTATTAAAAATAAAAGTCTTTTTATAAAAAATCTGTATTTTTCACTATTCACTAAAAAATAAATATTTTCTGAAAAATACCAAAATTTTACCCAAAGTAAATTTTAATATTATGATTTAAAAAAATAATTCATTTTATCAAATTAAAATTCTAAAATTTATAAATTAATCTTTTAAATAAAACCTTATAATAAGAGATTTAGTTAAAATATTTCTTTTTTATTTAAAAAAATACTTAATATTTTATAAAAAATATAACTATATAATTAATATTAATAAATATGGGAAATGGTTTTTTATATAATTACCTAGGTTGCTACATGCTTCACCCCTTTTATAAATTATATCCTTATGATTTTATTCACTTACTAAACAAGTAGGGATATCTTTCCCTCATAGCATTTTCAGATTCTCATGTTGCATCTTCAACCATATGGTTTTTTAATCAAACCTTAACCTGGTAAATCAACTTATTCTGCAATAGTTTCTCTCTATGTTCAATAATCTGAATAGGTTGTTCCTCATAATAAAGGTTCTCTTCCAATTTAATTGCTTTTGGGCTCAAAACATGAGATGAATTCGGCACATATTTCCTTAACATTAAAACATGAAATACGTTGTATACCTGAGATAAAATCAGGAGTAAAGCCTCTTAGTAGGAAACCGATCCAACTTCCTTCAAGATTTCATACAGTCCATTAAACCATGTACTTATATTTTTCTTTTTACCAAAATGCATAACACTTTTCTATGGAGAAACTTTGAGAAATACATGATCACCTACCTTAAAAGAAAGATCTTTCCTCTGGTTATATGAAGAACTTTTTTGCTTTCTATAAGAAGTTCTTATATTTTGCTTAATTAACTACACCTTATCATTCATTTAATCCACCAACTATAGTCCCATTAACTTTCTTTCTCCTAATTCATCTTAAAAAGCGGGTGTGTTACACCACTTTCCATATAATTCCTCAAATGGTTCCATTAGTATACTAGAATAAAAACTATTATTATTATAATAAAACTCAACCAAATAAATATAATGATCTAAAATTCCAAAATAATCCATTAAATAAGAACAAAACATATCTTTCATGGTCAGAATCATCCACTTATATTGTCCATTGGACTGAGGATGAAATTTTTTACTGAATTTTAATTCAGTACCCAACCACTTATGAAGTCCTTTCCAAAAATTAGATATAAACCTAGGATCACGATCTAATACAATGGATTGAGTCAATCCATGTAACTTGACTATATCCTTTAGATAAAGTCGAGAAAAGTTGATCTAAAGACATTTTATCTTGAATGGGAAGGAAATATAAAGATCTAGTTAATCGATCAACAATAACCCAAATCACATTGTTACCTCCTAATATCCTTATAAATCCTACCACAAAATCTATTGATATATTCTCCTATGTCCACTCCATCATTGGAAAAGGTTTAAGCATCCTATTTAGTAATTTTCATTTGACTTTAACTTACTGACAAGTCAAACACTTCTTTGTAAATTCAGTAATATCTCTTTTCATTCCATCTCACCAATAATACTCCCAAATGTCGTTGTACATCTTAGTTTTGTTTTGATGAACAGAAAATAAATAAATATGAGCTTCAGTCAAAAACTCTTCCCTCAACTAGGAATCACAAGGCATGCATATTCTTTTTACAAATCATGAAAAAACTTCTTTATCAATATTAAAATCAGGAAAAAATTTCTTCTTAATGGATTCAACCTTTTCCTACAAATATTGATCCTCCTTCTAAGATCTATTAATTATTTCTAACAAATTTGAATGTACTGAAACCTAAAAAATAAAGGATGTCCCTATATCCACAACTTGTAGGGTAAAATTTATTAAATCATTAACCAAAGGGTGATGTTTCTAACATAACATGGTTAATGTATCATTACATTTTCAACTCAAAGCATTGAATACTTTGTTTTATTTTCCAAGATAATAATGAATCGTTCAATCATAATGATTTATTATTTCTAACCATCTTCTCTATCTCTTGATAAATTCTTTCTGAGTGAATATATACTTTAAACTTTTGTGGTTAGTATATATTTCACAATTTACTCCATATAAATGATGCCTCAAAATTTTTAAAGTAAAAACCATAGTAGCTAATTCCAAATCATGTGTAGGGTAATTTAATTCATGAGGTTTCAAATGATGTGAAGCATAAGAAATTACCTGATCATTCTGCATTTAGAAACAACCAAGTCCTTTTAATTAAGCATCACTATAGGTGATAAATTCACCAGTTCTAGTTTTTAGGTATAAAATAGAATCATTCACCAATCTTATTTTCAATTCCTAAAAACAAAAATCACATTCTTTTATCCAGATGAATTTAACTTCTTTTCAAGTTAACTTAGTTAGTAGGCTATACAACTGAGAAAATTTTTCAAAAAACTAATGGTAGTAACCCATTAATCCAAGAAAACTATGAATCTCTGTGATATTTATAGATCTCTTCCATTCTTCAACAGCTTTTATTTTATAAGGGTCAACAATTATGCCATATTTAGAAACAATATTTACAAGGAATTTTTTGTAAACAAAATTCACACTTTCTAAATTTACCATACAATTTATTTTATTTTAAGGTTTTTAAAACAACCCTTAGGTGTCTTTCACATTCCTCTTTAATTTTAGAATATACAAAAATTTAATCAATAAACACAGCCACAAATTTGTCTAAGAACTCATGAAAATTTCTTTTCATAGGGTTCATAAATACCTCAGGTGAATTAAATAACTCAAATGACATAACTACAAACTCATAGTGCCCATATCTAGTTCGAATTACAGTCTTTGGAATTTCTACTTCCTTCACTTTCAACAGATGGTACCCTAACCTCAGGTCAACCTTCGAAAAATACTAAGCTCCTTGGAGTTGATCAAACAGATCATCAATGTAAGGAAAAGGATACTTTTTTTTAATAGTGATGATATTCAAGGCTATATAATCAATGCAAAGTATCATTGAACCATTTTTTCGTTTTTAATAAACAAAACAGGAGCACCCCATGGTGAAGTTCTAGGTTAAATGAAACTTTTATCTAATAACTCATGTAATTAATTTTTTAATTCTAAAAGTTACACTTTATTCATTTGATGAGGGGGTTTAGAAATAGGA
The DNA here is from genome assembly GCA_963277665.1 of Viscum album. NCBI lineage: Eukaryota > Viridiplantae > Streptophyta > Magnoliopsida > Santalales > Viscaceae > Viscum > Viscum album. The sequence goes on from OY728139.1 coordinate 1,047,108,983, forward strand.
TTAACATCAAGTATTGGTCAACAGTAAACTCAACCTCCTAACTAGGAATAACACTACGAAATTCATCAGGAAATACATCCATGTATTCATTTACTACTAGCATATCACTAATTTGAAAATTTTAATTCTTTTTAATAATATGTTCTAGGTAACTTTCACTACCATCTCTTATCAATTTCTTAGATTATTGGTAATTTATCAAAGGTATGGAATCATTGAACACAACTTTCTCAGCTCTGCAATCTATCTTATCATGATAAACGGAAAGCTAATCCATACCATAAATGACATCAAACTTGACTATATCCAATTAAACAATATTTGTAGGAAAGACCATCACACCGATAACAATAGGAAGATTCCTATAAATCTTGGTTACTTTAATACTTCCACCTAGAGTTTTCACTAAAAAAATTATCTTACTTTCATGAGGTGATATTTCCAATTTACTTTAAAATTTCTAAGAAATGAAAGAATGTGAAGATCCAGAGTCAAATAGGGTATTGGTATAATTCAAAAACACAATTAAAATACCTTTCACCACTTCATTTTATGTCCCAACACAAACTTTAATAGTAGAAAATGACTTCAATACACCTTTATGTTTCCAATCGTGATTATTTTCATACAATTTAACTAAATTCGGACATGAATTATCATAATGACCCAAATCATTGAAACTAAAACACCTGACTATTGGATGTATATCAGTTACCCCATTATTTATTTTTTTAGGACTCTTTTCTTTACATTCATGATCCCTTTGACTAAATTGACCACACTAGAAACACTTCCCAGATCCCATCAAATATTCCTTGAAATTTTGTTTTCCACACTTAGAGAATTTTGGGGGCTTACCTCTTGAATTCTTATCTGGTTTCTTCTCCTTTTCCTGCCACCTTGACCTTTTTTTATTGTTGTCATCTCGAGTAACATGTGTGTTAGTAAACTTTATCTCAACTTTCTCAGCACAATGAACCACTTTCTCATAACTTTTAAATTCTCATGTGGTCAATTCTCTTTGTAAACTTGGTTCCAACCCTGAGTAAAATCTATTAATTTTACTATCAGTTTCCTGAATAATATCCAGCACATACATGGCCAATCTTGTGAAGTTTACTTCATATGAATCTATAAAATATTTATCTTTCTTCCTCAATTATAGGAATTATTTTTCCATCTAGAGATGAACAACCTTAGGGAAATATTTACCCAGGAAAATATCATTGAATGTTTCCCATTCCATGGCATCAAGTTCATCTTTTTCTATGGTATTATTAACCAAATACCACCATCGATCAACTTAACCTTCAAAATGATAAATTAAAAGAGTTACCTTTTGACGTTCTGAACATCCCATGTCTTCAAATATATTTTCCGGAGCATTGATCCATCCTTCAGATACCATAGGGTAAGATGATTCACTGAATTATGGGGGGTGTTTCATCATGAAATTCCTCACAAAATACATGTTTCTTTGTGATATATTGGGTTCCTCTCTAACATGGATACCACCACCATTTATAGCTTGTCTCAAATGATCCATCACAATAACAAACTATTATGTTTCGATTCCAACCATCTCAGGATGTTGATTTGGAAGAATATTTTCCTCTTTATGACTTTCCAAAATAACTTCCATATATATTCTATGGAAAACCATTCTAAACAGAAGTAATTTGGATGAAAAAACATGGTAATATTTAAATACTATATCATTTTAACTTAACCATAAGATAAAATCTTTTAAGGTAAATTTATTAACATTATCTTAACCTCTAAAGTTATCTAAACTTTTACTTTGATACCAACTATAAGGACTTATCCTTAAACATTACATAATCTAAAGTTTTAAGTTGAGAATTCATTATCTTACATTTTATGATCTTTTTAGGCTTAGATTTTTAGAGAATTAGGTCATTACTCATACATTACATATATATATAATATAAAGTGGAAACTTCTGATTAGTATCCATTTTTTCTATAATATAAAAGTTTTAAAATAAAGCATGATTTATTTTCATGGAAAATATTCATGAATTTTAACTTGAATTCTTACTTTCCCTTACCCATCCTTAAATCTTGTCAAAAACATTTAAAAATGTGGGATCGTCATAGAAATATCAGTAAGGGGTACACAAATAAAGAAAACCATTAGTCCTATGAAAACATGAAAACTCATATAATTTTTACCTTTATCTTAAAAGTTATTTGAGTATGTGACATAAAAAATTTTCACATGAAAAACACACACACCTTTTTACTCAAATAAGATCATTAAAACCCATATAGAGCAATTAAAACCCTATCTTGGTAACTTAGATCATCAAATTCATAATCCATTTTAAACTTGTATCAGAAGTAACTGGATCCTAGTTAAATCCATAAGAGAACCCTTTGGTAACTCCCTCATTCTAACCCATTAAGACAAGGAACATTACCCAATGTATTGTAGTGCTATCTGGGAACACACATTTTTTTAATCTATAATAGGATAGGCACTATCTAAGATGCCCCATCATATAAGCTATAATGGGATCACCTAGATCTATCTAGGCCACCCCATCATATAATTCTCAAGTACCATATCTTGAATAAAAAAATTATGCTTGCACTTTTCCATCATAAAACATTTTAAAAACTCTATTAAACTCATAAAAAATAAATTTTGGATATCAAAATACCTTTTTCTTTTAAAACCCCATTTTTAATATAAAAATACCATTTTCTTTTGAAAACCCATTTCCAATACCAAAATCACCCAAAAAGGGAAAGGGGTTTTTCATTGAAATAAATGTGAAATATTTTAAAGGAATCCATAAATCACATAACGGTCATAGTGGTGGAAAATTATTTATCACTATATACGTTAAGAATTTATTTTTTTCATTTGTTAAAATTATTTGTATAAAACACGTAAAAAGATTCCTTTTGAAAACATTTGAAAACAAAGTATAAAATATAATTTATAAATTTTTTATTTCTATATGAAAACTTTCATAAAATCATTTTAAAATATGGAAATAGATAAGAAAGAGAGTTTAAAGAAAAAATATTAAAAGATGATTTTTTTTTTCTAAAGGAAAAGTCCCTTATCACTTGGTAAAAACCTAAATCATAATCCCTATGAAATATTAACATTAAAAAAACTTTAAATACCACGAGAATAAATAAATTCATGATATAACATGTAAAAGGGGATTCATATACACCTATTAAAATAATATAGGTTTATAAAATCAAAAAATATGCCTTAATGAAATTAAATTGAGACGTAGTCCCTTACCTTGAGTCAGATCCATCACGTGTGTCTTTATCACCTTCTTCTTTGGATATCACCTTTTGGTTTATATTAAAGGCCTTCCTTGGTTGGATTTATTCCCAATGTAATGATTCTAGGATTAGAGGAGGTAAGTGTAAAAGTTATTTGGGTAGGGATTTTCTAAACCAATTGGTTTTGAAGGTGTTAAGCAAGGAAGATATGTGATGGCCTTTTATAAGTGAGGTGAGTGGCACACATGTTGTTTCTTTGAAATAGTAAACCACACCCATGTTTTTTTCATGTCATCAGGCCCTAATAATGCACCAAACTAGAGAATATAAGGAATAGGGTTGAAATATTTTCATACAATGGGTGTTGGAAAAATATTGGGTCATTTTTACAACTTATATTCTAAGTTTAACCACTAAGTAAACACGTTTTTACCCGAATTTTTGTAATTAATTTTAATTGTTTTCACTAATCACTTTTGTCAAAAAATTAATCTATTCATATTATATATTATATATTATTTTGATTCCAAATAGTGAATCCATTTTTTCAAATTCAACTCATAGAAGTGTAAAATTTTAATTTAATATCAATCCTGTAGATTCATCAAGACAATGGGTTTTTAAGAAAAGTTTTTTTTAGAAAAAAGATGATTTTATATTAACTCTATGACTGATAATAATTATTCTATGAAAATAAAATAATATTTAATTATATGTAATATATAAATTTCATTCAAAATATTCCCCATTAGGGATTATTTTAATTAATTAAAAAGGATAAATACTATAAATTTTAAAACGGTTTTTAGAAAAAACCCATCTTTAAACCCAAAAACAAAATTATATTAAAAACCAACATAAATTTGATTCAAAAATAATTATATGGATTAAATATAACATAAATAATACTTAGGTTACTTGAAATCATATTTAAAACATATTGGGACTTTTAATTTACCTAATTTATTAAAAATAAAAGACTTTTTATAAAAAACAGTATTTTTCACTATTCACTGAGAAGTCAATATTTTCTGGAAAATCCCAAAATTTCATCCAAAGTAAATTTTGATATTATGATTTCAGAAATTATATTCATTTTATAAAATTAAAATTCTAAAATTTAGAAATTAATCTTTTAAATAAAACCTTATAAGAAAAGAGTTGAGTTAAACTATTTCCTTTTTTATTTAAAAAAATACATAATATTTTATAACTAATATAACTATCTAATTAACAATAATAAATATGAAAATGATTTATTCTATAATTTCTTGGGTTGTTACAATATCAGTTTTATCAGTCATCCCTGTTATAGTGATTCATCATTACTATATGTCGAACTATGAGAATTGTGGTTTGGTGTGCAGTATGGGATGCTGACATTCATCCCAACTTCATCCAAATGAACCGAGTTGCACCATTCCAACATTTCAATCCTAAAGTTTTGAAAATATATGAATTTTCACCTTATTTTAATCTAGATAAACAAAAACATACAAATTATCAGGTTTGGATATAGTTTTATAGTTTAAATTTGTTTTATTAACCTCTTGGGGTTTTATCTGATCTTGCTGAGTCCATTGGAGTTTCAGTTAGTTTTGATAAAAAATCAGTCATGAAATCTTTTGGATTGGATTATAATGGATAATTTAGGTGTTGGGATCTTTTTTTCAGTGAGGTATGAAAAATGTTCTACACTTTTGTTCAATTTTCCAATGTAATGTTCATAATATCAACTCCAGTAAAGTTGTTAAGAAAAAAAACTTCTGAGAGTGTTGTTTCTAACCAAAGTGAAGATATTATGAGTATTCCCCCCATTTATGTTGGAATTGGTAGGCTTAGAAGTTTATTCAGTAACTCAAATGAGACTTGGGTGGAAGATACTTGTGACCATTCAACTCATGATTCGGATTCAGAATACTCAACCCAAAGCATCTGATCTTGATAAGGTTTCTACACCTTTAGGTATTGATGTTGGTACCCAAGAATCTAATAGTGCTCATGATTCTGATCCTGGAGCTGATGCTACATATAAATTTTTGGATCAAAAGATCTGCTCTTAATGGATATACCTATAAGAGGGGGTGAATTTAAGTTTAAAAAATTAGTTTAAAAGAATTAAACTAAAAAGTACTCTTTAAGTAGGTTATCAGACTCAGTCCTTAGTCTGATTATCAAAGTCATAGAATTGGAATCACAATATGTCTGATTATATCAGTGTGAAAATCATAATAACTATGGATCTGATTTATCATAGTATGTTTATTATCATAATCAAAATAGTAATGATAAAAAAAATCAATATAGAAATTTGAATATGATGATCAACTTTTATATTACATGCAGTGTAATTAAAACTTGTAAAAAATAAGTAATACAATAGCTATATAAAATTAAGAATGAATTACAAGATAATATTAAAAAGATAACTCTTTTAACTTTAAGATTAAGGTAGTCAACAACCTTGACTAAAGGTATCCATTTTTTTATACTTACAGTAAAGTCTGTATTTCCTTATAAGGAAATTCCTTGATACGATGATTAGATTTTCTCTATATTCTTATCTCCAAAAGCCCTCGATATGATGTTCAGCTCTATATTACTATCCCTATAATACCTTGACTCGAAGATTAAATTTTCTATCTTCCAATCCCAAAAATCCCTTGATCATAACAATGATCAGACACAAGTAACAATACAAAAGTTCTTAAAGAGACAACCTGACAAGGTTTCCTTCATAATGAAAACTCTATAAAGAAATACAAAGATTAAGAACAAGATATTAACAATAAGTATTCTTTTGAAAATTCAAGTTTGGATCTAATTTACCATATCCAAACTCTTCAAATGACTCTATATTTATAGGCGGTCTTCCAACAATCGTATTTCCAAGTTTTTTGTAACAGCCTCAGACAGCTGGTGCTTGACAGCTCATCATAACTGAATGTTTGGTGCCGTATTGGTTAACACAATTATAGTGTTAAATATATTCCTTATTATAGAAGTAATTTTATATATTCTTATTATAAACTTAATTCAATCTGATGAACTTCATTATTTACTATTAATATGATTATCATACTGTGAGTTAGTCCAATCTATCAACACCAGAATCAGTCCAATAGTTAGAAATTTTTGTCAGTATAAAAAACATGAATAAAACCTAACTCTTGGTCTGATTAAGGTGATTTTAATTAATTAGACACATACTCATTATAATTATCATAATGAATAATAGTAAGTTTATATTTTGTAATACAATAAAACTTATTCTATTTATGGTAGAAAACAATGTTTTCTACAAAACAATAATAAACACTTTCGACATAAAAAGTTAGTAAAAATGTTGTTGGGAAAAAATCCATCAAGGTATCATTGAATCATTTTTGAGGTGATTGTGTTTGTTGACAAAGTAGACATCTGAGTAGTGATTGTTGACAAAGAAAAACTATGACATACAAATTTGTTGACAAAGAGGATTTCATGATGGAATGTCGAGTTCAAGAGCTGAGTTCAACGATCCATGTTTGATTCAAGAACGTCGATAAAAGGAATGGATGATCTGGAGGCGGTACAAAAGAACAGATACAAGGTGGCGCCGTTTTCCAGTGTTTGCCAAATTTTAGGGCCTGAAAATCAGCAAATGAAGAAAAGTGTTTTTGGCAAAGGGACTTGCGCGCCGTGAACTTGGTGTACAGGAAACTTGCGCGCCATATGTTTTTCAAGATCAGAAGATCAAAATATGGCTAAGGAAATAGGTTCGCGCAAGTTTGGGAGTTGGTCGCGCAAGTGTCTAAAAGGAGAGAAGACTTGCGCGCCAAGACTGTGTCGCGCAGGTGACTTGCGCGCCGTCGCGCAGGGTGGTCAATTTGCCTATAAATACTAGACCACCCCTCCTTATTTTCCACCGGAGTTCAACTCAGAGCTCCCGTCGCGCAGGTGTGGTGGTCGCGCAAGTGGTGTGTGTGGTCGCACAGGTGGGACTTGCGCGCCAGTGGTTGAAGTTGTGCGCCGGTGTTAGAAGTTGCGCGCCAGTTTGCAGTTGCGCGCCAATAGTGGTTTGGGGGTAAAAGGAAGAGAGTCGCGCAAGTTTGGAGTTGAGGAAGCTTGTGTCGCGCAAGTGTCAAAGGAGGACTTGTGCGCCCGTTGTGACTTGCGCGCCGATACTTGCGCGCTGAGGTTGACTTGCGCGCCAAGTAAGGTTTGTTCCAGCAGGGTTTTTCGGGCTGCGTGGAAGCTAGAAGTTTGCCCGATACCTTCGGTGCAAAGAGATATTCATCTACGGGTGAAATTTGTACTTCAACAGAGCATCTACACACAGAGGAAGATGCATTCATTCATGCAAATGAAGAGACCTACAGGTCTATAAACTGTGAGTGGATTCCTTCCAAGAGCAGTGAGCTTAGGAAGAGGAATAAGGTGATCCTCTCCACCGGCAGTGAGCCAGAGAGAGAGAAATAGGGAGTGACCCTTGGGAAAGCAGTGAGCTGACCCTAAACTTGTAAAGGCAGTGAGCCTGGGCATAGAAGTGATCTAGCTCGAACATTGTAATCCACAGCTAGTGAAGTCTAGTGGAATTTGGTACGAACCGGCAACTTGTCGGCGTATGCTCCTTGGACGTAGCCCTTAGCGGTGAACTAAGTAAAAATCTATGTGTCTGCCTGCTTACTTCCCTGCATTGCATTCAAAGCATCATCATCAGGTAAAGGAGACAAGTGATCACAGTAACCACACAAATTCAAACAAAGTGACCCTTGTAACAAAGAGGTCAAGATCCAGTGGGGCAGAAAGAACTTTGAAAAAGAATATCCATACCCTGATTCACCCCCCCTCTCAGGGTATATAGGCCCCTATTGGCCCTAACAAATGTTTTAGGAAATTTTTTGTGATTTTCGAAACAAAAGGATTAGAAAAGTAATAAGTGAAAAATTATAACTCAACAATCTCCCCCTTTTTGGAAAGCACAATCCCCAAAACTTAAATGAAAAATAAATTTAAAAAAATATAGCCCAATATTCTTTTAAGCACTTCATATTTAGAGTTAATCATTGTAACTTAACTCCCCATGGGTTAATAAGTCTTATGAATATGATGGATAGTATGATGAATACGATAATATCCTGCTTAAAGTATCATCTCCCCCTTTTTATTACAAATAATGTTTTTAAGACTTCTCCCACTTTCATAAAAACTTATCTTTATTTAAGATTTTCTCCCTTTAATGAAATCTTATCCCCTAATATAAATTCTTCTCCACCTTTGAGATTTTCAAAAATAAATGGGGATGAATATGATATTCCCTGAAAAGTTAAAATAGAAAACATATGAAACAATACTTTGAACTAACTAATCATCCATGAATAAAATGAAATAACATGTGACCAATCAAAATTGGATAAATATTTAAACAAATCATAATTGGATGAAGAGGTAATTAATTAATCAACATTATTTAAAAAAATACAACAAAAAATACAATTGAGAGTTCAAAATAAAAGGTTATTCTTTCTTCATTAAGGTTTTCACAAAGGATTACATCTTTTTTTTAACTCTTTTTTATCCTTATCCAGCTTTTCCAATCTTTTTTCCTTTCTTTGATCTTAAAATTTCAACTTGTTGACCTCCTCAACAAGTTCCTTGTTCTAATCTCTAAGTACAGTAATGTAACCCTAATAGGCTTTGAGTCTAGTCAATTCTAGTTGCATATATCGGATCTTACCTTTAAAAGTATTTACTTCCTCATAATGATTATCAGTTGTAACCCTGAAGTCTTCCACAAACTTGACTTCGTCGGCCATATATTTTGATAATTTATTTAAGGATTCAACCGACTCAACCATTAGCTTCTTCATTTCATCAAATTGTTCATTGTGCATTCTAATATCGACATAAACTTGATAAGGCCATTTAACTATTTAATTACATGAGTTTTTATGATTCTCATAACTTTATTGAAAAACTTTCAATTGAGATTCATTCTAAATGAATTTCTCTGTTAAAATATTGATTGAATCTGGACTCTAATTAATACTTTCTTGAATAAGATGGCACTGAGATTCAAGGTTTTAAAAATAAGGAATAATTCCTTATAACCTTTTCAAAATCATGAACAATATAATCAAATCCTTCTAGAGCTATGGTTTCTACTAAATCTGATTAAGCTTGTTGAACCTCACACTACAAAAAAATAGTATATTATAAGCATTTATTTAGAGGGGGTTATTCACAACCCCCTCTAATTTCATTTTTTATATAATTAGAGTGGGTTATACACAACCACCTCTAATCATTGAATATAAAGGGGGTTTTGAACACCCTCTAAATTCATTTTCTGTATAAATTAGAGGGGGGATATGTGCAACACTCCCTAATCATCAAATTTAGAGGGGGTTGATAACCCCCTATAAATTTTTTAACATTATTTTTTTAATATATGCTTGGATTTTAGAGGGGGTTTTGAACCTCTTATGATGTCTTTAAATTAGAGGGGGTTTAAAACCCCAACTAATTTAAGAGATTATATGGGGTTGTAAACCTCCACTATTTAAAAAAATCCATAATATATATATAATCAAAACACTATATATAAATGTATTTAAATACATTATATGAACATATTATTTAAAATATTTATATGATTGTATATAATTGTATTTATATGTATACATAAATATGGTTTTATAATTTTATGTATATTAATATATATTTATTTGTATAAATTGTATTTCATATAATATTAATTATATATAATATAAAAGCATAAACATATTATATAAATATATACATAAATATAATTTCTTTAAAAACTATATCATATAAAAACTCAATCTTGTAGTTTTTATAATTTATATTATAATAATAAATATATATATTTTTAAATAATATGTTTATGTTTTTATATTGTATATAATTAATATTATATGATATAAAATATATACAAATAAATATATATTAATGTATACAATATTATACAATTTTATTTATTAAAATACATATATATTAATGCGCATAATAGTAAATATATGTATTGAAATTTATTATATAAATATTTCTATAAATTATATTTTATATAACATTATATAAATATTTGTATAAATTTTATTTCGTATAAATATTTTTATAAATTGTATTTCATATATATATATATATTTCATATAATACTAATTATATATTAATTATATATAATATTATAAATTTTATACAAATAAATATATATTAATGTGCATAATAATAAATATATGAATTAAAATACATTATATAAATATATTAAATAAATACGTATATATATTATAAATAAACATGTACATAATATATAAATATGTATTTAAGTATATAAATAATTTTCATAAATATATGTTTATATACATAATATAAATAGAATTATAAAATATATTTACTCAAATGTATGTAAATATACATATAAAATATATTTTTTATATAAATCTATAAATTTAATATAATATAAATATATTATAATATAAAAATGTATATATTAATATATATATTTATATATTTATATCTATTTAAATATTTATTCAAACAATATATATTTGGATCAGCTTCCTAATATATATACGTGTGTGTGTAAGTAATATGTTAAAATCGATTTTCTATGGTGGAAAAGTGGTGTGTGGTATATCCAAGTGTTAAGTAGTTAGAAACCTAGTGAGGATTGCATTTTACAAATGTAATGTGGCAACGGTCTTTGATGCGGATTGTGGGGCAGCCAAGTGAAATTGGAGGGGTCTCACATGAAAACTTGATGGGGCACAACACATGGGAATGGGAGGGAGATGGTGAGGAGAATAGGTTTGGGCGGGATGGGAACAGGAGGGAGGGAGGGGGTTCTCACACTTTAAAAAATAAATAATTAATTAGAGGTAATTTTGGAAACCACCTCTATTATGTAACTTATTTATCAAATGGAAATGGTTTCCAACCACCTCTATTTTTGTAAATAGATTAAAAGGGGTTAAAACTCCATCTATTCTGAAATTACATGATAAAATTAGAGGGGGTTTTAACCCCCTCTAATCTAATCCTCGCTAATTTACCCATTACTTTACTAGTGGTTCCTCAAAACTACCTCTAATAATAGTCGGCTAGAATATTACCAATGATTCCTCATAAACATCACTAATGTGTTTATAGGGTATTATAACCCATTATAAACTAAAAAATAACCCCCTTTAATCAAGTCATTTTTTTGTAGTTTCATGAGGTTTTATTTTTCTTGTTCCATCTTTATCTTCATTTCCTTTATTTTTATCTATTTTTGAAACAAATTTTTTAACTTCTCTTGAAACTTGCTTATCATCTAATAATTCTAGAATATCTATCTCTTCATCAGTCTTGGATTTATCATCAAATTTGGTTTTTTAATTTATGTCTTCCTTAACTTTCTTATACAATGACTCTGCTTCTTATTTTGAAGATCATTCTTCTTGAGTACTTCTAGGTTTTTCTACTTTATCATCCTTATAAGGAAATTCCAACAAGGATGGAGGCTCTGATGATTCTTTTTTAGACCGGATTCCTGCAGTATAATCTTCTTCATTTTCATTAGGTCCCTTTTCTATTTCTTATCCTTATTCAACCTCTTCTTCAATTTTAGTTTCAATATCTTTGTATTCTTCTTCTTAATTTTCCTCTTTTTATTCTCCTTATACTTCTTCAGTTTCTTATTTTACTTCTCCATTTTCTTCTTCATCAATTGCCTTATCAAATTCCTCTTCAAGAAGCCTTATTGTTCTAGGAACTTACTTACCATCTAGATCCAGTTTTGATTCTTTTTATTATAGGTGTCGATTTTTCAACAAGCACTTTACCCTTTCCTTTATCAATGATAGATGGAATATCAGTATGAACAACAACGGTTCCCTCAAATACTAACCCTACTTTTGAGTTAACTTGATCAGTGTGAGAAGTTTCCATAACAACATTATCAGAGGCCCTTTCAACTCCTTTCAACAAATTTTCACATAATTGAGCTTCTTATGACCTTTTCTTTTTCTTTTTCTTATTTTATTCTTCTTTCAAGATTTTAGCAACATGAATTTTTAAAGCCTTGGTCTCTATGAGATCAAGTTCAATTTTAGGATACCATAGTTTCTTTATGGATTTATTTTTCATTATTTCATCAAAAACATCATTTGGAATCTTCTTCTGTTTATTTTGCTTCTTTGGAGGAGAGGTCTCATCATTCCTCTTCTTCTTCTTTCCAACTTTCTCAGCCATCCCTAATGGCTCTTCCTTTGATGCAGCACCACCAAATTTCTCAACAAACTTGTTAGACTTATCATCAAAAACAAACCTCATCCTATTCATTGTATCCTCATTGATATATAAAATCTTTTCTTGATCTAGATATGATGCATTTACAACTTTTAAGACTTTCATACATTCAATTACCATTTTGTTGATCAAGGTAGAAAACATGATGATCTTGGACTTTATTAAGCCTGTCTTTATTTTTTCCATAGTGATAAAGATGAATTTCACCCAATTTATCTTTCTCATGTTCACAAGATATTCTAAAATTAAAATATCATATATCTTCATGTTATATCTATATCCTTTTCTCGGTATTAGAAAACCTTGAATCCATAAAGAAAAAACAATATTATCCTGTGTAAGGTGGGATACCTTTCTTGCTTTTTCATATTCAGCAAATAAGGAATCTTCAACTTTGGTTCTGATGAAAGTACCAAGAGAATCCTAAAGCTTATGAGATGGACAATATGTTTCTAATTATATGGAAATTCGAATAATATCATTCATTTTCTTGTAATATAACTTTTATTTCTTTCCATAAATAGAAAAAAAACACTTTTTATTTCCCTTCTTCCTTGAAAAAAAATAACTGAGGTGTAACTCTCATGAACAAGATTAGGGTAAAAGGGATCAAATTCTTTGTTTGGTTTTTCCACAAAAATAACTACCATCCTTGAAAATAAATAATCCTCTTTAGGGTATAATCATGTTTTTATAAACCAAGATCTATCAATCATCCTTTATCTAAAAAATTATCACTTAGAAAAATACACATTTTTTAGCATTGTATCTGAACTAAAAATGATAGTCAGATAGAAAAAAGATTTATAGGACTTGAAAAATTTTAGCCAGTAGTAGCTCGAGATCAAAATTCTTGAATAGCCGATGTGGGACATGGGGGATCCACCTTTGTATAGGCATCAAGTTGATGATACATCTTCCGTAAGATGATTAATGGTTGAGATAAAAAACCTTTCTGATATGATAATTGGTATTGATCCAAAGAAAGTTTTAAATTTTTTTGGACACTCTAAGTTTTAAAATATTTACCATATTGAGGATTGAATATTATTAGTAAAAAGTTTAAAAACATTGAAAAAAATATTTTACAAGACTAAAAGAATAATAACAACAAGAAATATAAAGGCTATCATAATGAAATGGTGAAAAAATTAAAAAGAATAGAAGAGTACATTTCGGAGTGAAAAGATTCATCGGTATTGAATAACCTGTTCTTCTTGGTTTTTGTAAACTAGTAGATTATGATAGTTTTGAAAAAATTGAATATAAAAAATTTAAAATAGAAAATTGATTATGAAATCTTTATTACCAAAACTGAATATGATTTTTTTAAAACATTTAGTCTGAAATTTTTATAACACTTTCAGATTTCAAAAAACTTTTTGGGAATTATGAGCCTGAAAATTTTATAAAAAGTTTTGAGTCTGGAAAACTTAATATGATAAATTTGAAGAAATTTAGAAAACTAAAATTTTAAGAAAATAAAAAGTTTTGAAAACAAATTTTTTTTGAAAAATCAATAATAAATGTGCCCTCCTATGAAAAAAAGTATTTTAATATAAGAAAATAGGTCAAAAAGAATTAGATATGAATGATCACTTTATGTTAATCATTCCTAGATACTATTTGATATATTCAAATTTATTGAAACTAAGGGGTTTTATAAAAATTTCATCAATTTGTTCTTTCATTCCGATGAATTATAAAATTATATCTTCAGATGATACATATTCAACTTCAATAATGGAAAGTGCTACTGATTGTTTTTCTTACAAGACCAAGAAACTAAATAATCTCCTAAGAAATGACAAGTTCTAGAGGTACTTTTCCTATCCATTCTACAACCACCAAAGTCATCATCTGAAAAACTTTTTAAATCAAAAAAAATCCAAAATAATAGAAAATACCTAAATCCATAGTTCCCTTAAGATAAAAAAAATACGTTTTACAGCTTTAAGATGGTACTCTTTTAGATTTTATTTATATCTTACACATAAGCATACAAAAAACATTAAATCTAGGTGACTAGAAGTTAAGTTAAGTGAACTTCCTATCATACCTCTAAAAGTCTTTTGATCAACTTGTTTACTCGATTCATCAATATCAAGGGTATTGGAGGTACTAATTGGAGTATTAATACTTTTAGTATCATCATATCCAAATTTCTTAAGAAGATATTTTATATACTTATGTTCAGATATAAAAGTTCCTTCTGATTTTTGTGAGATTTAAAAACCAACAAAATATGTTAACTCACCCATCATACTCATTTTAAACTTATATTTCATAAGATCCATAGAGAAATCTGTTAAATATTTTTTAGTGGAACCAAATATAATTTCATCAACATAAATTTTAACAATCATGATATTTTTATTCACTAACTTTATAAAAATTGTTAAATATTTAGCTCCCTTAACAAAGTTGTTTTTGTAACAAAAATCATGTTAACTTATCATACCAAGCTCTAGGGGCTTATTTAAATCCATATAAAGATTTGGTAAGTTTGTAAACATATTCAGGATGTTTTTTATTTTCAAAAATAGGTGGTTGTTCAACATAAACTTCTTCCTGAACTTATTCATTAAGAAAAGCACACTTCACATCCATTTGGAAAATTTTGAATTTAAAGAATGCTGCAAAGTATAGAAGTATTAAAATATCTCCAAGTCTAGCTACAAGAGCATAAGTTTCTTCATAATCTATACCTTATTGTTGATTATAACCATTAGCAACAAGTATAGCTTTATTTCTAAATATTATTCCATTTTCATCACATTTTTTCCAAAAAATCCATTTTTCTCCAATTATAAAAGTTTATTTAGGTCATTCAACTAAGTCTAGACTTTATTCCTCTAAAAATCATTGAGTTCATATTGCATATCCTTAATCAAATCCTCATCACCTAAATCCTCATCAGGATTCTTAGGTTCAAATTGGGATAAGAAATCTAGTTTCTCAATTTCATTTCTTAATGAACTTCTAGTCCTAACTGGTTGATCTATATCACCAATAATACTCTCACTAGGATTATTCCTAAGAAAAAACTGATTTCTTGGGTTTTCAAAAGGCTTATATTCAACATAAGGTAGAAAATATTCTTGAGGAATAACTTTAGAAACAATTTCTTGAGATATATCCTTATTAGAATAAATTTCTAACAAAGTTTAAAATTTACTTAAATAACATCAGAAGATATAGGTTGAGGTTATTTGAAAACAAAGGGATTAGTTTAATCAAATTTAACATGTATTATTTCCTCAATAGTACAAGAATTTTTATTAAAAACTCTATAAGACTTATAAGTATTGGAATAACCTACAAATATTCCTTCATTGGATTTAGGTGCAAATTTATGTAAGTTGTATTTAGTATTTATAAAGAATACTTTAAAACTAAAAACTTTGAAGTAAGAAACTTTTGTTTTTCTTCCTCTCCATAATTCATAAAAAGTTTTATTAAGAAAAGGTCTAATTAAAACTAAATTTATAGTATAGAAGGCAGTGCTAACCACTTTAGCCCAAAATTTTTTACCAACTGAGTATTCACTCAGTATGGTTCTAGTTATTTCTTGAAGAATTCTATTTCTTCTTTCAACTACACCATTTTATTGGGGAGTTCTAGGAGCTGAAAAGTAATTTTTAATACCTTTTTTACTATAAAAAGTTTCAAAATCATCATTTATAAATTCTACACCATGATGAATAATTATTAAGGATAGGTTTTTCTCATTTTTAACTTTGGATACAAAAGTTTTTAAAAAAACTAAAGGCTTAGGATTTTCTTGCTATAAAATAGACTTGTGTATATATAGTGTAATCATCAAATAAGAAATATACATAGTATTTTACACCAATACTTCCAGTTTTTAAAGGACCAAATAAGTCCATTTTCACTAACTGTAAATCATTATAAGTTGAGACTTCACTAATAGATTTAAAACTTGACATGTGTTGCTTACTGTATTGAAAATGGTCATAGACTTTAGAAGTATCAAACCAAAGTTCTGGTAGATCCTTAATAAGTCTTTTCATAGTCAATTTAGATAAGTTTCTAAGGTTATAGTGTCCTAACCTTCTATGTCATAACCAAGATTGATCTTCAATTTCACTAATACAAAGTAAGTCCTGGCTCCTAAGATCTTCTAATTTAAGTGTGTAAACATTCTCATGTTTATTGGTATAAATAATAAATTCATCCTTGGAAATATCTACTAAAAATTTATAATTCCCAAAGTTCACAAGGTAACCATCATCACATAATTTACTTATGCTTATAAAGTTGTGCTTCAGACCTTTAACAAACAAAACATTTGAAATTAAAGATTTTCCAAGTAGAAAAATGTTACCTATTCTGATAATCTCTCCTTGGGAATTATCTATGAAAGTATTTTTCTCACCTTTCATCTTGATAATATTTTTGAAGAAGTATTTTTTACCAGTCATATTTTTGGAACATACACTATCCATGTACCATGTATTATTATTTCTACTATTTTCTTTATTTCCCTAAAAACAAAAACATTAGACTTTCAGCACCCAAGCCTTCTTAGGTCCGGTGTTGTTAAAAAACAAAACCTTTGGAAACCACATTTGTCTAATTTTATTATGGTAAAATTTCATTTATTTTTAAAAATATGATTTATGAAAACCTAAGTATTGAATTTTTATAAGAAATAGTTCTTTTTCCAATGTCCACTACTTTGACATTTTATAAAAAAGGGTGTACTTTTTGGAACAAGTAATGTATTACTAAAAAATAGTTTTTTATAAGTATATCCTATTACAATACTATAGTTGTAAGGATTTATTTTTTATACATTTTATCAAAATTTTATTCACTAGTGGTAAATTTTGAAAAAAAAATCTTAATAGTAAAAATTTCAGATTTTATTTTAACAATTAATTCCTTATCCTCGCTAACAATAGACTTGGAACTTAGCTTATCACAACTAGTTCATAAATTATTATTTTTAGAAACTAATTTTTCAAAATTATTTTAAATAGAATATTTTTCTAAAACAACTTGATAAAGATCTTTACAAAGATCTTATACTTCTTTTGTTAAAACTTCAATTCTCGAGTCATCCTTAACAAGCTTTGATTTAATGTTAAAAAGTTTTTTAAAAAATTTGAAATTCTCATTTTCTAAAATTTAGAAAACCTAGAAACCTCTTCAAAATAAGGTAAAGTATTATCTTTACTACCTGAGGAAGATTCTTAATCTGAAGATGTAGAACATTTCTCATTATCAGATTCAGGATAATTTTCATTTAGAGATAAATTTTATAAGTTCTTAGCAGTTCATACATTGTCTATGAAATATTGATTTACTTGAGTTACTTTAGAAAAAAAGGCCTTTGTTCCTTTAACCAAAACTTTCATTATCAAAAGTATTATCTGAGGAGTCTCCTCCACTTACACTCCAAGTGTCAAAATATTTAATGACTTTATTTCCTTTATAATTGTTGTACTTTTTCGCATTTCAATCAGAATTATTTTCTTTCATATCTTTCCTTTTATGCTTTAGATAATATGGTCTAATGTGTCTAGATTTCTTACATTTATAACAAGTAACTTCAGAATATTTTCTGTTACTTATTTTCTTATTACCTTTATTGTATCTATATTGAAAATATTTCTTTACCACAATTGTGTTCATCCTTCAAGCAAGATTAGCTAATTTATTTTTAGATTTTTCAGTAGTACTTGAGTCAGATTGAATAGATTCTTTCTTCTTTCTAGAATATTTAACTAATTTTTCTAGTGTTTGATCTTTAGAAGGATTTTTATTCATAGAAAAATCAACACCTCCATTATTTTTATTAACTTTCTTAGTATCTCTTTTTATTCTACCTTCATATTACATAAGAGTTACAATGAGATCATCTAAAGTAATATTGTTCAACTTTTTGGTCTCATCAGCATAAGTCCTCTTAGATTATCATTCATTAGGCATGATTTCAATAATCTTTTCCACAATAATTTCATCATTAAGACCCTTCTCACCGATATATTATAGACTATTGATAATTTTCATAAATTTTTTATTCATATTTTCAATAGATTCTCCCAGTAAGAAATCAAAATCTCGATAATCATCTCCTAGCATTGGTCTTCTAGTTTCAACAACCGTCTAAGTTCCAAAATGTTTGACTTCTAACTTTTTCCAAATACTGTTAATTGATTCACATGAGAAAATTTTACTATAAATGATTCTTTTCATAGAATATAACAAAGTATTACTTAATCTATAATTCAAATGATATTCCTATTTTTCTTGATGAGTGAAAGTAGTTACTTCCTTATTTTGAATTCTATAATCACCAGTCAGTATAATAAAATTTCTAACTCTAGTGTCGATAACAAAAGTCTTCATTCTATCCCTCCATTACTCATAGTCAACACCATCAAAGATAGGTGTTCTATTCAATTTTAGGTTGTCTATTAAACCAAAATTAAGATCTTATATATTTAAAAAAATATAGATATTCTTTTCCACAAATAAATTTTAGTTTAACAAAAATTTATAAACAAAAAGTTTATATCAAGACTATGAAAAACTTAAAATAGTAAAGAAAGTAAAAAACTAATTAATTATATGAGCAGTGAAATCCTACTCTAATACCAATTGTTGGATCGAATGATCTATTCTTGATGGTTATACTTACAATAGGGGGTTGAATTGTAGTTTAAAAACTTAGTTTAAAATGATTAAACTAAAAAAACCCAAATCAAATTTAACTAGGTTATTGGACTCATCCCTTAGTCTGATTATCAAAGTCAAAAAATTGGGATCACAATATGTATGGTTATATAAATGTGAAAATCATAATCACTATGGATTTTATTTATCATATTATGTTTATTATTGTAATCGGAATAGTAATGATAAAACAAATAAATATATAAATTTGAATACAATGATCAAATTTTCTAATACATGCAGCAAAAATAAAACTTATAAACAATAAGAAATGCAATAACTATGTAAAAGTAAGAATGAATTACAAGCTATTATTAAAAATATAACCCTTTTAACCTTAAGGGTAAGGTAGTCAATAACCTTGACTAAAGTCATCCACTATTTTTTACTTATAGTAAATTATGTCTTTTCTTACAAGGAAATCCCTTGATATAATGATTAGATTTGATTTATCTTCCTATCCCTAGAATCCCTTGATATTATGTTTGGTTCTATATTACTATCCATGTAACCCCTCGATCTGAAGATTAGATTCTCTATCTTCCTATCCCCGTAATCCCTCAGTCATAACAATGATTGAACTCAAGTAACAAATATAAAAGTTCTTAAGGAGACAACCTGAAAAGGTTTACTTGAGAACGAAAACTCTCTAAGGAATTATAAAGATTAAGAATGAGTTATTCAAACTAAGTATTATTATGAAAATTCAAGAGATAATGTAATTTACCAGCTCCAAACTCTTCAAATTACTTGGTATTTATAGGCGAGCTTCCAACAGTCATATTTCTGAGTTTGTTGCAACGACCTCGGATAGTTGGCACTTGAAATCTCATCATAAAAGAATTACCAACATCACATTGGTTAACACTATTATAGTGTTAAATTTTTTCCTTATGATAGAAATAAGTTTATGTATTCCAATTATAAACTTAAGTTATTGTAATGGACTTCATTATTTACTATCAATATGATTATCGTAATGTGAGTTAGTTTGGTTTATTGGTACCAAAATCAGTCTGATAGTTAGGAATTTTTGTCAATACAAAAGATATGACTAAAACCTAACTCATGATTTGATTAAGTTCAGTCCGATTTATTGGACACATACTCATTATGATTATTATAATGATGAATAATAAGTTTATATTTCATAATACAATAGAACTTATTCTATGTATGGTAGAAAGTAATGCTTTCTACAAAAACATACTAAAACACTTTGGATATAAAAATTTAGTAAACATGTTTTAAGAAAGTTTTTATGATTTAAAAAAACAAAAGGAATAGAAAAGTAAGTGGTGAAACTTATAAATCAACATGAATGTGTATTGGGCTCTCCTAAGGTTCAACTCAAGCATCCTATTGGGAATAAAACTATCGAAGGTGAGTTAAAGACTGTGACAAAATGGCGACTACCAAAAAATGGTCATGACTATCAAAATGTTGAGCATGAACCCATCACTAGATCTCTCAAAGGATGGTTTTTTTCTCTTGTTTCTTCTAGTTTGTTTTGGTATCTTTAAACTTTGGTCCTCTCATTACTCTTTTCTTTTATTTATAACAAGGGGTCATTGATCCCCCACCATTCCTGATTAATATTATTATTATTTTCACTAGTACCACCACCAAAACTACACAAAAATAGTGTAACTAATTACTGATTATGAATAATGATAATAATAATTAACAATATCATTATTGATTATTAATTATTACTAATAATTATTAATTAATAATTACTAATTCAACTGATAATTAATAATATAAATAATAATTAATTAGTTATATTAATAATCATTCACTATTTATTACTAATTATTAATGAATAATTATACTATTTATTATTGATTCTATTAGTTATAAATTTTATTATCAATTGTTAATTGTTATTAGTAATTATATGATTAATTATTAATTGTATTATTACTAATTATAAATAATTATATTATAATTTATATTATTAATAATTGTTATTAATTTTATTGTTATTAATTATCACTATTGACTATATTTTTTGTACATAAACCCCAGAACTCATTACACATATTGGTTTCTAATTGAGTAGGACTTTATCCTTTGTAAGAATCCCTCGATCTCACCTCTGATAATGCAACTAAACTGGGAAAACTACCTCCATTCCCAGGTCCTATCAGAGAGGAGAGATAAGTCACAAAAAGCGCAATTGTGATCTATCGGAATATGGATGAGAATTGAACCCCACGACCTCGAGAGGCCAAGGGAGTAACCATAACCACCCAACCACTCATTGCAGGGGCAATATTCATTACATTATTAATCACTATTAATTATAGTATTATTATTTATTTATTTAGTATTATTTATTATTATTAGTTTTAATGTTATGATGTATTATTAATTATTTATTATTATTATTAATATATTATTATTTTAATCTTGATAAACTGGAATTTGAATCACATAAAGAAAATCTACTATGTATATTAAACTTAGGTTATCTAATGGACACATGTCGTCTCCCCACACATTTTATTCCCTTCACATTTTTTCACTTTTCTTCCACTCCTCCCATCCTGACATGATTATACCACATATCCTTCCTATCCACTTCCCTACCTCCTTATCTCCACCTATGCCCCAACCTCACCACCACCGCCCTATGACCTCTAGCTCCCTAGATTCCTATATTCTCACATTTGCCTCTATAATGTCCTGATATTTCAGAAAGGTACAGAATCTTATGTTATTGTTAAAGACCTATCATTTTATTCTAGTGATGTACTCTAACAAATAAGGAGTGGTTTGGGAGATTTCAGAGCTCTTTTGAAGCCTGTAGCTCCATAATTTGAGGAGATAGACTAAGTCACATGATTAGCACACGGTTAGGGCTAATTGTGCGCCTCAACCATACAAGGCACCTAGTGCACAGGGGAGGTTGCACGATTTTTCTGTAACAATACGATAAGGGCCACATGCTCATGTGGTGTTGTAAACTTTTATGAAAAATCTATTCTGTATGGATTGTGTACAGTCAGTCAAACCGTGTACCTAGCCCATGTTATGGGATTCTTTGGACAGTGGTTGTCACACGGTTGGTGCACGGTTTATCCAACTGTGTGTCCAAACCATGTAAACCTTAATTAAAGGGATAAATTACTATTTTTTCCTCCAATATTTTCCTCCAGTAGCTGGCCTCTCAAAAATCTCCTCCTCCTTGGGTTAGGCTTTGAGTCCTTTCACTCGTCTGGACTCCATTTATATTAATGTCGGGTGCGTTGGATTCCTATCAGTAATATCTCCACTATTCTCCCTTCTATTCTTAGTTTATATTCCCCTCTATTGTTCTATTTTATTGTGATATCTTATACCCTATTTTCAGTTCATTTATATGTTATTCTATTATCTCTCATTCTATCTTGATTTAAGGGCTGACACTAGATGAGGATAACGTTATGGGACTAAGGTAGGTGGTCTAGTTCCTTTCCCTCATGTCTTTTTTCTTTTATATCATGTGTCGTAGTGCCATGAACCTAAATTTTCCTGAAACTCCTCTAAAATGTTTAATAAATTAAATTTAATGGTTTTCCAAGTCCATTAAAATTCTAGTTAGCGGTGAACCAATGCCTTGGTGGTTTTCCTTGACTTGAACCACCATAATGTGTGTGTCTTCCCTTCAAGGCCTATCTTCCAATTTCCTTAAATTATTTAAACACCTTTTTAGGTGTGTTTAAATTGTAATAAATGAATTGAAATATGAAATTATTTGAGAGATATGTTGGGTCTTATACTTAGATCCTTATTCCTCATCCTATAATTTATAATGGCTTACCTTGATTAAATGTTTTTGTCAACTTAATTAAAATGTTAGAAGTGAAATGCCTAGATTAAATGGTATAAAATATGATAGTTATGAAATACCTAATATCCAAGATAAGGGTGATACTCCAGTCCTTATGGGATTCCTTGGATAGGATCATCATGCTTCATAATTAAAACTTATTATGAATCGCAAGAATGCCAAAAGTGATACATAGGTCCCGCCTTGGATGGGTTCACCGAACGTACTACTTGCCTACCCGTGAGAAATACCAATTCCCTAGGCAAGTCATCATGGACAGGATCGATGGAAAGATGGTTACACCATGCCACGAGTGATAGTCAGACCCTTGAGTGAGATATCTGGGATGGGCTCAAAGGGTTATACTTACACTAGGCTAAGAGTGATAGATAGGTTTTTTTATTTGGGACACCATGGACGAACTCTGTGGTGATGGGTATTTATAGGGAACCCAAAGTGATACTTGGGATTCATGTTATGGATTACCTTAGACAGGCTCGGGTTTCCACTTATAATTTCTAAAGATTCATCATATTTAAATTCCAAGAATTCTTAATTGATACTTCAAGGACGCGTCTTCCAAGCCAAATTACATGCTTGGGTTTGGTCCACTCTTGATGATAATTTTATGATGGAACTTTATTATAAACTATATCATACTTGTGTATGTTCACCTTGGTTTAGAGACATTTGGCTTAGGCTGAAATAGGTAGTGTTCGTCAGTTATCCATGAGGAACCCATACCAATATGTTTTATTTATTTATTGCTTTACATTTATTATATACCTGCACATTGCCTATTTTATATGCACATAATATATTGCTATACACTTTTGGTGGTGACCTACTGAGTATATCTCACACCCCACTCAGGCCTCCCTTGGTACCTGAGAATAATTCATGGTTACAGGTGTAGATAAAGGGTAGTGTATGACTTTCTATGCATGATTTTTAGTACTAGGATAGAGTATGGAAGCAAAGGATCGAGCCTATGATTATGATTCTAGTAGAGGTAGATTTTTTTATTTTTTTATTTTTGTTTAGCATGTGGTATATACTTGTTTCCCATGTATCACATGTACTCATTTATATATAGCTACATGACATCATAAGTATCATTTTGTATCCATTATATTTCAACTTTCACTTGCTTATTATTGGATGTTTAGTTATTACTCTGCTACTAATTTTTATTTACTGCTTTCATTGTTTCACGTATATTATTAACCACTATACTAAATCCTAACTCATGAAGTAATAGTATCCCCATAGACATACCCTAGGCCCTCACTTCTATTCGATAGTCTCTAGCTTATGGAGAGGCACGCTTGAGGTCATGTGGTCAACTATCTTGGGGAACCTCTTATTGGATTATAGGGTGGGACGCTACATAGTGGTATCATAGCTTCTTTATCCTTTTTTATTACTATTTGGGTATTATACAGGAGACTAGGATGTATTAGAATTTGGTAATGAGCTTGTTCTTGGGAATAGAAAACCCATGTATAGGGGAAACCCAAATTTCCTGAGATGGGTTATTACTATTCTAGTTTTTTCCTGTTATAGTTGTACTGATTTCACCATTGGGTGATGCACATGTCTTTTGGAATTATTAATTGTTGGTATTATTATTATTATGGACCTTTTTTCTTGGATTGGTAGGGTAAGGAGGTAGTATATCATGCATCATACTAGGCACCCAGGAATTCACATGTTATGCATTATACCATGCCATATTTATATTATTGTGTGCATTTACTATATTAAATGTGATTTTTGTGAGTTCATTGATTGTATTTTAAATTAAAATGTGATAAATTTTCTTGTAGGGATAATATAATTGGATTAATTAAAGTTCCTACAACAATCTAAATGGTGTTTTCCCACATAGATTGATTATGACACCTTAATTAACCAATTATTCCATGTTTGAGACATGAACCACTAGTTATATGGGAAAAAATATTAGTTGATTTGATTGATTAATTTCAATTATAATTTATGGAGAGAGTAATTCTATAAATTAGGAATGGTATTTCATTCAATCAAATCACTATGCATGACTTTTTATATCCTGATCATGGATGTAAAGGTCGGGTCACAATTACTTGATGTACCAATTGCAATTTATAAAGAGTATGGGCCTTAATAAACTATGAATAATGGAACATTTAACTAGATTGAGATATCTATACCTATATGAATAAGAATGAACTTCAATAAATTAAAGTTTTAAAATAAAATGGTTACCACTAAATGGGGATTCCAATTATAAGGTAAAGGGTGTTTTCCTCTATACCTTTCAATTGGCACTCCATATATCAGAACCTCTAAAATATTGTATGAGACCTTGAACCTAACCTAACCTTAGTAGTGGTAAGTAGGTAGTGTATCCTGGTATTTTTTTGACCTTCCTTATCACTGAGACATGGCTTCAGGAGTAGGCAAAGAGGTATGACTTGTTTGTAGGAAGGCTTTGTGTATGTCCCTACCTATTATCACTTTTCCTATATGTTGTAAAATATTATATGAGGCATGTGTTTAGAAATTATAGAGTTATTGAACCATGATTTCCATGAGTCATATTCCAGGAAGGTGGTGAAGACCATCCTCCAGGGGTGGTGGTACATGATCCACCAGTATTATCTCCTTAGTGCCACTTGAGGCACCTCCTATTAATCTTCCACTGGGCACTGATTTTCAGTTATAAGATAGTTACTTCTACTTTATGTAGTTCATATGGGGAGCTCTATGACCTATGTCTTCTATGGAAATGTTTATGTGGGAATTTCAGCAGCAACATCCCCTCACCTTCTTAGGGTATGCTAGCCCTCTGGCTGTTAAATCTTAGTTATAGGTCATGTTGTCGATATTTGAGCATATAGAGACACCTCTAAAGTAGAGGGTCAATCTCACTACTAATATACTCCATGACTCCACCAAGAATTGGTGGGATGTAATCACTCAGACTAGTCATCATCAGGGTATGCTCTATGTGGACTTCAAGACAACATTTTATGTTTTTCTTCTTTCCATGTATACTGAGATTAGACCATGCTAGAGAGTTTATACACCTTCAGTAGGGTGTTATGTCGGTGATGGAGTACTCATCTCATTTTAATGATCTTCAGTGCTTTACACTGACTCTTACTGGTGATGAGATGATGACTATGAGACGGTTTGAGGATGGGTTTGTGTACATCATCCAATTATGGGTAAATGTTTTCTGGATGATCATTATTTCTGAGATAGTGAACCAAGCTCTCATCACTAATTGGGACCTGAGGGAAGTCGACAATGTGATCTAGGGTGGTTCAGCTTCCAGGTAGGGAGATGGTTTGCCTAGTGGCTGGAAACATCATTTTTAGGGTGCACGTTGGGGTAGTTCTAGTTATATGACACACACTAATAGTTATGTGGTGTGTTTCCATTGTGTTAGAGTAGACCATAAGTGGCCCCAATGTACGAGGAACCCAATCAAGTGTCGAGCTTGTGGAAGGATGGGT